>CM076575.1:1673210874-1674410874 GCA_034641835.2 Pinus albicaulis | reverse complement strand
CTAGAGAGCATGATGCATCGCTGATGTCATCATGATGTAACCTTGAAGAAACAAGTGTTTGGGTGACATGAAGAGCAGTGGAGACACCTTCATGTGAAGAACAAGGTTGTCATTGATGAAGTGACGTGGAGACTAAGTGAGGGGATAGTTGAAGATTTCCATGGCTTGTTGAAGAAGACATTGGGAGCCGTGAAGTATAACAAAATATATCTAGATGAATTGAAGCAAGAGGTTGGAGCCTCATAGAGACAAGTTTGGTGCCTTGGAAGATAGGGTTGGAGCCCTAAAGGATTGGAGTCCTCAAGAAACCAGGTCGGAGCCTGTACCAGAGATAGGATTGGAGCCCTAGGGTTTGGTGCCTCAAATTGACAAGGTTGGAGCCTTGGAAAGACCAAGTCGGTGCTTGGCACAATACAGGTTGGAGCCTGGAAGATTGGAGTCTTCATCTAGGGTTGGAGCCCTATATCATTATTGTATTTTACTTATTGTAAATAAGAAATTAATAAAAGTATTTATTTCATCATTGTTCATCTGTGTTCTAAATATAAGTGATCTAGCTGGAGAAATTAACAATTGAAAAAAAATATTGATTCACCCCCCTCTTAGTATTTCCAACAATACCATGGCAGGAGGTTTCATGCTGGCCCTGGCACATGACTACAGGTTCACGAGAGGAGACCGATCTGTGCTTTACATGAGTGAGCTCGACTTTGGGATGAAGTTTTCCAGGAGTCTCATGGCTATCATACAGAGCAAGCTCTCACCCAAAACCCTAAGGGATGTGGTATTGGGCGCCCACAAGTTTAGTGCTCAGATGGCTGTGGAAGTTGGGATCGTGGATTCTATTTTGCGGACTTGCCTCAGAGATTGGAGGCCGCCCTTAGCAAAGCTCATAAATTGGTAGGCAGGGGTTGGAAGAAAGAGGTTTATAGTCAACTCAGGTTGGGAGCTTTCCCGGGCGTTGTTGAAGAGCTTGATGCCCATTGTAATCCCTATTATTTTCCTACCGCTGCTAAGCTGTGATTATGTGGGCTTTGGTTTCTGTCTGTGCTTGTAGGGTTAGAGATTCAAATCCCTCTGTAACCATGGGGTTTTAATTCGATTGTTGTGTCTATGAACAGTTGCTCTAAATAATTTGGGGTCTCTCAGCCTTCGACAATCATTGCCAACAGGTAATGCGGAGATGCACAAGCGTCTGCAATAATATTTATATGTCTATACACCATTTAATTCCAGAATGCACTGACATCAAGAATAAGCTCTGGCTATGTTCTGGTTATTATCCATTCATAAAGGAGACCATTGCCACATATCATATTTTCATCATCCAGGTTTTATTTTTAATTTAAATATATCATTTTAGTTTAAAATTTGATTTTGTTTTATAAAAAATTATCCAATGCAACATTTTCTTGCAGCCCCAGTGTTTATTTCTGCTAATTTGATAGTTGAAAACTTATATGACCGTCTTCAGTACTTTATTCAGAACCCATCATTGCTTTCATAGAATTTAAGCTCGGGGAACTTCTTGTCAAATTTTTAATATTTTCTTTTTCTCAGAAAGGATATGAATGCCTCTGGAATTACCCTGCCACAATTAGCTTATTTCTTCGGAAGTACATTCGGTGAAGGACGTTAATTTCCTCAATGGTACTCAAGGAAAATGAAATTGTGAAGTGGGTATTTTAAGTTTTGTATTCTGATCATATTTCAAGACAGGTCTGAAATTTTCCATCCTGTATTGTGAACATATTTCAAGACAGGATTGAAAATTTTCATCCCGTGGGACATATTGCGCCTAATAGAATTGTGAATTTGAAGAGTAAATTTAACATATAATTTTCTTCGTGCATATTATAATAAATGTTGTCTAGCTCCAAGGATGTGCTACTTCCCTGTAATAATAAATGGTAGTGATGGGATAATGTATGGTGTATGTAAAAATATAACATATGGGAAGTTAAACTTTGCACCTGGTGAATTTGATAGAAAACAAACAAGTCCGTTTTCACCATTTGTTCATCCATTTTCACCATATGAGAAACAAGTCCATTTTAACCATTTGTTCGTCTGCCTTGGTCTTGTCCGTTGTATTGTTATATGGAGCCAATTCGACAAATGCATAGCAGGGACTCGTGGAGGAAAAGAGGCTGGAAATGGAAATTGGGGACCATTTAAATGGACATTGCCTCAACTTTTACAAATTTTGAGATTGAATCTTGTACACTATTTGTTATTTTTTTCCTTCCATTTCACATTAATTCATATATATGATTTATGATTTTAATTCCGAAAAAATATGATTTATTTCTTCATCTAAGCTATGCATTTTAATTCCAAAAAGCATGATTTTTTTTTCATATGAGTTGATGGAGCTGATGAGTGTAACAGAAGGGAGTGATGCAATTTTATTTAAAGGTCTTATTTGAATATCTTTAACAAGAATATTCTTTAACAAGAATATTCTTTGACAAGAAGATCCTTAAACATAAGATACAAAAGCTATGGACTCCCTGGCGAGAAGGAAGGTAGGATGGCCGAGATCAAGGCCAACCTTGGCAACATGGCAACCAATGTCGCATGTTTCCCCATTTATAAGTACCCTGTTGCTTCCCATCTCGACCCTAAAATTCAATTGTACTACTATGTAATCAACTAAACACATTAAGTACCCATTAAGCAGGATACATGAAAACGACCAAAATATAAGAAGTGTGTACGTCTTTCCCTATTGGGAATACATATGAAATCAACTTGTAGTCAACAGAAAACAAATCTCACTTACTCACCATACAAATAAGGAATGAATAAGTAGTGTCCAATTTCCATGTGTAGATATAAAAAAAAAAAAAATCAGTGCAGGTATCACATTAATACTTACTAGAGGATCTCCACCTCCATATCCTTCTTCCCTCGAGTGTTATTACTATAAAAAAAACATCATCATGATATTTTTGGTGATCTCCCCGAGGGATATCCAACAATTGATATAAATCCATACCATCTTTCTTGGCTACTTGAACAAGTAATTCTTCAATGAGATGTTGTGTAGGGTCACCATCAGGATTATTTGCCATAAACAACTTCCTGATTTCTTAAATATTGATACAAACTATGTGATGAAAGGAATAAGAACTGATCATTTGGCCCAAGGATATGATGACGAAGGGAAGGCATGCAAATGATGTATGAAGATTTACTAATATAATCATTTCTAAATATTTCCTGTAGGGCATTGTTCCACTTAGGATGCTTGAGAAATCTTGCTCCAAATTCACGAGTGAATTTCAAGTGGCCTTTGAATCAATCATTCAAAATAGACTGGCTGTCATCAGGATGTTCAACTTTAATTCTCATCACTTCTTCTTCAATGTTGAAACTGTAATATGTTGATAATTGTAATGCACTCAAATTTGTTCTAGGAGCTGGCAATTTTGAGCCATCGTTCCCATTGGTGTAGAATTCGTAGTAGGTCCCTCTGTTATATCCTTTAATTCTGACACCATCGAAATCGACATGACGAGGAGCATCCACAGACAATGAGCTTGAGATTAAATTCACTAATATTTATCCTCAAAACCTTCAACAAATTTGGGGCTACTAGGGTTTCCTGCCATCCTTCCAGGGCTACTTGTGCATGGAAAACTCCATTGAAGTTTAAATCCACTTATGTAATCATGACATATATTAAGAGTGTTCTTCCAGGGCTACTTGTCCATGGCAAACTCCATTGGAGTTTTCCACTGTCATTCATTGGATCTCAAAGCATAAATTCCTCCTAAATTTAAAGTGGATTTACCAAGCATTGATGTAGAGCCTAATCCTCCAATTTGAGAGGTTTAATATTTGATAGCTTTTTGACTTGGGAGACCTTTTTCTTTAAGCATGTTGTTTCCATGTGCATGCACTCAATGCAAACCCTGCAAAAAAACATTATATGTCCATCACTCATTAGTTATGTCCAACTACGATCCTCATACTCACATCATTTTATTCCAAAGTCATTTTCATATTTACATAGACACAAATTCAAGACATATTCATATTCATAGTTTAAAATCCAATATTCCATATCGTCAAAAACTTGTCCTTTTCATACTATTTCCCCTGCAATGTCAGCTTCTCCACCCCTTCTATTAACATTCATTATTTCCCCCCTTCTATTAACATTCATTATATCCCACATGTAGCACACCAAGGCACTTCCCTTCAATATTCACCACTCCACCTTCCGGCGTTCCTTTGCGCCTCCTGGTGCAATTGCTAGTTTTAATTGTATGTAAAATTGTAAAATTGGAATTGTATGTAAAACATTTGTAAAATTGTAATTGTATTGTGAAAATGTAAAATTGTAATTGTAATTTTATGTATTGTCATGATTCAATTTTATTAAAATTGTAAAATTTTTAAATTTTTAAAAATGTAAAATTGTAAATTAATTGTCAATTTTGAACCATAACTACCGAAAGTAAAATTTATAACTTAAAAATTGTTAAATTACCCTAATTGTAAAATTGTGAAATTGTAAATTTGTATGAATATAAATAATTGTAAAATAATAAATCTACAATAATATGAATTTTTGCAACATAATAAAGTTTATAAAATAATGCAAATAAATTCATGTTTAGAATTATCATTATTTTATTACGATCTTACATACCAAAAATAATAGTATACATTAATACATTTTTTTTTTAAATTTTGAAGATATCATTCACACACATTTAAAGCAATCAAGTATTTGTATTATTTTAGGAATTGACATAAAAAAAAGAACTTGATACAGTGCATTCTTTTCGAGATCAACATAATTGAAAATTATCAAGTGAAATGATTTTAACATTAACACAATGCAAATCAATTAATTCAAAATACATATTATAATGTTTCGAAAAAAAGAGTCTTAGTTATAAGGTTAAGTCCACTTCTTTATAAAAACCCATCTTAAATAGTATAAATGATGAAATAACAATGTACCATATCACTCCCTGGTCTCATGACCACCCTCATTATCTTCTAGCTCGCTTGGCATGATAACACTATCGTTCTCAAAAATTTGTTTTGATCTAGGGTCATGTCTCAATACGAACCACCAATTCCTATCCAAAACATCTGGATAAAAAAACACCTGGTTTGTAGTGTTTGGGGAAAACATAAGGCTCCTTAGCTTCATCTCACATGTTTCTAGAGTTGACACATATCAGCCTACTATCGTGATCTTCCTTTAAATTATTCCGAACAAAGGTGTCCCACCACTTGCACCTAAAAATAACACATTGGAAACAAGAAAAAGTACACTTCAATGATCTCTTGTATCTTTCTGACGTAGCCTAACGTCCCTCGTACTAGGTTTTGATCACGGTGGCTAGCTCGACTAGATTGATCGAACTCAACTTCCACTCCATAGTCTTGTGTGATGTGTCCATAATCGATAGTTTCTGTGTGAAAATGGTGTCCATATGCCCACATAGATGGGAACAAATGCACCTATAAAAAAGTTAAAAAATCATAGTGTCATGTGTCTTATAATAGCCCAACTATTAAAATATGAAATATAGATGTTACATTTCAAAGGTGCATTATTAAGTTTAAAATGTACATAAATAGATTATTACCAAGTTGCTGCACCCAATCCCTACGTTTAGCGCATCCTCTTCAGCACGCGGGTAACAACCAGTTGCACCCTATTTCTCTCTGACTTGGTCAGCAACCCAACTGTTGGGGCATATAATTGGAATATTTTCTTTTAAATGATTGGGATAAGGCGCACTTCTACCATTCAACCGTCTGAATTATTTCTTGTCAATATCTCATTTCATCCTCTTTTGTTCATACAATGTGACCCATGGTTGTGTCACTTCGTAATTGTAAAGAACGAATTTATTGATTGCTTCAATTTTTACATTCGTTGATGAAATCAAATTGACATATAGTACATATGAGATCAAAATATACATTATATCGAAGTTCAACGTGAATATTTACTTTGTGTAAATTTGAAAAATTATAAGTTGCTTACTCTTTATCAAGCGCCTTTTTTCCATTCATTTGGAGAAAGGCTCCCTTCTCTTTTGTCTTCATCCCTTTCATCGTCCCAAATCAGCGTACCTGGTCTGTTGTCGATCTGCTTGATCTATTCACTGGCATAATAGAATGACTCATACGATATGTATCCCTCTTCCATAAACCCCTCGGGTTTTTGCCTTTGTCGAAAAAACCTTTCAATTTCTTCATGTACCTCTCTAAGAAGAACATCCAACGACACGAAACCATCCCAACTAATTCAACCTCGTCTACTAGGTGGATTAAAATATGAACCTGCAATTCCATGAAACACGCCAGTAGTTCCTTCTCAAACATAAAAACAATCTCAACTATCTCTTAACGCCATCATGGAACGCTAGCCACATGAATCTCCTTTGACGTGATCCAATGTACAAATGCAAATAATTTAGATATGGCATGTCCTAGGTCTTGGGGGAAGTCATGTTTCACACACCCACACATGAAAAAAGGATAATGACACTCCAAATTTATAAGCACATGCAATAATATACAAAATTAGTTATGTTTTATGATCCCTCCATGGGATAAAATTTATTAATATAAAAAATAATAAAAGCATGCTTTTGACATTATACGTACTCTTAGAAGATTCAAATGGTCATGCGATTTCAAACTCGACAAATGGTCTTCCACGGTGAAGCAGCGTCGTAGTGAAGAACCATATGAAGATGACGCCCTCACACCCATTATAACTTCCTTTGCCAAAGAAAGATCATATTTTTTTAAAATCCATGGGACATCACCTTCTTTGAAATACTAATTAGAGGAACCAGGTGCCTTTGATCCTATACTTTCTAATCGTCTTGGCCATTTTTTCTTCTTAATTTTTGAAGTAATAAGATCATTACTAACAACCAATGTGCCACTTTGTTTCGATGATATGTGCCTCCATAGAGAAGATGAAACATTTTTAAATATATACATGGGATATAATAAGTCGATAGTATTAATATGCTCCCAATATGGGAGGTTATGAAGGATAGATTTCCTTTTCATCCCAATGCAAAATTTCTCAACACAGGTGTCGAAGAATTCTCGATCATCGAACATAGGCTCCCCATTTGAATCAAACATTTCTATGAACTCCTTCTCCTTCTCTCTCTCATATGCTCTAAGTCATTCGACTCGTGTCGTTATTGCATGCCTTTGGGTTCTCTCTCTTTTACCATTGAAAGTAGATGTTTCTCTTTTTTAAGGGTGTTCTTCTGGGAGGAATAGCCTGGAGCAGTCATACACTGGCTTTCATAGGTCGTTGGACCATCTAGATTTCAGATAAGTTCCACAACATCTACATCCATAATACCCTTTTATTACAATACCTGTGAAATTATTGTATACAATATGCATGACACGTTAAATAATATCATGAAGATTAGAACAATTACAATGAATTAAATAACTAATATGCGAAAGAATTTTTTTTACGTCTATAAACAAATCAATAAACATGTAATTTACCAGAGAAAAATCTTGAGCCGAGATAATCATGTGTCGTGTAAGAACATATGCCATATAACTTAAAACTCCTCTCTGTTGTGATGGGTCTTGATACATGATATACATTTATCCCATCCCATAATTCCTTCAATTCATCTACCAATGGTTGTAAGTAGACATCCATATTCTTCACTTGTCTTCTACCACGGACTATGAGAGCCAACATAGTATGTTCATTCTTCATGGAAAACCACGGGGGGATATTTTTATTGATCACTACTACAGGCCAAACACAATAGTTGGTGTTCAGGAGGGAATATGGGTTGATGGCATCCATGGCTATGCTGAGTCATAGACTTCGTACTTCATCCTTGCATTTTTTGGGCCATGTATCCTCTATATGATTCATGAATATTGAATCTGTTGGGATTCGCATAACTCCCAACTCACTTCTATGTGAGGCATACCATCCCTGCAACATAGATAATTCTTTGCAACGAAAGATCCTTTGAATCCTTTGGATTATAGGCATGTGTCTCAATATCTTAAAAGGAGGACCACGTGATTTACCCTTATTTTTTGATTTATCATACCTGTCATGCCCACATTTCAAACATATATCTTTTTCTACATTTCTCATCTATATAGAATACAATCGTTTGGACATGCATGATATGATATGTACTCAACACCCAACATTTTCAATAATTTATTTGCCTCTTCGCAGCTACTGGGCAAGACATTATCATTTGGAAGAACCTTATCTTTGAAAAACCTATAGTTGGTGATGGACAATATTAAATGTATAATAATTCCGATAATTATTAACGTTCATAAAATTGACCATTTGTAATGTTCATTGTGTGATTATATTTCTCAAAATATAAGGGAATTGATGATCAATTACCTCAAAATTTCCAAGAAACATGAATTCGACAAGCCAAAATTTGCTTTCAAGTTATACAATAACATCGTTGTCCCCATCTGGGTAGACTTTGACTAACTGCCAGGTATCAACGAGATGAGCATCACCCCCTAGCTGAGCATCATTCTGGAATGCATCTAACAAAATTGTCTCCATGGAATTTGTATCCCTTAAGTAATCATACATACCAACCTCTATTTGATTGATTCCATTTCTAGCTTCTGAACAAATACTATTGTTGTATTCAATCCTAATTGGTGAATCTGGATGTAGTGGGAATTCAGAATAGGTGGTTGATTCAACCATTCTTGATATCGTTCCTCTCCGAATTTTTCTCTTAATTCAGCCTTCTCTCGATTTGACATCATCATGCGGTGCAACGGAAGATGGTAGGTAGGTCGCTCATCATCACTAGAATCCTAATAATTTCAAAATATATATTTGAACATGATTAGAAAAATTGATGATATCAATTAGTAAGCACGTCGACAATGCATGATTAATTGGTTTGGCATTGAAATAATTAGATTATACCAAACTATTATTATTACCATCTGTTACACAGTATTTTGTCACCGTCCCTACAATCCCTCGTCCTGCACATTGGAGGACTATTCCCGTGACCTGTGAGCAGTAACATGTCCTGAAAACACCTTCATAAAATCCTCCTTCCTAAGGATAAGCATTCTCCTGAAGAACATTTCCTCTGGAAAACCCTAAAAACAGGTGTTTTAGCCTTGGTGCGACTAGTTAGTTCATCCCTCACGCCAATGGGGGAAACCCACACTACAGGGCGTGCTAATTGGCACACTGTCCCTGTGTCTCACTCGCGCCAAGCCCATTAAGGAATGTTTTTTCTTAGATAAATGGCAGAAGTTTGATTCTAACAAACTCCTGAATGAATCATCAAAAGGAGTTGAGTGGTTTGGCTCCGGATCTCCATGTATAGGAAGTGGTTTTCCACCTATCATGGAAGCTTCCTTAGAGATAGGGCCTATCCCATGATTATATGGATCCCAACTTCCTCTTCTCCATCTATAAAAGCTTGCCCTCTCCATTAGCAAGCTAGCTGAACTTGTAGGAAGGAACCTATAGCCGGACAACTATTGAGAGCCGAGCCGAAGAGAAAGAGTTTCGTCTAGATTCCCGACAGGCTTTTTTGAGCATGCTCTGCTGTCAGCCCCGCCGAAGGAAGATCATAGCGTCAGAGCATTTGGTTGTAATATCCTTTTTGTCATTTATAATATAAGTGAATCTGATTATGGTTCCATTCATGTGTTCATTTCTTTATGTAATGCAATGAATTATATCCTCTCTGACTGATATATAGTTACATGCTTTAGATTTTACGTTGTATGTCGTTGTTTCCTTGCATGTGTACAGGTGTTCGGACGTGTCGAACGAAAGGATCGTGATCTGTCAAGCGAGGGACGGGAAATATCATATTTTCTTCAACAACAACTGCGTAGGATTTGAGGTAGGCTACTCGTCACGATATTTGTGTTTTTGTAACTAGGAACCAACGTCATTACATGACTTGATTTTTGCTAGACCCGATCTGGGCTAGTGGGATCGCCTCTATCCGCAGAGGGGATTTACCTCTTCAACAATTTGGCAGCTCCACTGGGGAACAGTGAGAGTTAGTCCTTCTTCCGTTTGGGTTGTTTTTTTGGCTTTTGATTGATTTATTTGCTCTTCTGGTTCACTTTCCTTGGTCTTAGACCCCTGTTCACCACCAGAGGATCAGATCTGACCTCTGCTTTTCCGAAATTTTCATCTTTTCATGATTGGCTTGATTGGCACGGTTTCCACCCTGACAGTCGCGCCCATTGGCACAATTTGCCAGTTCATCACCCGCGCCATCTCCTGTCTGGTGTGGATTACAGCCAGACAGTCACGCCATTTCCTGTAGATGCTAGGGATTTCCCTTGTTCGGGAGTTTTTTTGGTCAGTACTTTTGCTTCTGGGTTATTTTTAGATTTTTCTTGAAGTGGTGAGTCTGGTCTTGGTTGGGATAAATTCTTTGTTTTTTCATTTTCAAGAATTGGCGCTTGTTGTCAGTTAGCAACCCGCGCCAATTGACCATTGGCGCTAGTTGTCAGTGAGCAAGTCGCATCAGTTGGCGCTATTTTCACCCACAAAAGTCATGCCAATTTCAGGGTGTGTGAAAATTGAGATTTTTTCCCTGAATACTTCACGAGTATGTCTTTCCCTTCCGGTCTTTTCTTTGTATGAGCATAGATTACATTGCTCATTGTTCAGCTGAAATTTCTTCTTTCCATGATTGCTTGATGTAAAAGGGAATGAATGCCTTGTTTTGATATCATTCTTTGGAATTCCTCTTTGTGTTTGACCTCATATGTCTTGTAGCCTTTTGAGGAATTTTGTTATAAAGTGTTTAAAACAACGATTGCATTCTTAGTGTTTGTTGCATCTCTTTTGCATTCATCCTTCATTAAGAAAAATTGTGTTCATTTAGTTTTCGTCTCATAGTTTTCTTTTCGTTAAAATGCATTAGATCACATTGCATCGAAAAGTATTTTTTGAGATCCATCATTGAACTTAGATTACATTGTTTAATGATTGAAAGCTAAAAATCGCATTGAGTGCATTCTCTTTCATTAAAATCATGCATTAAGTAGATTCTCATTTCATCGAAAAATGCATTGAGTGCATTCTTATTATTTCAAAAAAAAGAAGAGAATTTTTGCATAGATTACATCACATAATTCGCATCGTTGAATGTTTTAGATTACTTTTGGATAGTGAAAGTCATCTAGTTTAGAGGAATTTAGTTTGAAGTATTGTTTTTTGTTTCATCATTGTTAGAGATTCTTCCCTTAACTAGATAGCATTCATTGAATTGAAAATTTTCTTTTCTCATATAGCTACATTTAGAGGTTTTATGAGATCCAACATTCGATAGGGCCTGGAATTGAAACGTAAATTGAAGATCAAATTTAAAATTTACTGAATTAACCTAAGACAACATTGAAACATTAACGAAATATCTAGTATTCTAAGGTAGATACATGTTCCAACGTCTTTAAGCCTAGTAGTTGTCGCTCACCATCTGGTTACAGACAGCGCTAGTATGGACTTGTGCTCCCCGTACTGTCGAGTATATAAAGGGAGACCCCATTAGATTGCTATCCTTTATATGTATGAAGCCGAGTTTGCCGCCTTTTGCCCATGATACACCAGACACAACATTCGGGGAGATTACCTGCACGTACATCAAGTCCTTGGTTGATTTATTTTTCATTTTTACCAAGGTGTATATGGCAGTTCACGGATATCTGGTACACCCATTTGCCTAGATCACCAGAGCAGTCATTTTGATCTTTACTGACTCATTAAATTTGAAAAGATCATCGAGCTCTTGTCCTTTCAAGCTCATTTCCAAACTGAAAGTGATAGAGTCATATTTTACTCGTTTCTAGACTCTTAAAATATTAAACAGTAACAATTTCCAGTTTCAATATCATAAAATTAATCACCCACGAAATATTCCTGGTTAGAATTTTTGTCCTTAGTATATTTTCAGGTCGTTTCTGATGGAAACTTTTCCGAAGTTCACCAACCAAGGAATCCCCTCTGATGGGAATCCTAGTCCTTTTCCTCATTTTGGAAATGTTGGTGCTCCTTATATGGTAACGTTGTCCCTTCCTGGGTTAACTGTTGGGTTTCTTGTTTGGTTGTTTTCAACCTCTATGGTCTCGGATGTCCTGGCTACTGTTCGATCAGTTCCTCCGCCTGAACAATGCCATGTTGATTCGAAGGTGGACCTCTCCCCTTCTTCACTTGTTTCTTTGTCCTCATCTTCTACTTTGCCTGGTGAAATTTTGGATTCTAGTACCCAGGTGGCTAAGAAGAAGAAGAAGAACACTAAGAAGAAGAAGTCAGATAAGCGAGAGGCTAATTCTGCAGATGTTTCTTCCAAAACATCCACTCTTGATAAACCTTCCAACTCTTCACGGAAAGTTAAGTTCCCTTGCATATTGTGTCAGGGATACCATCTTCGTTGAGACTGGCCTAGCATTCCCAAGGTGCTTGAAGAATGGTCCAACGGTCGTCCACCATTGCCTTTGGCTTCTGGGAGTCATGTTGGGGGCATGTCTTCGGCTAGTGCTGGTAAAGCTCCTAAGAAACAGGGTAAGCTTGCCAATCCCTGTAAGTTGTGTGAAGGGCACCATGCCATTCACCTTTGTCCATATATGGATGAAGCCAAGAAAGTTTTAGATAACTCGACTGTTTCTGCACCGTGCCTTCCAACTAGCTACAAACAGCTTTCTTTGAGTCCTTCACCAATTGATTCAACGATCAGTCAAGAGTCATCCTTGCTTGATCCCGCTCCCCTAGAAATTCCAAATCACGAAATCACCCCTGACCAACCATTAGTTATGGGATCGGTTGAGCTGGCCCTGTCTTCGGTGCACCGGGTCTTTTCCATTGAGATTGGATCTCACATCCCTCAGGTTCTTCTTGTTTCTTCAGGTTCCTCAGACTTGGAGAAAGATTCTCCTGTCCCTATATCTCAGGAAGCTATTCCTCCGCCTCCCATGATGGAGGTCCCGGAGGATACTCCTTCTGCCTCCATGATGGAGGTGGCGGAGGATGCTCCTTCTTCTCCCGTAACACCAAGGGAAGACCATCTCAGTTTGATGGCAGCCCCTCCAAGTAGTTTGGTCGCTTCCTTCAATTGGGGTCAATTCACAGGTTATCGCCTTCCTTCTTATGTGCCCTTTGAGATCACGGTACAGGCCTTCCATTTGGTTGTACCCAGCACCATTATAGATGAAGGCGCATCTGTCAGTATTTTGTCCTCAACTACTTGGCAAGCTTTCAGTTCACCGCCGCTTATGCCTGTTACGCAGAATCTATTGGCCTTTAACAGAAGAACTAGTCAACCGTTAGGGATCCTTCCGAAGTTGCCTGTTACTTTGGGAGGGAAAACTGTCCATATGTACGTGATGGTTGTTCCTGGCCCCTTGGACTTTAATTTACTCTTGGGCCATGATTATACCAATGCCATGGGAGCGCTTGTCTCCTCCTTCTTTCGTGTGATGTGTTTTCCGCACCAAGGTCGGATTGTGACCATCGATCAACTTGCATTATTTGGTCTTAATATGGCAGCTAGTCCACCATCATCCCTGTCGGATCTTTATCCGCCGGTTGTGTCATCCCCGCAGCATGTCAATTATGTGGCTACCTTTCCTATGCCCGTATTAATTAATAGTTCCACTGTACATCGAGTGTTGGGGGCACTAGGTCCAGACTTCCAAGATGTTTTCCTTCCATCGGATGGGAAACCCTTGGAAGCTATGACTTCTTATTCATTATGATGAGGTGTTTGGAGCATGGTTCATCTGCTTGTGTCAAGCTCCCTAAAAAATGAAACAAGGTTGTCGGAACAGAGTTCGTTTTCTTGTGTCAAGCTCCTTAAAAAATGAAACAAGATGTCTAGAGCATAGTTCTTTTTCTTTTGTCAAACTCGTTAAAAAATGAAACAAGGTGTTTTGAGGATAGTTTGTCTTTTGTCTCAACCTCGTTAAAAAATGAAACAAGGTCATCTGAGGATAGTTCTTTTAATGTGTCAACCTCGTTAAAACAATGAAACACTTTCCTGTTCAATTCGAGTCTTTGATAAGATCTTGTAAAATCCTAGTCGATTCTTTCTCTTGATCTCGTAATTTGAATCTTCACTCCATCAGCCTTTCATATGGATTGAAGCTTGGGGGGCATGTACCTCAAATTGATTCACCATGTTGGGGGCATGCTTAATTTTTCAAGCATAGTTTGTTCCCGTTTCAAGCTTGTGTAAAAATGAAACCAGTTTCAAGCATAGTTTATCTTTGTTTCAAGCTTGTGTCAAAATGAAACCAACTTCAAGCAAAGTTTCCTGATTTCAAGCTTGTGTAAAAATGAAACCATTCTTATTTTAACCCTCATGATTTCCATTTTATCAGCTTGTTTTGTTAGATGAGTCGTGGTTCTCTCATTCCATCATCCCCATCTGCTTGGCCGATCATATGCCTTCACTTGGTTGTTTTACCCATTCCTGAGGAACTGTTGTGATAAGTGCTCTTGTTAGCTAGCCTCTTGACGTTTATCTTATTCTGAGTAGTTCCACCATCACCAGAACTAATTGATGCCCTTTATACCACTCGTTCCTCCAGGAGGAGTCATCTTTCAGCTCTTTTCTGACTCTTTAAAATTGAAAATATTGCCGAGTCGCTTGTTGTTTTGAGATCGTTAAATTGGCTGTGAAACGACATCTACCCAATATACGTTTACCCCTTTTTCAAGCTGGGCTAGATTATTTACGAAAAAGGAATATCCTAGCCTCTCGCGACTAGGAGGTTCTCTCAGATATAGTTTTCTACCTTTTCGGATTTGTGGGACTATCTATGAAAAGGGACTATTGGAGTTTTCTTTTCCGCTATATTTTCAAACTCTCTAAAGATGAAAAGATGATGAGTTCTCCCTTTTTTAGACTCGTTAAAAACTAATGACATCGGACTCCGTCGTAATGACGTTACTCGAGTTCCTCCTTCCTAGGGCTCGTAAAATGTACTAGGTTGGATTTGTCTGAAGGACAAACTTATATGACAAGCATATGGTATCCTCTTCAAGCTTGTGTAAAAATAAAGAGGTACTCGCCAGAAATGGTGGGGGAAAATGGAACCAATATTATAGTTGTGTTGGCAGTATGTCGCTCTTGAACATGGCACTTGTCTGCATTTGTGTTGGGCTGGGGACATCTCATCTTGTTATCTTCTTGCCTCTGTGGGTTTGGGTAATCTCTTTAGACTGCTCATCTATTCTTTGCCACGTCACCATGACCTCAGATCCTTTGATGTCAAATACTGCCAAATCCAATGTTGTGTCGCCGATATGTTCAAGAGAAGTTGGCCTCTGCAGTTTTTAACCTCCCTCTGATTCTCTGTCGATCTTGATTCACAAACATTATGTCTCTTTGTCTCGTGTCGATGATGTGGGAAACATTATGGCCCACCTTTGATCAAGGTCACTTCCTATCGACTTCAACTCATTATCCAGGAAGTTGGTCTAGAGACTCCCTTCAAGTACCTTGGAGCCTGCATGCCTCAATGGCATATTATTCGCATTCGATGTAAGGTTTTCATTATTGAACTTCGATCGGATGATTCTATGGGTGTTCGATGCCGGCTCACTATTCACATTCTATGGATTTTACCTCATGTACCTTGAGGGCCATCGTCATTATTGGTGGTTTCTCTCATGTCTGTTAACGGCTTTCATTATTGGCTGGTAATCAGACGATGTTCTTGCATATTCGACTTCAGCTCACATATTCGCATGCTTGAACTTGTACTTTGTTCAGGTCGAGATGGAGCGCAAGACCCTGGATTTTTTTTGATATACATCCAAGCTGTGGATTATTTGTGGATTATTATCATGTATTACATGACTCATTCGATTGGATGGCTGTGAGCATACATGATTCTACTTATTAATCCTTATTTACTGGATGGCTGCATCCATACCTTGGATCTCGGTTTTTGTACACTCTATTATGGATGGCTTCGCCCATACCACATATCATGTATCAGAGAAATCAGTTGTAATTTTATTTGCAGGTCTTCCAACAGCAGTGTTTTTGGTTGGGTGCATTCTCATAAATCATTTCACCCCTCCCTCTCTCTCGGACCTCATGCTTTAGGGGGCATTTGTTACAAAGTATTTTGTCACCGTCCCTACAATCCCTCATCCCACACATTGGAGGACCATTCCCGTGACCTGTGAGCAGTAACATGTCCTAAAAAACCTTTATAACATACTCCTACCTAAGGATAAACATTCTCCTGAAGAACATTTCCTTTGGAAAACCCTAAAAACAGGTGTTTTAGCCTTGGCGCAAATAGTCAGTTCATCCCTCGCGCAAATGGGGGAAACCCACACTAGAGGGCACGCCAATTGGTGCACTGTCCCTCTATCTCACTCGTGCCAAGCCAGAATTTTAATAAAAGGCAGAATTTTGATTCTAACAAACTCCTGAATGAATCATCAAAAGGAGTTGAGTGGTTTGGCTCCAAATCTCCATGTATAGGAAGTGGTTTTCTACCTATCATGGAAGATTCCTTAGAGATAGGGCCTATCCCATGATTATAGGGATCCCAACTACCTCTCCTCCATCTATAAAAGCTTCCCTCTCCATTAGCAAGCTAGCTAAACTTGTAGGAAGGAAAATATAGTTGGGCAACTATTGAGAGCCGAGTTGAAGAGAGAGAGCTTCGTCCAGATTCCCGACAGGCTTTGTTGAGACATGCTCCGCTGTCAGCCCCGCCGAAGGAAGATCATAGCGTCAGATAATTTGGTTGTAATCTCCCTTTTATCATTTATAATATAAGCGACTCTGATTATGGTTCCATTCATGTGTTCATTTCTTTATGTAATGCAATGAATTATATCCTCTCTGACTTATATATAGTTACATGCTTTATATTTTACGTTGTATGCCATTGTTTCCTTGCATGTGTATAGGTGTTCGGACGTGTCGAACGGAAGGACAGTGATCTGTCAAGCGAGGGACGGGAAATATCATATTTTCTTCAACGACAACTGCGTAGGATTTGAGGTAGGCTTCTTGTCACGATATTTGTATTTTTGTAACTAGGAACCAACATCATTGCATGAATTGATTGTTGCTAGACCCGATTTGGGCTAGTGGGATCGCCTCTGTCCGCAGAGGGGATTTACCTCTTCAACACCATCATTGTCCCAGGATTGTGGCTGGAAGATGGCATGTTACAATTGGTAGGGTGAAGCGGTTGTCCATTTTCATCTACCGACTGTGCATTGCGGTATGCTGCCCCTGATAAGAGCTTCCGATGTTTTGGAGTTGTTTGAATATTTTGTACTTCTGAACTCGATTCTGAAACTGCATGAACCTGCAAATTTGTATACATTAATTTTATTCAGATGATTGACATGGATAAAAAAATAAATTCAATTAGATAATGAAAATATAAATAAAATCTGAAGTAATTACGTCTGGAGATGGATAGGGAGAACTTCGCGATGGAATTTGAGAAATATTATGGAACGAGATGGATTTTGAAGAATTTTCCATTTGATCTAATTAAGAGATTTTCTCCGTGCATTTGAGAAAAATCAACAATAAATTTTGGTGTACATACCTAAAAGTAATTTCGGTGCCTTAAAAATGGACTTATTGTTATTGGTGCTAATGTACTGTTAACCTCACCAGTGCGGTTTTATTAACGGATGCACCCTTACGGTTTTATTAACGGACACACTGGTGTTGTTAATTAATAAACACACCAAATATCGGGGAAAAAAAGTGCAACTTTATTTTTTTGAAGTGAAAAAAAAAGCAGTATACTGAAAAATGGGTGACAAATTATTTTCGGAAATCTAATTTCATAAAAAAATTCTTTAAATAGTAAAAACTATTCATTATTTCATTATTTTTGCAAAAACTTTCATGGGGGGATTTGCACGAGAGACATACTTGGAGCAAGAGAGCATGAGAGCAATGTCAAGCAACAAAATACTTTCGAACAACACTATTTAGAGAAGCATAATTTGACACATCTGGTTATTCACACAAAAACCCTGTAGTATAGTAAAATTGTTAAATGTTTTTGTAATAATTGTTTTTTTTTACAGTTTCTGTTAGATTTAATACATGCATAGTAAAAATTTTAAATTTTACTGTGCATTTTCAGGAAAAATAAAAAAATAAAAAATAAAAAATCCATTCTTACGTTAAATCCTTGCTTCTTCTTGTTTATGTGACTTCACAATTAGGTCTTTTCATTTTAGATTTATAGGGATTTTATTACTATATATATAGGTGTATGACATCTAACTCGCGGGACCAATTGCAGAGCCGAATCCCAATCCATGTCGCCCTTTGCACGATTTTTAAAAAAACAATTTTTTTAATCAGTGCACACTGTTTAAATAGCACACCAGTGTGCGATTGTAGTATACAACACCGAACGCGTACTGACAAAAAAAATTGTTTGATAAAAACATTTTTTTATTAATTTATGTTTGTGTTAATCAGTGCACCTATTTTAATATAATGCATCAGGTCTCCTTGTTGACAAAGATCATCGTATGATATTTCTACTGTATTGGCGATGCATTTAAAAGGAACCTACCGCACTGTGTTTGGTGCATACGTTGCGAAAGGCGCACCATTTTCTTGATTTTATTTTTTTACCTAAAAATAATGTGATTTATTTATAAAATATATTAATGAATGGTACAGGTTTCATATTGATAAAGAATTCAAGTAACAAAAATAAATATAGCACATCCAGAAAAGCAAAAAAGACAGGTTCTTTGTAAATCCTTTACAAAAACTACTATTTTTGAACAATATGTAAATTTAACTAATATGTATTGTTTAGTGTGTATCATGCAGAGCCACAAAATGACGAAGCTCAATAATATTATTCTGATCTAAGACTAGAAGAGCGTAAAAGCTTGATGGAAAAATTGCAAAAGGATGAATCGGGTGAATGAAAAAATACTATCGATCCAATATGAGTTTATTTTTTGAATTTTCATTATTAATATACTTAAAAATATTAGATAACAAGTTTCAAACAAACTATTAATGCAGATATATTTAATTTTCTACAGGGACCAACAACGAAGAAAAGGAATGTTCTAAGAAAAGAAAAAATTATAACATGCAAATGAAAATGAATTGCTCCTTAGCACATTTAAAGTGGTGTTGGAGGTTAACGAAAGGGGGGAATTTTTTTACAAAACTTTGAGAGATCTAGTGGAACGAATGTATAGACGTTCTTTCAACTTACAATACAAAAATCAATCCAATGATTCCAGGAACCAAATTTTATTTAAACTACAAGATGAGTTTCCAGAGAATTGGTCAATGAGACATGTCAGACTTTTAATAGCAAAAACGTACAACAACAAGAAAAAGGATTGAAAAAGCAATATGCCTTTAAATGTTTTTCTAGAATTATATGTATATATTACTACAAAGAAATCATTTATAAATATCACTTTTGTTATATTTACTTTTCACATATCAATATAAAAATTAAATATTCTATTGGCATGTTACATTTTCAGGAAGATTATGAAAATCTCAAAGGATGAACGAGTTGATATCAGAAATATGCCAGTTGGAATGTCCAAAATGTATACAAGGAGATGGTCAAAGAAATGGACGTAATTGCATCGCACGAGGAACCATCTCAAAAACAACGTGCTTCAAATGTAATATGTAATCATTCAAATTTTCTATTAGGTACAATAAATAAACAATTTAGAATTAAATATTAATTTTCAAGTATTTGCTTGCAGGAAAGAAAAGAAAATGGAACCCATTCAACACATAAAACAGGATGACAAGGAAGAAAATGGTTGATATTTATGTTTATGAGTAATTGTTACTTCCTTATAACAACTTAACTATATTTCATTTTTGTATATTTTAAGTTATTTTACAGCAATCATCATTGAATGCCTTCAAACAGGTGCTAATAGACAAAGAAGAACCATCAGAAGAATTGATTGAAATTGGGTTAAATATGGGTTATCAGTATATGTTGGCATATTAGAAATTAATTGTGGAATTTGTAAGCATCTATCTTGTTTTACTTAGCTTCGTCTATAATTAATACAACAACAAAGATTTTTTTTTATTAAATCTATGATTTGTTATGAGGCATAAAACTTGCAGGAAATGAAGTATGGAACTGCGCCAACAAATGAATTGTTGAGAGATGGCATGAAATTTGGTTTTGAAATAATGTGTATAGTTCACGAGTCAATTCTTGCTATGGTACATTTCTTTTCGATTTAAATTGATGTATATATATATATATATATTGGTAATTTAGGCTAAACTATATTGATTTGAAATAAAACATTACATATGCTACAGGCTGAGTTTCTAAGCTGTGCTTAACCAATCCCAGCCTTTGTTGCTTTCATAGTTGCGCATGTATGGGGCTAACTCCTTGGAGGAAACCAGCCCTGTAATAACATCAGACATAAAATTAAAAAATGTGCCATGGCACCTGTGAAAGTAAAATTTCTATGATGAGAGCTGGAATAACAGAAAAATAAAAAAATTTGAGTGACCGCGTAGTCAAGGTGATTTTACATCATCCTCGGTGTCTAGTTCCTCCTCCTTGATACGGCAGGCATACTCCTATGCTATGGCCTCCTCCTCCACAATAGGTCGGTGTGAAAGGCCTAGAAGCAAGTGCATAGAGGATGGGAGCAACCGGGTACTCAACATCCGATACACGTGTCCAAGTGCCCTCCGAGTCCATGATCCATATATCGGTGTCTTCCCCCACAACCTCCTAAACCGGAAGAGGATCGTTTTTGCAGGGCCCGGGGTGCTCCTCGTGCGCAATGGTGGATTTCCTGGGTCCACTTCTACTTCTATGCATTTCATGAATAGGGGCCTCCTCCTCCTGGTCGTGCGTAGGGCTTTGGGGGGCATCCCTGGCATGACTTCTAGAAGAGGATCCTTCAAAGGAATCCAAAATATTATCGAGCCCTCAATGATAGCGTCCAGGGAATGCACCTCTTTGGCCGCCTATGATTTTCCTTTGGCATAGTCTCAGAGCCAAGGGATAGCGAAGTAGACGGGAGGTGGGGGGCTGAGAGGTATGGAGAAGAAGCTTGAAGCATAGACAGGGAGTGCGCAACGTGGTGTTGTTGGGCAAGTGGTGCGCATGTGGTGGATAAGCAGCTGGGGGAGATTGGTAATGAGGGCACACAGATGGGAGAAACTAGCAGGGCAAGGGGAGCTGAAGGGAGGTGCACAGTCAGGGAGGTGGGCGACCAGAAGGGTCCTTCACGACCTTGCACTAGGGGGAGGCTATGCAGACGGTGGGATAAAATTGAAACAAAGATGCTGAGAAGGTAGTATGAGCTAGAAGGAACAAAATTTGAATAACACTATGTGGAAGGGCCTCCCCTTTTGTAGGCATGTGGCACAAGCGCAAATGTTGTGAATTATTATGACATGCTCGCAAGTGCATGCTGTGATAGTTTTCATGTGGAGGCATGTACTTCGAGTTATGGATGAACGTCATATCCATCCAGGAGCTCATTCAAATGATTGCAGATGAGAGGTACCACTTAGGGTGGTTGCTGCCATTGTGTATCTTCTTGATGCCTTGCCTTTGTCGCCTCATGTGAATTACTGCAGACAGATGGAACCACGTCAAGTGGAAGCCCGCGTTGCATATCTTCATCATCTTGAATGTGGGAGGTACTACTTCCATATGTGCGTCCAATGTCACCCGCATTTGGGGAGAGATAATCCTTTCGGATTAGAGTTTGGAATTCTCTGCATAAGGAATCATCCTCAATCTGGGAGAGGGTTGGAATAATGCAGCGTGTTGTGGCTTTCCACACCCTTGTTGGCTAGGAGATCCGCAACAATGTTCACTTTCCTGCGCACATGGTGAAAATTTATTGCCCTGTGATTTTGTATCATCTGTTCCAGGAGTTTGAGCCTGTTAGCGAGCCTCCAATTGGTGGAGACCTTTGAGGAGGTAGAGCCATGGAGAATTTGTGTGGCAGCCTAAGTGATGATTTGCAAGTCTCCCTCCATTTCCAAGGGAAAGTAGTTGAACTCTATGACTCTGGAGATGCCCTGGATGAGTTCCTCTAACTCCTCAGATTTTTTTTTGTCCCATCCCATGTTGTTGTAGAAGACCAGAAGGGGCATACCCTGGGAATTCCTGAAGATACCTCCAAATCCAACATTCCTTGGGTTTCCTTTGAAGGCTCCATAAAAGTTACATTTGAAGAACCCATTTGGTAGGGGATTCCATTGTTTAGGTGCAATGGTTATTCCTGCGTTTCCTGGGGGTTTGTCCAAAGGTGTGTTTATGATCATATGCCAGTTGTTCTAAATGTTGCATTCCATATTAGTTGTCAGGAGATCTTCGTTACTCCAGGGATTTATGGCAAGGGTTTATGTGATATTTTCGTGTAGCCTTGCCCATATTTTCTCTCGATTGGAGGCCTTGTATTTAAATATCTGGATGTTCCCTTATTTCCATATGTTCCAGATAAGGAGGCCTGGAATCAACTGCCAGAGTCTGTTCAGAAGATTGCTGGAGTATGGTTTTTCCGTCAACTTGCTGATGGTGTTGATGATGTTTCCCCTTTCTCTATCGATGCCTCTACATAGGGTTTCAATCCTATCCCATAGGGCATTGGATATGGGGCAAAGGTCTAGCAGATGATCGGTAGTTTCAAGATCTTCTTGGCACAGAGGGAACCTTAAGGGTCCCATAAAATGTCGTTTCAATAGATTCTCCCATGTGAGGATGTGTCATTTACTGAGAAACCATAAAAAGGTGGCTACTTTGTGCCATAGCTTGGAAGACCATATCTTCTTTCATATGAGATTGGATGGATCTGGATTCTACTGTTGTAAGAGATTGTAGGCTTCCTTGGTGGAGTAGTTGCCACTTGGAGTATGGCCCCATCGAAGAATATTGGGTCCTTGTTGGGATTTGATTCTTCTTTTAGTTATTATATCCTCCCAAATGTCTCTGCGATTTTCATTTTTCTAGTCTTCCGACCATTTTTCCAGATGGAGCCAAGTCCTGTAGCCCTGAGTTGTGTCATTGGTCCAGAAATCTTGGACACAGTTACGCTGCCTTGCCTGTAAAACTTTGCTCCAAAGGGGTTCGGGAAAAGTTGAGGAGAGGCTAGGCATTTGCTACCAGGAATAGTCCTAGAATCTGGCTTGAGTACCACTATGAAACTCCCAGAATCTATGGGTTTGGATCAATTGTTTTTGGCGGTTGGCCACATTCCATATTTGGGATCCTCCTGGATCTATGTTGAATCTGATGAGGTCCTCCTTGGGCTAATTTATCATTTATTTGGAAGCCTATAGGTTTTCCCAAGGTGTGTGAGGGTTGGAGACTCATTTCCACCAAATAATGGCCCCCATGATACTATTGTTGTGCTCTGGATCGCACAACCCTAGCCTTCCATGGCCTTTCAGTTTGCAGACCTCTTTCTAGTTGACCAGTGCCCATTTATTTTTCTCTTTGTTTCCTCCCCAAAGGAAAGTCTGTTTTAATTTGTTCATAGCTTTGAGGACCCATTTTTGGGTTGCTAGAACCGAGAAGAGGTAGATTGGAGAGAGATTGAAGAACCCCTTTGATGAGCACCATACGGCCAGCTATGTTGAGGGAGCGGTGGGTCCAGTTGGATAATTTGGTTTCCATTTTATCCATCAGCGCTCACCATGAGGTGTGATTTATGGTTGTATCTGTGAGAGGGGCTCCAAGGTATTTGGAAGGCAAGGAAGCTATGGAGAAGCCCAAGATGTAGGAAATATTGCACTGGGTGATAGGGGAAGTGTGGGTGATATTGCGTTGGATTATTCTCACCAATGTATATACACTCATTACACTTTATTTTTATGTTTTTAGATGGAAATTGAATAAGAAAAAAACAATCAACACAATGAAAAAAAAACATTCCTCCAAATAACCCAAGTCATGGAAGTAGCTTGAGCAGTGACAACAGTTCTAGTGAAGAATGATGATCAATATGTTTGGATATCAACGCAAGGCGTTGTATTTATTGAAATATTTTTCTGTGAAATAAGACATTTTGTTTAATGTAATGGACAAAGTATCCCAATTGAAAGACAAAGGGATAGCACTAATTGTCCCATTTTGTATGACAAAGTGTCTTATATATATATATATATACACATATAATAAAATACATTTTAATTTATTCTATTGTGTTCTCCATTGTCGACATGAAATGTTACACCATTGATTAAATATGTGGATGATTAAATATTATAATGAAGAGATGTGAAATCTGATGATATGATATAACAAATTAATCCAAACATCAAATTCAAATGCACTAATAAAAAATTAATTGACATGAATACTGTTATAAGATATGTGTCAACTTTTGATGAATAATGAATTTTAAAAAATCACAATAATTTCATTGTCATAGGTCGATGTTTCTAAAAAATAGAAAATGAACACCATGCATGTTAGTTACTGTGCACCAGTGTGTTTGTATGATACTGCACATCGATGCATTTCTACGACCTAAGGGCACCGCACAAATACCAATACCAATTATAACGCCCAACGTGCTTTATTGACGACTACCACCCGGGTGGTCAGATGGGCATTTCATGCACTAGTATGGTTTGTCTTTAATGCGTCGGTGTGTTTTTATAACTTAACGGCTTGGTGCGCTTTAGCACCTAAACGACCTAGTGCATTTTACACCTTAATGGTGCCGGTGCATGCACCTTCCATCGCCTGGTGCGTCTTTGTGGGTGACATGCACTGGGACTTTGCTAAACGCCCCGGGGCATCCCAAATTTGTTTTCCATCCCGATGCTTGGTATGTTTACAGTACCAGTGCGTACATGGTTAAATGCACCGGTGCGTTCACACATGATTCGCACACCGATGAGAAAAATATATGTAAAAACCTTCAGCTGCCTAGTTTTTTTTAGTTGTGTTGAAGTTTCGTTAGAAGCTCCATCAAAACCTCTGTTACCAAAAACGAATGTTGTAGAAAATGTTATGTTGACAAATTTGGCCAATTTAATAACACTAAAAACCTCCTTTATAACCTCCACTGGAGGGTCTTTTCCTTGTAGTGATGATTTCCAAAGTTGTTTCTAATAGATTAAAAAAAATTCTTCCTCATCTAATCTCAAAAGAACAATCGGGCTATATGGAGGGAAGGAAAATCTTAGACAATATTATCCTGGGACATGAATTGGCTCACTCGTTGAAGACAAAAAAAAGGCTGGAATGATAATGCAGTTGGACCTATCTAAGGCTTATGACAAGATCAACTGGGAGTACATGGTTGCAGTTCTACAAGCTTTTGGCTTTGAAAACCACTAAATTAGCTGGATCATGGCTATGGTATCCTCACCCAGCTTTTCGATTCTTTTTAATGGTTCCACTTCAAAACCTTTCTTCCCATCCAGTGGTATTCGACAAGGGGACCCTTTGTATCCCTTCCTGTTTATCCTAATGATGGAAGGGTTGAGGAGAGCTATAATAGTAGCTAACAGAGAAGGGAAAATCACTGGGTTGAAGTTGTATGATAACATTCAAGCAAACCACTCACCAACAATTTGTAGATGAAACCATGCTACATGGTGTGCCTACATTCAAGGAAGTCCACAACTACAAACACATTCTAAAAACATTCATTAAGGCATCAGGATTGGAGTTAAAATTGTCTAAATATATGGTTTTCTTTTTCAACACTCACTTTTCTATAAAAAAAACCTAACAACTATCTCAGGTTTCCAAAGGAAATCCCTCCCTTCTAGATATCTTGGAGTATCCTTAACAACTCAAGCCTGGAAAAAGTCCAATTGGGAGAAAATAATATCCAGCCTAGAAGACATGGTCAAGAGATGGATAGTAGGAGCACTAAACTTGTTAGGCGGGTTGGTGCTGGTAAAGGAAGTGCTCCAAGCCATCTCAAGTTACATGTTATTTGTCCTCCCAATGCCCAAAGGAGTAAAATTACAAAAGATAAAGGAGATATAAAGAAATTTTGTGTGGAGACGAGCAAAGGAAAAAAGGAAATGGGCAATAGTAGCTTGGAATATGATCTGTAAATCAAGGCAAGAGTTTTGGGCCTTTAGTACCCTGAGATAATCATCAAAGCAAATGGTGAAAACTTGTGGTGGAAATGGTTAACGAAAGGGGAAACACCTTGGGAAAAATTATGGAAAGAAAAATATGCCCCAAATTGTCAAACTACAAACCTGATCAGGATCACTGGCTCAATCCTGAGGTCTGCCATTTGGTATTTATCATAGTCCAACAAGCACATTATTCAAAATCACGGCTTCTGGGAAGTTAGAGATGGAAAGAACACCCTTTTCTGGGACGATGCTTGGCAACAACGACCACAATTGAATAAACCATAATGGAGATGTCTAGAGGAAGCCATAGAGGAAATGGGACTTAGGAAAGTCTACCATTTTTGGGCGTCAGATCTGCTCAATGACAATTGGAGAGCATGGAACTTAAACATCTTCCGACAAGCTAATCTAAGCAATGCATAAATATGAAATATCACAAAAGAGATAAGCAAAAGGAAAATGATGGTAAATGAATACAAAGATTAACTTATATGGGGATTGCTAGAGGGCAAGGACTTCAACCTCAAAGAAGGCAAGTATTATCTCAGGGCAACAAACCTTGAAGTCCAAGACCAGGCTTGGAGAAAATTGTGGGAGGTTGTGCACTGGCCGAAAATCAAGACATTTCTATCACTTGTTTTGCAAATAAAGGTGCTAAATTGGGAGAATATAACAAAAAGAGGTATGATCGGTCCATCATGGTGCTACTTGTGTGAGTAGGATGAAAAAAATATCAAGCCTTTATTGAATATGTGTAAATATTCGGAAGCCCTTTGGGAATGGTTGGAAATTATATATAGACAAACTTATAGGCATACATAAAGTATTCAAAACATAATTAAAAAGTGGAGGGTTCACTATACCAAAAATGAAATATTAATTCAATGTGTAACTTGATTCCGGGGTTCATAATGTGGTTGCTCTAGAAAGAATGCAACTGAAGAGTTTTCCAAGATAAAAATATCCCTATAACAAAACTAATGGAAGAAATTCATTTTCAG
This sequence comes from Pinus albicaulis, assembly GCA_034641835.2. Classification (NCBI taxonomy): domain Eukaryota; kingdom Viridiplantae; phylum Streptophyta; class Pinopsida; order Pinales; family Pinaceae; genus Pinus; species Pinus albicaulis. The sequence continues at coordinate 1,674,383,738 of CM076575.1, read as the reverse complement.
ATGAAGGAAACCATTGGTAGTAAGTGATTTCAAATGAAAGAATAAAATCCATCACTTTAAGAATGAATATTAATTTTTTTTACCTGAATTACCTATGTGCAAGATCCTTAAGCCAAAAGAAAATTGTATCAGGACAGGCACAACATTGTGGCAAGAAATTTATGAAGGATTATGGAAATTGAACTTCGATGGGGCGACCAAAGGAAACCCAGGAAAGGCTGATGTTGGAGGAATCATCAGGGATTGGACGGGGAAGATACAAGACTATACTTCATAAACATGAGACAAGAGACAAACAACACAACATAGTTCCACGCTATAGAACAAGGTTTATAAATGTTGCATAAGGAATGAATAATCAATGCAATAGTGGAAGGCGACTTAACTCTTGCCATTAAGGAAGCTCAAAGGCTGCAATGCGACACCCCAATGAACAAAGTCACGAAAAACTATAGACTTAGCCAAATTATTCACCGTATTAAGGTTCACCTAGAAGAGGTGAAGACAGTTGAATTCAATCTAGTCAGGCACTCGACGAATGCATTGGCAGATAGAGTGGCCAACGAAGTGGTCAAAAGCACTGGAGTCTTAAATGAGATGACCTAAGAAGAAACAGTGGAAGGAAAACTCAAAGATGATTTCCAAGAGTTGGCGGCAAGGTATCTAACCATGCCAAAAGAGAAACATGAAGGACACGGGGTGGGCCAGGAGGACGACATCAACCCACCTAGTGAAAGAAATTTTGATTAATTAAGATGAAAGGACAAGCAGCAGGTAGTGGGAAAATTTGAGGAGGGATGTGTTAGCAAAATTTGAAGGAAATGACAACAGCGGAAAGGAATAAGTGGAAGCCAGAAGCACAAAATTGTTCGTCGGGAGGTGGCATTAATGAGAGTGGATGGTTGAGAAGGTGGAGAAGGACGAATCTTGGGGTGAAACAGTATTCGTACAGTACTATGGCCATAATGAGCCTGTACAGACCGTCTACAAATATGAATCCATTAGGGGAATTTTGAGGTATAAAATGTGCCTCCTAAGGAAATTTATAAAAGAATAGTGGAAATAATAAAATAGTATTAGATTACATCATCAACTTTTAGAGGGAAAAAAGAAAAAACTTCTTTTTCAGTCATATTTTCAATTCATCTCCCTATGGGTCTACTCAAATTTCGAGCGGGAACACTTGTTGGATGCATAATTTGATTCCTCATCCAAAGAGTACCCATGTTGCATACTTTTGATGGACCTTGCTACATGAAAAATGAGAAATACATGAAAAATGTTTGTTTTTGCAATCACACCTTTTCATGTATTTTTCATTTTTCGTGTAGCAAGGTCCATTGAAAGTATGCAACATGGGTACTCCTTGGATGGGGAATCAAAATTTTCATCTAACGAGTACTCCCGCTCAAAATTTGAGTAAAAATGTAAGGAAATAAGTCGAAAATACAAGTTGAAAAATTAGTTTTATCAATTTATTATTTTTTAATATTTTTACTTTTTTACCCCAAAAATGGTGAATCATCCCCCATGGTTGACAACATCATCTTGAATCCTACTGGTTCTTATAAAGTATATTTTGGTTGTACATTTTTCTTAGGAGGCCCATTTTAGACCTCAAAAGTTCTCTAATGAGGAGGAGGATCATCCCACCCTAACATGATTGCACGACAATGGCATTAACAAATAGAAATTGTCGGAAATGACCAACAAGGATGCACAAAGTACAAGGAGGATGGTGGGGATTTGGATTTTTCCATTATATGTTAAGGAGAGATTTTGCATGGGAGGTATAGTGATAAGCTAGGAAGAGACAAAGGGAAGCAAGAAAAAAAGGTCTAGGTATAGGCGAGGTGCGACGATCAGAATTACTATGGAAATGAATGGAGGCCAAGAGCATAAGCTCAAAGACCCTTGGCAGGAAAGAAGACAAGACTTGAAGATGCGAAAAAGGAAGTAGCCCTCAAGTACCATGAAACGGTTTCTGACAAAGGCAAAGAAATTGTAGAGGTCTGGGAGAATGAAGTAAGAAGGAAAATAAGAATCACCCTGGATTAAAAAATTGAAGACGAGGGAGGCCAAGAGCATAAGCTTAAAACCCCTTGGCAGGCAAGAAGATAAGACTTGAAGAGGCGACAAAGGAAGCAGCCCTCAAGTACCATGAAATGGTTCCTGACAGAGGCAACAAAATCGTAGAGGTCTAGGAGAATGAAGTAAGAAGGAAAAGTAGAATCACTTTGGATTACAGAATTGAAGAGGAGGTTGATTGGATTATAGATACAGGGAAGTCTCGTACGAGACAAATGTTCTACCATAAAACACTAGAAACATCATGGCATGCCAAACTGTTGGTGGGTAAACTACAGGCGGAGGCAACAAAAGAAAGAATCAAGAGACAGATGGAATACCATATGCAGATGAAAGTGATTGAGCAAAGAATTAAGATAGTGGAGGAGGCACTCCAGAGGGTAGTCAATATTGAACGTCTGCAGGATGACCACATCGGGGACATGAACTAAATTTTCTCTATTTACTTGAAATATATCCACAATCTGGATATCACTCTAGGACAGGGACCGAGGGATCCATCCAAGCTGATAAAGTACAAGGTCAAAGAGGTTGTGGGGGCTAGTGGCAAGTCACGAATAACACCAAGAGCGGGTGCAGCAACGACAATGATGGCGGCTGCAACCTCAAGTGAGATAGCTTCACTTGCTTCTCGTTCAGGTGGGGAGGAAACCCCTCCATTTTCCTTTGAAAAATGAATTTGCATCTATGTTTAATTTTGTTGTGTTTTGGGCAATTGGCTAGCAAGGCCAAAATATAGGTATAGAATAAGAAAAAGGTCTGTAGAGCTCGATCTGAAAGAAGGTTTTACACTCAGACCTCCAATAGATTGTAAATTTTTAAGGAGTAGCAGCCATGTAAATTTTGTTATTAAGCCTAGTAAATATCATAGACATAACATCTCATGGGCAAGTTCATTTAGATTATGAAACAAGGTTTTATTTTATTGCAATTGGTCTAATTTATGTGATTTAAAAAATAAAAATAAAAATAAAACATGTTTTGATTGACATTATTTTTTCCTTTTAAAATTAATAGAACTAATATAATTATTAATTTTATATACTTTTATAGATTTAGTACAGCGATTAATTTTACATAACTACATGGATTTATCAAAACCATTAGTTTTATAAATGCATTATTCATATGTTACTATTTATTATTATTTTGATAATTTGCCTCATAATATTAAGTAGATATGAAAAAAAATAAACATTTATTCCGATCATATTATTGGATAACTTGCATAATAGTTTCATAAATGTATGTGATAAATATATAAAGTTCAAAATAGATAAAGATACAAATTAGTTAATATTTAAAATGTCAGGTAGAAGACAAAAACAAATTTACAAACCATCTTTTTATTGATGACTATAAAATAACATTTTCATTTATGACCACAAACTATGGATTGAAAGAAAAAATAATATGCAAAAATTCATTCAATTTGGATAAGCTTTTAGACATAACAAAAAAAAAACCTTTTCCTAGGACTAGTGCATCGCATTTTAGGCCAGGAAACATCAATTTCATATTACAGCCCCAGTTCTTCAAACAGCAAGGAAACGCTTTCACCAGATTGCTGATTACTTGCTTTGTAATCGCTGAAAGCAGGACGCTGCAACGCAGGATTACTTGTACAGATTTCAACAGGGTGATCACCGGGATTACTGGTGTGGATTTCAACCGGATTTGTTAGTGGAAGTTGGGGAAGATTATCAGCTAGAGGAAAATTGCAGCAATTGGTAGAATTAATGAGCGCTGAAGATAGAGCATGGAAGGTTGTCAGTGGTACATTAATTTCTGCTCGCTGCGCCCTCGGCTTGAAGAGCAAAGGCGGCCTCTCAGATTCTTCAGATGTACAGCTACCAGGGGGCGGCCTCTCAGATTTTGGACCTTATCATCGACTTCTTGCTGGATTATGAGTCTCATGTGGTGGGTATGCTTTGCCAGATCACAATATTTTTGGTTTTAGAAGCAATATTCATAATTTGGAAGTGATTACTCCCTTCCCTTCTTAAATTGTATTATGTACTGTTTTTATTTTCCATAATATAAAACAGCCTTTTTTTTTCTTTCTGAAAATAAAAAAGGGGGCGTGGGCATTCCTGTGAACTTGTGAACTTTTTCCCGGAAAGTGTATGGATCTGTGCTCACAACTGTGGCCTTTGGACTTCTCTTACAGTCTCTGGGCAGTTTCTTCTTGATTCCATGAGTGGCCGAACTCGCCTCAGAATCTCTGGGCAGTTTTTCTTTAATCCAAAATTATGATCGCTAATACTGCCATTATCATTTCTATCAGAGGATGAATCTGTGCCTGCTGCGAGAGAGCCGCTTGTGGCACCCGTCCGTTGCATTCTGAAAACTGATAAGCACGAGTTTGATTTTCCCCGTAATGGTTGATCTACTACAGCAACACGTCCCAGTTACCCACAGACTGCACATAAAGTTATAAAGTGATATGCTGTGCTGTGGCGACTCTTGTAATTGTAGAAACTTTGGGAGAGTGAATGGACTATAATTCTGGGCAGCGCCTTATCTACAGGTGGCTATAAATGCGAGTACAACGTGCTTTTGACTGTCACCCAAATTGCGTATCAAGTTTATCCGGGGCTGCAATGCCGTATTCTACATGTTTTACAAACTTTAACAGTTCAATTATGGTTGTCTCGAGATGGGCGTTTTGTGGAATAAAACAATAGATCTTATACACTATTTGTTTCTAGTTTAATAGTGACTCTAAAATTGATTAAATATTATATAGATTGTATATTAAGATTATTTAGTGTTGCGGTACATTTTTTTTTAAATATTAGTATATTTATATTTATAATAATAATAATAATTAAGATTTTTTTTTTTCTTTTTATTTTTTTTTTTGTTTATTTTTTATCATGGTGATTTGTTAATTTTTTAGAGTAATTTGGGTGAGGCCCAAGATTACATACTAGAATTTTGGGACTTAGCAAAGATTCAAGACTCCATGAGGGTGGAGGAGCCTACTTCTTGAGCCTTATCACAATGGGCCAAAGATGGCCCCCCCTTGAATTTTGAAATCAAGTGGAGCTGGAAACATCCATGAGGGTGGGGAGCCTACTCCTTGAGCCTTATCACAATCGGTCAAAGATGTCCCCCTACCCCCTTGGAATATGAAATCAAGTGGAGTGGGTAACATCTCATTGTGCCAACCACCGGGTGGTCCCACAAGAAGACATGGGTAAGATTTACTAATAGTTCACATCATCAAATTGAGAGAGTAGAGGATGTACATCTCCATAAACTTTAATAGTCAAATTGTTCTCTGGAGGTGAGTTGGTTTTTTGTTTGGTTGTGACCTTAAAATTGAAATGTTATTATTATTATTTAAAACAAAAATCTTATAAAAAATTGTTTTAATGAATTTATATTAGTTATGATTTGAATTTAAATATTTGATTGTAGGTATTATCAAAAATCTATTTTAACTCTGGATCTATCAAGCTTCCAACGGAATCAATTCTGTTGAGGTTTAAAACAACTTTTTCAGTGCAAGTTTGTACCTCCAGAAATTTTATCCCTCCAATCATTTGAGAGATTCGGAGTTAAGCTGGATTTTGGCTAGTATCTACAATTTTAACTCCAAATATAAATCTCTTGAACTACAAACCTATTTTTTAGTGTAAAAGTTGAGGTAAGGTTTGCACCTCAATATATTTGATTTCTCTTAAATCTGGAGTTAAGATGAATCTAGGATGGTTTTAGTAGTGGGTGGCTACACAAAATTTATCAAACATATAATTGATATAATCATTTTAAATATGCTAAATATGTCTAAGATTAACATGATGAGTACATTCTCTTTTACATTTGAGTGCATTCTCTTCTACATTCCATTCACATTAGATTTGTATTAAATACTTAAATTCTAGCATATGACTCTTCACACATAACACATTTGGGAGATGCAATATTCATATCAACTAGACTTAGTTCTGACATAATATTTTGTCATAACCTAATTTTATAACATAATATAATATAAAATTATAACTTTTTGTTATGCTTTAATCTTTTTGTTGATTTGACATTCAAATGTTTTCATTCATTTATAACTACTATAAATTTGAGTTGTAATTTATCTTCAATTCTAAGGTTCCAATGGTTTTTTAAGGTGTTGAATTCATATATACAGTGAAAAAAATTCATTTTAAACACACATATATATCAAAAAAAATTCTCTACCCAAAACTCCAAAAATAACATGTTTAGACAATAATAAGTTATAAATCACTTCTTCACCCAATAAAATATTAAATTAATATATTTTTTAATATTTATGATATATTAAAATTTGATTTTTGTATTATTTTATTATAAAAAAATTAAACTTGTATTACAAAGTTTAGTTTAATAGTCAAGTGACCACTAAAATAGAAAAATTGGAAATACCAAAATTAAAAGGTAATAAAATGTGAAAATAAAAAAATAATTGAGTTACACTAATAGAGTTGGAAATAAGGAAAACACATCGAAAAACAACCCAATTAATTTTATTTTTTTTAAATTGCTATAATAAGACTTCCAACTAAAAAGTTAATCAAAAATAGAAAAAATTATTTGAGTAAAACTTTGAAGAGTCGTGCAAAATATTTAATCTAAAATACAAAATAATAGTTATTGCTTGTGAGTTGGAAATGAGAAAAGACATGAAAAAGAGAAAAATAAAATATTAAAAAAATACAAATATATCAAATAAAACTGGGTAGAAAAACTAAAAAAACCATAATTTATAGTAAAATAAAGAAAAATATATTAAATAACCGAAAAAAACATATAGCTTATGGAAAATAAAAGATAATATATTAAATAAATAAATAAATATTAATGTATGTGTTGACGTTAAATATTCAATAAATAATGTTTTTTGATATATTAAAATTGGATTTTTGTATTCTTTTGAGTGAGGAAAAGAATTGAAATTTTATTGCAAAGTGAAAACTAAAAATAATTGGAAAATCTCATCTCAATAAAATCTCCAATTAACAAATCAGTTATAAAAGATTTATAATATCAATCATAAATAATGAATGAATTTCATAATAATAATAAACTTAAATTTAATTTATTAATATAAAATTTTGAAAGTGCCATACAAATATTTAGTCAAGCTATAAGTTAATGGAAAGACAAATTATATATATCATGGTGGAGATAACATAACAAAAACAATTTGGGATATTTTTAATTTAGAATTCAGTATTATAATCATTAGGAAAACCATATAATACCCATAATTTCAACCTTTTCCAAAGAATAGAAGACAAGTTTTTTCTTTTAGATAAAAAACTAGAAACCCTGAATTAAAAGCAAGGCCATTCAGCATGTAGAAAAAAATAGAAAGAGACCAATTTGGGGAATTTTTCCATATTTGTTGTTTCAATTGGTATGGGCTTCATGTTGTTACCGATAGAGAAATATGGTTTGAGAGGAATGCACATGTGTCTTTCCATGCAACCCAATCTTTGATCCAGAGTTATCAATTGATACTACATGTGATTCAAAGAGAGGAGAATGTTCTATTTTCTCTCATTTCTATGTACTTGGACGCGGCCAGAAAGGAACTTGAGGTGCCAATAAATATCCACTGTATACATGTATTTTCTGTAATTCCCACGAGTATGCCCAACATCAGGAACCCAGTCGACCACTTTAGTTGATACTTCCATGTCTGTGAGGTTGCATCATTGGTTATCCAATTTCTACTCAACTTGAGAAAGTTCCTCTTGAATAGGTTGATGAGTGACATCTCTTAATCTTGTTAGAGAAATTTCGACCCTCACTTGTGCCCTCGTTCTTGGTTGTAGGTCGTTCCATGATGAACGCAAGCCCTATGTTGTGGCATGATGACAAAAATGTGAGTGATACAGACATAGAAGAGGGTGAGGGATCTGAGTGACTTCAGAGAGGACAAAGAGAGATGGATAGACTCATGAAAAGAGTAGTCTCCAAGGACATATTCCCCCCCACCAATGAATTATGAGTTCATGTAATAGCCTAGGAATGAACAACCTCAAAGAGTGGATGGGATGCACCAGCCTCAAGGAGACCTAGTTTGTGCCTCTTGCTTGTAACATTAGTTACCAGGAAACTAGGAGTGAGTAAGAAAATAAAAGAAAACATTGAGAACCAAAGAATGAAGTTACCACTTCTATTCCTAGGATCACTCGCTTGGAAAGGAAAGGTCTTGGCAAGATGAAGTCATTTTCTTAGCGCATGAAAAGAAATGAATATTTCCTAATAAAACATCGACCCAAAAAAGAAATAAGAGAAAAACCTGTTGAAATAAAGTTGGGGGATGAGGTGAGGAAAACAATGACCAACCACTTATTGTTTCTACATGCATTCTCCAAGCTTGAACCTGACTAGATGAAGGACCAAAATACTAGACTATCGAACTAAGTTGGGAGAAAAATAGACCCAAAAATGGATGGAATAAATAGAATGCACTTGCCACCAATGAAATCCCAATTCTTCATCTCCATGCCAGAGCTTTGATGCATGAGGCAAAGGAGGAAATCACTATGATAACAATTTCCATAAAAAAAATTAAGTCGCATCATGTTGCAATCCTGCTTTGCATGATAATGATTGAATGCCTTTTTAATGCCTCCCTATGATGAGACAAGATATCTAGGCAGGAGAATATCCTCAAGGGATACATCAAATTGTACCTGCAGTGAGTGGTGGATTCACCATATGAGTCCAAGAACGATCAAATATCACTAAAACATTTATGAGAGTGTGTTGCCACGTCCCTTGGCATGTGGCCTAGTGGAATGATAACAACCCATTCCACTCCTTAAACCAAACACCCAATACAAAAAAATTAATGATAAAATTGAAAGTTTCTATCATTTATTTTAATTTTATTATTGACTTGACTTGACTTTGGTTTTATCATGGTCTATATTGACCTATGGTATCATGAAATTGAAATATAGCCAACATGGTACATGCATTAGGACGATCCACACAAGAAAATAAGAAAGAAACATCACCCCAAAAAAGGAAAACTTTACAAATTAGCACCATTCTACGTTGATGAGGTTGGTGGAAAATTTATAATGAAAGATCCACAAAAGAATATGGTGGAAAATTTAGAAAGAAAGATCCACAAAAGAAAATAAGAAAGAAACATCAACCAAAAAAGAAAACATGACAAATTAGCACCATTATACTGTTGATGAGGTTAGTGGAAAATGTAGAAAGAAGATCCACACAAGAAATTAAGAAAAAAACATCACCCAAAAAAATGAAAACATGACACATTAACATATTATAGGTTGATGAGGTTGGTGAAAATATTAAACTAGTTGATAAGGTTGGTAGAAACTCTCTTTTACTTTGCTAGTTGTTGAAACTACTTTGAGGCTATTCCCTGTTGTATAGTGGTGGCAACTCTCTTTCATGTTGTAGTGGTGACAACTCTCTTCTACTTTGTTGCAACTCAGTTGTTCAAACTAAGCTACTCAGTAGCAAAAACTCTCTTGTACTTTGTGGTAACCCCTCTGTAGTTTGTTTTAACTTTATTGCTAAAACAAAGTATTGTATATTAACATTAATATTTATAAAAACTCTTTATAAAATATCTATAAAGAATCTTTTCAATTCATTTTATATAAAATATGTATAAAATTTTATGAATACTTTAGGAAATGTTATTATATTTTATTATTCAACATTTTTATGATATTTATCATTATCCTTATTGTTTATTATTGAAATAAAAAATAACATGAAAATTTCATTGAGATTTTTTTACTCTTTTTTGAAATTTAATCATAATAAAATTTTACTCATTAAAAATTTAATTGTGTTAAAATAAATTTAGAATTTTTAAAAATTTTCATTAATAAACTATTGCAATTGTTAATTGGTTTCTTCATAGTATTGTTATCTCTATGTTATATTCTTTGTACAATTAGTTCTATACATAATTGGTGTGTGTTAGGTGCAATGAGGGACCAATAACACACACTGATTTTGTACACTTAGATCTATATATAATTGGTGTGTGTTAGGTGCAATGAGGGGCCAATAACACACACTGATTATGTATAAAAAGATAAAAATATTTCAAATTGAATTCACGATTCTCACATTGAATTCTTTTGGCTTCAAGATCCATCCTTCCAAAATAATATTTCTAATTAGTTGCAAGAATCTCCATTAAATCATGACATTATTATACATCACTTTTATAACCAATTAAAATACCTCAAAACTTTCTTGAAATAGTAAAATAAGCAAAAGTTTGAAAATATTTTTATTGAATAAAAATTTTATAACACAATAAAATATAGTCAACCAAAAATAATTCCAAAAAAACTAGAAACTTTTAAAGATTTGCTCATATTAATAATTACAAAATCATAACTCATATGAAATTCATGTCCTCTTCGCAAGCTGTAACTCTCCACTTTACTATGAACTAAATCAATTCTTTCTTGTTTTAGAAGCTTTTTTCATTTGCACAATTTTTAAAAATAATGTTTACAAAATCCATTTATTCCCTTGGCCAGGTTCACCTCTCTATTTTGCCATGCGGTAATTGTATTCCGTAGCTTTGATATTCAACCATTTTTTTAATTTTAATTTTTTGTTTTTATTATTATTTTAAAGTTATAATTTAGAAAATTATAATTATCATATTTAAAAAATAATAATAATAATAATAATAATAAATTATTTAATTTTAAAAACTTATTTTTATAAATTAATTTTAAATATTTAATATCCAATTTAAATGGTTGTAAATTTTATAACTATTAATTTCAAATCTCTTTTTAATGAGAAAATATACCTTTTTCATATTTAACTAGTTATAATTTGCCTCAAAATATCTATAATTTAATCTCAAATATTCTCCCATGTCAAAAACGTTATAACTCTTCATATAATTGCATCCTTAATATAGTATTGTTGTCGGAGTCAAACATTAATCTTAAGTCGGAGTCGAACAACATTCTAGGACGGACCTTTTGTACAAGCTCCATTTTTTTCTGACGGCATGCCAAAACATGATATCAGAAACACTCCTCACATAAATATCAACCCATCAAATTTATTCTTCATACGATAAACTTGATTAGGATTTGTGACATTTACATATATATATAAAAAAGATATTTACTTATTATTACACGTCAATTTACTCTAACTTTGTGGCTTAGTGTACACAAGAAAGTTCCTTGAAACATTTGTATTAATAATGTTACCAATTATGATAAGGACCCCGATAAGGATGCTCCTCGTTAGACTTACTGTTATACAAGTTCTGAGACCATACTCCACATTTAGAAAGTAAGGCTATACATTTATTATTATTATTATGGCACTAATGTTTTTGAAAGGTTGTTTCATAGTTACCATTATGTGTGTGTGCGCTTTATAGTTGTTTGATTAGATGGTTCGCACTTGCGAGACTTCATACTTATCTCAACTATAATATCTTGCTGTTATAATAAATATGGTTATTACTGATCGATTGTCCGGCACGATTTGCTCGTACCCTAATCTTATCTCTGGTGATTTAATACACAATTATGGGTTTGACACCTGTTATGGTTCCCACCGTTGGATTTACCACCATGAGATCGATGGCTTCAATGTGGCTTGGGTAGGGTTAGGGTAATGACCCGCCCCTCAACCCTAACCGCTTTTCTTTTTGCCGCTACGAAACTTCTGAAGGGTTTGGCTCTCCATTGTTATGCAACTTTATGCCATCATGACTCCATTACGATGTTGGCTCGTTTGTCCACCGGTTTTACTCGGCCATTTACAGGTATTCTGATGTGTCGTTGCCATTGTCAGGACTTGGACAACCTCTGACTTTGCCTTACAAGTCATAAGTACTCGGATGTCAAACACCGTTTTCTATTTGAACTCCTTTCGAAATTTCTTCGGTGAAATTTGTTCCCATATCTGCCTTAATGTATTTTCTTGAGTTTTTTTGGTCATGACTCTATTACTTGCACAACCCTTCTTAGTCTTTTCTCTGTTCAGGTTGCAATTGTGACTATTGCTTAGGCAATGTTTAATGGGTTCTTTTATTTAACCCTCTACAGGAACATTATGGAAGCTTTCTTTCTGATTGCGCAGGTTATTCAACAACCGTCCTCATCTCCATGTTTACACGTAATTTTCTCGGCTTTCAAAGTGTTAAATCTGCTGAGATGAATATTTTTTTTAAGATTCAACATTCCAGATATCTGTACCTAACCTACTCTGTTGTCTTTTCCTAGCTCTCAGGTCTTCAATGTCGAACCCTGTGATAAATCAAGGTATTCCTTGTTTTCATTTACAAATTTACTCTTAATAGTTTACCCCAAATGTTATTACGCCCCCTAACTTGGATATTTTCCGAATTGCATTTTAGGTAACTTACAGTTCCCCTTGTTAACATGGCGCACTTCCTCATTTCGTTTTTGTGCTCAACAATGACCTTTTCGCCTTTCCGCTCACAGGTACCACGAACTCTGTGAATTGTTTAATTTTATTTGAAGCCTTTCAAGCTTCTGGGTATAAACCCTATGTTATCTCAGTACTTCTTGAATGAAGCCTTACAGGCTCGGTTATTTAATTTATATGTAATTATAAAGGACTATTGTCTTGAGAATGGTTTATTATGTAATGATTCTAGTGTTTTATAATTTTTTTTCATACATGTAAGGTTATAACAGTCGTGCAAGATTTCTCATCCAACTAGTCATTTGTATTTTGTCTTGTTCTGGAACTACACGTATTCTTGTTTATGGTATAATTTAAGAAAGTGTTTCCAGCACCAGTTTATTTTGTCGACTTACATGAGTTCGTTGTGAATACTGCTTATCTCAATATTCGGGTTTTTAGTATAGTATCACTGTCTTATTCGGTCCTTCCTTCACAGTGCTCCAACTTTGTAATTTAACTTACATCTTTATTTGGTTGACTGTACTGATACTATGTTTAAATGTTTATTCTGTATCAAATTGTTTTTATGCAGTTCTACTACTTATCTTTCTTTTGTAATAAGATATTTGTATGCTTTCATGTTTTGATACATTGTAATATTATACAAAGTTTATTACATTTGTTTATTAATGATAATGTCAGTTTTAGTAGGCTACTTGTATCTTGTTACATAGTAGTTTTCATTCTAGTTGTTATCTTCTTGTCAAATTTGTCCAAAGGTTGTACAGGGTAGATGACCGGACCATCTTTAATTGTTGGGTTACCTTCCGTAATTCCCATAGTCTGTGTATAGTCATTTATTGAACAGGTAACGAACGGTACAGTCTGGGGTTTCCATCCCTTGACCATCCAACAGTTCCCTTCCCAATCTTTTATGGTATTTACAGTTATGACCCTAATTTCTTCTTCTACGTTAACACAACCATTCTTGACTCAATAATTCAAAAAATATAAAGCACATGAAATAATATATATATTGTCTTTGAGACCAAAATTAATTAATCTCCTCTTCACTGATATACATCATCATTCATATTAAATAAATATATCACACAAACAACTTTACTGTCCTTCTCTATGATTTTCTCAAATTACAGAATTATCATTTTAACTAATTTGAAAAAGAAAGTACAGTAACGTTCACAAAACTACCTAGAATCATGCTTGAGTTAATTATATCAATTTAGAATGTTGATGATTGCCTCCCAACCGTGAGAGAGGTGATTACATCCTCAACTCCCCCCGTGCTCTGCACCAGAGTAGGACTTAGATAGCAGTATTTCTGGATTAGACCTCAAGACCCTCGGTCCAGTCTTCCTTTCCAGGTTCAGGTTGCTGAGTTTCCACTGGTTCCAACCAGCTCTGGATTGACTCTCACCTTCAAGCCTCCTGGCTTTCCTCTAAAATCATAGAACCCCTTTTCCTCACAGGGATTTTCCTTTTATCCTCAGAGGAAAAGGTAACTGTCTTTAACTGCTTTTTGCCTAACTACTCTGGAACCTTGGAATACTTTATCATCAGTATTTATGGAAAACATTCCATAATTAATTCTTTATTCAAAAACAAGAAATAAAGCATGTTCATTACTAGATTAACTTTACTTTTTAATCTCATTTACAAATTATATTCATAATCCCTTTTTAAAAGAAACAAAAATAGTTTAAGGATCAAATCCAGTTGTTAGATCTTCCCCCTCTAAAATTAAACACCATCCTCAGTGTTCTATTCTATATTAGCAAATATTTTTGGGTATGCCTCACACAAAAATCCTTCGTCTTCCCATGTAGCCTCCTCTGGGCCAAAGTGCTTCCATTGCATTTTAACTTGGGTGATGGTTCACCTCCGGAGCGTGATTTCTCTCTGACCAAGAGTACGTTGAGGTTCTACCAGAAATTTGTCATCCGGTTTGACCCGTAATCAACAAGGACTTTGAGTTAATTAGCATAAAATCCATTCCTTATGGAAATTTGGTACTCAATCTTATTCCTACCTGAATGTTTTGCTAATGTATTACATGCCTCGAATCATGCACATATCCTTTCAGTATTGATACATGAAATTGCACCCGTATGTGACTAGGTAATGCCAATTGATAGGCCACTGGTCCTACTCTTTTCAAGATTTGGAAAGGTCCATAGGACCTGGGAGCTAGTTTGGCACACGAAGTCCACCTTAAGGTGATTTTCTTAGGCTTGATTCTCACATACACATGGTCACCCACTTCAAATTCCCTGTAGGTTCTCTTTTTGTCCGCATAGACCTTCTGTCGATCTTGGGTAGCTTTTAGATTCTGACGAATCTTCTTTACTTATTATTCCATCTCTACCAACATCTCCAAGCCAAGCATTAAATTTGTTTCTGGATTGCTCTAGTTAATGGGAGTTTGACACTGTCTCCCGTATAAGGCTTCAAAGGGACTCATTTTCAGAGACTCTTGATATCCATTATTGTATGCAAATTCCACTAGATGTAGATAATCTTCCCACTTTTTGGGTTGTTGCATTACGTACATGCGCAACATGTCTTCTAGGATTTGATTTACTCACTCCATTTGTCCATCCATTTTTGGATGATAGGCGATGCGAAAGTTGATCTGTGTGCCCAATCCAGTAAATGGTGCCTTCCAAAAGGCTGAAGTGAACTTTACATCTCGATCCGAGATGACTATTTTAGGAATTCCATGCAACCTAAACATTTCTCTTGTGAAAATATCTGTAATCTGCACCGCTTTGTAAGTAGAATGCATGGGAATAAAGTGATTTTCCTTGCTCAGTCTATCAAAAACTACCATTATAGAATCATTATGTCTCTTTGGTTTCGGTAGACCAGTAATAAAATCTAATGATAAAACGTCCATTTCCATTTTGGTATAGGTATGGGCTGCAACAATCATGTTGGATGTTGATATTCCACCATAACCTGTTGGCATTCCAAACACTTGATTAAGTATTCAAAAATATTCTTCAGCATACTAGGTTAAAAGTAAACTCTCCTGATTGTTGTCAGCATTTTCTGGTAACCTAGGTGTCCAGAATAAGTGTTGCAATGATATTCATCGAATATCAACTCTTTCAAACTCATCCAAATCGAGATGTATATATTTCCTTTAAAATTTAAAAGTTGATCTCTGTTAATCCCATAATTTTATGACTTTTCCTTTTTTTTCTACTTCATTTGCTTGCTGCCATAAAAATTGGTATTCAGGATCCTTCTCAGCCACTTCTTTTATTTGATCCTGAAATTTGAATTATACTTGATTAAAGTAGATTTCATACATGCAATGCAGTTTTCTGCTCAAGGCGTCGGCAATACGATTTCATTTTCCCTTAACATGTTAAATATCAAAATCAAATTCTCATAGGAATGCATTCCACCTTGCCTTGTGAGCATTCAAATCAACTTGTTTAAAGTAGTTGGTCAGACTGTTGTGATATGTTTTCAACACAAACCTTTTTCCAAATAAATAGTGTCTCCATACCTTGAGTGTGTGCACTACTGCTGTCAACTCTAGATCGTAAGCAGAATAATGATGTTCATGATATTTTAGCTTTCTTGACTCATATGCAATGACCCTTCCATCTTGAGATAATATTGCTCCTACTCCTTCCTTGCACGGATCGGTGCATACCTCAAATTCCTTGTTTGGGTCAACTACTCTCAATACAGGGGCAGTATTCAGCAACTGTTTTAACAATTCAAATCTAATCTGACATTCGTTGGTCCATTTAAATGTCTTACCCTTTCGTTGCAGGGATGAATAAGAAAGGAAATTTTCGAGAATCCTTCGATGAAGCGCCTGTAATATCCAACCAATCCCATAAAATATTGTATATCTACCATGTTCTTGGGCACCCTCCATTCCATGATAATCTTTATTTTCTAGGGATCTACTGCTATGCCTTCAACAGAAATGACATGGCCTAAATATTGTATTTTCTCTTTGAAGAAGTCACATTTGTTGAACTTGGCATACAGCTGATGTTTCCTCAACATTTCCAGCACTTGTCGTAAATGTTCCTTATGCTCTTCCATGGTTATTGAATAAATCAATATGTAATCAATAAATATCAGAACAAACTTGTCTAAAAAGGGATGAAATATGCCATGCATGAGGCTCATGAATGTTGCTGGTGCATTGGCTAAACCAAATGGCAAAACCACGAACTCATAGTGCCTGTATCGAGTGCGGAAGGTTTTTTTGTAGATGCATTCATCTTTAATTCGGATCTGGTGATATCCAGACCTTAAATCTATCTTTGAAAATACAGTCACTCCCTTCACTTGATCGAAAAGATCATCTATACGTGGCATTAGGTATTTATTCTTGACTATCAACTTATTGAGCTGCCTGTAATCCATGCACATTCGCATGGTTCCATCTTTCTTCTTCACGAACAACACTGGTGCTCCCCAAGGGGATACACTTGGTCGAATATACCCCTTATCCAACAATTCTTTTAGTTTCATTTTTAATTATGTTAGCTCAGTACACTCATTCAATATGGTGCTCTTGACGTTGGTGCGGTGTCAGGCATTAATTCGATAGTGAAGTCGATATCTCTCTTTGGAGGTAATCCTGGTATGATTTTTGAAAACACATCCATGAAGTTCTGTACCACCGGTATATTTTCCAACATAGGGGTTTTCTCCTTAGAATTTTCAAACCCCACTTGGATGGCATAAATCTGCATCATTTTCTAATTCATTTACCCAACTGGGATGTTTTGATAGGACATAATTGCAGAGGTTTCTTGATTCCTTGCAACTCTTAGAGTGTCCCATATTCAGCTCTAAAATAAATAATATTATCTATACAGTCTACTAGAGACTAGTGTCCCTCTAGCCAGTCCATACCTAGTAATATGTCATAGGAACCCAAAGGTAAAATATTTAATTCTACCTTTAACTGCTGATTTCCAATTTCTAAGTAACAGTTCGAAACTTTATCACTAACCTTTCTCTTCGCCCCAGTAGCTAATTGTACCATCTAGGGGTTCTTAAATATTTGGCTTTGTAATTTACACTTCTCTACTATTCGGGGATTTACATAGCTCAAATTGTCACCAGGGTCAACCAAAATAGAAACAGTTTGTGAAAATAGCTTACCTTCAAGTTCTACCATGGTTGGATGATAGTCTGCTTATCGGTCTTCAAGAGATGAATTAATTCTCGGTATATTTCGAGCCACATCCCCCACCGTAGAAGCCTCTTGTAGGTTGACTTTTGTTTCGCTTCTCCCATGATGAGGACAATTTTTATAGTAATGTGCTTCACTGCATCCCCAACATTGTAGAGGATGTTTCTGAGTCTACTCGTGCTCTTGTTTTCTGGAGGCTTCTGTGGGTCGCTCTTCTATTGGCCATTTTATTTTTGTTGATTTCTCCCATACTGCCTACTTGACGAATTTCTTGCATTATTTTTAAAATTACCAAACCTGGTACTCTTAAAATTTGAGTTACTTTTATGTCTTTCTTTGGCGACTTGTCTCTCCTTTTGCCTTGGACTACTTATAGCACATTCATTCTTTTCAAATCACTTCATCCATAGTCTTCGGGTTTACAAATTTGATTCTTTCCTTCATGTGGGTAGGTAGACTACAAGGAAAATTTTAGGGGCGAATTTTAAGGGGTTTTAGATTTTGAAGGGGCGAATTTTTTATAAAAAACTCATTTTATATAGTTTTATATAATTAGCCCTATATTTATTTTAAAAATAATTAATTATTCCATGTTAGCCCAAAAAAATAAATGTGGATAAACATTAAAAGTATGGATTCGCCCCCCGATTTTCAGGTTTGGAGCGGATTTGAATCGCCTTCGCCACGATTTACTGGGTAAGACGGGCATTGGATTTACATTCGCCCCATTTTTTACTGGTTGGGGCTTTGGGGATTTACTGGTTGGGATTTCAATGCGTGGGTATTGACTCCTCTGCAACCTCGCGTAGGTGGCCCGTTTCATCTCCTTCAAAAACATTGTGCAGTGCGATTCGGTCTTTCGATTTAGGTTTCTATTTCTCCCTTCTCTGCTTTAGTGCAGACGTCTTCGCATACGTCTTCACGAAGCTCTCTTCTGTTTCTGTCGTTTTAGCTCAGCTGCGCGATTTTTTTCTGCACTTAACCGCGATTATTTCAATTCTTTCGAGGGGTATTTTCGAGGTTTCAAGAGTTTCAACCAGCGACAATGAGGGAGTGCATTTCGATCCACATTGGCCAGGCCAGTATTCAGGTCGGCAATGCCTATTGGGAGCTTTACTGTCGTTAACACAACATCCATCCTGATGGACAAATGCCGAGTGACAAGAGCGTTGGAGGTGGAGATGATGCATTCAACACATTTTTCAGTGAGACAGGTGTTGGTAAGCATGTTCCCCGTGCCGTGTTTCTGGATCTGGAGCCAACTGTCATAGATGAAGTTCGAACCGGCACATATCGGCCGCTTTTTCACCCAGAGCAGCTGATCAGTGGCAAAGAAGATGCTGCCAAAAACTTTGCTCATGGCCATTATACCATTGGTAAGGAAATTGTGCATCTGTGCTTGGATCGAATCCGGAAGTTGGCAGACAACTGTACAGGACTGCAAGGTTTCCTAGTCTTCCATGCTATGGGAGGCGGCACCGGATCTGGTCTAGGTCCCTTCTATTGGAGATGCTTTCTGTAGATTATGGAAAAAAATCCAAGTTGGGTTTCACTCTATATCCATCTCCACAAGTCTCCACATCTGTAGTTGAGCCCTACAACAGTGTGCTGTCAACACACTCGCTGTTAGAGAATACTGATGTAGCCGTGCTGTTGGATAATGAGGCCATCTATGACATTTGTCGTCGTTCTCTGGACATTGAGCGTACTACATACACTAACCTTAATAGACTTGTGTCTCAGGTCATATCTTCCCTGACTGCCTCTCTTCATTTTGATGGTGCTCTGAACGTTGACGTGACTGAGTTCCAGACAAACTTGGTGTCGTATCCTC
This sequence comes from Pinus albicaulis, assembly GCA_034641835.2. Classification (NCBI taxonomy): domain Eukaryota; kingdom Viridiplantae; phylum Streptophyta; class Pinopsida; order Pinales; family Pinaceae; genus Pinus; species Pinus albicaulis. The sequence continues at coordinate 1,674,364,203 of CM076575.1, read as the reverse complement.
GTATTCATTTCATGCTTTCCTCATATGCTCCTGTGATCTCTGCTGAGAAGGCCTACCATGAGCAACTGTTGGTGGCCGAGATCACCAACAGTGCTTTCGAGCCATCGTCCATGATGGCTAAATGTGATCCACGCCATGGTAAGTACTAAAGTGATGGAGAGTATGGGAATTCAAATTGAGATTTATCTTGCTGAAAGTCACCTTTCAGAGCTAAAAGTTCGTTCATGGCCCAAGTCATCAGTATTCCTTGATAAGTATTTTTTCTATGGTAATCTTTACAGGTTAGGAATTGACAGTAATCTCAAAGTTAATAGGATTGAATTAAGTTGGGTTAAATTTATGAATCAGGCACATTTATGTTAAATTCAATGAGATTGCAATAATGGGTATTGTCCAACACCTTCCTAGTAATACGAACAGGCTGCTCATCCCCACTTTGGTCAGGATGCACTCAGATATGTGACGTTACAACATCTTAGTATTGTCTCTGAGTTGCTTTCCCACTCTCTCTTTATACCTGCACTGGATGTACTCTTTTCGTTCCATTGACCTACCTTTGTGGTCATTTCCTGGACATTGAGGCAAAATTTTCTTATTTTATCTTATCAGCAGATTGGGCACTTAATGGATCAATATTGCATACATTCTTCTTCTTCCCTGACTTTGGCTCTGTTTCCTCTATCTTTTCTTGGCCACGACCTTCATTGATGCTCTTTTCATATGAGTTTTGAGACTGGGCTATCATTGTTTCAACATTCCAAACATAACTCCCATTTCTATTGGCCTCGTCTATATTCTGTTGCATTACTCTGCCCAGCAAAGAGGTTTTCTCCCCCAAATTCTCCAGTCCACCCAAATTTTCGTCGATAATTCGAACAATTGAGTCCTTTAATCTCTATTTTGAGTCCATCTATTCTTTACCAACATTTTTTCTACCCTTAGCTGTCTTGGGTCTGGTGGTTAATATTCCCTGGTTTTCCAACTGATTTCAAATTTTCCTTATCTTGGCCTTCTCTGACCCAATATTTGTTGACAGGCTCTCTTGCAGTTTAGAACAAAGGATAAAATTTTGTAACAAGTTTTCTTGCAGTTTAGAACAAAGGATTAAAAAGGGAAATTTGCCATTGTATTGTATGAATTTGTATGAATCTACACTACAACCTACTAGAAGCTACATAGATTCGCCTCTATCTTAATTGCCCTCCCTTCTCTCTTGGTTGCTCAACTGCTCACGTGTGTGTGAAAACCTCTGTCTTGACATGTCTTTATACTTTCAGCTGAGACCAAAACCTTAATCTATTTTTGAGTTTACTTCTAGTCTAAGTCATGTATGCATGAGATACAATGTCTTAAAACCTAAATATAATACTTTCACTATTTTACTGAAGTGAATTACAAAATGGAATTATTTTTTCAAAAATCACTTTTTTAAAATATCTCAAACTGCTTCTCACATGTTCACACTGAACCTGTGTGGAAGTTCTTTTTCAAGCTGCATTTCTCAACAAAAACTATATAGATACTCCCCCAACCCCACGTTTGCCTCACACCCTTTTCATTGAGCATTTGTGAGTATTTGGAGTTTTGGAGCAGCATTGAAGATTAGTGATTTAAAGTGAGCTTGGAGCTGGTTTGTTGGGTTCTTTACAGTCGATTTGGCATCTGAATGAGGAGGATACAACCCATATTCAAGCTTCGAGGAGTTGTGGACCAGATCCTTGTGTCCTCTGCCCATTCTTCTCATTTTCAGGTATGTTAACAGTAAATGTTAAATTTGTCCCTTTTTTTTTCATCTTTAAATTGCATATTTGAAATGTCTTTAAAGTTTTGTACTTTCAACCTTCTACTAGTTTGAATTTTGAAGCATGAACTTTGCATATGAAGATGGGGTTTGCAATGTTGCATATTTGAATTTTACAATGGCCACAAGAGGCAAAGACCTTGCATGGATCCTTGTTGATGAGGAAATGTATCGCAAATATTGCAAGAAACACATAAATGTTGGTTGGGGTGAGGCAAGGGATTCATAGTTTGAAAAAAAACTTAGATGGTATAAGAGGTCAAGTTGGCACTATGTATGACACCATTAGATGAGATTGGACAATTTAGATTAGAATTGCAAAATCAGTGTGTGAAATTTGGAGAAGACAAGGCTAGAAAAAGGAGATGCTTGTAGGATCTTTTTTGGACTATAGAGGCTATTTAGAGCCTTATTCATTACGGATTTTGTTGCTGATATGTATTGCCATCAGTGCCATTTTGATATATTCACCCTTACATGGTATATACATGAGCAGACTTAGCATATTTTTTCCCTAATAGTTTGGAATCTTTTTAAAATATATTTTTCTTTACAACTTAATATTTTATGCAACTTTTAGTAAACTGAGTTCTTGAAATCAGATCGGTCTGAGTCATTCTAAGTTTGAGTTTTGACCCTCGTTCGATTTTGAGTCTGAGTCCAAGTTTTAGAACTTTGAAATAAACTGCATGTATAAAGAGTAAAGAATGGTATAAAAATATGCCATGCAAATAAATAGAATTGGAAGTGATGTATCATGTATTGATTGGAAGATATAGAACTTCCAAATTGAGGAAAAATTTGAAAGCTGAAGTTAAATAATTTCTCATGCTCTCTGCATGATCACCAAGGTGGAAAGAATTACATTCATGTTTGCTATATTTGCAACACATAAAAGCATGGATAATATACAACTGTATGTCTTCAGGGCCTAATTTGAAATCAGATATTATAACTTAAATATAATAAGAATTTGCCTATTAGTTGGGGCTCCAATACCATTGTTATGATATTAAATTGATCACAACTGATGAAGAGAGCAAGAGTATGCAAAATTAGGCAAAATTCTAAGCTACTACCAAATTTGGAAAATTCTTAAAATACTTAAGTAGAAACATGTAACTGCATGCAAGGCCATGCTATTGTGAAAGTGGAACAGTATAGCAGATTTCTAATATTGCAGCAACCAACTCATGGTGTTAACACATTGCTAGCAGTTAAGGAACTTGAAATGCCCCAACTGTATAAATTGTCAGAGACTAAAATAGAACATTTGTAATTACAGGAACTTTTCCAACCATATATGGACATAATTACTTTTCAGAGAAGTTATGGATGAGAACCTAGGCCAACTCCAAGAGCAGTGTGGGAATTTGGCCAAAGAGATTGCCTCTCAAGACTGGCTACAAAAAAACATTCCAACAACATGGCCTCTCTTAGGTCTTGTGATCCTATTTTATAACTTCCTTCTCCCTCTTACATTTTTTTTGCTTTGCATGTTGGTAGATGGCTTAGCCTGCATGTATTTTCTTTTAGTATTTTACCACCTGGCATGATTCTTATTACCACTAGCTTATTTTAGTAACTCCCACCTAACAAGACTCTTATTGTGACTTGTGGGTTTATTTTGCTGACACCCACCACACAAGACTCTTATTGCAACCGTTAAATCAATTTAGTTTGTAATTTACACTAGCACGAGTTGTGGCAATAAATGCCCAAAATATTACAACTAATATTAAACCCCTAATATTAACATTTAGTACACCTACTAAAAACTCTAATAGCTAACATTAAGTACTGATGAGCACATAATTGACACAAAGTGCACAAGGTACATTATTTTTGAGCATTGTAATAGTGCCCCCTCCTTGAATCACTTTACCTTTGAGAATCCTAAGGCAATTGAAGCATTTCTAAACCCTGATTCCAACTTGTTGGTAGTCTTGGAGGCCGGTCGTGGAATACATCTTCAAGATAATCAATTAACTGTTGCAGGCCGTTTATAGAATTACATTGGAAGATGAAGCATACTAAGCAAGTTTTTGTCAAATTTGCTCACCATGATAAGTCAATTAACACCTAGTTGCAACCTTCTGATTGTGAGATATTGATGTCCTTCTTCATGTTTCATGTCCAGTTCATCAATATTCACACAAAATTCATCCATGGCATTCAACCATTGTGCCCCGATGACAATATCAGCCCATGCCAAGGCTACAACTTAAAAATTTGAACTCAATTTTTAACTGTAATTTATTTATTTGATAATCCCCTTGCTGCCCATCATAGTGTCATCTATGGGCCTACCTTGAATCAATCTTAGAGCAATTGAATCACTTTGTTTCGTGTAGGTGAATATAGGCTGCCTGAAGCCCCAACGATAATGACATTGTATTTTGATTTTCCACAACCAATGCAGGCTCAAAGGATAACATTTGAATTGCTAGGAGACATTACAGCTTTCTATAATGATACAACAGAACAAGATGAGTTTGATGTTAGAGACCCCCCTTTGGCATCTGGACTCTCTCTGGAAAACAAAATCAAAGTATATCATTATGCCCAACCTTTTGAGCTTGGAAAGTGGGAAAATTTGTCTGCTGTATAACAGAACTTTTCTTGATGTCCAAGATCTGAAAATGAATAGTTCTGAACAAGTTATGATTATAAATGCTGTAAAATATAATGGTATGCCCATAAGATTTCATAGAAGTGAAATGAAACATGGTCATGAGTAAGAAGTTATATGAAACATGGCCATGAGCAAGTGTATACTAATTTAAGCGAAATCTTATAATATTTCATTTTATGTAGTTTAATGTTAGTCAAACACATTAAAAGTTTTTTGTTAGTTTCACGAGCTTCTATAGTTTGTTATTATTATTCACTTGAAATTTTAAACGTTGTGGACAACAATCATCAATTTCCTTAACCTGCTTGTAATCATGGAACAGTTACAGTGATAAAATATAATTGAGGTATTAGCACAATAGAATGCTTAGCAATGTTTGAATTCTCAGTTAATGTATAATCAGTATCTATTGTAAGACGGAACTAGCCACATGCTGCCTAGACTTCACATTTAATGTGCCACATAAATAGAATATTTTTTTGTAAACCAAGTAACATGTCTTATTTTTTAGGTTAAAGTGTGACAGAATATTTTCAAACCAAAATAACTGTTTGTAGTTACAAATATGGTATCCCAAATATCAACACGCATTGATAAATACCAGTTTCAATTCGAAAGTAAATTAATGATATAAGCCAAGCCCAAGGTTACAAACTAGGTAAGAAGCACACTACTCACCCATGTCAAATTGGAGCACTGTTGGTTTGCCAAATATTTTGTTTCTAAGTTTGGTAAATTACAAGAGGTATCGCAGCAAAATGATCTTTGATCTTTGTTTTAAGGAGATTCTCCCTCGGCCATAATCTTTGATGGAAAGAACTTTATAGGGAAGGAGGAGGATGACATAAACTAGATCCAAAGCATAATTTCAAAAATAAGTGAAAGAAAAATCTCAAAGGGTGAGGCAGTTAGATGGTGAGAAGAAGTGAGATAATATATCCAGGAAGAAAATAGCAATCAAATAAGCTAGGAACAATATTGTCATATATGACAATATGCAAATTTTCATCAAATGTTATGGAACTCCACAAACTAACAATGAAAGTGTTAGTGACAATCATGGGTCTGGTTCAAACAGGGGAAGCAAACTATGGAAGTATTGCAATACGAATTAAAAGAGTCTATGCTACAGTTGAACCCTCTTAGTGGGTTAGCAAACTCGTGATTGGCCTCTGCGGTTTTTATGACGAAAGAGAAATTGTTACTAGCTGCTCAAGTTTCAGTGATGAACGAGAAATGATTGGATTAGCACTACATTTTATTGACGGGCTTGCTCATATGTGGGGAGTTGACTGGATGGGAATCAAATATCAGAAAATGAATTTGAGAGATTTATTTTTATTCCAACCTATAAGAAAAACCTGGGATAAGTTACAAGTAGAAATTTATGCTATTTATCTTTTAATGCAAAACAACAGCAATAACTGACAATACTTCACCTCTTAAAACTAATTAACAAAGGAAATCCAAGAGAAAATACACTAAATGTGTGTCCATAAGTTTTAGCCCTCTAGGGAAATCTTATCATGCAAAATCAGATCTGAAATTTACTTATGACAACTGCAAATAGAACATCAAAATTTCCCTATCTTCTTCAATGTTGGATCACCTAACCATTTCAACCTTGACTTACGTCAAATCAGTGAAACATACCAAAACATAAAGAAATAGATGTCACTGAAAATCAAATATGCGATTACACAAGTATTGGACAGCTAGAAATTTTATTAATATGCCTAAAGATTAAATTCATATACATACCATAACATCATCCCAAGGCTGCTAAAATCTTAGTGATGGAAAACAATGAAAACCCTTATGCCAAGGAACTCAACAAGCATGTGCACAAGCATATCTTCTCTTCTTCCCTTGAATAAGTACAACCTACGGTTTCATCACAAAAAATAATCTTTAATTCTCCAAGGGAGGAAACCCTAACCTTAGTGTTTTAGATGGTCCAAGATGCTCCAAGCGATTCATGGACAAGATAAAGTACAAAAGAAGATTTGAGAGAGGAAGATTACTTCACTCCTCTTGTCACATCTCTAATATAAGGTGAACAAGAACAATGAGTGTGTGAAGGACACTCTCTCTACCCTATATATATGAGAGGTTAGGGAGGCCAACAATACATATTTGGGTTGATACCCATATGAGCAACCTACAATAATCACATATAGGCTTGCACTTGTGGAGCGCTACACTTTAATAGCAAACATGTCAAGCTCCAACATGATGTTCACAAGCAAGGCTCTTAATACAAGGGTGCTCCAGAAAGTATGCCAAACACTCCTACAAGCCTCCAAAGACTCCAAACCCCTTAAGCCATACTCCACTATGCCTACTCCCCTTGCACCAACATTGTCTCAACCAACACATCCTCAAGCCAACTCCAAGCCTATATGCAATAACCTTGTGTTCTATAGGGCTTGTTTCCCTCCACCAAGATGCAAAAAGTCGTTCGAATCCTCCTAAGGCGTTCTCCAAGTGAGACTCTATCTCCATTTGGTGATCATGAAGGATGTCACCTAAGCTATCAAGAGAACTCAACACCCAAGGGAAGAATACAAAGAAAGCACCTAATTGATGTTAAGCAACCATTAAGTAAGCCATATGTTAAATGTATCATGGACCATCTCCCATGTGCAAATCCATCATAGATTGTCCAAGGTTTAAAAACACACCATGTGTCTCAAAGCTCATGAAGCACCTCCAAACATAGTGTAAACACTTTAGGAGTTGTGGACCAGATCAACATGTATCTCAACCCATATTCAAGCTTGGAGGAGTTGTGGACCAGATCTTTGTGTCCTCTGCCCATTCTTCTCATTTTCAGGTATGTTAACGGTAAATGTTAAATTTGTCCCTGTTTTTTTTCGTCTTTAAATTGCATATTTGAAATGTCTTTAAAGTTTTGTACTTTCAACCTTCTACTAGTTTGAAGTTTGAAGCATGAACTTTGCATATGAAGATGGGGTTTTCAATGTTGCATATTTGAATTTTACCATGGCCACAAGAGGCAAAGACCTTGCATGGATCCTTGTTGATGAGGAAATGTATTGCAAATATTGCAAGAAACACATAAATGTTGGTTGGGGTGGGGCAAGGGATTCATAGTTTGAAGAAACACTTAGATGGTATAAGAGGTCAAGTTGGCACCATGTATGGCACCATTAGATGAGATTAGACAGTTTAGATTAGAATTGAAAAATCAGTGTGTGAAATTTGGGGAAGACAAGGCTAGCAAAATGAGATGCTTGTAGGATACTTTTTGGACTATAGAGGCTATTTAGAGCCTTATTCATTACATATTTTGTTACTGATATGTATTGCCATCAGTGCCATTTTGATATATTCACCCTTACATGGTATATACATGAGAAAACTTAGCATATTTTTTCTCTAATAGTTTGGAATCTTTTTAAAATATATTTTTCTTTACAACTTAATATTTTATGCAACTTTTAGTAAACTGAGTTCTTGAAATCAGATCGGTCTGAGTCATTCTAAGTTTGAGTTTTGACCCTCGTTCGATTTTGAGTTGAGTCCAAGTTTTAGAACTTTGAAATAAACTGCATGTATAAAGAGTAAAGAATGGTAGAAAAATATGCCATGCAAATAAATAGAATTGGAAGTGATGTATCATGTATTGATTGGAAGATCCAGAACTTCGAAATTGAGGCAAAATTATAAAGCTGAATTTAAAGAATTTCTCGTGTTCTCTGCATGATCACCAAGGTGGAAAGAATTACATTCATGTTTGCTATATCTGCAACACATAAAAGCATGGATAATATACAATTGTATGTCTTTAGGGCCTAATTTGAAATAAGATATTATAACTTGAATATAATAAGAATTTTCCTATTATTTGGGGCTCCAATACCATTGTTATGATGTTAAATTGATCACAACTGATGAAGAGAGCAAGAGTACGCAAAATTAGGAAAAATTCTAAGCTACTACCAAATCTGGAAAATTCTTCAAATACTTAAGTAGCAACATGTAACTGCATGCAAGGCCATGCTATTGTGAAAGTGGAACAGTATAGCAGATTTCTAATATTGCAGCAACCAACTCATGGTGTTAACACATTGCTAGCAATTAAGGAACTTGAAATGCCCCAGCTGTATAAATTGTCAGAGACTAAAATAGAACATTTGTAACTACAAGAACTTTTCCAACCATATATGGACATAAGTACTTTCCAGAGAAGTTATGGATGCCAACCTAGGCCAACTCCAAGAGCAGTGTGGGCATTTGGCCAAAGAGATTTCCTCTCAAGACTGGCTACAACAAAACATTCCAACAACATGGCCTCTCTTGGGTCTTGTGATCCTATTTTATAACTTCCTTCTCCCTCTTACATTTTTTTTGCTTTGCATGTTGGTAGATGGCTTAGCCTGCATGCATTTTATTTTAGTATTTTACCACCTGGCATGATTCCTATTACCACCTGTTTATTTTAGTAACTCCCACCTAATAGGACTCTTATTGTGACTTGTGGGTTTATTTTGCTGACACCCACCACACAAGACTCTTATTGCAACCTTTAAATCAATTCAGTTTGTAATTTGCACTAGCACGAGTTGTGGCAATAAATGCCCAAAATATTACAACTAATATTAAACCCCTAAGATTAACATTTAGTACACCTACTAAAAACTATAATGGCTAACATTAAGTACTGATGAGCACATAATTGACACGAAGTGCACAAGGTACATTATTTTTTAGCATTGTAATAGTACCTGCTTGTAATCATGGAACAGTTACAGTGATAAAATATAATTGAGGTATTAGCACAATAGAATGCTTAGCAATGTTTGAATTCTTAGTTAATGTATAATCTGTATCTATTGTAAGACGGAACTAGCCACATGCTGCCTAGACTTCACATTTAATGTGCCACATAAATAGAATATTTTTTTGCAAACCAAGTAACATACCTTATTTTTTAGGTTAAGTGTAACATAATATTTTCAAACCAAAATAACTGTTTGTAGTTACAAATATGGTATCCCAAATATCAACACGCATTGATAAATACTAGTTGCAATTCGAAAGTAAATTACTGATATAAGCCAAGCCCAAGGTTACAAACAAGGTAAGAAATACACTACTCACCCATGTCAAATTGGAGCACTGTTGGTTTGCCAAATATTTTGTTTCTAAGTTTGGTACATTACAAGAGGTATCGCAGCAAAATGATCTTTGATCTTTTTTTTAATGAGATTCTCCCTCGGCCATAATCTTTGATGGAAAGACCTTTATAGGGAAGGAGGAGGATGACATAAACTAGATCCAAAGCATAATTGCAAAAATAAGTGAAAGAACAATCTCAAAGGGTGAGGCAGTTAGATGGTGAGAAGAAGTGAGATAATATATCCAGGAAGAAAATAACAATCAAATAAGCTAGGAACAAGATTGTCATACAGGACAATATGCAAATTTTCATCAAATGTTAGGGAACTCCACAAACTAACAATGAAAGAGTTAGTGACAATCATGGGTCTGGGTCAAACAGGGGAAGAAAACTATGGAATAGTGGAAGTATTGCAATACGAATTAAAAGAGTCTATGCTACAGTTGAACCCTGTTAGTGGGTTAGAAAACTCGTGATTGGCCTCTGCGGTTTTTATGACGAAAGAGAAATTGTTACTAGCTGCTCAAGTTTCAGTGATGAACGAGAAATGATTGGATTAGCACTACATTTTATTGACGGGCTTGCTCATATGTGGGGATTTGACTGGATGGGAATCAAATATCAGTGAATGCATTTGAGAGATTTATTTTTATTCCAACCTATAAGAAAAACCTGGGATAAGTTACATGTAGAAATTTATGCTATTTATCTTTTAATGAAAAACAACAGCAATAACTGACAATACTTCACCTCTTAAAACTAATTAAAAAAGGCAATCCAAGAGAAAATACACTAAATGTGTGTCCATAAGTTTTAGCCCTCTAGGGAAATCTTATCATGCAAAATCAGATCTGAAATTTACTTATGACAACTGCAAATAGAACAACAAAATTACCCTATCTTCTTCAATGTTGGATCACCTAACCATTTCAACCTTGAATTACGTCAAATCAATGAAACAAACCAAAACATAAAGAAATAGATCTCACTGAAAATCAAATATGTGATTACACAAGTATTGGAAAGCTAGAAATTTTATTAATATTCCTAAATATTAAATTCATATACATACCATAACATCATCCCAAGGCTGCTAAAATCTTAGTGATGGAAAACAATGAAAACCCTTATGCCAAGGAACTCAACAAGCATGTGCACAAGCATATCTTCTCTTCTTCCCTTGAATAAGTACAACCTACGGTTTCATCACAAAAAATAATATTTAATTCTCCAAGGGAGGAAACCCTAACCTTAGTGTTTTAGATGGTCCAAGATGCTCCAAGCGATTCATGGACAAGATAAAGTACAAAAGAAGATTTGAGAGAGGAAGATTACTTCACTCCTCTTGTCACATCTCTAATATAAGGTGAACAAGAATGATGAGTGTGTGAAGGACACTCTCTCTACCCTAAATATATGAGAGGTTAGGGAGGCCAACAACACATATTTGGGTTGATACCCATATGAGCAACCTACAATAATCACATATAGGCTTGCACTTGTGGAGCGCTACACTTTAATAGCAAACATGTCAAGCTCCAACATGATGTTCACAAGCAAGGCTCTTAATACAAGGGTGCTCTAGAAAGTATGCCAAACACTCCTACAAGCCTCCAAAGACTCCAAACCCCTTAAGCCATACTCCACTATGCCTACTCCCCTTGCACCAACATTGTCTCAACCAACACATCCTCAAGCCAACTCCAAGCCTATATGCAATAACCTTGTGTTCTCTAGGGCTTGTTTCCCTCCACCAAGATGCAAAAATTCGTTCGAATCCTCCTAAGGCGTTCTCCAAGTGAGACTCTATCTCCATTTGGTGATCATGAAGGATGTCACCTAAGCTATCAAGAGAACTCAACACCCAAGGGAAGAATACCAAGCAAGCACCTAATTGATGTTAAGCAACCATTAAGTAAGTCATATGTTAAATATATCATGGACCATCTCCCATGTGCAAATCCATCATAGATTGTCCAAGGGTTAAAAACACACCATGTATCTCAAAGCTCATGAAGCACCTCCAAACATAGTGTAAACACTTTAGGAGTTGTGGACTAGATCAACATGTATCTCAACCCATCTTCAAGCTTGGAGGATTTTTGGACCATATCCTTGTGTCCTCTGCCCATTCTTCTCCTTTTCAGGTATGTTAACAGTAAATGTTAAATTTGTCCCTGTTTTTTTTCGTCTTTAAATTGCATATTTGCAATGTCTTTAAAGTTTTGTACTTTCAAACTTCTACTAGTTTGATGTTTGAAGCATGAACTTTGCATATGAAGATGGGGTTTGCAATGTTGCATATTTGAATTTTACCATGGCCACAAGAGGCAAAGACCTTGCATGGATCCTTGTTGATGAGGAAATGTATTGCAAATATTGCAAGAACCCCATAAATGTTGGTTGGGGTGGGGCAATGGATTCATAGTTTGAAAAAACACTTAGATGGTATAAGAGGTCAAGTTGGCACCATGTATGGCACCATTAGATGAGATTGGACAGTTTATATTAGAATTGAAAAATCAGTGTGTGAAATTTGGAGAAGACAAGGCTAGCAAAAGGAGATGCTTGTAGGATTTTTTTTGGACTATAGAGGCTATTTAGAGCCTTATTCATTACGGATTTTGTTGCTGATATGTATTGCCATCAGTGCCATTTTGATATATTCACCCTTACATGGTATATACATGAGAAGACTTAGCATATTTTTTCTCTAATAATTTGGAATCTTTTTAAAATATATTTTTCTTTACAACTTAATATTTTATGCAACTTTTAGTAAACTGAGTTCTTGAAATCAGATCAGTCTGAGTCATTCTAAGTCTGAGTTTTGACCCTCGTTCGATTTTGAGTATGAGTCCAAGTTTTAGAACTTTGAAATAAACTACATGTATAAAGAGTAAAGAATGGTATAAAAATATGCCATGCAAATAAATAGAATTGGAAGTGATGTATCATGTATTGATTGGAAGATCCAGAACTTCCAAATTGAGGCAAAATTAGAAAGCTGAAGTTAAATCATTTCTCGTGTTCTCTGCATGATCACCAAGGTGGAAAGAATTACATTCATGTTTGCTATATCTGCAACACATAAAAGCATGTATAATATACAACTGTATGTCTTCAGGGCCTAATTTGAAATCAGATATTATAACTTAAATATAATAAGAATTTGCCTGTTAGTTGGGGCTCCAATACCATTGTTATGATCTTAAATTGATCATAGCTGATGAAGAGAGCAAGAGTATGTAAAATTAGGCAAAATTCTAAGCTACTACCAAATCTGGAAAATTCTTAAAATACTTAAGTAGCAACATGTAACTGCATGCAAGGCCATGCTATTGTGAAAGTGGAACAGTATAGCAGATTTCTAATATTGCAGCAACCAACTCATGGTGTTAACACATTGCTAGCAATTAAGGAACTTGAAATGCCCCAGCTATATAAATTGTCAGAGACTAAAATAGAACATTTGTAATTACAAGAACTTTTCCAACCATATATGGACATAAGTACTTTCCAGAGAAGTTATGGATGCCAACCTAGGCCAACTCCAAGAGCAGTGTGGGCATTTGGCCAAAGAGATTGCCTCTCAAGGCTGGCTACAACAAAACATTCCAACAACATGGCCTCTCTTGGGTCTTGTGATCCTATTTTATAACTTCCTTCTCCCTCTTACATTTTTTCTTTCTTTGCATGTTGGTAGATGGCTTAGCCTGCATGCATTTTATTTTAGTATTTTACCACCTGGCATGATTCCTATTACCACCAGTTTATTTTAGTAACTCCCACCTAACAGGACTCTTTTTGTGACTTGTGGGTTTATTTTGCTGACACCCACCACACAAGACTCTTATTGCAACCTTTAAATCAATCCAGTTTGTAATTTACACTAGCACGAGTTGTGGCAATAAATGCCCAAAATATTACAACTAATATTAAACCCCTAAGATTAACATTTAGTACACCTACTAAAAACTCTAATGGTTAACATTAAGTACTGATGAGAACATAATTGACATGAAGTGCACAAGGTACATTATTTTTGAGCATTGTAATAGTGCCCCCTCCTTGAATCACTTTACCTTTGAGAATCCTAAGGAAATTGAAGCATTTCTAAACCCTGATTCCAACTTGTTGGTATTCTTGGAGGCCGGTCGTGGAATACATCTTCAAGATCATCAATTAACTGTTGCAGGCCGTTTATAGAATTACATTGGAAGATAAAGCATACTAAGCAAGTTGTTGTCAAATTTTCTTACCATGATAAGTTAATTAACACCTAGTTGCAACCTTCTGATTGTGAGCTATTGATGTCCTTGTTCATGTTTCATGTCCAGTTCATCAAGATTCGTGCAAAATTCATCCATGGCATTCAACCATTATGCCCCAATGACAATATCAGCCCGTGCCAAGGCTACAACTTAAAAAGTTGAACTCAATTTGTACTTATTAACTGTAATTTATTTCTTTGATAATCTGCTTGCTACCCATCATAGTGTCATCTATGGGCCTACCTTGAATCAATCTTAGAGCAATTGGAGCACTGGATATTGAATTATTTTCAGACCTTGAATCCAACTCAATTAGGTGGTCTTGTCCTAGAGCTGGTGGTAATCTAGGGGGTGGTTCTTGGAGTACATATTCAGACTCATCAAATCAAATGTTGGAGGTCCTTCATAGAATTACAGATGAGCATAATTTATCTTGGGAAAGTTGTTTGGTCATTTTGTTTGCTAAGATAAGTCAATTTGCACTTGATTGCAATCTTCTGATTGTGATATATTCTTATGAATGTTTGAATTTCATGTATAGTTCGTGAAGGTTCATTGGAAATTCACTCATATTATTCAACCATTGTGCCCCCATGACAACATTGGCACGTCCTAAGGCTACAATGGAAAATTTAGATTGTAGTTCTGCAGCTGAAATTTATTCCTTTGATAATCACAATACAATTAGCCATTGACGCTTGGGGAATTAATAATAGGACAATTTTTATGCCCATGGATGACATCAAGTTTCCATTAGCCATTGACACTTGTGAAATCAATAATGAGATGACTTTTAGGCCCATAGCTGACACCAAGTTGGAATCTTCGAAATGATGAGCGATGTCAAAATCGACATGACTCACCATAGTTCTTCCCTCGACTTTGCTTTACTCTCTTGGTTTGATATAAAGTGATTCCTAGAATGGCAGCAAGAGAAACACTTGGAAATCCTTTTTGCTCTTGGCTTAGATTTTTGCTAATTCCTTTTGATCACTCCAACCACTTCGGGTTGTTCTTCATCTATAAATTCAATCACATGGGTCTTGTTAGGAGCTTTGAACCACTTCTCTTTGCAGTTAAAATCCCCCTTGAGCATAAACCAACAGTTACTATTGGATCTAACACTCGACACGTGCGAGTTTGAGAGAGAGAGAAAGAGAACTAATTCGTCCTTCTTTTCATCCTTCTTGATCTTCAATAGGATGCTTAGAACTTGTCTTCTTGAGAGAGTTAGAATTGGTGTTGGAAGAATGAGGTCAAGCTTCCTTTATATAGTGATCCACCTTGGCCGAAGGGGTGTGTCTTTTGCTTGGGCTGACTTGACTTGGAGGGAGGTTGACTTGACAACTTTTGGAGCCAAAAATTCCAATTTAAAAATTCAAATTTTCTTCTTTTAAAAGTTGCAATGGGACTTTGACTGAAGACAAATTTTTCTTTTGACTTTAGAATTTAAAATATGCTTTACAATAATAAATACAAGTAGATCAAGTGACCAAATATACATTTTGAAGACCGACCATAGTTACAAATTCAACACTCCCTCTTAACTAGGGAGGTATTCACAATCATCGTTATAGGAGTTCTCAAGTTGACAAATTTCTCTAAGAAAAGGTTATCTCAAATCATCATCAAGTCTAATATCATCATCTATCATCAACTTCTGCTAGTAGCCACATATCCGGGGTGGTACCAAACCCATGGCTCACCATCACCATACTAGGACTCACTCCTCCAGAGTGATCAGTCCTAACGCTGAAACTCAACCCTCCTTTATCTCACATGGAAGATGTATCCCTGCTCCTCGACGTTACTTTGCACCTCTTGGTGCAAATTCTAGTATTACTTGATTTTCCATGCTTATGTGGAATATGGTTGAGAGAAGGAACTATAACAACAATGGATTTGCATGAAAGCTTTATAATTTTTTCAAACGTGAAAGTTGTGATTCGTTACTAAGTTTCTTCATTTTTTTATAGATCATTACACGTCAAACCAACTTTACTCCTTGACTGGCATTACATTCAACTTTGTGCACAAGTATGATTTAAATGTATCAATCAAAAGTATGCTTTTATCTATATTTGATAATGCAAGTTGAATACATCATACAATACATAGGAGTGCTATGGCTATGAAGTTCAATATGAAATAATCTATTGATTGCTACTATTACTATTATATAAGGGGTGCTCCTCCAATGGCCATTTATTAGCTATGTGAAGAAGGATTTTTGAATTTGTATTTACTATAAGATTATGTATAGCTGAGTTGCGGACAACTAAGTAGAATTTGGTAGGAATTTTGGAGTATGTGTAATTCATAATGATCTTGTCTTCTCTTCATTGATGACTTTTCAATGTGTGAGTTTTGAACTAAGACATTGCATTATCAATGTGTCAAGGCTCAAAAATTGAACTTTATGTCAACTAATTATGATCTTTCCTAGGAACATGAATCCTAATTTTTGTAGGTTTAAAATTTATTACAAGTTTTCTCTATTGTGGTCGAGTATGTGGAGGTTATCTCAAAATTTATTTAACGTACCATGGATCTAAATTTCTTATGAAATTTCAACACTATAACAAACTTTGGTGCAAATTTTTGATCAATTCTCACTTGGTTAGGGTTATAGATGTTAATGAAAATTTTGTGTGCATGCATGAGAGTTGGGTGCAAATGCAAAATGTTGTGTAGCATTAGTGTGATAAATATGGGATAGTGAAAAGCATAGTTTTGAAGATTAGTCTAAGTTGACTCGTACCTAATCAACTCAATCAAGTTGATTGTTGGTTGAACGGTTAATTGTTGGTTCAATGGACAAAAGATCTTGCAGGCCCAAATACCAAAGGGCAAAATGGAGCCCATCATTAGGTTCTCTTTGTAACTCTCCACCACTGCTACCTTCCATGCTTCTTCAAACTCCTCTCCAACCTCAATATTAGTGCTAGTAGTAGCATGAGCAACAACACTACGCTTAGCAGAACTAGAAGAACACATTTTCCAAACTACATGAGAACTACTTCCCTCATGAGTCACCATGTGCCATGGTCTCAGTGGTTCGCTTCCTTCAACTCCTGGTTCAACTACCATATCTTCATTGGAACCAACACCCCGAACTCCACTAGACAACGATTCACCATTTTGTACTAGTGATTTTCCATTTGTACTAGTGATTCGCCATGACTTTAAAAGATAATATAATCTCGTGAGAGATTCGCCAAAAAAATTATATATACATATTATATTATTAATAAAATCGCCTTCCATTTTTCATATGTATCATGGGGATTCACCTAATTATTATATATATAAATTTAGTGGGGTTCCTAAAATTTTCCCTGGTAGACTACTCCAAAATCGCTAAACTTTGGCCTTCTCATCCCTCAAGTAAGGTATGTATCTTAAAAATGATGTGAACTTGGTTATGAATTCATCCATTGTCAAATTATGGAATTATGTAGATTTTTCATCATAGAAACGCTCCGTTAGGTACTTATCCTTGAATTATTGTTGGAACTCATCCCACGTCACATTATGGTCTTCAATATTTCAAACATTTTTTACTTTATCCCACAATAAATTAGCTTTCTCCCTTAGCTGATAAATATGCAAGTGAGCTTTGAGGTTGTTTCTATATTCATAAACTTGAAAATACTTGTTCATATTAATTAGCCATGCTTCAACCACCTCTTCAGACTCTCCATCGAAAGTAGGTGGTTTTATTTTCCGGAACTCAACCTGCAATTCAAATTTCTGTTTCTTCATCTCTTGTTGTTCTGACACATTTCCAGATTCCGCTCATTATAATTTTTTTTTTATTAGTCCGCTGTGTATGAATTCCTTCCGTCTTATCATTAGTCTATCATCACTGCTCGCTTGCTTCCCGGGTGTTTCTTTCAGGGCTTGGTGGAACTATCCCTTGATTCTACCTATCGGAGAGGCTTTTGAGAATCCTCTCCTGCTCTTGCATCAGTATTTCGTTGTCGCTTCTCACCCAAACCATTTCTTCCTGTAACTGTTGCATTATACTAAGCAGTATACTCATCTGACGTTGTTGTTCTTCTAGTAATATGTTGGTTTGTTGATGTTGATCTACACTCAGCTGTACCCACATTTCTAGGTTCATTTCAGGGTTGGATTGGGGATGGGATTCCCCAACATTTTTGGGTATTTGGTGCGTTTATCCCCTCCTCATTGTATACTTTCTACTTTTTGTGCACAATTTACACACAACAATTATTATTCAGGTGACCCATTTGGGTCCCAGTGTATGAACACTGCTCTAATACCACTTGTGACATTCACTTATATATATAAAAAAATATTTACTTATTACACTTCAATTTAGTCTCACTTACTGTATACAAGAAAGTTCCTTGAAACATTTGTATTAATAACCAAGGTGGATTGAAATGTTACCAATTATGATAAGGATGTTGCTCGTTAGACTTACTGTTATACAAGTCCTTGACCATAATCCACATTTACAAAGTAAGGATATATATATATATATATATATATATATATATATATATATATATATATATATATATATATATATATATATATATATATATATGCTTTATAGTCGTTTGATTATCATTCGATTAGACGGTTAGCACTTGCCATACTTCATACTTATCCCAACCGTAATATCTCGCTATCATAATAAATATGGTTATTAGTGATCGGTTGTCTGACATGATCTGCTTGTACCCTAATCTTATCTTCGATGATTTAATACATAATTATGGGTTTGACACCTGTTAGGGTTCCCACTGTTGGATTTACCACCGTGAGATCGACGACTTTAATGAGGTTTGGGTAGGGTTAGGGTAATGACCCACCCATCAACCCTAACTGATTTTATTTTTTCCTCTGTGAAACTTCGGGAGGGTTTGGCTTTTCGCTGCTTTGCAACTTTATGCTACCATGAATCCATTAAAATGTTGGCTTGTTTTTCCACCGGTTTTACTCGGCCATTTACAAGTATTATGTTGTCTCGCTGTCGTCGTCGGGACTTGGAGAGCCATTGGCTTTTCCTAGCTAGTCACAGGTACTTAGATGTCAAAAATCGTTTGCTATTCAAAAGTTCTTCGGTGACATTTGTTCCCATATCTGTCTTAATGTATTTTCTTGAGTTTTTTTGGTCATGACTCTATTACTCACACAACCCTTCTCAGTATTTTCTTTGTTCAAGTTGCAATTGTCACTGTTCCTTGGGCAGTGTTTAATGGGTTCTTTTATTGAACCCTCTACAGGAACATTATGGAAGCTTTATTTCTGATTGCATAGGTTATTCAACAACCGTCCTCATCTCCATATTTACAGGTAATTTTCTTGGATTTTGAAGTGTTAAATATGCTGAAATGAATAATTTTTTAATATTCGACATTCCAGATATTTGTGCCTAACCTACTCTGTTGTCTTTTCCTAGCTCCCGGGTCTTCAATGTTGAACCCTGTCATAAATCAAGGTATGCCCTGTTTTCATTTATAGGTTTAGTCTTAATAGTTTAACCCAGATGTTATTACTCCCCTTAACTTGATATTTTCTGAATTGCATTTCAGGTAACTCACAGTTCCCCTTATTAACATGGTGCACTTCCTCATTTCGCTTTCGTGTTCAACAGTGACCTTTTCGCCTTTCCGCGCACAGGCACTACGAACTCTGTGAATTGTTTACTCCTATTTGAAGCCTTTTAGGCTTCTGGGTATAAGCCCTATGTTATCTTAGTACTTCTTGAATGAAGCCTTACAGGATCGGTTATTTAATTTATATGTAACTGTAAAGGACTACTGCCTTGAGAATGGTTTGTTATGTAATGACTCTACGGTTTTATAAGTTTTGTTAATACACGTAAGGTTATCACAGTCATGCTAAAGATTTCTCATCCAACTAGTAATTTTTATTTTGTCTTGTTCTGGAACTACACATATTCATGTTTATGGTATAATTTAAGAAAGTGTTTCCGGCACAAGGTTATTTTGTTGACTTACATGATTTTGTTGTGAATACTTCTTATCTCAACATTCTAGTTTTTAGTATAGTATCACTGTCTTATTCGGTCCTTCCTTCATGGTGCTCCAACTTTGTAATTTAACTTACATCTTTATTTTGTCAATTGTACTGATAATATGTTTAAATGTTTATTCTGTATCAAATTGTTTGCATGCAGTTCTACTAATTATCTTTATTCTATAATAAGATTTTTATATGCTTTCATGTTTTGATACACTGTAATCTAATACAGAGTTTATACATTTGTTTATTAATGATGATTCCAGTTTTGGTAGGCTACTTGTATCTTGTTACATAGTAGTTTTCATTCTAGTTGTTATCTTCTTGTCAAATTTGTCCAGAGGTTGTAAAAGGTAGATGACCAGACCATCTTTAATTGTTGGGCTACCTTATGTAATTCCCATAGTCCGTGTATAGTCATTTATTGAATAGGGAATGAACGATACAGTCTGGGGTTTCCAGCACTGGATTGTCCAACAGTTCCCTTCCCAATCTTTTCTAGTATTTACAGTTATGACCCTAATTTCTTCTTCTACCTTAACACAACCATTCTTGACTCAATACTTCAAAAAATATAAAGCACAAGAAATAATATATATATTGTATTTGAGACCAGAATTAATTAATCTCCTCTTCACTGCTATAAATTGTCATTCATATTAAAGAAAAATATCACACAGACAACTTTACTGTCTTTCTATATGATTTTCTCAAATTATAGAATTTAACATTTTAACGGATTTGAAAAAGAAAGCACAGTAATGTTCACAGAACTTCCTAGACTCATGCTTGAGTTAGTTATCTCACTTTAGAATGATGTTGATTGCCTCCCAACCATGAGAGAGGCGACTACGTCCTCAACTCTACCCATGCTCCGCACCAGAGTAGGACTTAGATAATAGTGTTTATGGATTAGACCTCAAGACCCTCGGTCCAGTATTCCTTTCCAGGTTCAGGTTGTTGAGTTTCCACTGGATCCAATCATCTCTAGATTGAATCTCACCTTCAAGCCCCCTGGCTTTCCTCTAAAATCACATGACCCCTTTTCCTCTCTGGTCTTTTCCTTTTATCCTAAAAGGAAAAGGTAACTGTCTTTAACTGCCTTTTGCCTAAATACTCTAGAATCTTGGAATACTTTATCATCAGTCTTTATGGAAAACATTCCATAATTACTTCTTTATTAACAAACAAGAAAGAAATCATGTTCATTACTATAATAACTTTACTTGTTAATCTCATTTAAAAATTAAATGCATAATCCATTTTTAAAATAAACATAAACAGTTTAAGGATCAAATCCAGTTTTTACAGGATTTCTCGTATCTGCAACATCTACACGTTCACATCCTTCTTCTTTTTTGCAGTCATTTTGAATTTTGTTATTTGGTTTTGCCATAGTGTCACCTGCAATTTTGAGTATCTACATAACTTAGCCTTGCATGAAAATTCACATATTCCAAAAAAAACATACCAGGAAATGCACTTTGGGAAAAGTAGACAAAGTCCCATGTTAAATCACTAAAGATTTGAATCCATAGGAAATGTGACCCCATTGTCCCAAAAAGCCTTTATAACCCAAAAAAAAGGCAGTGGTTCATGGTATACCTTGATTTTTTGATGCACAATCACTACCTGTATGTTATCGTCCTAGCGGTAGAACCGATCTATGCCTTCTGATGATGTTCGTTTGTCTGTCCTCCCACTTGCGCACTTGCACGAAGGTCATAGTGGTCATAGTCAGAAATGTGGGCATGGCGATCGCACATACGACCATGATGCAAGAGCTCCCCATAGTTATGGGGTTTCATTATTCATTGATTAATCGGGTAAAGGATGACGAATGAAGATATTAAAATTTCAAATCTCGCCATTATTTTAAATTTCAAATTGAATTCAATGGATGCCTTACCTACATGGATAATGGTGGATGGATGTCAAACAAGGCATAGACATTGGAAAAAAGTGGGAGATAGCAATGGTGAGCGGAGACCTCAAATAAACAGACAAGCAACATAGAAATTAAAAATTGTCAGAAGACATTAACCGTCGAGCAGAGAGCTCAAAAACCAAAGGTGAAACGTCGACTAGTTAGACTACTCCATATTTTTATCTTTAAATTAAAGTTTTACTAATTTATCTTTAAAATAATAGTAATAATGGGGAAGATTTAGTAATAATTTGAAGTTTCAAACGGAGAGGGTAGAGTATGTATGTCTTTACAAACTTTAAGTAAACAAAGAGATCTTATACACCAATTTGATATATATAGCTTAATTATGTGAAGGTGTGTCTCTTGTGATGTAAACAAGGAGATCTCATACACCAATTTGATGTCTATCTTAATTGTAACCTTAAAAATGAGTAAATATTATACAAATTGCATATTAGGATTATTTAGTGTTGTGATGCATATTATGTTTTTGGGTACGATTTTTTCCCTTTATTTTATTAGACTCCATGAGGGTGGGGAGCCTACTCCTTGACCATTATCACAATGTGTCAAAGATGTCCCCTCGTGGAATTTGAAATCATATGGAGGGGATAACATACCATTGTGTTAACCACTTGGCCATCTCATGAGGAGACATGTATAAGATTTAATAATAGTTCACGTCTTCAAAATGAGAAGGTAGATGATGTACATCTACACAAACATTAACAGTCAAATTGTTGTGTGGAGGTTGGTCCATTGTCCTTCAAACAAAGGGATCTTTTACACCAATTTGGTGCCTGGCTTGATTGTGACCTTAAAATTAAATTATTATTATTATTATTTAAAACAAAAATTTATAAAAATATATTAGTTATGCTTTTAATATAAATATTTATTTTATTGTAGTCTAAATCCATTTTAACATGGGATCTATCAAGCATCCAAAGGAATCAAATATCTTGAGGTTCAAACCTCTTTTTCATTGTAGGTATTCACCTCAAGAGATTTAATCCCTCTCGACACTTGACAGATCTGGAGTTAAGATGGATTTCGACTAGTATATACAATCTTAAATCCAAATATAATAGGCACCAAGAGAGAATAAATCTATTGAGGTCTTAAGTCCAAATATAACAGGCACCGAGAGAGAATAAATCTATTGAGGTGCAAACCTCTTTTTGAGGGAAGGTTTTCAACTCGAGAGAATTTATCTCTCTTAACACTCCATAAATATTGAATTAAGATGGATCTAGGATGGTTTTAGTCATTTGTGGCTACAAAAATATGTTGAACATATGATTGATCTAATCATTTAAATATGTCTATGATTAACATGATGAGATCATTTTCTTCTACATATCATGCACATTGGACTTGTATTTAGATTAACTATCTGGATTCCAGCATATAATCCCTCACACACAACACATTTGAAGTTGAGTTAATCAATGAATCCTATCATAAAATTTTCAAGGTTCAATATTCATATTAACTAGGGTTACACGGTTTAACATAATATTATGTTATAACCTAATATTATAACATAATATAACATACAAGTATAAATTTTTGTTATGTTTTTTTTTTTTTTTTTGAGTTGACATTCAAATGTTTACACTCATTTATAACTACTATAACATTTTCATTATAATGGGTTGTAAAGAATCTCTCCACACAATAAAATTTTAGATAAATAATTTTTTAATTTTTTTAATGTTTATTATGTATTAAAATTTGATTTTTGTATAATTTTATTGTGAAGAGAAATGAAGTTTTATTGCAAAGTTTGACAATTAAGTGATCACTAAAATAGAAATATGTAAAAATTAGAAATACCAAAATTAAAAGGCAATAAAATTGAAAATAGAAAAGTAATTGAGTGACTATAACAAAGTTGAAAATAAGAAAAAATATGTGGACAAAAAAAAATTGTGATAATAAGACTTCCAATTAAATAATTATTCATAAAATAAATAATAAGAATATAAAAAATCCCCGATGGTGGTGGTTCAACAAGGTGATGATGGGTTCGAGGGGACCCCGCCACCCCTGTTAACCCAATTTGCATTTAAGTATGTAGCATGGCAAGCTATTGCCATGCAGGATCGCATGCAGAGGATTTTCCAGAAATGGGAGGTAGGTTAAAAGGCTTGGAAACAATCTTGGTTTCGTGTTTAGAAATTATTAGCATAAGCATTTGGGAGGAAGGTTCAACTAATTGTTTGATTGTGTAGGTTGCATACTGTTACTGCCAACCAAATCTTGGAATTATATAATGGAAGGGGTGAACATAGTAGTAGGTCACAAGGGAGAAGGCGAGGCCAAGGATCGGCTCCAACGTCTTCATATATGGCACATGGGTAAGGTGGACTCTAATCAGATCAGTCTCTATTGGTCGGAGCTCTCACTAATGAGGTGGCAGTCTTGTCTGGGGGTTGGTAAGTTATAATTGTGGTGTTCCTTAGATATTTACATTATGGTAAGGCTTTTAAGTTTGGAACCCTAAATTGTATGTGTTTTTCATAGAAACTTTTATGAGCTAGTTTTTTTGGGTTTCGTGGGTTTGTCTCTGAAACTGGTCAGTAAGCCAGGTGCCAAAAATGGGAAGGATTTAATGGCCAGGAGAGGGAATTTGGGACTATGTCTGGTGGTTGGTGTGTCATAAAATCCCCCATGGTCGATTGTTTTATTGTTAAGTATTAATGACCCATATGGCTCATTTGGGTTTACTAACGACTCGTCAGAGGATTTTGAGGGCACTAAGGATCTATGGCTAAAATTTGGGGGCTTTTTGGGTGAGCCAGTAGGTACGTACTTAAAGGCCATTGTTTTTGGGTTTGGAAACTCCTTGGAGCAGTGGAAGGTGGCTCTATTGGTGACCCATGTTGGTGAATTCCTGAAGGGTATTCACTCTAAGATATTTTGATGCTTGAGATGTTGGAAGCTAGTTTCAAAGACATAACGAGGTCTATAGAATGGAAGATGTTTAAGAATAAATTTTTATTTTGGAGCTCATGCGTTTCTTGGTGCGGAATTCAATTTGCATAGATTTTCTAGCCCTAGGTTAGGTTGTTTTTCCATTGTTGTGACGGTGTGGTAGACTAGTAGAGGCGATCCATTGTAGTTGGGGGAGCATTGGTTCCAGAGTTATATCGTAGGAGACATGCAACATGCCAACATTAATCGAGTGCATGTATCGTCAACAAGGTAGGGTATGCAGGGGTATTGGACGACGTGAGCATAAGGCTGAGCATATAATGGAGGACAAGGATTTGGAGGAAGAGATAGACCCAAACCTAGGGCAGTCTCTTAGCATAGTAGAACTTCCCCCTCCCTTTAATGTACTCGAAAGTAGACTTAGGGACATTACCCTCATTTTGAACCAGTTTGGCTATAACCGACATGATGACATAAGCATTGGCATTAGTTTCATGAAATACTTGCAAAGAAACCAATGGCATATGCAGGATAATTTGGTTACTTTGTAGAGGAGTTAGAGAATAATATACGAGAATATCAAGGGCCTGGAAGGAAGGTTGGCACACATGGAGAGATACATGCACTGCGAGTTCAGACCCCTTCGTCATTAGGCATTGAACTGGACAATCTAGCTCTAGTAAACTCTTATGATCCTTAATGATTATGAGATCCATTTTAATTTTTGGAGTATTTTGGTTACATTGGGTGCCCCAACTATGGCTATGTAGGATGTATTATATTTTTGTCATCTGTTTTTTTAATTCTCCTCTATCCAATAAATCCGATAGCAGTGAGGCGAGAAGAATTTTGAGGAAACAATTGATAAGATGCAAATATTCCTTGAATTAATAGAACCCTCTTGACTTAAAAAAAAACTAAGAAAATAAAATATTTATTTATGTAAAACTTTGAGTGTTGTGGCCCCAATGAATAATTAGAGTTACAATTTGCTTGGGGTTTGGGAACTATAGCTGACAACCAAGTTGAATATATATCACTTTGGCAGGGATTATAATTAGAAATAGCAAGAAACATCTCCGAACTTATGGTGTTGTGAGACTCAATGATAGTGATTCAATAGGTGTGGAAAGCAATGGGATTGCATAACATTACCCTCCTTCCCATCCCGCTAAGGATAACTTTACAAATCCATCATTTTAAACAAATAAAATTCTACCATGTGTATAGGAAACTAAGTAAAAATGTTGACGCAATGGTAAACAAAGTGAAATCATTAAAACAAGGGGTTAATGGAGACGGTCCAAACGTCGACAATAAACCTCCCTTTACCATGAAATTATTGGACACATATCAGGGTCATAGTATAAAAAATAATGGCCCCTATAGCCGAATTAATGATCAAATGTGCACATTGGGAGATATACCAATTTCCCCATCCCTAAACATGCGGATCTTGGCACAAATACCGGTGATCCCCTGGAAGGAATGGTGACTCCCATTAAATATTCAAAAATGAAGCTCGATAGAAGTGTACCAATGTCTTATACAATGCCACAACTTGCGGATAGACGTAATCCCATGCATGCACAAGTGACTACAGGCTCCAAGTGTTAACGATGGAAATTGGTGGACTGAGGTGGCAAATGCATTGACCTTGTTAAAATATTAAATTCACTTCACAAGGGCTTTAATTCTCCTTTTCCTTTGTATTTCTCGTCATTTTCGACCATATTTTCAATAAATTCACAAGGATTTAGTTATGGATTCGACAAGTTTGCAATTCAATTCCTCAGGATATCGAGAAAGAGGTGAGGGTGGATTTATATGGTTCGTCGTTTCCCTTAATAGTGTTTTATTATTGTACCCAACAACGAGATGAGGTGGCTAACATCACATGGAATTCGAAGCTTCATGCAGTAGAGATGACCTCTCATGTTGGACTTAGAAAATCCATCTCACGAGGACGAGCAAGCCAAGATCATCTAGCTCTTGGAACGTTTGTTGGAGGTTATGGAAGGGTTAATTAATGTTATGCAATGACATAGTTCGTTGTAGGAAATGGAAAGGAAAACATATCAATTATTAATGGAGAATAGGTATGAAATTATGAAAATCAAGATGGAGAAATTTCAAGTTGAGATTCAAATAAGGATGGATGCAATGGATACTGGGCTAATAAAAGTAGAAGAAAAACCTACCAGTAGAGCACAAGCAACCCTCGAGGAGTCTGACACGAGCGAGGGACCAGCAAAGAAAAAATATAAAAGAGCTAGGGGACAATACCAACAGGTTAAGGACAATGACAATGAATTGCAAGGAGAAGCTGAAGAGGCACGATTGTCATCTTCTAGATAAATCATCATGCCTGGACAATTTTTGATGTTTTGTAGATATAAAATGTTATCAGGAGTTTTTTTATAAATATTACAATAGCCATCTATTTAGAATAGTTAGAAAAAAAAACACCATAAGTATAAAATATCTATATTTTACAATATTGAATGTAGTATAATAGTGGATCATGAAAAACTATATAAGGGTTTTGGCCCAAAAACTAACCTTTCATTATAATATAAAATTTATTATTTTTTTGAAAAAAAATAACTCTGGGATTGTTGTGAAAATTATTTAATGTAAGGTACAGAGTAATATAAAGTCAAATCCAAATTAATTGCTATATAATGTCAAAGGCATGTGTCTCAGTAAAATAATTTATAGGAAAAAAATAAATAAAATATTAAATAACTAAATATGTATGTAAACCAGAAAAAAACTTAATGATATAGAAAAATAAAATATGATATATTTAATAGCTAAATATTTATGTATTTTTTTGATGATAACATTCAACAAATAATTTTGTGTTTTTTTAATATATTAAACTTGGAATTTTGTTTTCTTTTGAGTGGTGGAAAGAATTGAAAAAAAAATTCTGACCCAAAAAAATAAAAGATGATATATTTAATAACTAAATATTTTTTAAATATATTAAAATTGGAATTTGTATTTTTTTGAGTGGTGGAAGGAATTTGTATTTTTTTAATATATTAAAATTGGAATTTGTAATTTTTTTTTGAGTGGTAGAAAGAATTGAAATCTTATTGTAAAGTGAAAATTAAAAATAATTGAGAAACCCACCTCAATAACATCTTCAATTAACCAACTAATTATAAAAGACTTATAATTAATGAACCACTCAAATATTAAATGAATTGAAAAATAATAATAAAACTAATATTTAAATTATTAATGTAAAAATTTGAAAGTGATTATAAAAAATATTTAAAGGTATAAATTAATGAAAAGTCAAATTATAAGATAAATATAAGAATAAATTTTTTTCTGGATAATTTTAATTTAGAATTTATTATTATAATAACTTTAAATTAATAAATGGTGTATGATTAATATTAATATTACATTTAATTTAGAAAAATATGTATATTTTATTTTTATAAGTAAATATTTTGTATTGTCTAAAAATAATATGTACATTAATTCTTAAAATGATGGGTTGGTTTGTTACTAGGAAAATCATACTAGAATCACAATTTCAACTTTTTTAAAAGAGTAGAAGACAAGTTTATTCTTGTAGATATAAAAACTAGTTCAAACCGTGAATTAAAAATAGGGTGACTTGGGCTAGTGGAAGATTACGAGATACAAACAAAGAGAATGTAGAAATGAGATAGAAAGAAACCAATCAAGGGGATTTGTCCATAAATGTAGCCTCAACTAGTATGGGCTCCATGTTGTTACCTAGAGAGAAATATGGTTTAGGAGGAATGCCCATGTGTCTTTCTATGTGACTCAATCTTTGATTCAGAGCTATAAATTGGCACTACATGTGATTCAAAGAGAGGAGAATGTCCTCTCTGCTATCATTTTTGTCTACCTAGACTCGGCCAAGAAGGAACTTGAGGTGTCAATATATATCCACTATATACTGTTGAGATTTTGGGTATTTGGGATAGCATCAGTTTTGCTCTAGCTCCCAAATGTTTTGGAGGGACTAGATTACACTTGATCTACAAGACCCAGAAAGGGATTTGGGAAATCTCATCTGGTTTGGGAGATATTTAATTAATTATTTATTTTAATGTATTTCCTAAGTCTAAACTTAGGAAAATGAAATAATTAAAGTTAATTAAATTAAACAATTGATGAAATTGTCTTAAGTCACACGGATCAAGCTTTCTTTTAATCGTATCCATTGATTCAAGATCTGACCATGGTCGTTGGTTTCCCAACGAGAAAAGTATAAAGGAAAAGCTTGAGGTAATTTGTAAAGATACACAGAGGCAGAGCACTGAAGCTAAGCTGAGATTCTAGGGCGGGTTTGCTAAGAATTCTCAGAAGTGTTTCAGCTACAGAGAGGTGAGTTTAGACAAAGGGGATGATCTGATCCCAGTGTCCAGAATCAGTAAGAGACAAATATCAGCTCAGAGAGGCAGCACAGAGAAGGAGGAGACGCAAAGGAAGAGAGGGCAGCAGCTGCGCAACGTAGGGGCGGCTTCAGCTACGCAGGTGTTGCGTCGTCCCTCCCAGGGCAACGTGATTCAGCTGAAAACCCTCAGGGGTTACGCAGAGACCCTAAGAGACAGCGTAAGGACTTTGTCACCCAAACTGAGGTAACGTAGCCCTTTCCAGACTAGCGTTGAGGGACGCAGGGACCTTAGAGGTTGACATAGGGGCTTTAGGGGTAGTGCTAGGGTTTATAGGGCCTGATTTTGGCTGAGTTCTGTAAATCCCGTTTGAGGGTGTGGATCAGTCATTATTTTGGCTTGAGAGCAGCCGGTGAGTTGCAGATCTATTTTATCTTTGTTAGGTTTTCTAGATCTAGAACCAATATTTTCTATATTCAGAAATACTCTTAATAATACAACCCTCCAGTAGCCAACAGACTGGTTTTACCGCATTGGGTTTTTCGGGGAACTATTTGTCCAAAGAATCACTGTGTCACTTTGTCTATATTTGCATGTACTTTTTTTAGATTTGAATTGGTGAAAGTCTATTATGTGTTTTGCTTCGATATTAATCTGAAATTTTCAATTAATAACTTAATTAAGTAGGAGAAGCATAAACAGATCTAACATTAGATTTCTGCATCAGTGTAACATTCGGAAATTTTCACATGGTATCAGAGAAATTGCAGATCTAGGAGGGTCACCAGTAGAAGACTGAAGGTTATTGCTGCAGAAAGCAGCAGGAAGAGCAGCAGAAGGGAAAATCTGAAGGGATAACATAGTTTTCAGAGAGGCAGAGTTACGCAGAGGGCAGGGTGACATTGTCTAATGTTGTCTCCCAGCAGGCCCACACACTTACTGCACAGAGGCAATATAGAGATAGTGTTGGGACTGTCTGAAGCCATCCAGTGTAACACAGATCTAAAACTGTCAGATCCAAAAGAGCTTGAAGCACAACTGCATAAATTTAGTAGGTGTTGGTGGGGTTAAATTTCTGAAGTTTTCATATTTTTAGATCAACAAGTGACAAAGAGTGGGAGGAGATCAACTTCTCAGAGAGTTTCTAGCCAAATAAACTTGCAGATTGATTAGAGGATCAAAGAGAGATGAATCATTGTTGATTTGACAGATTTCCAAGAAGGGAAATCAGTTGTCATAGGGAGCAGAAGGTGCTTGTTTCACCAAGGGCCTTAGATCTAGTTACCTAGCAAAGAGAAAGTGAAGCTCTTACACATTTCTGAGCATGTGGATCCTCATGGACTGTGTGATCAGGATAGATTGGATGGCCTTTCCAACTTCTCAGTTTGGAAGGCTAGGATCCTGATAGTCCTAGAGGCATATCATCTAAGAGACCATGCAGAGCAAACTCTGGCCACACCGATCGATGCAGATCTCCTTAGGAAGCATAATGAAGTTGTTGGGCATGCCAAGTGACTGATCATGGATGGAATTAAGGACCATATTTTCCCACACATAGCTAAAAAGAAGACAGCTAATGAGATGTGGAAGGCCTTAACTTCCCTATATGAGGGAAAGTCTGTCCAAAGGAAGATGTTATTGGAGACTCATATGAGGTCATTCATGATGACCAAGGGAGAAGACATGGGATATTTTCTCTTCAGATTGCAGTCGATCAAAGATCAGTTGAATGCAACCGGTGCTAAAGTGGAGGATGATGTGATGGTCAAGACTTCTCTCAATGCAGTCACAGATGAGTGGGAAGCCTTTATCCAAAGTATCTTGGGCAGAGCATACCTCCCATATTGGGATAGCTTGTGGGAAATTCTACGTCAAGAAGAATTGCGCAAATTCACCAAGAAGCAATACAACTCAGGATCAAGCAAAGTGAAGAAGGAAGATGAAGAAGATGCAAGCTTGGCATCAAAGAGGTAGCATGGAAAGAAGAAAAAGGA
Source organism: Pinus albicaulis (assembly GCA_034641835.2). Lineage (NCBI taxonomy): Eukaryota > Viridiplantae > Streptophyta > Pinopsida > Pinales > Pinaceae > Pinus > Pinus albicaulis. The sequence goes on along the minus strand of CM076575.1, from coordinate 1,674,333,074 downwards.
TTTGTCAAAGATCAAGTGCTTCTAGTGTGGTGAATTAGGACATTTTTCGAGCAATAGTCCTCAAAATAAAAAGGACAAGGAAGCTTCTTCTCCCAAGGCTTTTGTGGCAGATGATGGGTCGGAAGATGATGAAAGCATGAGCGCTCATGAACCACGAAAGTGGGGCGACATAGATCTGTAGAGAAGCTACATAATGTAGGGTGGGATACTTGAGTGACTCATCTATTGGATCACATGCGAGCTACGACAGCCTTAAGACAGTATCGGGACAAGTGGAGCGGTGGGTGCATAGATTACGGATGAAGCAGAGGTAGATCTGAAGGCTGGAAGGAGCAACATAGTGCAGATGCAGCAGCACTGTAGGGGATGATGTGACTTCTGCAGTGCAGAGCATAGTTGCAACAACGTGGAGGCTTCAATAGGACAATGCAACACAGTAGCCGCGTGAGAGATTTCGGCACAAGGGGCCGATGTGACTTCAACAGTGCAGAGTTGTTGTTGTGCATCATCCTTCAGATGCCAGCACAGATCAACAGCCTATGGAGTTCAGTGATGAGGATGCAGCCCATCTGACTTGTCTATCAAAGGTTGGGAAGGAGATTCAATTCTTTCTCTCAAAAACTGAAGTTGCAGTGTAGCAGATTAGTAGTGGCAGTGCTATGAGCATCACAGATGCAACAAATTGAGAGGGAGCTGCAATACAGATGTTGCAGTGGAAATGGCATCGTCATGGGAAGCAATACAAAATGGCTACAACAATGCAGAGTTGAGTGGCAACAGGCCAAGCATCCGCAACACAAGACCAGTACCCAAAGTCTTATAATGCATAGTGTGATGTATTGCTAGAGTAGACTCTTTATGCTAAGAGGGAGTGTTGAGATTTTTGTGTATTTTGGGTAGCATAAGTTGTGCTCTAGCTCCCAAATTTTATGGAGGGGCTAGAGTACACTTGATCTACAAGACCCAAAAAGGGATTTGGGAAATTTCATATGGTTTGGGAGATATTTAATTAATTAATTATTTTAATGTATTTCCTAAGTCTAAACTTAGGAAAATAAAATAATTAAAGTTAATTAAATTAAACATGTGATGAAATTGTCTTAAGTCACACACATAAAGCTTTCTTTTAATATTAGCCATTGATTCAAGATATGATCATGGACGTTGGTTTCCCAGCGAGAAAATTATAAAGGAAAGGCTTGGGGTCATTTGTAAAGATACATAGAGGCAAAGCACTAAATAAGCTGAGATTCTAGGGCAGGTTTGCTAAGAATTCTCAGAAGTGTTTCAGCTGCAGAGAGGGGAGTTTAGACAAAGGGGATGATTTGATCCCAGTGTCTAGAATAAGCAAGAGACAGAGATCAGCGTAGAGAAGCAGGAGATCTAGAGGCAGAGAGGGCAGCAGCTGCGCAGCATAGGGGCAACTTCATCTACGCATGTGTTGCGCAGTCCCTCCCAGGGAAACATAATTCAAATAGAAACCCTCAGGAGTTACATAGAGACCCTAAGAGGCAACGTAAGGACTGCAGTAATGAAACCCTTTTAAGGCCAGTCTGGGGTAACGCAACCCTTTTCAGGCCAGCGTTGAGGGACGCAGGGGCTTCAGAGGCTGACGTAGGGGCTTCAGGGGCAGCGCTGGGGTTTCTAGGGCCTGATTTTGGTTGAGTTCTGTAAATCCTATTTTGTGGATTAGTCATTATTTTGGCTTCAGACCAACCAATGAGTTGCAGATCTATTTTATCTCTATCGGGTTTTCCAGATCTGGAGCCTAGATTTGTTTTATTCAGAAATACTCTTAATAATAAAACCCTCCAGCAGCTAGCAAACTGGTTTTCCCACATTGGGTTTTTCCAGGGACTATTTGTCCATAAAATCACTGTGTCACTTTGTCTATGTGTGCATGTACTTTTTCTAGATCTGAATAGGTGAAAGTCTATTATGTGTTTTGCTTTGATATTAATCTGAAATTTTCAGTTAATAACTTAATTACGTAGGAGGAGCATAACCAGATCTAACAGTAGATTTCTGCATAAGTGTTACATTCAAAAATTTTCACATGGTATCAGAGGAATTTTAGATCTAGGAGGGTCACCAGCAGAATACTAAAGGTTCTTGCTGCAGAAAGCAGCATGAAGAGTAGCAAAAGGGAAGATATGAAGGGGCAACGCAGTTTTCAGAGAGGCAGAGTTATGCAGAGGGCAGGGTGACGCAGTCTAACGTTGTCTCCCAATTGGCCTACGCACTTACTGCGCAGAGGCAACATAGAGACAACGCTGGGATTTTTTGAAGCCAACTAGTGTGACGTAGATCTAAATCTGACAGATCCAGAAGAGCCTGAAGCATAGCTGCAGAAATTTAGTAGGTGCTGGTGGGGTTAAATTTATGAAGTTTTCATATTTTTAGCCTAAGCACAAGTGACAAAGAGCGAGAGGAGATCGGCTTCTTAGAGAGTTTCTAGCCAAAGAAACTAATAGATTGATCAGAGGATCAAAGAAAACTGAATCATTGTTGATTTGAAAGATTTCCAAGAAGGGAAATAAATTTTCAGAGGGAGCAGAAGGTGCTTGTTTTTCCAAGGGCCTTAGATCCAGTTTTCTAGCAAAGAGAAAGGGCAGCTCTGATACATTTCTAAGTAGATGGCTACTCATGGACTGCGTGATTAGGATAGATTGGATGAAATTTCCAACTTCTCAGTTTGGAAGGTTAGGATCCTGATAGTCCTAGAGGCATATCATCTAAGAGACCATGTAGAGCAAACTCTGGCCACACCAACCGATGTAGATCTTCTTAGGAAGCATAATGAAGCTGTTGGGCATGCCAAGTGGCTGATCATGGATGGAATTAAGGACCATATTGTCCCACACATAGCTGAAAAGAAGACAGCTAATGAGATGTGGAAGGCTTCAACTTCCCTATATGAGGGAAAGTTTGTCCAAAGTAAGATGTTGTTGGAGACTAAGATGATTTCATTCATGATGACCTAGGGAGAATACATGGAACATTTTCTCTTCAGATTGCAGTTGATCAAAGATCAGTTCACTGCAACCAGTGCTAAAGTGGAGGATGATGTGATGGTCAGGACTTCTCTCAATGTGGTCACGGATGAGTGGGAAACCTTTATCCAAAGTATCTTGGGCAGAGCGGACCTCCCATATTGGGACAACTTGTGGGAAATTCTACGTCAAGGAGAACTCCGCAGATTCACCAAGAAGCAGTACAGCTCAGTATCGAGAAAAGTGAAGATGGAAGATGAAGAAGATGCAGCCTTGGCATCAAAGAGGCAACAAGGAAAGAAGAAGAAGGATCTATCAAAGATCAAGTGCTTCCAGTGTGGTGAATTAGGACACTTTGCCAGAAATTGTTCTCAGAAGAAAAAGGAAAAGGAAGCTTCTTCTTCCAAGGCTGTTGTGGCCGATGATGGGTCGGAAGATGATGCAACCATGAGCACTCATGAACCACGAAAGTGGGGTGACATGGATCTGTAGAGGAGCTACATAATGTAGGGCGAGATCCTTGAGCAGCTCATCACTTGGATCACATGTGGGCTACGACAACCTTAAGACAATAGAGGGACAAGTGGAGCAATGGGTGCATATATCACAGATGAAACAGAGGTAGATTTCAAGGCTGGAAGGAGCAGCACAGTGTAGATGTAGTAGCACCGTAGAGGTAGTAGCAACATATGGGTTGATGTGACTTCAATAGCGCAGAGCAAATATTCTTATGCAAAGCAGAGTTGTAGCAGCATGGAGGCTTCAGGAGGAAAGCGCAACACAGTAGCCGCGTGAGATATTTCAACACAAGGGGCTGATGTGACTTCAACAGTGCAAAGGGAGTCTTCTTACGGAGTGTAGCGTTTTTGTTGTGCATCATCCTTCATATGCCAGCACAACTCAACAGCCTATGGGGCTTCAGTGATGAGGATGCAACCTATCTGAATTGTCTTTCAAATATTGGGTAGGAGATTCAGTTGTTTCTCTAAACAATTGAAGTTGCAGTGCAACAGATCAGCAGTGGAAGTGCTATGAGCAGCACAGATGCAACAAATTAAGAGGGATTTGCAATACAAATGTTGTAGTGGAAGTGGCAGCGTCATGGACAACAATACAGAATGTCAGCAGCAGTGCAGAGTTGAGTGGTAGCAGGCCAAGCATCAACAACACATAACCAATACCCAAAGTCTTGTAATGCATAGTCTGATGTATTGCTAGAGCACACTCCTGATGCTAAGAGGGAGTGTTGAGATTTTGTGTATTTGCGGTAGCATCATTTGTGCTCTAGCTCCCAAATTTTTTGGAGGGGCTAGAGTACACTTGATATACAAGACCCAGAAAGGGATTTGGGAAATTTCATCTGGTTTGGGAGATATTTAATTAATTATTTATTTTAAATTATTTCCTAAGTCTAAACTTAGGAAAACGAAACAATTAAAGTTAATTAAATTAAACATGTGATGAAATTGTCATAGGTCACATAGATCAAGCTTTCTTTTAATCTTAGCCATTGATTCAAGATACGATCATGGTCGTTGGTTTCCCAACGACAAAAGTATAAAGGAAAGGCTTGGGGTCATTTGTAAAGATACACAAAGGCAGAGCACTGACGCTAAGCTGAGATTCTAGGGCGGGTATGCTTAGAATTCTCAGAAGTGTTTCAGCTACAAAGAGGGGAGTTTAGAGAAAGGGGATGATTTGATCCCAATGTCTAGAATCAGCAAGAGACAGATATCAACTCAGAAAGGCATCAAAGAGAAGCAGGAGACGCGGAGGCAGAGAGGGTAGTAGTTGTGCAGTGTAGGGGAGCTTCAGTTACGCAGGTGTTGTGCAGTCCCTCCTAGGGCACCGTGATTCAGCTAGAAACCCTCAGGGGTTACGCAAAGACCCTAAGGGGCAACGTAAGGCATGCATCACCCAGTCTGGGGTAACGCAGCCATTTCCAGGCTAGCGCTGAGGGATGCAGGGGCTTCAGAGGTTGACGTAGGGGCTTCAGGGGCAGCACTGGTGTTTCTAGGGCCAGATTTTAGCTGAGTTTTGTAAATCTCGTTTTAGGGTGTGGATCAATGATTATTTTGTCTTTAGAACAACTGGTGAGTTGCAGATCTATTTTATCTCTTTCGGGTTTTCCATATCTAAAACCCATATTTGTTGTATTCAGAAATACTCTTAATAATAGAACCCTCCAGCAGCCATCAGACTGGTTTTCCGCATTCGGTTTTTCTAGGGACTATTTGTCCAGAAAATCACTATGTCACTTTGTCTATGTGTGCATGTACCTTTTCTAGATATGAATTAGTGAAAGTGTGTTATGTGTTTTGCTTCGATATTAATCTAAAATTTTCAGTTAATAACTTAATTAAGTAGGAGGAGCATAACCAGTTCTAGCAATATATTTATAGTGTAACATTCAGAACTTTTCACATGGTATCAAAGAAATTATAGATCTAGGAGGGTCACCAGCAGAAGAATGAAGGTTCTTGTTGCAAAAAGCAGCAGAAGGGCAGATCTGAAGGGACAACACAATTTTCAGAGAGGCAGAGTTACATATAGGGCAGATCTAAAGGGACAACATAGTTTTCAGAGAGGCAAAGTTACATAGAGGGCAGGGTGACATAGTCTAACGTTGTCTCCTAGTAGGCCCACGCACTTACTGCACAGAGGCATCATAGAGGCAACGTGGGGATTGTCTGAAGCCAACCAGTGAGACACAGATCTAAATTTGTCGGATCCAGAAGAGCCTGAAGCACAACTGTAGAAATTCAATAGGTGTTGGTGGGGTTAAATTTCTGAAGTTTTCATCTTTTTAGCCTAAGCACAAGTGACAAAGAGCGGGAGGAGATAAGCTTCTCAGAGAGTTTATAGGCAAATAAACTTGGAGATAGATCAGAGGATCAAAGAGAGATGAATCATTATTGATTTGGAAGATTTCCAAGAAGGGAAATCAATTGTCAGAGGGAGCAGAAGGTGCATGTTTTTCCAAGGGCCTTAGATCCAGTTCTCTAGCAAAGAGACAACGAAGGTCCAACACATTTCTGAGCAGATGGCTCCTCATGGACTACGTGATCAGGATAGATTGGATGACCTTTCCAACTTCTCAGTTTGGAAGGCTAGGATCCTGATAGTCCTAGAGGCATATCATCTAAGAGACCATGCAGAGCAAAATTTGGCCTCACCGACCGATGCAGATCTCCTTAGGAAACATAATGAAGCTGCTGAGCATGCCAAGCAGCTGATCATGGATGGAATTAAGGACCATATTGTCCCACACATAGCTGAAAAGAAGACAACTAATGAGATGTGGAAGGCCTTAACTTCCCTATATGAGGGAAATTATGTCCAAAGGAAGATGTTGTTGGAGACTCAAATGAGGTCATTCATGATAACCAAGGGAGAAGACATGGAAAATTTTCTCTTCAGATTGTAGTCGATGAAAGATCAATTGACTACAACCGGTGCTAAAGTGGAGGATGATGTGATGGCCAGGACTGCTCTCAATGTAGTCACGGATGAGTGGGAAACCTTTTTCCAAAGTATCTTGGGCAGAGCGGACCTCCCATATTGGGACAGCTTGTGGGAAATTCTGCGTCAAGAATAACTCCACAGATTCACCAAGAAGCAGTACATCTCAGGATCGAGCAAAGTGAAGAAGGAAGATGAAGAAGATGCAACCTTGGCATCAAAGAGGCAGTAGGGAAAGAAGAAGAAGGATATTTCAAATATCAAGTGCTGCCAGTGTGGTGAATTAGGACACTTTGCCAACAATTTTCCTCAAAAGAAAAAGGACAAGGAAGCTTCTTCTTCCAAGGCTATTGTGGCAGATGATGGGTCGGAAGATGATGCAACCATGAGCGCTCATGAACCACGAAAGTGGGGCGACATGGATCTGTAGAGGAGATACATAATGTAGGGCGGGATCCTTGAGCATCTCATCTCTTGGATCACATGCGAGCTATGACAACCTTAGGAAAATAGCGAGACAAGTGGAGTAGTGGGTGCATAGATCACAGATGAAGCAGAGGTAGATTTGAAGGCTTGAAGGAGAAACATAGTGCAGATGCAGCGACATCGTAGAGGTAGAAGCAGCATAGGTGTTGATGTGACTTCAGCAGCGCAGAGCAGAGAAACTTATGCAGAGCATAGTTTCAACAACGTGGAGGCTTCAAGAAGAAAGCTCAACATAGCAGCCGCGTGAGAGATTTCAGCGCAAGGGGTTGATGTGACTTCAGCAATGCCAAGGGACTCTTCTTACGGAGTGCAGAGCTGTTGTTGTGCATCATCCTTCAGATGCGAGCACATATCAACAGCCTATGGAGCTTCAGTGATGAGGATGCAGCCCATCTGACTTGTGTGTCAAAGATTGGGCAGGATATTTAGTTGTCTCTCTCAAAAACTGAAGTTGCAATGTAGCAGATCAACAGTGGCAGTGCTATGAGCAGCACAGATGCAAAAAATTGAGAGGGAGTTGTAGCACAAATGTTTCAGTGGCAGTGGTAGCGTCATGGGCAGCAGTACAGAATGGCAGTAGCAGTGCAGAGTTGAGTGGCAGCGGGACAAGCATCAACAACCCAGAACCAGTACCCAAAGTCTTTTAATGCATAGTATGATGTATTGCTAGAGCACACTCCTAATGCTAAGAGGGAGTGTTGAGATTTTGTGTATTTGGGGTAGCATCAGTTGTGCTCTGGCTCCCAAATTTTGTGGAGGGACTAGAGTACACTTGATTTGCAAGATCCAGTAAGGGATTTGGGAAATTTCAGCTGGTCTGGGAGATATTTAATTAATTAATTACTTTAATGTATTTCCTAAGTCTAAACTTAGGAAAATGAAATAATTAAAGTTAATTAAATTAAACATGTGATCAAATTGTCTTAAGTCACACAGATCAAGCTTTATTTTAATCTTAGCCATTGATTCAAGATCTAATCATGGTCGTTGGTTTCCCAACGATAAAATTATAAAGGAAAGGCTTGGGGTCATTTGTAAAGATACACAGAGGCAGAGCACTGAAGCTAAGTTGAGATTCTAAGGCGGGTTTGCTAAGAATTCTCAGAAGTGTTTCAGCTGCAAAGAGGGGAGTTTAGACAAAGGGTATCATCTGATCCCAATGTCTAGAATCAACAAGAGATAGAGATAAGCTCAAAGAGGCAGCACCGAGAATCAGGAGACGCAGAGGTAGAGAGGGCAGCAGTTGCGCAGTGTAGGGGGAGCTTCAGCTACACAGGTGTTGCGCAGTCCCACCCAGGGCAAGATGATTCAGCTAGAAACCCTCAAGGGTTACGCAGAGACCCTAAGGGGTAGCATAAGGACTATGTCACCTAGTCTGGGGTAACGCAGCCCTTTCCAGGATAGCGCTGAGGGACGTAGGGGCTTCAGAGGCTGACGGAGGGGCTTCAGGGGTAGTGCTAGGGTTTCTAGGGCCTGATTTTGGATGAGTTCTGTAAATCCCGTTTGAGGGTGTGGATCAGTCATTATTTTGGCTTCAGAATAGTCGGTGAGTTACAATTCTATTTTATCTCTATTGGGTTTTCTAGATCTAAAACCTAGATTTGTTGTATTTAGAAATACTCTTAATAATAAAACCCTCCAGCAGCCAGCAGACCGATTTTCCCGCATTGGGTTTTTCTGGGGACTATTTGTCCAGAAAATCACTGTGTTACTTTGTCTATGTTTGCATGTATTTTTTCTAGATCTGAATTGGTGAAAGTCTGTTATGTTTTTTTCTTTGATATTAATTTGAAATTTTTAGTTAATAACTTAATTAAGTAGGAGGAGCATAACCAGATCTAAGAATAGATTTCTGCATAAGTGTAACATTCGGAAATTTTCACATATACATGTATTAGTTGCAATGGTCATGAGTATGCCCAATATCAGGAACCCAATCAACCACTTTAGTTAATACTTCCATATATGTGAGGTTACATCGCTGGTTAGCCAATTTCTTCTCAACTTGAGAAATTTCCTCTTGAATAGGTTGAGGAGTGACTTCTCTAAATCTTGTCACAAAACATTTGGGCCCTCACTTGTGCCCATGTTCTTGGTAGTAGGCCGATCCATGATGGACACAATCCCTTTGACGTGGCATGCTAAAAAAAAATTGAGTCATACAAATGTAGAAGAGGGTGAGGGATCCCACTATCTCTAAAGAGGATATAGAGATATGGGAAGACTCATGTAGAGAGTACTCTCCAGGGAAAGATTCCCTCCTCACCCCATTAATGACTTAGGAGCCGATGTAATAGCCCAAGAATGAGCAACCTCAAATAGTGGATGGGACGCACCGGACTCAAGGAGATCTAGTCCATACCTCTTTCCTATAACATTAGTTACTAGGAAACCAAGAGTGAGAAAATACAAGGAAGCATTGAGAACCAAAGAACGATCATGCCACTTCTATTCCCATGATCGCTCGCTCACAAAGGAAAGGTCCCAACAAGATGAAGTCATTTTCTCAACGCGTGACAAGAAATAAAATTTTCCAAATACAACACTAATCCAAACAAGAAATAGGAAAAACAACTTTAGAATCTAGGGGGTGAGGTGATGGAAATAATGACCAACTGCTTATTGTTTCTACATGCCTTCCCTAGGCTTGAATATAACCAGACAAAGGACCAAAATACTAGCCCATCGAACTGAGTTGGGAGAAAAATCAACCCAGAAATGAATGGAATAAAAAGAATGCATCCGCCACTAACGAAATCCTAATTCTTCATTTCCATGCCAAAGCTCTAACCCATGAGATGGAGCAAAGAGCCACTATAATAAGAATGTCCATAAAACCAATTAAGCAACAACATGTTGAAATCCCACTTTGAATGATAATCACTGAATTCCTTTTTAATGCCTCCCTGTGATGAGATGGGCTATCTAGGTAGGAGAATTTCCTCAAGGGATGTATAATCCTCTATAACTATACCACGGGCCACCAAATTGCAGCTACAACAAGTGGTGGATTCATCGTATGAGTCCAAAGATAGTTAGTTACAAAGTTCCCTGTGCCTCATGCATGCATCGCTAAAGCCTTTATAGAGGTATGCTACCTCATCCTTTGGCATGTGGCCTAGTGAAATGATAACAACCCACCTCCACTCTTAAGCCAAACACCCTATCCAAAAAAATAATTAAATAAAATTGAAATTTTTTCTCATTTACTTTAATTTTAGTATTGACTTTACTTTATTTTTATCCTCGCCTAATTGACATGCTATCATAAAGTTGAAATATAACTAACATAATACAAGCAAGTTAGGAAGGAAGACCTACACAAGAAAATAAGAAAGAAACATTACACAAACTATTACCACTTCATTTGATGATGGTCGAAAACATAAGTATCACTTTATCGTGTAAAGTTAAAATCGTGGAAAGATGTGTTAGCTTCAAAACGAATGAAGCTTTTCACGAGATATGAATTGAATTCTAAAGCTTCAAAAATTAAATAAATGGTAAGTATTTCTTATTAAAATGGTAAAAACTTATATTGTATAAGTGAAATATACATTGTAAGGTTCATAAGGATGTTACAAAATAATTGATCTTTTTTAGAAAGGTACATGATTTTTTTTTCATCAAAATATTTCAAATAAATATATAATATTTATTTATTGATTAAACAAGAAAAGTATTGTTTACTTGTTTTTTGAAGGTAGCAAAACAACATCTGATTTTGAAAAGTGGTGATGCACAATAACATTTTTTTTGGAGCATATTTTTGGCATTTTAAATTTTGTTATGTAACCTTTTTTTTTTTTAAATGTCACTCATTTTCATGCTAATTTTGAAAATATGTGATGCTAGATCAACCTATTTGTTTTAGAGAGCTTATTTTGGCACTTCAATTTTTTATTTATTTATCAAATATGAACATTTATTTTAAAATGTTTGTGATTTTCATGCTAATTTAGAAAAGTGTTGATGCAACACCAACCATTTTTGTTTAGATGACTTAGTTTTTACACTTTAAATTTTCTAAAGTATTAAGTGTGTATACATTTTTTAAATGTTGGTGATTTTCCTGTTGGTAATAAAACATAAAAATAAATAAATAAAAAACTATAAAAATGTAAAAAAAAAACAAAATTGACTTGTAAAAATAAATAAATAAATAGGGAAAAAATAAAAAATAAAAACACATAATTTAAAGAAAAAATTAAAAATTAACCAAAACAAACCATCAAAAACTTTTAAAAAATTTAAAGTTAGAAAAAAAACCCACATAATTAAAAAATATATAAAATAAAAATTTTAAAAATAATTAAAATTAAAATAATTAAAATAATTAAAATTTAAAAATTGTATTTAAATTAAAAAAAAATTTAATTAAATAAAAATTAATAATTTTTTTTAAATTTTTTTTATAAAATAATTTAAATTTAAATTTAAAAAATATACATAAATTAAAAAAAATTTAAATATAAATAAAAAATTAAAAAATTGAACAAATTGAGCCATCGCGGTCACCTGGGTGGGTAGGTTGATTCCAAAATTGACCTCCCCACCTAGATGGCCATGGGGCTTGGCCACTGGTTGGGCGGGGAGATGTGCGCCCGACAACCAGACCCCACGTCTCTTGGGGCGAGGAGGTCGATTTTGGGAATCAATGTCCCCACCCTAGGTGGTCGCAGGGCGGGCTCCTCAGAGGATGTGTAGTTGTGTAGCTCCTTGCCCACTCGGCGGCTAGGCCCCGCAACCACTTAGGGTGGGAGCTTGTCCCTTGGGCGAGCGAGTAGCTACATGCCTGGCCTCTGAGCGAGTGGAGAGCTCTGCGCAACTCCTGCCTGCCTAGGGGCTAGTCCCTGCGACCATCGATCGACCTCCCCGTTTAGGTGGCCGTAGGGTGGGTCCAATTTCAATTTTTTTTAATTTAATTTATTTAATTACTTTTTTTTTTTAATTATTATATTTTAATAAATTATTGTTTTTTTAATGAATTTCTTTGTTGATTATTATTTTTGTTTATTTTTTATTGTTTATTTCTAATTACTATATTTATTTTTTTAATAGATATTAAATTGTTTTATTTTTTTAAATATGTTTTTTATTTTTTTAATTTTTTTTTTTATTTAATAAAAAAAAAAATTAATGTTTTTTTTTTGTTTTTTTTTAATTTTATTTTGGGTGTTTTTTATTATTATTTTCAATGTTTTTAATTATTATTTTCAATGTTTTTAATTATTATTTTCAATATTTTCAATTATTATTTTTTTAAGGTTTTTTTAAATAACTTTTAATTTGTTTTTTATTTCTTTATTTTAATTTTATTGTTTTTTTTAATATTTTGTTTTATAAGTTTAATTTTTTAAAATGTTTTTTTTTTTTAATTATTTCTTTCAAAGTTTTTGTTTAATTGTTTTTATTGTGTTTCTTTTTTTAATGTTTTTTTGTTTTATTTTAATGTTTTTTTTTGTCTTTTTTTAAATTTATCTCATCAATATTATTTATTTTATGTTTTTTTTTTTTTTCAAAATTTTAAATTCTTTTCTTAAATTATGTTTTTTTAAGTATTTTTAAATTTTTTTGTTTATTTGTTTGTTTTTGTTTTGTTTTGTCCTTTTCTTTTTTTTGGGTGTAATTTTGATATTTTATAAGTTAATTTTTATTTTATTTTACATTTTTTATGTTTGTTTTTTGTCTTTTTATGTATTTTTTATATTGTATTTTTTTGGGTCATGTTTTTAATTTTTTTTGTTAAAATATATATTTTTATTTACTCGTTATTATTTTTTTTTTAATTTTTTGTTTTGTTTTGTTTTGTTTTTTTTTTTTTTAGTTTTTTTTTTCAATGTTTTCATATGCTCAATATATTTGATTAGATATATATGTCAAAGTAAAAAATATGTAGAAGTAATAAATCTAGGAGAACAATTTTTGGTTGATGGTGTACTTCCTTGGCCACCGATAAGATTATGGAAATGATAATTTTTTTGTATATTATATAATATGATTATTAGTTTTGATTTATTAAATTCAAAAGAAATATAATTTTAATATTAAATTATTATTATTATTATATATGAAAATAAAATAAAATTATATATATTTCTCCATAATGAAAAATAGCTTTTAAAAAACAATTTACAGATTTCTAAATCTTAAAATTATTTAAAAATAAAATAGTTACACAAATTTCCAAGAAACAAATGTTTTAATGTAGAGGGTATCAAAAATTCCAAAATCACAGATAAATTCATTTGTTTTGTAAAGTTGTTCATTCATCAAAACTGAAGTGTTTCCTATCGAGTGATTTCAATACATTATGTAAAAAAAACATTATATTTAATAAATTGTTATTAATATGATAAACTTAAAATAAAAATAAAATATTATAAATTAAATGGTAATAATTTTTTAAAATAATATTAACAGCATGGCAGAAAATTGTTGGAATTTTAAGGATTTTCATAGAGGTGATATTTTATCTTTAATGCCACCCTTGGAATTTAAGGCTTTTCAGAGACATGATATTTTTTCTTTAATACCATGCCTAAAATTCGTTGGAATTTTAAGACTTTTGATATTTTATCTTTAATGTCATGTCTATCATTGAAATTTTGAAGTTTTTCAGAGTCATGATATTTTATCTTTAACATCATCATTAAAAAATATTGACAATTTACCCAAAAAAACGTTATTCCAACATTAATACTTTTCATTTTCAGAGCGTTTTTTGCAAAAAAAAAAATGACAACGTTATTCCAACATCAAAATTTCTCGTTTTCAAGTTGTTTTTCACATAAAAAAAAATGGGTTTTACCTTCATTTTTTAAAAATGTTGAAAATTTACCCCGAAAAAAAAAGAAAAAAAAAGGTTATTCCAAAATAACATTTTTTGTTTTCATGTTGTTTTTTCATGCTTTTTTGGCGTTTTTTTGTTAGAGTTCTCATTTTGAGGTAATAGTTCTTGTTTGATCGATAACTTTGTTATATTATTTGTTCAAAATTAATGCCTTTAAAATGGATTCCATTCCATTGATTTCTAGGTCATCCCATAGTTTATATTATCTAAAAGATCTAATTCGGAGTTGAAGATCCTCCTTGGAGAGTTTATCTGCTTGTTGATTCAATTCTTAATAGATATGAGTATAAGATGTCCACTAAAAAAGGTCTCTTTCTGAAGAAATTTCACGGAAGATGTGAATCAAGTTTGGGACATTTATCTCTATGTTAATATTTTCCCGATCTATCACCATTTTGGAGTCGCTTAGAACCTATAGTTTTTTAATTCCCAAATGCCTCGATGTATACAAAAGGACCCATAGGCTTGTATTTTTTCTTTCAGATTTGTTCCACACCCTAGTGCATATTAAAGACTATAATGATGGTTTTAATTTAAAATTGTTAAGGAAGTATTAAAAAACGTAAAGCTAGTTGTGGAAGTAATCCTAGTCTATTAGTTGGCTCTAGCTAGTGTATCAAGGACAATTCTGAACATAATTAAAAGTTTATGTTTCTATTTTCTTTGGAAAGGAAAAAAACAGAAAGGGATGCATTTAGCAAGCTGAAAACATACTGTCATCCCATAGAAAGGATGGGGGCTCAAAAACATTTTCATTTTTGCAAAAGCATTAGATGCAAAAGGTCTTTGGAGAAGTATGTTTGATGTATGCCTATGGGGAACTCTGATGTGAGACAAGTACTGGAAGAATAAAAAAGTCGAAGAATGGGTTGGATTAGAGGAAAATGCATGCGAGGGATGGTCATAGTATTTGAAAGGCGTTGGTTGCAGCTTTTGACATAATTAAAAAATGTCTTGTTTGGAAGGTGGGAGATGTAATCAAAATAGACTTAAGCAAGGATTCATGGATAGGTGGTGATGGCCTCAAAATTATCTCTTTGAATCTGGAAGTGGTGTTAAAGTACATAGACATTTCTTTACTTTCAGAAGAGGTTGATCCTGGAGCTAATGAGATATCCCCGAGACCTTAGAAATAAACTAATGCTTGGGGCCTTTCAAGGAATCTAGCATGGAAATGGACACAAGTTGTATTATCATGTGCACACAATGACATTAGAATGAGAAATGTGAAAAATGAATAAAGAATGTGGGCTCACTGATGACGAAACTGGATTATCAAGTGATGTTGACGCAAGAAATAGAGTCAAACCCCTTTCAGTGGTATAAATTTGTTTGGAAGTGGAATTTTTCTTTAAAGATACAACTCTTTCTTTAGCTATAGCTAAATAACAGGATCCTCATGTAGAATAATATCCAAAAGTGATGTTGGGAAGGGCTTACAATATGTTCACTCTCCTGTGATAATCAAGAGTTAATGACACACCTATTCGTGGATTTTTATTTTCACAAGCGGTGTGGAGAACGATATTGTTTGAAAAGTCCTACACAAGTACTTGGACAAGTAGTTTGTTAGGGGAATGCCTCACAAAGTGGATAAAAACCCCATCCTTGGAGCATCTTTCCAACCATCTAGGAATGGTCCTTTGGCATATATGGTTACATTGGAATATAACCATATTTTATAATCAGATCTCAAATATTCAACAAGTGGTGCACAAACAACTACATCGATGAAGGAACTCAACATAGAAGGTTTGAAGAAGAAAAACATAATTCCAATGAGACCCGAGATAGATACTTCAAAGGCTTGGGCCTTCCTTGATGGAGCCAAAAATCATATCAGGGTGGTATGCAGAGCGGGAGTTGCACTTCACCTAAACAAAAATCACACTTTCCTTCTTAGCTTGGGATTGGGGCTTGGAAATAATAACAACGCATAATTAATTGGGCTTTGGCTCATCCTTGATTTTACAATGCTCATGAAGTGAAATGCTTATAGATATTTGACAATTTTCAAGTGATTATTGATTGGTTCTTGGGGAATGACATATTACATAATTTGACCCTAAATCCTTGGCAACAAAGAATTACTCAATTACAGGAAATTTTTGAGTTAGAGGTATCACATATCCACAGGGAACACAACATTGAAATAGAAAGAAGATCAAAGGAAGCTTTCGTCCAGCTTGTAGGACATTTAATGATTATAGAAAAATTCAGTGATGTCCTTAAGGTGAATGTCAACAACATTTTTCTGAACTAAAGCTGCTATAACCGTTAGGACCTTGTATGTTTTTATGTTTGAGTGCTTTATGTTTTGGATTGTTAGAATGTCATAGCTTTGATAGACATGTCTGGGAAGTTGTATTGGAACAAAAAATTGTATACTTTGATTTTAATGAAATAACAAGTATACGATTTTATCCTATGGAAAAAAAATGTTTTAACTATAAATAAAATTAAAACTTAAAAATTATATAAATGATTTAGTTAATAAATATAATAAATTTTTTGGTTATCTAATAAGATTAATTTTAAACTTAAAAATTATGATGATGATGATGATGATGATGATAATGGTTAATGTCCATTGAGACCAATCTTTTGTCTATCGGACCTAAAGAAAAGAGTTATTTAGTTTGATTTAAGATTTTATTCCTATGCTCGAAAAGCTTGGAGAGAAGCCTCTTGAGCTCACTATAATTTTGACATCTTAAAAGGCTAGGAAGGTTAGTATTGCAACAAAGATTATGAAATTGAGCTCTAATGTGGTTGTACACGGGGCACTCTAAGAGGAAGTGATTTTCATCCTCAATGTTCATATTCTCACAGAGATGGCAGATCCTTTCCATCCATGGTGTTTTAGGAACTGTCCAACAACTTGTTTCACTATGGAGCTCATGAGAGTTCGTTCTAATCTTGGCTATATTAATTTTCTTCTTTGAGCTAGTTAAAACAGATAGATACTTTTGATCTTCTAGGGTGGGGTTGATGACCTCCTTATAATATCTTAATTTTCTTTTAGTTGCTAGATCTTTCTCACACCACATTTTTTCTTTGAACTTAGAAGTAACAATTTTTTTAATGTTATTAATGTTTTGCAATGCAACATTCTCGTCGATCTCCCAATGGTTTAACCAGGCCCTGGTATCTTTATACCAACCTCGTTTAAGCTTTAGGTGGTTTTGGCTGGAATTTAAAGCTAGCTTAAGGAGTCTATGGTCTCCTATGCTATTGAGCTTGTGCTTGTACAACAAAAACCTAGCCATAACTAGGCTCTCGATATTTAAATTTTTTTTATTTGAACATAAAAAAATATGTTAATATTATAAATTATAAAATTTAAATACATTTTATAGAATTTCTTATTTAACTAGGTAAATTAACTCAAAAGAATTAAAAAACAATTATTTTATACATAGTTTAATTTAACTTTTTAATTTTACATTATTTGGTTAGAAATAGATTTTTAAACAATCACGTGGAAGTGGACATAGATAAAGATCTAAAATATCTTGACAGAAAAGGTTTGGTAAAATATATAAAATGGATAAAGTATCCAATATAAACAAATTAAATTCAATTTTGAAAAGAATTTTTAAAAGATGTGTAATAAAGGTAAATTTAATAACTTTTCAAGTGATAAAATAAACGAAAGTTTAGAAATTTCATTTTCAAATTATTGTTTAAAAAGTAAATTTTGAGATGTAATTTTATTGAATGGCTCATGGTATTGACCCATGATATTCATGTGGAATGTAGTTTATTTAAAGGGGGAAATTAAGATGGCCTAGATCAATCTTAACTATGGATCTACCAAGAGCCATGAGGGATCAAATGTCTAATAATAATAAACTATAAAAACGACCCATGGTATTCATGCAGAATGTGGTTTTTCTTGTTCTATATTAATAATGATTTTTTTTTTTTCAAAATTATTTCACATTTCTAATTGCTTAAATAACACTAAATTTACCTTTAATTACTTAATTGTAATAGTTTGTAACTACATAACAGTTTGTAACTATATACATACTCTTTCAGATTTTGTTTGTTAATGAATATCAAATTTCTTCCATTCAAAACAAACTATATACATATATTTAATTGCCTAATTGTAGCTAAAAAATCTCACATGTTTTTTACTTTATAATCATAAACAATTTTCATATTATATGATGTCAAACTTTTTTTTTTTCTAAGTAAAACTATTCTATTAACAGAGAAAAATATTTACAGTTGGCTAGAGCCTGAACATTGCCCTATGCAGTGGCATTTGAACAAAAACTCCTGAGGAACACTGCCCTGTAGTAGGGAAACCAGTGACGAACAGTATTCAAGAAAGAATCCCTCGCAGGGGAGATATAAACATCAGTTTTTTGATCACAAAGTTGATACCAAACTGAAAGGTAGGCAAAACATTGACATAACAAGCTGATAACATAGACATTAAGACAAACAAGAACAGGCCCAGAAGTGAGGGCCGAGCCAGTGCACAAAAAGCAGTAGGAGAGGGAGGAACTACTCATCGGGAGCTTCTTCAACGACCATGCACCAGAATTCATTAGGGTTCCCATCGGCATCGTACAGGTCCGCAATTGAATGGATCACCTTCCCGGCTGAAGGAGGAATGATCCCTCCGCTCACGAGATCAGCAGTGATCCGCTCCGGGCTCATAAGACCTCCAACAGTATGCACCTCGCTCGCTTGACCACCAGCTTTCGGCATCCCACTCACTTGACCTTCAGGCTCAGAAATTTCCATCATCTGCCCCTGCTGGGCAGAGCTGCCAAATCCCTGCAAGTTCAAATTATCATTGTGCAACGACCCTTCCCGCAAGCCAGAGGATGACACCAGGCCAGAAATGGGATCCACGCTCTGAGGTTCTTCATGAAAGGCCACCGTGATGGAGGCGGTGACCCTTGGTCGGCTGAGAGAACAGATGAAGGAGAAATGCGCAGTGTGAGTCTGTGCAGGGGGAGGAGAAGGAATGGGGGAGCTCAGGAAGCGACCAGAGCGAAGCCTACGACCACGAGGAGCTCTTGATTGACTGTTCTCATGAGAAGAAGATGACGAGGAGGTGCTAGGAGCGGGAGAAGGACGTCGCAACCGGCCACGAGAGGAACCTCTGCAACATCGCATTCGATGCCGGAGGCGCGGCATGAGAACAGACTCAATGGGGATATCAGGATGTGGAGAAATAGCCTGACTAGGGGCGGAGACCAACGCTTGAGTAAGCAACGAGAAGGACGCGAGCATACAATTACCAGCGAGAGAGAGGTGAAAATTGTTACCAAGATCAAGACAGCAGTTCAAACTGCTTCTCTTACCAGTGGAAGTGCGCTTGCAAGAGATACCGGCCTCCGGAGAACAGCTCTGTGCAAAAGGCATGGGAACATCCTCCATATCAATGAAATTCTCCATAATATCTCCAGAGTACCGAAGAATCCAGAGCCAAGGACCTGCATTTAATTGACCAGAGGGCCGAATCATCGCGCAGTGCTTCAAATCGTTTCGAGAGTCGTACATAGGATTGTTACCAGTGCCAGGCATAAATGCCATAACACTCCAAACAACCAAAATTAAATTGCCATCGTCCTCTAGCTCACGGGGTGGCAAGTGTCACGCCATCTTACTCCACCCCCATCCCATCAACTTAAACTCTCGCCTCTCCACCCGCATCCGGGGTATATGATGTCAAACTTACTCCACCTTTTATTATGAAATTTTAAAAAAAATTTTCACTAAATAATTTTAGCTTTTATGTTTTTTTTGTTTAATTTTTCAATTTCAAACAAAACTTACAAAAGAAAAAACCCACTCAGTTCTTAGGGTTTTTTGTACAAGTTTTATCATAACCTTTCCCTCTATCCAAAATATATTGTAGAGCCTTCTGAAGAGAGTGAGTTCTAGTTTATAACATGATCCGCAATCAAAGAAAATGGCTAGGGATTTCACAAGTTAATAGTTTGCAACCTCATCCATAATCAAAGAAAATGGCTAGGGATGTCACAAGTTATCATTCACACAATGATCTATTGACGTTCTTAGTTGAAATGGATCCTATTAGATGCATGGTGGCAAGAGACACTAAAAAATTCAAAATAGATATCTATTATGACATCCATAATTTCCCATCTTATACAACAATTTCTAACAATAACCACTCAATTTACTCCGCTCAATTTACTCTCTAGTGAGAAATTCAATATTATGGTATAATAATTGATTTTTGATTCATTGTGACAAACAAAACATCACATTAGCTGACATAATATATCTAATTCTACAAGGATCTGAGATGATAAAAAAGTTTTGAATCATGATAACTAGGTGACAACCAAAACTAAGTTTTAGCCATAAGCAAAAAAATCACAACAACTCACATAATATATCCATGGTTGCAATGAACCCCATACATTTTGATGGACAACATCAGAATTTTAGTGAACATAGAACAACACCCTAAAAATTCTATACTCTTGATCAATTAAGAATAAGCTAAGAGCATTTAGTTATGATAAGAAAATTGTGATAGTGTGTTATAATTTTCTCTACAAATGTGTTGGAGTTGTTTTCTCAATAAACCTGTTTTTACTGCTCTAAGTGATGAAATCCATCGTTTTTGCATATAGTAGCATTTAACTCTGATAAGAAAAGTCTGATAGTGTGTTATAATTTTCTCTAAAAATGTGTTGGATTTGTTTTCTCAATAAAAAAAATTTACTGCTCTTAAATGGTGAATGCAATTGGCATATGTAGATGAACTTGGAGTAAACACTATTTCTTTAATAAAAAATCTCTTTATTTACATCTATGCTAGATATATTGTACTTTAATGTATTTAAAATATCTTATTTCAGTTACATGCTCATTTCATGCTTCTTTCGGTTGATTATTAATCACCAAAGGATTTTCACCCCCAATTTCCTATTTCAATATCTGTAACAAATTTTTTGTATATGTGAACAGATTATGTTGGTTTACTTATATGTTTTCATCCCCAATTGCCTATTTCAATATCTAAAACAAAATTTTCTCATTGATAACTCTTATCAACAATATCTTTGAAACCTCCACGACATGGAAGCGAAATTTTCCAAATTTTCCTTTCATTCCTTCACGATGGAAAATTTTCCTTTCATTCCTTCATGGTGGTTCCTTCTCTTCACAATGGTTCCTTCTTTGCAACATCTTATTTCTTCTAGGTGACTCTTTCCCATGCTATTGCCTTAAGGCATTTCTTTTGCAACATGTGGTGAAAATTCTAGTTTTATAATTTTAATGATTGAAAAGTTTTTTTTTTTTAATTAATTAAAAATGTTTATGTTAGCATTACATCATTTCTATATGGGGTTTTAGAAGAAATACAGAAAATATAATTACAAAGATAATGTTAGTCAAAATCTTGTCTTTCTCATCAAAATGAACTTGTTTATATAGTTGAACTCTAAGTTAAACTCTAGGTGAATAAAGAATCAGATAATCATATGAGTATGATATATTTTCTTTATATATTAAATTAAATATCATATTGACAAAAAATAAATAAAATTTACTTATTTGAACTTTTAGGACTATTACCTTAACATTCTCCCCTTTAATTTGAAAGTTTATTTTTACAAATACCAAGTTCATTTATGAACTTAGTGAAATTTATTTGACCAAGAGACTTGGTTAAAATATCTAAAGTTTGATCATCATCATTTGCAAAATTAAGGTTTGATGATATCCTTGAGGATGAGAGATCTAAAAAAAATGTATTTAGTGTTGACATGCCTAGTATTTGAAACAAATACTAGATTCCTAGCCATCTTTATTGTTGAATAACGTTCGATTAATAAAGTAGTTTCCATTTTTTAGTTGCACGATGATCTTGTAAACTCCTATGGAGCCATACAATATCACATGTTTCTTCCTAAGATAATATGTACTCTGCTGAAGAATTGACATCTGTTGCATGTTTTTTGCAACCCAAGATGCTTTTGTTGAACCTATAGTCATAAAATAACCTAAAGTGGGTTTTTTTATCATCAGCATTACCCATAAAATCAATATGGATATTCAACAAGTGTAAAATGTTTATTCTTCTTGTAAAGAGGACTAAAAGCTTTTATGCCTTGAATGTACCTTAATACCCTTTTCGTTGAATTCCAATGATTTTCCCTAGGTTTTTGTATAAAATTTGAAAGTGTGTTGATTGAATATGACAAATTTGGCCAAGTATTTTTTAAATAAATGAGGTTACCAACAAATTCAACATACCTAGTACTATCTACTAATTCCCCATTTTCAAATTTGAAAGTTCCAAAGTATGTTCCATGTGAATAAGAGAAGGCTTACAATTTTCCATGTCAAACCCCTTTATCAATTCAAAGGCATATTTACTTTGATTAAGGAAGATTTCATTAGTTGGTTGAGTTACTTTAATTCCAATATAATAATTAAGTCGCGGAAATATTGACATTTTGAACCTTGCTTAATGATGTTATTCATTGACATACTGGATGTGAACTTCAATATTTTCTTTAATGATTAAGTCATCAAAATAGAGTAAAATTATCACCAATGCTTATTTTGCATTTGAAAATACCAAGTGTCATATGATTCACTTCTTTGAAACCCACCTTTTGAAGTTACTTATCTATTTTCAAATATTAAATTCAAGGAGCTTGTTTCAAGCCATGTAACACATTTATTAGCTTACAAAATTTATGTTCATATTCTTCAACTTCAAAACCTTATGGTTGATTCAAGAAGAATTCTTCTTTGAAATCACCATTTTGGAAGGAACTTTTGACATCTATTTGATGAAATTTCTAAGATTTTTGAGCAACGAAATTGATAAAGGCTAGGATTTTGTTCCATATCATTGTTGGAGAATTTTTTTTTCCATAATGAATTCCTATCATGTTGAGAAAAATATTTAACAAGTATTTCTTTGTATTTGTCAATTTTACCATCAGTTTTGTGCTCTATGTGGTATACTCATTTACAACTTGTGGGTTTAACATTAGGTGGAGAAACAATTAAGTTCCAAGTCCCATTTACGAGTATTGAATCATATTCATTAATCATTGCTTCTTGTCATTCTTTATGTTCAATTGCTTCAACAAAAGTAGTAGGTTTTGTGGAAACAATATAAGTTAATAAGGAAAAAGTAGCCTTTATCTTAAGGAATCCTTAGTTCTTTTTTTTGTTCATTTCATTTGTACAAACATATTTCATATGTTTTTGGGGCCATTTTGGCCTTTGATGGTGACTGGATTCTAGATCTGAATTATTACCATTATTGTCAGATAGATGATTATCATAAACTTAGAATTCCCTATCCTTTGAAGTATCTTGAGTTGGTCAAGCATATTTTGAAGTTTCATTATCAAAAGAATTAAATAATTTTCTGATGAGGTACTCCCTTCTCAAGAAGAAAAGTAGTTTTTCAAACCATAATGATTGCCTTGGTATCTTTTTCCTCTTACCTTTACCGTGAGCATTTTTCTGCTCCAAATGAATAAGAATATAATTAATATCATCAAAATTTTTACTTTCAATTTTATGAAAAAATACATCCCTAGTAAGAATGAATTTACCATCTAAGAGAACTTGATACCCCTTCTTGTAATGAGAGTATCTAATTAAAATACACTTCATACTTTGACTTTATAACTTAGTCATTTTCTCCCTTAGGAACCAGTGCATAACGTGTTGAGCCAAAAACTCTATGATTTAAATTAGTTTTAAAACAATACCAAACTTCATAACGAGTTTTTCCATCTAAGGTCGATATCGATGATCAATTGTTTAAATAAATTGTGGTATGTACTACTTCCTCTCAATATTTTTTTCTCAACCTTTTGAACTGAAAAATAAATCTTGCCATGCCTATGAGATTTTTATTCATCTTTTCAATAATTTCATTTTGTTGTGGAGTATACAATTTTTTTAGTTTCCTCATAATTCTAATGTCTCAATAATAGTCATTGAATTCATATGATGTGAATTATCCTACATTGTGTGCTTTCAAAGTTGCAACTTTTTCTTCAGTTGCATTTTTAACCATTTGTCGAAAATTTATAAGCTTTTCGAAAACTATAGAATTTTCATTTAAGAAATACACCCAAGTAATTATTGTCATGTAATCAAAAAGAAAATATTTCCCTTAGTGTCATGTAGTCACAAACAAAATTATGAAATATTGGCATCCACTCAAAGTTGTTTTAATTGGATCACATATATCACTATGAATCAATTGCATATACTTTAAAGCTCACCATGAACTCGTTAGAAAAACTTCTCACTTTTTCTTTCCATAAATAAAATCTTCACACTTAATAGTTTCTCTTTTGAAATTTGTAAATACTTTTACCAATTCTTTAAACTTAAGCTTTAGTAAGCTTTCAAAGTTTAAGTAACCAAATAAAAAACTCCATAATATGAATGCTTACATTTTGAAATTGATTTCTCTGATTAAATCATGCTCTATAGGAATAAATCTCTCTTTGATTCTAAGATTCTTTCCATATTCATATTTGTCATCATTGTTTCCAAGTTATCCTTTATGAATTTACCTTTTCGAAATTGTCATGCATGATGATTTAATGCCCAACGTGTTGAATTGAGACTAAGGAAAATATATTTTTCTTTAATGTAAGTACATACCATACATTTGAAATCCATTTTCACCAATTTTAGGAAGAATAAACTCTTTAATTAAACATTTAACTTGGGGTATGTGCATTGTACCATATGCTAAATAAATGAGATTTAGTCGATTATCCTTGTAATCCCAAAATTAATCCCTTCGAAAAATCATGCGTTGAGTTGTTCTTGTGTCCATAATCCAATCATATTGAAATTAATTTATTAGTATATTATAGCTATCAACTTGTTTTGCTAAATGAACCTCTTGTACTATAGTAAAACACACTCATATTATTGATGTTAATCCCAATCCTCTGCATTTTGCGTTGATGAAGTAGATTTTGAATTTGTTTTGAAAGTTGGATTTTGCTTAAATTTTGACAATTGATCATTACTTGCAAGCCAATCTAATGAATAATAATGCATTTTTCTTAAAAATATTTTGCATTTAGACTTAAATTTCTTCCTCTTCCAAGTTGTTTATTAGGAAGATATTGATCATTTTAAAAATTGTATTGATCAATTTACTTCCTCTACCTTGACTACAACCTTTGCAATATTCTCGATTAAAAGATTGAATTTGATGATTCCCAAAAGTTCCATTACCTTGACATTTAGAGATTTCATCTCTATTTGAACTAGAGAAAATAATATTATCTCCATATTGTTTTTGTTTACCAAAAGTCTTACTATGTTTACTTAGTAGTTCATTGAGTTAATCAAAATTGGTAGTTGATAATTTATCAACGATTTGCAAAGTTTCAAAAAAGTGCTTATAAGATGGAGGAAAACAAAATATCAAAATAGACATAAAAAAATTATCTCAAGTTTAGGAAAACTACTTTGATGATATCTTAATGCATTTTTTTAAAATCTGGGAATATTTATAATACATATTCACCTTCAACTAATCTTTGATAAAGTGACTTCATCTATAAATCAACTTGTTGATATGTAAGAGGAGTATCAAAAAACTTACAAAATTCATTCCAAGTAGACCAAGCAAAAGTTAAACTCCTAATATGCATTAAAAAATGTTCAACTACAAAAAATTGAAGAAAAGTAAGAGCTTTCTCATCTTTTACTTCCCATTTAGCTATTTGAGTAGCATCGACAAGCTTTCTTGGAGAAGTATCATCATCACAAATAGCACAATATAGCTCATTATAATTAAAAATTGGGGTATGAATCAGGCAACTCACAGGTGAGACAAGTTGCTCTTGGAGGTTTCCAAACAACGATGTCACTTATTAATGAAATCTACTAGAGATACAATATTTATAGGATTACATACATTTAATGAGATCAAAACAAAATCCTATAAATTAGGATCTAAATCCTAAATAAAAATCAAAATTTAAACAAATAACAACTACTTTCTCCATTATTTCCAAGTCTCCCCCTTAATGGAGAAATAATTTATTTCCACACCTACTATCTCCCTAAACAACTCAAATTTCATCTTCCCAAGAGGCTTAGTGAAAATATCTGCAACATTTTCACAAGTATTACAATACATTAGAGTAATATCTTTAGATTGTATCTTCTCTCTAATAAAATGAAACTGTGCATCAACATGCTTTGTTCTTACATGATAAACTGGATTATTTTCCATCTTGATTGACCTATAGTTATTACATATGTTCATTGTAGAATTCTTTTGTTCTTCTCCAACATCTTGAAGAACTCTCCTTAACCAAACAAATTCACAAGTTCATGCACACAAATATATACTATGCCTCAGTATATGAAAAATATATGGTAGGACGCTTCTCACTAGTCCATGAAACAATCCTGGATCCAATGCTAAAATCATAACCTGTAGTAGATCTTCTATCATATGGATTACCAACCTAGCCTGAATCTGTGTAGCATGTCAGCTCAACATCAAATGAATCAATATACTTAATACCAAAATTAGTTGTTCCCTTAAGACACCTGAGTACACCTTTTATTGATTTCAAATGGATTTCTAGAGGTCTTGCCATAAACTAACTTAACACGCTAACAAAGTATGTTATATTAGGCCTGGTTGTAGTAAGATAATTCAAGCTTCCCACCAGTTGTCTATACATTATGCCATTTACCTCCTTTTAGCCAGCATCACTGTAAAATTTCACATTTTGTTGCATTGGAACAAAAACAACTTTACATTAATCTATTTTGAACTTCTCAAGAAATTCTCTCACATACTTACCTTAAGAAACAAAAGTATGACCAACATCTCTCCAAACTTCAAGATCTAGAAAATAATGTAACTCTCCAAGATATTCATCTCAAATAATTGTGACATCTACACCTTAATTACATCAATCGGTTTACTAGAATTCCCTATAATAATTAAATTATCAACATACAAGGAGATCAATATAACATGCCCCTTTGAATGAAATTTGATATACAAATTTGGGTCATTTTGGCTCCTCATAAAACCCTATTGAAGAAAAAATTAATCTATCTTCTCATACCATGACCTAGGTGCCTCCTTTAGCCCATACACAACTTTCTTTAATTTGTAGACTAGATGTTCTTGACCTTTTTTCAAAAACCATTCTGGTTGAGTAAGATAAACCTCCTCCTTTAACTCACCATTCAGAAATTTAGATTTCACATCTAATTGGTGAAGATTCCAATGGTACTTTGTAGCTAATGCAATTAACAATCTAATAGTGTCCAAGTTAGCTACAGGTGCAAGTGTTTCTGCATAATAAATGTCCTCTTTTTGTGAGTACCATTTTTCCACCAATCTAGCGTCTATTTATCTATGCTACCATCTTATTTAAATTTGGGTTTGTAGAACCATTTACATCTTATGGACTCTTTATCTTTAGGTAGTTCAGTCAATTCCCAAGTTTTGTTTTTCATTATAGAGTCATATTCTTACTTCATTTCTTTTCTCCACTCTTCATGTTCATCAGCTTCATTAAAAATCATGGGTTCTATGACATTTAAAACACCACTCATAAGGGCATAGTCCTTATACCTTTCAGGTAGGCGAATCTGACATGTAGATCTCCTTGGAAATTCGATATCTTCATACCTACTCTGTGAATATCCTTCCTCACCTCTCAAGGAGATCTGCCTATTGGTCATGCCCATATCATTGGATTCTTCCTCAAGCTTATGTTGCTCTATGTCTTCAACTTCTTCTATTGTGTCTTCAACTTCAAGAAGTATATGCCACCTTTCATAGGTGTTTTCCTTGTTTCCTTTGGTTGCTTGCTCATGAAATATTACATCTCTACTAGCAAATACTTTGTGAGTAGAGGGATAAAATATTTTGTAAGCTTTAAATTCTGAACAGTACCCTAAAAAAATACATTTGATGACTTTAGCATCAAGTTTCTTTCTATTCTCCTTATTAAGATGTGTAAAGGCCTTACACCCAAACACCCTCAAATGATGAACTACTAGTTTAAAACAATACATTGCTTCCAATGGGGTTTTAAGGTCAAGATTCCTTGTTGGACTTCTATTCTTTAAATAAAAAACAATGATAATGGCCTCAACCCAAAAATAATTTGAGATATTTTTACATTTAATCATACTCTATGCACACTCCACCAATGTTCTATTTTTCTTTTGTGCAACACCATTATTTTGTGGAGTGTGGGGTGCTATAAATTGTTGCACTATTCCATGATCTTTTCATTACTTGATGAAGTTACCCAGCCTACACTCTCCCTCTTGATCTGAACGGAGGATTTTTATGAACTTCCCTGCCTATTTCTCTACCATGTTTTTGAATTCTTTAAAATAGGCAGGATTGAAAGCCCAAATGGCTCCCTCCATTCCTGACTATATTCGCAAATTGACTAAGTGTTGGAGAGATCCCGTCAAGTTGAAGAGTCTAAAGCGCCGCCATCGCTAATAAAATGAAGAGTTAACCACCTAAAGTATAAGCGCCTATAGGAAGTAAGCCCAAGTGTACCTTGTGCAATAATCAATAAGCAACAGAAAATAGTGAGCTCCTCCTAGTGATGTCTTCTGCATTGGTCCACAAACATCATTATGCACAAGTTTTAATACATCTCTTCTTCTCCTATCATAGTTAAAGGGGAATTCATCTCAGTTCATTTTTTCTTAATGCACATCCCTCACAAGAAACTTACTCATTCTTTAACATAGGGAGTCCTTCAACCCTTATTTGTTTCCGCAACAACAATAAATAATGATAATTAATATGGCCATACCTATGGTGCCAAAGAATTTCCATTGAAATAATTGTAGAAGTCAGTGCTGGATGAATCTTACTAGTGACATCAAGCTTGTATAAGCCTCCAACTCTGACTCCTAAAGCAATAGGCTTGCAGTGATCTAGTAAATACTTTAATATGCAGTGTGTTTTTAAAAATTCAAACTTAAAATTTTTATCTGTGATTGTGGAAACATAGATTAGATTTTTCTTAATCCCATAAACATAGATAGCATTATGAATGTGCATGACACTGCCATTTGGCCGTGTGACTAGAATGTTTTTGTATCCCTTGATTTGATGTGCATGTTCATCTCTAAAATAAATGTTGGCACCATTGCTCGTTTCCTTGAATTTCTCATACCAGTTCTTGTTGCATGTCATGTGGATTGAGGCTCCAAAATCCACAAACCATGTGTTAACATCATCAATTTCAACAGATAACACAACATTAGACACAAATAACTTGAGATTCTTAAAATGAGAATTCATGGCTTCTCCTACAAAATGTCTTGAATGTCTTATGTGTTTATATCTTGCTTCATCATTTTTTTTCTTATAACAATCTCTAGGAAGATGCCCAATTTTACCACAATAAAAACATTTCAGTCTAGAATCATTTCTAGCAGGTAACATACTTTGATTTGGCTTTGGAGATGGCCTTCTCTGAGATGGAATTCCACCTTTACTTCCTTCTCCCTGCTTTCGTTTAAATGATTTCTTCTTTGCCAAAAGTGCTAAGTCTAGATTTTAAGGCTTCAAATTTCCGCACCTCCTTCCTGCATCAATATACCAGTGGATTCATCAAAATTAGGATCTTTCTCCATTTCTATGAGACCTATAATGAACATATGATAGTCCGCTGACATTCCATTTATAATTATTTGTAACAAGATCAATACTAGATATTGATTCTCTTATGTCTCCTAGCTTATCTTTCAAATATTTAATTCTTGAAATGAAATTACTGATAGTTTCATTTTATTCCATTTTAATAGGGAGGAATTTACTTTTCAAAAAGAGCACACGATTTGTATTTTTAGTCTCATACAAATCCTTAAAGTAGTCCAAGTTTCATTGAAAGTTTTACAATCACAAATGTGAAAAAGTATATTATCTTTCAAAAAAATCCTTAATAATAACTTGGCTTTATTTTCCGTCCTTTCCCAATCTTGGATTGATCCTACTATCACGCCTTTAGCCACACTTGGCTTTGTTTCATCTCCATATGTTATTTTCCATACGACATATCCTTCCATTAGGATCTGCAACGTGAATTTATAGTTTACATAATTGGATCAGTCCAATTGATTAACCTCACTTACATATGTTTCTGCAAAGGGGTTAATCATCCTTTCTGAGGCACAAATAATTTATCCACAAATACTTGAAACACTTCTGGTGAGATATTCAAACATTTACCACTACACCCTAATGCCAGACACTACCCAATTTTACGTTATACAATTCTAATGTCAATCCATTATACTCAAAAATTTGCAGCAAAACTCGTCATAGGTCGTCTCGGCAAGACGAAAACCATCACAAATTTTCACTGTTCTTTCCTCATCGCACCTTTCGACCTAGGAGGTGTGCGATGCGTTGTAGAAATCGAGAATTTCGTAAGTCTACCATCTTCATCACACTTTTCACTTTATGCAATGTGCACTAGTCCTTTAAAAAAAAATTATTTGCAACCACTCCTTAGCCACACTGTCAATTTCACAACATTGCCTCTTTTCCGCACTTTCATAGCTTCCACGCTCAGTAGACTTTGCACAACATCTCCTCTTCAACATAGGTGGTGATCACTTGCAGGCTCACACAACCCTCTGCTCACTTGGCTCATACAACCCTGCTCTCTGGTGTCCTCGTCTTCAGCATTCTGTCCAACCCGACCTCGTTTTTCCTTCAACTCTAATATGACCTTCAACATACACTATGCAACTTATGGCTAACTCTCTCTTCCTCTTGGTCCGTAGCTCTGAGTTGTGGATTGGCCTCAGAGCAGATTTGTGGTCGAAACACCACAAATTTTCGCTACTTATGGCTAACTCTCTCTTCCTCCTGGTCCGTAGTTCTGAGTTGTGGATTGGCCTTAGAGCAGATTTGTGGTCGAAACATGACAAATTTTCGCTAATCACTTTCTCAGATCGTGCAACTACACTCCTTCACGCTTTGGTCAAGGCTGCAGAAACACATAACCTGCAATGTCCACAACATGTAACTTGCAATAATAACAATAGATAACTTTCTACACGCTGTGTGTAATTCAAACAATGAACAACGTTGTCCAAACAACTCTATCCAAACAACAAATTTGGAATGACTTCAACACGCTACACACCGAGCGTCCGCTCCTCACCCATACGCTAGCCACTTTGATACCAAATTAAGAATTAGAAGACAAAAAATGGAGAATGAATCAGACACCTCACAAGTTACACCAAGACACTGCCAAACAAGATTGTCACTTAGTCATTAATTAAATCAACCATAAATACAAATATATAAGATTACATTCATGATCAAAACAAAATCCTAAAAATTAAAATCTAAATCCTAAATAAAAACACAATCTAAACAAATAACACGACTTTCTCCATTATTTATAAATATTATACATTAAATTGCTTTGCATATGACATTTCCAAGGTTTATAATACTCGAAGCCATTCAACTTATCTAAATCAAAAAAAGATTTATTAACTTAGACATTTTACTCATAGTAAATTACCTTGAAAAATGTAATTTGCAAGTGATTGAAAGAGGAAACCCACTATGAAACTTGGTCGCAAAACACGAGAAATTTGTCATGGTCCACACGAAGATAATTCTTTTAAGGGCTTTTCTTTGACCGCTTAAAAGTGTTATTGAAAAAGAGTTTGAGATATCATTTCACTGGATTCTTTTCAATTCCGTGAACTTCAAAACTACTATTCAGTTTTGAAATAAAACCTGACAAAATTTAACCATCTGACAAGGCTATTCATCTTTAAAATGTGCTCTTCAACCAAAAAGTATTTAATCCTTAAAACTTGATACAATGTCGTTTTTCCAAAAACATATTTGAATTTACGAAGATGTTTTTATCACTTCAAAAATTTCATCGCACCAAAAGAACTTCTATAGTTTAGTGTAGTGTTGTATATTTTAGTGTAGTGTAGTTTAGTGTTAAGGAAATGTTGTTACATAATTTTACATTTAAATATAATAACATAACAATTATATTAATAAATTTAAAAATAATAATAAAAAAAATGAATTAACATAACAATTATATTAATAAATTTAAAAATAATAATAACAAAAAAATTATTAACATAACAATTATGTTAATAAATTTATAAATAAAATAGTATAACTTTCACTTTAATTTTATATCAATTTTATATAGAAAATAAATAATTGAAAGTAAAAAAACACATTTACTTTTTAGTATGAAAGAGATATTTAATTTCTTTACTAGAGATAGTAAATATTTTATTCTATATTTAATTGAAATATAATATTTAAAACAAAAAATATATATTTATAAAAAAATATTTTAATGTTATTATTATTATCTAATTTTAAGGTCATGGTTAAACTGGATATTGGATATTAAATTGGTGTATGAGATCTTCTTGTTTGTGAGACAAAAGGTATACATATTCTACCTCTCTGGTTTTGGTTTTGAATCTGTAACTTTTTAAGAGAAAACACATGCTCTTAACCATTAACCCACTCAAACTGTATAGTAAATAACATATTTTAATATTTATATTAAATAATATAGTTTTATAATTTCAATGTAATATTTGAATAGAATTTAGAGAAGATATGTATCTTAACCAACCTTTTCCTAGGCCAGTCCATGGCATATTAGGCTAGGAAACATCAATTTCATATTCAAGCAATATCAGTTAGCACCAGTTCTTCCAAAAGCTCTTCAAACATGATGCAGGGGCATTAGATCCGGAAAATACTTTGTATTTTATTAAACATAGGGGTCTTATGTTTTTGAGAGAATATTGATTTTATGTAATTATTAATGGGTTTTGAGTGATTAAATGAGATTTTAATTAGTGTGAGGATTTTGTAATGTTCCCGGATGATTGGAGAACATGAGGGAAATCAGATAGTTTAGATTTGAGATATTTAGGAATTGATTGTAAATCCTAAGTTAGATTTAGTTTCAAGATTTTAGGAGTTTGCAGATTTTGAGGATTTTGTTGAGTCATTGAAGGGATTTGAACCTAAATTGGTTCATCATAATTTGTATAAATGTAATAAGCTTAAAAGGCAGATAGATCAGAGAGGTAGCAGACAGGAATTAGAGTCGGACAAATAGAGTTTTGTTTGTCAAGCCTCCGAGCAATTGTAAAATAGGGCCAATGATTTGAAAATCAGGCCAGAAACAGAGATTTCTGTAAGTAATTTCATTTGTTTATATGAAAGTATCTTTTCAAAATTATATGCGTGATTGATTGAGCGATTATATGTTTAAATTCTGTAATTGGAGTTGAAGTAAAATTCTGCATATGATTGGGTAGATTGATGTCAATTATAACATATGAGGGTTTACATATACTTCTGAGGAGATTGAGGACTTTGCAGTCATCGATCACTGCAAGGATCGATGACATAGGAGGAAATCTGAATTCAATTTCAAAATTTTGCATATGGCTATATTATTTTGGAAAACCATAGAATGCCGTGGGAGTTTCTGGTTGAAACCATGAAGGGGAATTGTGAAGTCGAATGCTAGCGCAGTGAATTTGTGAGTGCAGAGCTAAATTACGCATGAGGAATAGTAATTGTGCATCAGAATCATGAGTTTTGAAGGCGTAGAGTGGTATGAAGTCAAGTGGAACTTCATAAGGCACGAAACTGTTAATGGATCAAATGTGAAATGAATTGAGGACACAGAGGTTTATTTAAACTCTGTGTGAATTGCAAAAGAAAATGCATAAGGAGTCGTGGAATTCGTAATCAAATTCTTGCAGGGTTTCAGTTTGGAATGAAACTTGGATTGTGTTCATCAACCGATTAAGGGAAGCGGAAGTATGCAGTAACTGGGCTTGTTAAAACACGAAGTGTTGCAGCCTCGATGGAATAGCATTGGGCGTTGAATCATTCATATTCAGAATATAATGAAATCAATGGACTCGAGTATGCAGAAATACGTAGTGGAAGTTTTGAAGCGGAGTTAAATTCGAGAGTAGAGGAGCATAAGTGCATAAACACTCAACTGAACGAAGGTCAATTGAAGGCAAAGGGAATGAAGCCGCAAGATAGGCATATAAGACTAAGAAGAAAGTTTAAGAGGGAACTATGAAGATGAAGAGCGGAACCGGCAACTGAACAGTGAGGGCGGTTTTCAAAATCAAACCGGCAGTATCGCATGGCCTTTCAAATGGTAAGTGGATTATGAATTTAGAACGCAATATCACTCCTTGATGGACGCGTGGAAAAAGTGGTAAGGATAAAACCATTTTTATCACGTAAATTTTGAAGATTAAGTCTTGTGCATTTTCATAACGCGATATTCGTTGATCATTGAAGTTATGGAGTGTGATGAATGTCCATCGTTGGATAGAAGGATATGTTATGTTGAGTGGGCCTGAATGTTATTTTATGTTGGCGTTGGTTTTTATCCAAAGTCTGAATTTATGTATGGTTGAATATTAAATATGTGATGGCATTTTAATTTAATGCCGTGAAGGTTGATAGATGTTGGAATGTACGATTCTATATGCTTTGGTGTTGATTAGCCAAGGTCAAATTTGGGTAAGTTTTAAAAGACAAAGGACACATATATATTGGAGTTGAAACCTTGAATTTGGACCAAAGTCAAAGGATTGGTGTGAGATGAAATGTTCCATGAACATTTAAATAAATACCATGCATATACTTTAGTTGATCGAATATAAATTCCAATTGCTATATGGTGAAAAGTGAGTGGGCCATCATATTGAATTTTAGGTTGAAGTAAAACCTTTGCATAAATGAATGTTAAATGAAGAGTCATATAAATGATGGTTGAGAGAATGATTTGGATTGAAGTCTAAGTTTGAAATAGCTTCAGCTTATACATGTAATCTGGGTTGTATGGTTTTATAACCAGTAAATGAAGAAAAGTGCTACGGCTTGTAGCCTGTCTTTCAAATATAAATAGAAAATGGAATGGATCCACCGAACTTACAAAAAAAAGAAAAAAAAGTGCTTCGACATCCATATTGTGAATTTGCCCAGACTTTGAGTTTTAATCTGGGAATAAAATTTGGAAGGCATTTTTATATGCACGTGAAGGTGAATGTGGGTATCGCAGGGTGAGCCTGCTATCAAAACATCAAGGAAACGTTATTACCAGATTGTTGATTACTTGCTTTGCAATCGCTGAAAGCAGGAAGCTGCAACATAGGATTACTTGTACACATTTCAACAGAATAATCACCCAGATTGATGGTGTGGATTTCAACAGGATGATCACCCTCTATTAGTGGAAGTTTGGGAAGATGATCAGCTAAAGAAAAATTGCAGCAATTCATGAGCACAGAAGATAGAGCAGTGAAGGTGGTCAGTGGTACATCAATTTCTGCTCGCTGCCCCCTGCGCGTGAAGAGCAAAGGCCACCTCTCATATTCTTCAGATGTACAGGTAGCAGGGAGCGTGGGCATTCCTGTGAACTTGTGAACTTTTTCCCGGAAATTGTATGGGTCTGTGGTCACCACTGTGGCCTTTGGACTCCTCTTACAGTCTTTGGGCCGTTTCTTCTTGATTCCATGAGTGGCGGAACTCGCCTGAGGATCTCTCGGCCGTTTCTTCTTTAATCCAAAATTATGATCGCTAATACTGCCATTATCATTTTTATGAGAGGATGAATCTGTGCCTGCTGCGAGAGCCCCGCTTGTGGCACCCGTTGGTTGCATTCTGAAAGATGATAAGCACGAGTTTGATTTCCCTCGTAATGGTTGATCCACTACAGCACCACGTCCCAGTTACCCGCAGACTGAACATAAAGTCATAAACTGATGTGTTGTGCTTTGCCTAGTCTTGCATTTATAGAAAATTTGGGAGAGTCATGGTCAAAAGTCAGCCTGACTGGTTTAGGTTAATGAATTGGATTTATTTACAGATGTAACAAAATAAAATGGATTGTTCTTTTGTTAGAATTTGATAAAAAGAAATTCAAAAAATTGAAGTGTTTCAATAATTTTTTTTTTTTAAATGAATTAGCTATTCGAATATTGAAAATTGAAATTTGAAATTTAATTGATACCTGAGATCTTTCAAGTCAAATTTCCAAAACATTATATCAATTTTTTTATAATCATACCAAAATTTCCACCCTCAATGAATGGACCAGAATGGTGGACAGCGTCGGCCATAAATGCGACTACGACGAGCTTTTGACTATGACACAAATTGCGTATCAAGTTTATCCAGGGCTGCAATGCCGTATTCTGCATGTTTTAAGTTTTACGATTTTATTCTTTAAAATAGAGTTTTACTATTTTTATCTTAATCATCATTGCGTAAGATTCAATGAGGATTCAAAATTTCAAATGGAGAGGGTAAAGAAAGTAGGTATTTACAAATTTTAACAGTTAAATTATTGTGGGGGAGGTGGGTGTTTTGTAATAAAAAATTAGTTTTTGAGGAAAGAGGTTCTTTATAGCTCAATAATATAGGAGTTGGGGAGTTGTTTTTAGTGGGATTTTTTGGAGTTTTGGGTGGAGCATAATGCCGTAGTCTAAAAAAGCAACAGAATAACCTAGAATTTGGCAAAGATTTTGAAAAAATCCGGCAAAGATTTATTGAAATCTTGTTTACAGTTGTTAAACTTCAGTGTTTTGGGTGCCCTTAAGATTTTTGATAGTGCTGAATCACTATAAAAAATGCAATTCAAACACTCCAACTACCTGATTTTTTGAATTTTTTTTACTGGATTTCTGCAAAAAAACTGTAGTCCGGCCTATTTTGTATGCTGGGTAGACAACTTCAGAGCAGAATAATATGGGAGTTGGGGAGTTGTTTTTAGTGCGATTTTTTGGAGTCTTGGGTGGATCCCAATAATATGGGAGTTGGGAAGTTGTTTTTAGTGCGATTTTTTGGAGTTTTTGGTGGAGCCGGATAATATGGGAGTTGGGGAGTTGTCTTTATTGCAACTTCTTGGAGTTTTGAGTGGAGCTCAATAATATGGGAGTTGGGGAGTTGTTTTTAGTGCCACTTTTTGGAGTTTTGGGTAGATTTTTTGGGGGCAGGAAATCTAAA
Source organism: Pinus albicaulis (assembly GCA_034641835.2). Classification (NCBI taxonomy): domain Eukaryota; kingdom Viridiplantae; phylum Streptophyta; class Pinopsida; order Pinales; family Pinaceae; genus Pinus; species Pinus albicaulis. The sequence continues at coordinate 1,674,296,185 of CM076575.1, read as the reverse complement.
TTTGTTTTGGGTAGATTTTTTGGGGGCAGGAAATCTAAATTTGTGTTGTTTAGACTTGTTTTTTACTGCATATATGGATTCATCACTTCACTGCATATATAGATTCATCACCTTGAAAATGCCTGGAGCACTTCCATTGTGCAATGTTCACCCATCAAATCTCTTATTCCATTGAATCTTTGCATTGTGCAAATTTCACCCATGAAACCTCTTATTCCATTGAATCTCTCCATGATTTTAGACAAATTAGATCAGAAAATAAACCTAAAAACTTTTCAAAAAGTGACACTTAAAGAAAACTCTAATAATATGGGGTAGACCTTAGGTAAACACTTAAACTTAAACATGTAATGTTTAACATATAAACATTTTTAATTTAATGTCGGCCCTATTTAAAAATAAATCTAATTATCATTATGTATAAACACAATATAAATTTAAAATATAAAAGATCTACTAACATTCAAAAAAGAGGTATGGTAAATAAATACAAATATAAATAAACCAGAGGTATAGTAAACAAATAAAAACTCTTTTTATACTTATTCTAGAAATATGGTGAATAAATATGGGCCAAATACCATGCTAAATAAAAGAGGTATGGTAATTAAATATAAATATAAATAAACTAGAGGTATGGTAAATAAATAAAACATATTTTTATATTTACTCCATAATCCTCTTTATATTTAATAACACTCAAAAAAAGGGTTTTAACCATGGGCCAAATTACTATTAATACCATGCAAAAATAACATTATTAACCCTAATGTTAATATTAAAAGATTATTATTATTATTATTATTATTATTATTAAATATAATATTCATATTAATATATTATAATATTAATACGAGAGAAAGGAAGAGAGAGGGAGCTATAGAGAGATGGAGTTGGAGGGGAGGCAAGAGAGGGAAGAAGAAAGACATAAAGAGTGAGAAATCTAGAGAGAGGGGGAGTTACAAGGGAGAGATGGAAAGAGGGAGGGAGGGACAAAGAGATTGATAGATATGGAGTGAGAGAGTGTGTGTGTGTTTGGGGGGCATATGAGATAGAGAGACGAAGAAGGAGAGATGTAGGGAGATATAGATATAGATGGAGGGGGGATAAATGAAATAAGTTTTTTTGCACTAGATGCATTGATTTTAGTGTACATGACGATTTCTGATCCTATTTGATTGTTTGCACTAGATGCGTTGATTTTCGTGTAGATATTGATTTCTGATGATATTTGATTGTTTGCACTAGATGCATTGATTTCAATATAGATGATTTGTAATCCTATTTGATTATTTGCACTAAATGCATTGATTTCATTGTGTATGGTGAATTATAATCCTATTTGATTGTTTGCACTAAATGCGTCGATTTTAGTGGAGATTGTGATTTCTAATCATATTTGATTACTTGCACTAGATGCATTGATTTCAATGTAGATGTTGATTTCTAATTATATTTTATTACTTGAACTAGATGCATTGATTTCAATATAGATGATTTCTAATCCTATTTGATTGCTTGTACTAAATGCATTTATTTCAGTGTAGATGTTAGTTTCTAATGGAGTTGTCTTTAATGCAACTTTTTGGAGTTTCTGGTGGATTTTCTGGCCAGAATCCGATGGAAAATTTTGAGGTGAAACCTTGATATGTGTTATTTAAACTAACTTTTTGGCTGCATATATGGATTCAACACCCTGAAAAATCCCTAGGGCACTTTGATTGTGAGAAGTTTACCCATAAAACTTGTGATTTCAATGAATTTATGCTGGATTTTAGACAATTATATCGGAAAAATAAATTGGAAAACTTTTCAAAAGTCGCATTAAAGACAACTCGATTTCTAATCCTATTTGATTGCTTGCATTAGATGCATTAATTTCACTGCAAAATTTGTTTCTAATCTTACTTGATTGCTTCCATTAGATGCATTAATTTCAGTGTATCTCGTGATTTTTGATTTGATGTAATTGGATGTATGATGATACATTAATTTTAAAGTGATTGGATAACGATGTGTATTGGTTTCAGTGTAAGCACAAAAAATTGCTGACAATGTACATTGTTTTTTGTGTTATAGTAATTCAACCTATTAATATTGGAGAACAAGAGAGACAAGGTATGATTTTTACTACAACAACTCGAGCTAAATATTATTTTTGATTTGATGTTATCGGATGTATGTTGGTACATTAATTTTAAAGTGATTAGATTAACTGGGTGCATTGATTTCAATGTAAGCACAATAAATTATTGACAATGTACATTTATTTTTGTGTTATTGTAATTAAACCTATTAATATTGGAGAGAAAGAGACACAAGGTGTGTTGTTTACTACAACAACTCAAGCTAAAGATTTACATAGTTTACAATTTCAAGTGCCTTTTTCATATCATAGACATGAAAAAATGACAAAACTAACAAGAGTAACAATAAGAATAGTATAAGAAAATAGTTTGAGATTGATCACAATGAATACTATTTGTAATTGACTACATTCTTATTATTCACATTTTCTATCATTCAACACTATTACATTGTCACTTTTCATTCAAAATTTGTATTTCATCATTTTTCATCATTAAAGTTATTAACAATATTTTTCCATCTGATCTTGGATAGACGGTGATCGGGTGCATTGTTAAGGCACTCCTTGATGTAAAGTCACCATTTAAGGCACTCCTTGATGTGAAGTCACTAGTTCAATTCCCCGCCTCGATCGGGGTGATGTATTTGGACATAATGATGAAGATGTAGTCCTAACCAGCTTACAAAGAAAAAAATATTAACAATATTTATCATCTCAACAAACTGAGGTAACTAAGAAAATTTAAAATTAAAATGACTACATTAATCTTAGACATATTTAACATATTTAACATATTTAAAATAATTATATTAATATTAGATGTATTTACATATTATTGATAAAATTAATCATATGTTCCATAGATCTTGGCCGCACACGACTAAAACCCACCTAGATCCATTTTAACTCTGGATCTATCAAGCATCGAGATGGATAAAATCTCTCGAGGTGCAAACCTTTCCTCAAGTTTTTCACTCAAAAAAGAGGTTGGAACCTCGAGAGATTTTATCCCTCTTGGCACTTGATAGATCAAAAGTTAAGATGAATCTAGATTGATATATACTAATTTAATTTAATGTCTAGATTAATTGTGATTAAATATTATACAAATTGCATATTAGGATAATTTAGTGTGGCAATGCATATTATGTTTTAAATATTACTATTTTTAAATTTAAAATAATAATAGTAATAATGGGTAAGATTTTTTCCTTTCATTTATTTATTTTTTATCTTTTACGATGGTGATTTCGTAACTTTTTATAGTAATTTGCGTGAGGCCCAATATTAAATACTAGGAATTTATGACTTTGTAAGAGACAAGACTTCATGATTTTGGAGGAGCCTACTCCTTGAGCCTTATCACAATGGGTCAAATATGTCCCCCCTGTGGAATTTAGAATCGGGTGGGGGAGCCTACTCCTTGAGGTTTATCACAATGGGTCAAAGATGTCTCCCCCTCTTGGAATTTAAAATAATCAGGTAGAGGGGGTAATATATCATTATGTCAATCACTTGGTTGTCCCACAAGGAGACCTGGGTAGTATTAACTAATAGTTCACATCTTCAAATTGAGAGGGTAGAGGATGTACATCTCCATAAACTTTAATAATCAAATTGTTCCGTGGATGTGAGACATGGGTAACATTAACTAATAGTTCACATCTTCAAATTGGGAGGGTAGAGGATGTACATCTCCATAAAATTTAATAATCAAATTGTTCTTTGGAGGTGGATTGGTGCCTGACTTGATTGTGACCTTAAAATTAAATTATTATTATTATTATTATTTAAACAAAAATATTATAAAATAACTTTTTAATGAATTTATATTAGTTATGATTTGAATATAAATATTTGATTGTAGATTCCCTGCTGGGGATGTCCAATCAACGAGACAGGTGGACAGTGGACAGTTATGGTCACACCATCCCCCAACCACGCACCCACCAACTCATTAGCATCCCATGCTTGAGAGATAATGATCCTCGGGGCAGGAGAACTTACGACAGGAAAGGTAGTAGATAAGCAGGCAATGAACGAGACGTAGTTCATTTGGCATTCGTGGACGATGGTGAAGGTTGGTGATCCGGTCTTCGTAGATGAGCAGAAGTTGGCTCTCAATCCTTGGCTTGAGATTTGCTAGCATTAGACGAGGTGGGTACATGTGCAGATGGGCAGCTGTGGCTGGCATCTGAACACCGGGAGGAATCCTGACAACGGTAATAGCACGTTGCACCGAGAGACGTACAAAGGTGTTGAGGGTGATTTCTCAGCGGAGGGAGCGCCTGTTCATGGGTGATTCTGGTGCTCTGCCCAGGTGATAGAAGCAAATTAGTGGATTGCGTAGGAAGGGTCCTACCTTGGATAGGCCCCTGGGTGGTTTTTCCTTGGGCTCACTAAGCACTCTGGCTCTCCTGTGTTTAGCATTTGTGGAAGGTGGCAAATTTACACCTCATATGAGGGCAGCGTTGCGGCTGGTGGCGGTATAGTGACTCTCCTCCACGGCACTCAGGAGGTGTTCAACGATAAAATTGGTCGAGGTTGCGGGGACGGTGCTATGGTTTCAGGGACTGTTGGGCCTGAGGTGACTTGGCATTGCAACCCAGCAAAGGGTGGGGGGTGTTAGATGAGTGCATGCCGAGAGAGAGGGGTCGAGCTCTGCGCAGAGGTATTGGGTGCAACATGGAGAATCGTCAATTATCTAGGGACTCAAATTCACACTCGGAATCCACTGAGATTCAACATTTGGTGGTGGCCATGGTAGTATCTTTGATTCAGTCACTGGGACAGGTTGAAGCTCCGGCCACCCTTGAATCAATTTCTGCCCAACTCCAGCATATCTAGCTCAACTTGGACACTTTACGCCAACAAAGGTATGAAGATCATAATGAACTTGTGGCCTACATTAATGTTATTCAACACCTGCAGAATGAGACACTTGAAGCTTTGGAGAGTAGAGTTGTCTTCTGCGGCACTCTCATGACACCTCCGAGCTTTAGAGGCCTAAGTGGATCATATTGACTACCATATGCACAACTAGGGACACATATTTGCAGCTCCTCTGGTAGGTCCTCAACCCCCTCCTCCATGATGATAATGTTGTTTTGGCTATTTTGTAATTTTGTGCAGACAATAAACAAGAGCATCTCATGCCTTGGCGAGTACCCAAGTATTTCTAGGCACTTCATTTCTTCTTGGTTGCCTAAATGTAACACAACTATGTTGTTCTCTACTATAAATTTTGATATGATAATATAAACTAGACTTTGACCGACAAAAAAAAATATTTGATTGTAGATACTATCTTTTATGCATTTTAACTCTGGATCTATTGAGATGTAAACCATTTTTTCATTGCAGGTTTAATCCTAGAGAGATTTGATCCCTCCAGACACTTGAGATATTTAGAGTTAGGGTGGGTTTTGGCTAGTATCTACATTTTTAAATCCAAATATATCAACACCGAGAGAAGGTAAGGTTTGCACCTCGAGAGAGTTGATCTCTCTCAACACTTGATAAATCTCGAGTTAAGATTGATCTAGGCTAATTTCAGTAGTGTGTGGGCACACAAAATTTATCAAACATATAATCGATCTAATCATTTTAAATATGTTAAATATGTCTAAGATTAACATGATGAGTACCTTCCCTTCTACATTTCAGGCACATTAGACTTGTATTAACTACCTGAATTCTAGCATATGACTCCTCACACATAACACAATTCCGAGATGCAATATTCATATCAACTAGACTTGGTTGTAACATAATATTATGTTATAACCTAATATAATATAAAATTATAAATTTTTGTTATGTTTTATTTTTTTTGTTTTTGACATTCAAATGTTTACACTCATTTATAGCTACTATAAGTTTGAGTTGTACACTCTACACAATTTGAGTGCTCTGATGTTTTTCAAGGTGCTGAATTCATATATGGAGTCAAAAATCCATTTTAAAGAACAACAAATAAGATTTAGCCCAAAAACATTATCTATTAAAAATTTCAAAACATAGCATGTATATACAATAATAAACTATAAAACCTCTCTACACAATAATATATTAAAATATTATGCAAATATATTTTTAGTTTTTATAATGTATTAAAATTTGATTTTTATATTATTTTATTATAAAAAAATTGAAATTTTATTGCAAATAGTGATTAAATATCCACTAAAATAGAAAAAATTAAAAAAAATTGAAAATACCAAAATTAAAAGGCAATAAATATGAAAATAGAAAAGTAATAGAGTGACACTAGAGTTGGAAATAAGGAAAGACACATTGAAAAACAAACCTAATTATTTTTTTGAAAAAAAGGCACAATAATATTTTTAATTAAAAAACTAATCATAAAATAGATAAATAAATAATAAGGAAAAAAGTAAAACTTTGGAGGATTGTGCAAAATATTTAATCTAAAATACAAAGTAATATAAAGTCAAATGCAAATGAATATTTTTCATTTGTTTTTTCCTATTTCCAACTGAGACGTAATCACTAAATGACTATTTTATTTTATTTTTAAGTAGGTATAAATTACCAAAAAAAACCTATGACTTATGGAACAATAGGAGATTGTATATTAAATAAATAAGTATTTATGTATTTGTTAATGTTAAACATTCAATAAATAATTTTGTATGTTTTTTAATATATTAAAATTGGATTTTTGTATTTTTTAATAAGAGAAATAATTAAAATCTTAGGGTAGACTGAAAACTAAAATTAACTAAGAAAACTTCACTTCGATAAAATATCTCATTAACTAATCAATTATAAAAGATTTATAATTAATCAATCAATCATAAATAATAAATAAATTTTAAAATAATAGTAAAACCAAAATTTAATTTATTAATATAAAACTTTGAAAGTATCATACAAAATATTTATTCAAACTACAAGTTAATGCAAAGCCAAACTACATGTATCGGGGTGGAGATAACATAACAATAACAAATTTGGATTTTTTTATTTAGAACTTAGTATTATAATCATTTTAAATTAATAAATGGCGTATGATAAATTTTAAGATTACATTTAATTCATAAAAATATGTATATTTTATTTTTAGGGGTAAATATTTTGTATTGTCTAAAAACAATAAGTACATATTGATTCATAAAATTTTGGGCTGATTTGTCATTAGGAAAATCATATTAGACCTATAATTTCAACTTTTTCCAAAGAGTAGAAGACAAGTTTTTGCTTGTAGATACAAAAAATTAGAAACCATGAATTAAAAGTAGGGTCATTTGGGCTAGTGGAAGACTGAGAGATACAAATAGAGAGCATGTAGAAAAAAGACATAGAGAAACCAATTTAGGGGATTTTCCCATATATGTAGCTTCAACTAGTATGGGATCCATGTTGTTGCCCAAAAAGAAATATCGTACAGGAGGAATGCCCAGATGTGTCTTTCCATGTGACCCAATCTTTGATCCAAAGCTATCAATTGACACTACATGTGATTCAAAGAGAGGAGAATGTCCTCTTTGCTCTCATTTCTATCTACCTGGACGTGGCTAAGAAGGAACTTGAGGTGCCAATAAATATCCATTATATACATGTATTGTTTGTAATTCCCACAAGTATGCCCAACATCAGGAACCAAATTGGCCACTTCAGCTAATACTTCCATGTCTATGAGATTGCACCATTGGTTAGCCAATTTATAATCAACTTGAGAAAGTTCCTCTTGAATATGTTGATGAGTGACATCTCTGAATCTTGCTACAGGACTTTTGGCCCTCACTTGTGCCCATATTCTTGGTAGTAGGTCGTTCCATGATGAACACAAGCCCTCTAATATGGCATGATGAAAAAAAATGTGAGTTATACAGACCTAAAAGAGGGTGAGGGATCCAAGTGACTTGAAAGAAGACAAAGAGATATGGAGAGACTCATGCATATAGTAGTCTCCATGGTTTGATGCCACCCCCCCCCCACTAATGACTTAGGAGTTAATGTAATAGTCTAAGAACGAGAAACCTCAAATAGTGGATGGGACGAACTAGCCTCAAGGAGACCCAGTCCATGTAACATCTCCATTACGACAATTTTTTTTTCTATTTATATAAATAATACAAATCACACCCCATGAACTAATTATTGTTCATCACATTCTGAAGTATATCATCCATTAACATTTTATTGTGCTATACCTTTAATCTTTCATAACTTGCACATATATTCGTTGGGACTAAAATCCCACTTCTAAACTTTCAATGAGACTCTAGGTCTAGGGGCAATTCCATTTTATTTTACATGGAAGTTAATAGAGCAATAATTAAATCTCACTTTAATTATTATTAACCCATTCTTTTCCATGTTAATTACTTGATACACGTTATCTACCTATTCTTCTATAGTCATGTATACAATGAATTAACTTTGGTTAAAAGTTACAAACTATCTCTACTTATATATATATATATATATAGTCATAAGGGAACATATAATTTTTTGTATGGTCTTGTTTCTAATTGATATAAATTTTCACATATACCTTGTTCCTCTATATGAACCTTACGAAAGCTTGATTTTACTTCCAAGACTAAATCATTCAAATCTTGGACCCACAGTAGAATAACTAGGAGTTTTACCATTGAATTTAAATTTAGATTGTCTCACATTAATTCTAACAACTCAATCGATGTGCCAGTTACCTTTGGAGATCTACTTGTAGATTCACTTTACACGTAATCATATTGCATCTAATAAATATGAATTCTTGCACTATAGTTACATATATAGCTTCATTACAGGTTTTACCATGTCACCAACGTTAACTACGTTTTATGAAGGTTGACTTTCTACCTGTTCCATTTAAAACCTAAACTATTTATTGAAATCTTACTTGGCATTCACAACAAAGACTTAGATTTATGTATAATCCACGACACTAGGTTTAAACATTTCATTCATTTTATATTTATTGGGTTTTAATGAGATTTATTTTTCGTATCCCAAATATACCAAACTCTTGCAGACAATATTTCTCGGGATCGATATTCATTAAATTACCAGCATATCGCTCACATGGCTCATCAGTGGTTGGATTGAACCCTTCAATCCGCGTGATTTTCTCCAGATTTCCTGCACTTGGACGGTGAGGGTCCTCTCAGAGTTAGGTTTAGGGTTTACATTTAATCTTTCAAGTCAATGAGTTTATTCTTTCGACCCTTTCGTCTCTGATATGTGTTTTAATGGTGTATATGTCAATTTCGTTGCTTCTCGGCTTTGTCACTAATTTCGTTTTCACTACTTGGATGGGTGAGAACTCCATCCACTACTACACTCATGGGCTCGAAAGTCTCGTCTTTCACTCAGGTAATATTTCTTCTATTACTTGGCTTTTAATTTTCCACGTTGTGGTTTCAATTGGCAGAGTTGGAATTCATTGTATTAACTTACTATACATATATACTTTCTAATTTTTCGCGCTCAATCTTCTTTCACTGGTTCTGTTTAATTACACAGAGATTTCAAGTTATTTTATAAACGCATTTTCTGGAATTGACCAACATTGCCGAGGTGATTGCATCTCTTGGTTACAACGTTCCTCTCCGTAGAATTTCTGGTTCGATGTCATTCCCAAAGCTTCAACTTCGACCAGTAAGTTCATGTCCCAGTTGTACGCTCACTATGTATTATGCTTTTCTCAATATGTATAACATTTTCTCTTATTATTCACCACAACTCGCACAGACTGGTTAGTTTGATTTCGGTCAACCACTTTCAATGGCTATTTTCACCATATAGGTTTTAATATTATCTTTGTATGACGTGCAGGGAAGGGAAATCGATAAATCCTTCAAGCTTCTCGTATCAGTTCCATTGGTGTTCGACATTTCATTTTTACCGTTGACTATAGGTATTATTTGTAGATTTCTCTCGCTCTATTTCCCTTATAACTGATGTGTTTATGTTCTGGTTGTATTCTCTCTGTTCGGTTTTCCGAGCCCTTTATGTTTTTTAAGAACTTATTTGTTTCCCTGTAACAATCTTGGTATTAACGCTCTCTCATGGTTTGGGAGCACATTACCATTTGTCCAAAATACTGGATTTAGTCTCATATTACCTTGAGAAATTTCGATTTCTCTTTCGTCAATTTCTAAAGGATGTGTTGACCTCATTATTTGTTAATAGTATAATCTTTGTAATTATAGTAATTGTATATTGGATTCATAAAGTTTTAAATCCTCTTTGTGGTATGTATGGTTACTGATTGTGTTTGAACTATTTTCGTTGACCTACCTTTAATTCTTGGTAATTTGTATAGAGGTCCTCATTCTCTGTAATAATTAATTGTTTTCTTTGTTATTGTAGGTTGGATGTTCCCTCTCCGAACGTAAGGTACTTCCTTATCCCTTTTTGGGTTTTTAAATCTATTTTAATTTCCAGTTATGTTTATATTCCTGAATTAGAACTAATTCATAGTTTTGTCCTGTGCAGGTACTATTTGCATATTTTTGGATTTGCATACTGTTGTTAGCCTTTTCTATTCAACATAATTGTGGGTTGTTCCATCTTCAGGTTGGTCCAGTAACTCACTTGGAGATTTCTGATAGGTTATCTCTGCATCTTTTCTAGAGAGACTATACAATTTATTGTATATGGGACAAAGTTCTCAATTTGTATAATTTAATTATACGAAGTTGGATTTTTAACTATGTAATTATAGGGATTTATATCCTTAAATTTTCATGACTTTGTAATGTATTGGACAAAATATTTCCTTTGTTAATGAAGTTATGTTTGAAACTTCTATGTAATACTTTCCTTAAAGTAGTTAATTCAGTTATAGTCATAGATTCTGAGTTCCTCCTTGAAAGTTATTACTGTCACTGTCTATTCAGTCTCAGTTCTAGTATTACACTGTTCAGTTATACTACAACATAAAATTTACTTCAATGTTCTAATTTCATATGGGCTGTCATGCATATTTATTTTCATTCTATAGTAATTTATTTTTAGAATCTACTGATTTGCAAAATAATGCTAAGACAGTAATATTATTCAATATTAAGTTATGAGAATCACCTAACCTCAGATCTAAACCTTCATCAAGTTTTAGACATTCCGGGAGTTGGTACTCTTTATATTTTTGTCTGTACAACCATACAGAGAACTGTTATATTTATTATAGCCTACTCTGTTAAATGTACAGAACTACCAATTCATTGTCACTTAGTCTTTTTAACCTTTCTTTTAAAGTACAACATCTACTCTTGAACATATTTAATTAAGTACATTTCTACAATTTTTCTTCACCATAATAATCATAATAATACTAAAATTCTAAGTTAAAATTAATTACTGGTGCATACCACTTAAGGTAGACTAGTTTCCACCCAACCTTTGAGCTCTTTCTCCATAGCTTCCCCCGAGCAGAGATCCAATCCTCCAGCAATAGACAACCCCTTGTCTATCATGAATCTACTTATTCAAGTCTGCTTTCCCATCAGCTTGTTTCCTTAACTGCGTCTAGTTAATCAGAATGTTGTTTTCCTTTTTTCTTAGGCTTTCCTTTTGTTTCTTCCATAAAAGTAATTTAAAACTAGATTTTCCTTTTTCTAGTTTTATTCCACCTCTTCCCAATAAATTTCCTCTTTACTGGGGTAGCTTTTTAGATTTTTATCTCCAATCTAAATTTTTATATTTTATTTATTTTCTCCAATGATTTTTGGAAAACTGGGAAAGTATTATGAACCTTATCCTTCCTCATGGGTTTGGTTTCCTTATCTCTAATCATAATCTAGTCTTTGCACAATTAATTCCATTTTTTATTTTATTAAATTAAAATAATAAAATAAAGCCAAAATAAATTTTCTCCTTTTGGGTCCACTTTACCCTTTAGGACTGTTCAAATTTCTAATAAAAGCAGAGAAACTAGGGACATTACATATTCCCCCTCTAAAACAAAACATCGTCCTCAGTGTTGCAAGACAAAATATAAAATTCACTTTTCAAACAGTGATGGATATTTGTCCTCCATGTCTTCCTCTTGCTCCCAAGTAGCTTCTTCGGGTGCAAAGTGCCTCCACTGCACTTTCACCCTGGCCATTGTTCTATTTCGGAGCTCAATTTCTTCCTGTGCCAGGATGCGAAATGGCTTTGGAAGGAATTCCCCTTCTGGTTCCACCTATATCACATTCCAATCAATAACATGAGTAGGATCATGGACATACGTTTTTAATAATGAATCATGAAAAACATCGTGAACCTTAATGTGACTAGGTAAGACCAACTTGTATGCTATTGGTCCCACTCTTTCCAGCACTTCAAAAGGTCCACAGTAGCGTAGTGCTAGTTTTTCATGGCTACTAGCGTACAAAGTACTCTTTTTGGGCTTAATCCTCAGGTATACATGATCACCCGCACTGGATTGTCTATGAATTCTCTTTTTATTTGCATAGATTTTCTACCTGTCTTTAGCTGTCTTAATATTTTGTTGAATTTTCCTTACAGTCCTTTCCATTTCCTGCAATGAATTAGGTCCAAGTATCAATTTATCATCTGGTTAACTCCAATTTAGAGGTGTATGGCACTTTCTGCCATATAATGCTTAAAATGGACTCATCTTGATTGAGGCTTGATAACTATTGTTGTAGGCAAACTCTGCTAAATGTAAAAAGTCCTCCCAGTTTGTTGGTCGGTCCATCACATACATTCTCAACATGTCTTCTAAAATCTGGTTTGTTCTTTCAGTTTTCCCATCAGTTTGGGGACGATAGTTGTGCCCATTCCCCAAAACAGACTCCTCCATAAAGCTGCAGTAAACTTTGCATCTCTGTCCGATATGATCATTTTAGGAATACCATGTAACTTTACAATCTCTTTCATAAATACATTAGCTACTTGAGTTGTACCAAAAGTAGATTGTACTGGTAAGAAGTGTGCAGTTTTCGTCAATGTGTCTACTACTACCATGATAAAGTCATGTTGGTATTTAGTTCTTGGTAATCCAGTGATAAAATCTATGGAAACTATTTCCCACTTCCATTCTGGGATGGGTTTAAAGGATTCAACAATCCAGTTGGGTGCTGATGTTCTACATTTACTTGTTGACATTCCAAACATCTAGCTAAATAATTTGCTACATCCTTTTTCATACCTGGCCAGAACAGGTTCTTTCTTAAGGCTCAAATTAATTTCTGATATCCTACATGTCCTGCATAGGGTCTTTTATGATAATCATCTAAAATTTCACTTTTTAATGAGTTCACATTGTGGATGTATAATCTGTCTTTATAACAAATCAGCCCCCTCTGGTTTTGAGTATAGCCCACTATCTCTTGTTTTTGTTATTTTTCTTGGAGTTTTTTTCATAGTTTGGGTTTTGTCTCATTACTTCTTGGATCAATCCTTCAATATCAAAGGTTGCACTACTCCTAACACTATTAACACTCTAACAAGCATTTCTACTTAAAGCATCTGCAATTTTATTTTCCTTCCCCTTGATATGTTTGATCTCCATGTCAAATTCACTAAGGAAGAACAACCATCTAGCTTGTCTAGAATTTAAATCAGGTTGTGTGAAAAAATACTTCAAACTGATGTGATATATCATTAATATAAAAATTTTCCCTAACAGATAATGTCTCCACATCTTCAAAGCATGTATTACCGCAGCTAACTCTAATTCATACACACTGTAATTTTGTTCATGTTTCTTCAGGTTCATTGACTCATATGCTATGACTGAGTTTTCTTACAGTAATACTCCTCCTAATCCCTCTCCACAAGCATTTGTGCATTCTACAAATTCTTGATTTGGATGAGCAATATTTAGAATAGGTGCAATTGTAAGTTTAAGTTTTAACTGTTCAAAGCTATGTTGACATTTTTCTGTCCACTCAAACTTCACTCATTTCCTCTGTAGAGATGTGATAGGATATGCTAAGGCTGAAAATCTCTCTACAAATATCCTATAGTATTCTGCAATTCCCATGAAAGATCTTATAGAGGAAACATCAGTAGGTACAGACCAATCCATTATATCCTGCAACTTTTCTGGGTCCACTGCTAATCCTTTATGTGAAATTATATGGCCTAATTATTGAATTTTATCCTTATAAAATTCACATTTGCTAAGTTTAGCATACAACTTATGTTCTCTGAGTGTTTGTAAGACAATTCTGAGATGTTCTTTATGTTCAGCTTCATTCTTAGAATATATCATAATGTCATCAATAAATACTAGAACAAATTTGTCCAAATATTTACTTAAGACACTATTCAATAAGCACATAAATGTAGCAGGTGCATTAGTCAACCCAAAAAGTAGGACTAAAAACTCATAGTGTCTGTATCTTGTTCTGAATTTTTTTTTACCTATGTCTTCATCTTTAATTCTTAGTTGATGACAGCATGTCCTTAAGTCAATTTTTGAAAAGAATGTGGCTCCTCTCACTGGATCAAATAGATCATATGGGTAGAGGATATTTATTCTTGATTGTCAGTTTATTTAGTTCTTGGTAGTCTATGCACATTTTGAATGTACTATCTTTCTTTTTGACAAACAGTACAGGTGCTCCCCAGGGGAATACACTTGGTCTTATATAGCCTCTATCCAGCAACTCTTGTAGCTGCAGTTTTAACTCCATCAATTCTGGGGTATTCATTTTGTATGGGGCTCTAGAGACTGGGGTAGCTCCTGGTACTAACTCAATTGAGAAATCAATTTCTCTTTTAGGGGGAATATGAGGAATTTCATCTGGAAACACATCTTTAAAATCCCGGATGACTGGTAGGTTTTCTACAAGCTCATTTTCAGGTTGTTGTCCCAATTCTTCCACATGTACAACATACACTTGACAACCTTTTCTTGTTGTTATTTTCAATTGAAGTGCTAAAATTTGTCTCACTTATATTGGTTTGGGTTTCCCTTTCACTATCACCGATTTTCCCTCACCATCTATATAGTGTATTGTTTTGTCTAAGCAATTTAACATAGCTTTATGTTTTTCTAACAAGTCTATTCCTACTAACACATCATAGGAACCTAGAGGTAATATATGCAAATTCAGTTTAGTTTCATACCATTTAAACTTATAGCTGTATTTGGTAATTTATGGGTCACTTTTATTTTTGTTCCTGTAGCTAACTTAACTAACCATGCTTGCTGAAATTTTTTTGACTTTAAATTGAATTTTTCCACAATTTGAGGACTTACATAACTTAAATTTGCACTTGGATATATCAAAATAGAAACAGTTTGTTCAGCAATCATACCTTCTATTTCGACCATAGTGGATTGGTTTTCAGCTTGACGATCTTCCAGAGCTGCACTGATTTTGGGGATGTTTCTTGCCACGTCATTTACAGTGGTTGCCTCTCTCAACACTTGTATGTTTTGAATGGTTCTGTGTGGACAATCTCTCAGCAGATGAGGTTCTCCACAACCCCAACACTTTAAAGGTTCCCTCATTTTAATAGTTCCTAGTCTCTTACTGTTTCCATCTATCTGTTTAGATCCTGTTTGTGATTGGGTTGGGTGATTTTCTCCAGTTTTTGTAAACTTCTTCCTTTGGTGATTTCTCCCAAAGTTCTTTAAGTATGTTGGTTTTGTTATTTTTCCACTAGAGTCACCCTTTCCTTTGTTCTGCCAATTTTTCTCTAGTTCATTTCTGCCTTTGAACTGTTGATAACACAGTCTTGCCTTGCGCACCACTTCATCCATTGTCTTGGGATTATCAAATTCTATTCTCTCCTTGTAGATAGTAGGTAAGCAGTTTAAAAAGTGATGTACCTTTGTCTTCTCCTCCCTTATATAAGGTACATAGCGAATAAAGTTCGTAAATTTGGTAACAAACTCATCAATGGTAAGTTGTCCCAACCTAAGCTCATGAAACTCTTTGGCTTTATCATCATAGTATCGTTCATTCAGATATCTAGTTTAAATTTTATTTGGAAATCTTCCCAAGTGACAATTTTCTCATTTATCACATGCACCATTTTAGTTTCCTCCCACCAGAAGGTAGCATTTCCTTGTAATTGGTAAATAGTCAACTTGGCTTTTAAGTTACTTTTATACTCATAAATTTGAAAGTACTTTACCATGTTTAAAATACAAGCTTCTACATCTTCCTACTTCTCTCCATCATAGGAGGGAGGCTTGATTTTTCGAAACTCTCCTTGTAATTCCTTGTTCCTTCTAGACTGTTGTCTAATGGCTTTATCCTCCTTAGAATCTTTTGAGTGGTTTTCAGTTCCCTTTCTCTTTTTGCCAGAACCTGCGCCTTCTTGACTATTCCGGGAGGTCAATTATCTGATTAACCTTTCTTTCTCTTCGCTGGCTAGCGATAGTATATCATTATGGTATTTCAGTTGAATCATTTCTCTTTGCATCTTATGTGTCATGGCCAGCAATGAAGCATTAAGATCTGATGGATTTTTTTCACCACCCATATCCACATACAACTCATCCCCTTCACTCATGGTTTCATCTGTATGGTCCTGCATTAATTCACTGTACATCGAAGTAAACATTAGTGAAAAATTATTTTAACAAAAAATTTGTAGCAACATAATTTTTTCTCTAGTGTGAGCACACATTTTGGCCCAGTGTTTTAACATGGGCTCTGATACCATTTGTGACATCTCCATTATGACATGTTTTTTTCTATTTATATAACTAATAAAAATCACACCCCATGAACTGATTACTGTTCATCAAATTCAGACGTATATCACCCATTAATATTTTACTATGTTATACCTTTAATCTTTCATAACTTGCACATATATTCGTTGGGACTAAAAGCCCACTTCTAAACTTTCAATGAAACTCTAATTCTAGGGGCAATTCCATTTTATTTTACATGGAAGTTAATAGAGCAATAATTAAAACCCACTTTAATTATTATTAACCCATTATTTTCCATGTTAATTACTTGATACACCTTATCAACCTATTCTTCTATAGTTATGTATACAATGGATTAACTTTGGTTAAAAGTTACGGACTATCTCTACTTTAAGAGATACACACACACACACACACACACACACATATATTTTCATAAGGGAACATATAATTTTTTGTATGGTCTCGTTTCTAATTGATATAAATTTTCACATATACATTGTTCCTCTTGTTCCTCTACATGACCCTTATGAAAGCTCGATCTTACTTCGAGGACTAAATCATTCAAATCGTTGGCCCACAATAGAATAACTAGGAGTTTTACCATCGAATTTAAATTTATATTGTCTCACATTAATTCCAACAACTCAATCCATGTGCCACTTACCTTTGGAGATCTACTTGCAGGTTCACTTTACACGTAATCATATTTAATCTATAAGCTATGAATTCTTGCACTATAGTTATATATATAACTTCGTTACAGGTTTTACCACGTCACCAACGTTAACTACGTTTCATGAAGGTTGACTTTATACTTGTTCCATTTAACACCTAAACTATTTATTGAACTCTTACTTGGAATTCACAACTGAGAATTAGATTTATGTATAATCCACGAGACCAAGTTTAACCACGTCATTTTTTTTATATTTACTGGGTTTTAATGAGATTGCTTTTCCTTATCCCAAATATACAAAACTCCTGCAGGAAATATTTCTTTGGATCGATATTCATTAAATTACCAGTACTTCTCTCACATGGCTCGTCAGTGGCTGGATTGAACCCTTCAATCCGCGCGAGTTTCTCCATATTTCCTACACCTGGATGGTGAGGATCCTCTCGGAGTTAGGTTTAGGGTTTACATTTAATATTTCAATCCAATGAGTCTATTCTTGCGACCCTTTCATCTCTGCTATGTGTTTTAGTGGTATGTCTGTCAATTTTGTTGCTTCTCGGCTCTGTCATTAATTTCGTTTTGACTACTTGGAGGGGTGAGAACTCTATCCGCTACTCCGCTCTTGGGCTCGGAAGTCTCGTCTTTCACTCATGTAATATTTCTTCTATTACCTACCTTTTAATTTTCTACGTTGTTGTTTCAATTGATAGAGTTGGAAGTCGTCGTATTAACTTACTATACTTATATACTTTCTAATTTTTCATGCTCAATCATATTTCACTGGTTCTGTTTAATTATAGAGAGAATTCAAGTTATTTTATAAACACATTTTTTGGAATTGACCAGCATTGCAGAGGTGATTGCATCTCTTGGTTATGGTGTTTCTCTCCTTAGAATTTCTGGTTCGACGTCATTGCCAAAGCTTCAACTTCGACCAGTAAGTTCATGTCCCATTTGTACGCTCACTATGTATTCTTCTTTTTTCAATACGTATAACATTTTCTCTTATTATTCCACACAACTCGTACAGACTGGTTAGTTTGATTTCGGTCAACCACTTTCAATGCCTACTTTCACCATATAGGTTTTAATATTATCTCTGTATGACGTGCATGGAAGGGAAATCGATAAATCCTTCAAGCTTCTCGTATCAGTTCCATTGGTGTTTGGCATTTCATTTTCATCGTTGAATATAGGTATTATTCATATATTTCTCTCACTCTATTTCCCTTATAACTGATGCGTTTATGTTCTGGTTGTATTCTCTTCGTTCGTCTCTCCAAGCCCTTTATGATTTTTAAGAACTTATTTGTTTCCCTGTAATAATCTTGGTATTAACGTTCTCTCATGGTTTGGGATCGCATTGTCATTTGTCCAAAATACTGGATTTAGTCTCATATTACCTTGAGAACTTTCGATTTCTCTTTCATCAATTTCTGAAGGATTAATTGACCTCATTATTTGTTAATATTATAATCTTTGTAATTATACAAATTTTATATTGAATTCCTACTTATTTAAATCCTCTATGTGGTATGTATGGTTACTGATTGTGTTTGAACTATTTTCGTTGACCTACCTTTAATTCTTGGTAATTTGCACAGAGGTCCTCATTCTCTGTAATAATTATTTGTTCTCTTTGTTATTGCAGGTCAGATGTTCCCTCTTCGAATGTAAGGTACTTCCTTATCCCCTTTTAGGTTTTTAAATCTATTTTTATTTCCAGTTATATTTATATTCCTGAATCATAACTAATTCATACTTCTATCCTGTGCAGGTACTATTTACATATTTCTGGATTTGCATACTGTTGTTAGCCTTTTCTATTCAACATAACTGTGGGTTGGTCGAGTAACTCACTTGGAGATTTCTGATAGGTTATCTTTGCATCTTTTCTAGAGAGACTATATAGTTTATCGTATATGGGACAGAGTTCTCAATTTGTATAATTTAATTATACCAAGTTGGATTTTGAACTGTGTAATTATAGGGATTTATATCCTTAAATTTTCATTACTTTGTAATGTATTGGACAGACTCTTTCCTTTGTTAATGAAGTTATGTTTGAAACTTCTATGAAATACTTTCCTTAAAGTAGTTAATTTAGTTGTAGTAATAGATTCTGAGTTCCTCCTTGAAAGTTATTACTGTCATTGTCTATTCACTCTTAGTTCTAGTATTAATTGTTCATTTATACTACAACATAAAATTTACTTCAATGTTCTAATTTCATATGTACTGTCATGCATATTTATTTTCATTCTATAGTAATTTATTTATAGAATTTACTTATTTGCAAAATAATGCTAAGACAGTAATATTATTCAATAATAAGCTCTGAGAATCACCTAACCTCAGATCTAAACCTTCATCAAGGTTTAGACATTCCGAGAGTTGGTACTCTTCAAATTTTTTGTCTATACAACCATACAGAGAACTGTTATATTTATTACAGCCTACTTTGTTAAATGTACATGATTACCAATTCATTGTCACTTAGTATTTTTAACCTTTCTTTTAAAGTACAAAATCTACTCTTGAACAGATTTAATCAAGTACATTTCTACAATTCTACTTCACCATAATAATCATAATAATACTAAAATTCTAAGTTAAAATGAATTACTGGTGCATACCACTTAAGGTAGACTAGTTTCCACCCAACCTTTGAGCTCATTCTCCACAACTCCCCCCGAGCAGAGATCCAATCCTCCATCAATAGAAAACCCCTTATATATCTTGAATCTGCTTATTTAAGCCTAATTTCCCATCAGCTTGTTTCCTTAACTGTGTCCAGTTAATCAGGATGTTGTTTTCCTTTTTGCCTAGGCTTTCCTTTTATTTCTTCCATAAAATTACTTTAAAACTAGCTTTTCCTCTTTCTAGTTTTATTCCACCTCTTCCCAGTAACTTTCCTCTTTACTAGGGTAGCTTTTTAGATTTTTATCTCCAATCTAAATTTCTATATTTAATTTATTTTCTGCAAGGATTTTTGGAGAACTAGGAAAGTCTTATGAGCCTTATCCATCCTCATGTATTTGGTTTCCTGATCTCTAATCATAATATAGTATTTGAACAATGAATTCCATTTTTTATTTTATAAAATTAAAATAATAAAATAAATCCATAGTAATTGTTTTCCTTTGGGGTCCACTTTACCTTTTAGGATTGTTCAAATGTCTAATAAAAGCAGAGAAACTGGTGACATTACAGTCCATGCCTTTTGCTTGTAACATTAGTTATTTGGAAAATAGGAGTGAGTAAGAAAATGAAATAAAGAATTGAGAACCAAAGAATGAACCTGCCACTTCTATTCCCCTTATCACTCGCTTGGAAAGGAATGGTCTTGGCAAGATGAAGTAGTTTTCGTAGTGCATGACAAGAAATAAATATTTCCTAATACAACACCGACCCAAATAAGAAATAAGAAATAAGAGAATCAATTGTTTAAATAAAAGTTCGGGTCGAGGTGAGGGAAACAATGACCAACCGCTTAAAGTTTCTACATGCATTCTTTGGGCTTGAACCTAACCAGATGAATGACCAAAATACTAGCCTATTGAACTAAACTAGGAGCAAAATCGAACCACAAATGGATGGAATAAATAGAATTCACTTGCTACCAATGAAATCCAAATATTCATCTCCATGCCAAAGCTTTGATGCGTGAGGCAGAGTAGGCAACCACTATGATAACAATGTCTAGAAAACCAATTAAGCCACATCATGTTGCAATATTGCTTTACATGATAATTAATGAATGCATTTTTAATGCCTCCCTGTGATGAGAGGACCTATCTAGGAAGGATAGTATCCTTAAGGGATGCATAATCTTGTATAACTATACCAAGGACCATCAAATTGTAGTTGCAATGAGTGGTGGATTACCCGTATGAGTCCAAGGATGATAAAATATGAGGTTCCTCACGCCTTGTGCCTACATCGCTAAAACCTTTATGAGATTATGTTGCCACGTCCCCTAGCATGTGGCCTAGTGGAACAATAACAACTCACTCCACTCTTTCTTAAACCAAACACCCTATCAATAAAAAAAATAATTAAATAAATTTGAAAGTTTCTATCATTTGCTTTAATTTTATTATTGACTTGGTTTATTTTATTTTATTTTTATCATAGCCTATATTTATATATGGTATCATGACCTTGAAATAAAACTAACATGATACCGACATGTTAGAAAGGAATGCCCACACAAGAAAACAAGAAAGAAGCATCACCCCAAAAAGGAAAACGTGACAAATTAGCACCATTATAGGTTGATCAGGTTGGTGGAAATTTCAGAAAGGAAGATCCACAAAAGAAACTAGGAAAGAAACAAGAAACAAGACCGAAGAAAAATAAAACATGACAAATTAACACCATTATACATTGATGATGTTGGTGGAAAATTTAGAAAGGAAGAACTACACAAGAAAATAAGAAAGAAACATCACAAAAAAATAAAAAAATAAAAAATGACAAAATAGCAACATTATAAGTTGATGAGGTTGTTGGAAAATATTAAATTAGGAGCACTTCATTTGAGGAGGGGAAAACATGTTAAATTAGTATCACTTTATCATGTAAAGTTAAAATGATGGAAATATGTGTTAAGTTAAGAGAAAATGAAGTAGATGAATGTCTTTCGGATTAATCACATCATTAGGATTTGGATGTGATTAATCCAAAAGACATTCATCTACAACATAAATCACAAAAGTCTTGGATCTAGAAAATGAAGTATTTCATGAGATATGACTTGAATTATAAAGCTATTATCGACTAATTAAATATATATAAAAATATTGTATTCTATATTGTAATATAAAAAATTGTATTCTATAGGTGAAATATACATTATAATGTTTATAATGATGTTTCGAAATAATTGATAGTTATAAATAATAATTATTTTTTAGAAAGTTGTATGACATATTATTTTATCAAAACATTTTAAATATTTTTTTTAAAATAATGTTTTTAAAAATGGAGTTCGATTCTATTTTTTTCTAGTTCATTCATAATTCATATTGTCTAAAAGATCTAGTTGAGACTTGAAAAGTCGTTTTGGAGAGTTTATTTGTCTATTGATTCAATTCTTGATAGATATAATATGTCCACTAAAAAATGTCTTCTTTCTTTCTTTCTTTTCTTTTTCTTTTTCTTTTTTCTTTTTTATTTTATTTTATTTCTTTCTTCTTCTTCTTCTTCTTATTTTTTCATTTTTTGTATGAAGAAATTTCATGGATAATTTGATTCAAGTTTGTGACATTTATCTCTATGTTATTATTTTCCCAATCTATCACCACTTTGGAGTCACCCAGAACCTGTAATTTTTTAATTCCCAAATGCCTCACTGTATACAGGAGGACCCATAGACCTCTTAATTCCACATGCTTGTTCCACACCATGGTGCATATCGAAGAAGATAATGATGGTTTTGATTTAAAATTGCTAAGTATAATGAAGTGTAGAATCGGTTTTGGAAGCCTATTGGTTAGCTTTGGCTAGCGTACCAAGTACAATTATGAACATAATTAAAAGTTTGTATTTCCATTTTATTTGGAAAGGAAAAAGATAGAAGGAGATGCATTTATCAATCTGAAAACATATTTCCAACCCAAAGAAATTACGAGGGTGGGAGCTCAAAAACATTTTCGTTTTTTCAAAAAAATTAGCTACCAACAGTCTTTGGAGGAGTATGTTTGATGTAGGCCTATGGGTAATCTGATGTGAGATAAGTATTGGAAGAATAATAAATTCAAATAATGGATTAGATCAAAGGTGAAGTCATGTCACAAAGGGTTAACTATTTAGAAGGCATTGGTGTCAAATTTTGGCATAATTAGAAAAGGTCTTCTTTGGCATGTAGGAGATGGAAGCAAAATGCACTTAATAAAGGATCCGTGGATAGGTGGTGATGGCCTCAACAAAATCTCTTTGAATTTGGTAGTGGCGTTAAAGTACATATACATTTCTTTAATTTTTGAAGTGGCTGATCCTAGGGCAAATGAGATGACATCCCTTAGAACTTGGAAATCAACTAATGCTTTGGGACTCTTAGAGAATCTAGCATGGTAATGGAAAATATTTTTCTTGTCACTTGCGTAAAATAACATTAGACTAAGTAGAGTGTAACATACCCCCTCTGAATACCAAGCCCAAACTAGGTTAGAAGGAGGTGGTTACTATACTAACTCATATCCCAAGGTAGTGTTATGAAAATGAGGTCTAAATTTTTCATCTTCTTTTATCATTTTGAAACTCAAAACAAACGATGCCGTCACATTTGTCTCATCGAGAAAATTCTGCCAATGTATCCTTTGTTCCAATCTAGCTCCTAGATCAAAAGGTATGGATGATTGAATTCATGCTCAATTAAATAATGCCACGAAATAAAGCTTGGCACAATGTCACCCATATGGTTCCCTCGTGGTTGTCCACATCATAAGCCACCTGATAGTTGTCGACTCTAATATGCCAGGTCACAACATTCTGCATACACCCTTGCCACCTCAGCCCAACCCAAAACTTCAATCTTGGACATTCCTTTATGCCCTTCATTAAAAAAATGTTGGAATGACATGGAGTGAGGCCCACATGGTAGCTAGACTAAGTTGAATATGGTAAAGAGATGAGAATGGAAGCTAAGATGAAATGGTCCACACATTCTTAGTCATAAGCACTTATATCATCCTAGAAGGGAGATCCCCAGAATAAATAAAGAGCGTCCTCTAAGGAACCAGATGGGATGATGAGGTTTTGGGAGCACGTGGAAGGTGAAGAACGAATGCCCCATAGAAAAAGTAGAAAGCAGGCCCATATGCATATGGCATGATTGTTGAGTTTTATAGGGCGAATGAAGGAGTAGCAAGGACGAGGTCTTCAAATAACAGAGGTCGGGATTGTTCATTGATGGGAATTATTCCCGTTCCTGGGTCTTGTCTCCCTGGGAGGTTTAAAGTGTACAACAAAGGGAAGCGTTAGGGTGACTCAGCACCGGGATGACATGGAAGAGTGAAACTGATGCCTTGGTTGATCAAACCACTGGAGGGGGTTGACGTGTCCCGGAAGCCTTTCCCCGGATGTCAATTGAAAGTTATGCACAATTGGAGAAGGATTGGGATATGGGTTTTTTCATAGTGGTTCCGTAGCGCCTGAATCGAAATAATTCAGTGCTCAACCATTTTAAAGTGTCAAGGCTCATTCACACTCACCCCTTTGCATGCAAACACACATAGGTTTCGACTTGGTGGTTTTTATGTGAACTTGGGCTGACTTCGGGCTTAGCCCATGCATTAAAGGCTTTATATGGCCTGCTGGGAGTTATCCCTCTTGAGATTTTAAAAGGGATTGTTTGACCCATTAGACCATGTACATACATATAATGGAACAATGTTTTTAGAGAATATAACAGAGTTTTTAATTTATGACCATGAAACAAAAATTAAATGAAAAGGAAAATTAATTTGGGAACATTCGTTCCATTAAAAGATGCTCATCGATCATAACAAAAACCTTTTCCTAGGACCAGTCCATGGCATATTTGGCCAGGAAACATCAATTTCATATTACAACAATTTCAGTTAGCCCCAATTCTTCCAAAATCTCTTCAAACATCAAGGAAACGCTATTACCAGATTGCTGATTACTTGCTTTGTAATCGCTGAAAGCAGGAAGCTATAGCATAGGATTACTTGTACACATTTCCACCAAATAATCACACAGATTCCTGGTGTGGATTTCAACTGGATGATCACCCTCTATTAGTGGAAGTTTGGGAAGATTATCAGCTAAAGAAAAATTGGAGCAGTTCATGAGCGCTGAAGATAGGGCAGGGAAGGTCGTCAGTGGTACATTAATTTCTGCTCTCTGTGCCCTGGGCTTGAAGAGAAAAGGCCTCTCAGATTCTTCAGATGTACAGCTAGCATTTTATATGCTACTTCAGAATGTTCAGATTTAATTGGATACATTGACAGTGATTGGGCTGGAAGTTTAGATGATCGGAAAAGCACTTTCGGTTATGATTTTCACATGGGTTCAAGAGCCATTTCTTGGGCTTCTAGGAAACAGCCTATTGTAGCATTATCTATATCAGAGGCAGAATATGTGGCAGCTACAGCAGTAGCATGTCAAGAAATTTGGATGAGAAGAATTTTAAGAAGTTTATGCCAAGAGCAAGCGAAAGGAACTTTGATTTATTGTGACAATAGCTAAGCTATTGCATTATCCAAGAATTCTGTGTTTCACAAGAGAAAGAAACACATTGACACAAAGTTTCATTACATAAGGGAATTGGTAAACAATGGAGAAATAGTTTTAGAACACTGTAGAACTAAGGAGCAGTTTGCAGACATTCTGACCAAGCCATTGGGACAGAAGAGTTTTGAGTTTTAAAGAAAAATGTTTGGGTATAACTGATAACCCAGTAGTTGAAATTAAGGGGGAGTGTTGAAATGTTACTTTCAACTGCTCAGTCCACAAACAACTGCTTTCTAAATTGATCTCTGAAATTTTACTGAAAGACAACTTTCCATTTTTTTATCTCCAGGTTTTTGTACCTTGGCCGCTTACCAAAATAGCTGAACAGTCAATCTCAGTTATGTGTTTTGGCACCTGTCTGTTTTATTTTAAAAACAGAGCCTCTATACATTCAAAACAAAGCTTTCATGTTTAAAAGAAAAACAGAGCATTTTTTTGAATGTGGGAGTTTGTTTTATACCTGTGGTCCCCACAAGTTAAAGTGTCTTGTTGATGTGGCGAGTTCTGATGCATTCATCGCAATCGAAAGTCACATATGAACCACCGCCTTTTTTATTTTGTTCCGATGGTATGTCCCGATACGATCATCGCATTGGAAGTCATTTGTGTTATGGCCCGATTGCACAGTGTAAAGAACCGGGCTCGATGAATGGTTATGCAATTGAGTTTTATATTTCATCGCAGGTCCGTTCCTCAATCGGAATCAGAAGATTTTCAAATGGCCCATTTACATTGTTATGAACCGGACCCGATGCATATTATAAGGCGGATTGAACAAATTGTTTTCGCGTTACAATTTGTGCTTGCGTCAGCAAGCCCTTGGCGAACGCGATATGGTTTATAGGTGCGATTTTATAAACCATTGCGCGCACAAAAGGTGATGTCAGCAGGGAGAGGTTTGTAACGCGAAATGTGTTCATGTAATTTGGTTAAATCGTCTTTGAAGTCCGACGGAGTTATGTTTTGTTTTATCGCGCGATTAAAGGGTTTTATGTTATATATGTTTTATTATATAAACATATGTTATATAAACTTGCGCGAAGTGTAAAGTGGGCCCGACAGTTGTTTTAAATAGATTTTGTTTTAAGTTTTTAATATAGTTTTTTTTATTAAAAAGCGCTGTGATATAAAGTGTAAACATGCCGAAAGGCTTTGTAATAGACAGTGTTATGTTTTTGTTTGTAATGCACAGCAGTGCGAATAGTTTTTACATAGCAGTGTTATTTTGAACAGAGAGACAGAGACTGAAGTTTTTGTGCACTGTGCCTTGCAACAGTCATTATTTTGTAAATCCCTCAGTGAGAGGAAGATATTGTAACAACAATTTTTTTTTTTAATGAATAGAAGTATTGTTGTGTGCTGAAACTCTGTCTCCAGCAAGAAAAAGTTTTTAATTTCTCTGTGTTAAAGAGGATAGTTTTATTCTCTCTAGTTTGTTCTGGAATTTTCATAAATTCCAACATGGTATCAGAGCTAGTCCAAGCTCTTTGAAGGTGTCAAAGAAGCTGAAGGAAGGATTTATTTGTTCTAGCAGCTTCTCCAGTAGAGTGAAGACTCAGTCAAGAAGAATCCAAGGTATTTCTCTATACATTTTTTTTGTGTTACTGTTGAAGACAATCAGTTATTTTAAATACACAGTCAAGTATTTTGAAGCATAGTTAAGAGTGCAAGAATGGCTGGAGCCAGAACTAGCATGTGTATTGGTAATACTCAGCTCCCAAAATTTAATGGGAAAAACTATGACTACTGGGCAATAACCATGAGAGCCCTGTTTGCTTCCCAAGACTTATGGGAACTTGTTGAGGATGGATTTGAAGAACTAGCAGATGAAAATGAGTTTGATGATTGAACTTAGGCAGAGAAGGAACTGTTGAAGAGCAATAAGAAGAAAGATTCTAGAGCCCTCTACTTTTTGTATCAAGAAGTGCATGAGAATGTGTTTCCAAGGATAGCAGCAACTAAGAGATCCAAATAAGCATGGAAAACTCTCAATATAGCCTATCAAGGCATGGAGAAAGTGAAGACAGCAAAACTATAGTTGATGAGGAGAGACTTTGAGACTCTCTGCATGAAGGAGTCAGATAATATTGACTCATTCTTCACACATGTGATTGGAATGGTCACACAGATAAGGTCTCATGGAGAGACTCTTGAAGAAAGGAGGATTGTGGAGAAAATCTTGAGGAGCCTACCCTCAAGGTTTGATGTGATTGTCACCACCATAGAAGAGACCAAGGATCTCACAAACTTTTCAGTTGATGAGCTACATGCATCACTGATGACACATGAGCAGAGATTGGGTAGAAATGAAAAATCATCTCTGGAACATGCCTTTAAGACCCAGATGTCCTTTGGAAGAGGAAGAGGGCAAGGCAGAGGAAACAAGAGAGGAAGATGCAGAATCCAAAATAGAGGTGGAAGAAATAGTCCAGCGAATGCTCAAGGAAGGGGCAACAATCCAAATCAGCATCAAGGCCAAGACAACAGCTAGCAAAGTGGTCAGCAACATGCACAAGGAAAAAGGTATGATAAATCCAATGTCCAATGTCACTATTGTAAAAAATATGGACATTATGCAAATGAATGTAGAAAGAAGCAACATGATATGGGTAATAGAAAAAATGCAAAATTTACTAGAGAAAATATCAGCCAAGATAAATTGTTTTTAGCTTGTAATATGGCTGAGGAAAAGAGTGAAGATTTATGGTTTCTAGACTCCGGTTGCAGTAACCATATGACAGGAAACATAGCAATGTTTTCTATGTTAGATGAGAGTGTGAAGTCACAAGTCACACTAGGGACTGATAGTAAAGTTTATGTTATGGGAAAAGGAGATGTAAATGTTTTAACAAGGAAAGGTGAAAATAAATCCATAGCAGATGTCTATTATGTTCCAGGAATGAAATGTAACCTCTTAAGTATTGGACATCTTGTTCAAAAGGGGTACAATGTTTTCTTTGAGGATGATGTATGCACCATTGTGGATAAACCACCCAGCAAACAATGTATTGTTGAAGTGAATATGACAAGGAACATGACGTTCCCTCTCAAAATGAGAGCAGATTTGAAAAATGGACAAGAAATAGCAGTAGTGACACAAGAGGCTCTCCAAAGTGAACCAAAAGATGAAAATTGGTTGTGGCACTTGAGATTTGGACATCTTAACTTTGGAGGTCTTAACTTGTTAAATAGAAAAGGAATGGTAAGAGGTTTTTCATTGATTGAGAAACCGGACAGCCTTTGTGAAGGTTGTATCTTGGGTAAACAACACAGAGAAAGTTTTCCATCCGGGAAAAGCATAAGGGAAAAATCACCCTTAGATATTGTCCACTCAAATTTATGTGGACCGATGCAAACTCCATCACTAGCTAGCAACCACTATATGTTAACTTTTATAGATGATTTTACTAGAAAAACTTGGGTTTACTTTTTGAAAAACAAAAGTGAAGTGTTTGAAAGATTCTGCAATTTCAAAGCACTTGTAGAGAACCAAAGTGGGCTGCATATCAAAGTCCTAAGGACTGATAGAGGAGGTGAGTATATCTCTAAATATTTTCTACGTTTTTGTAGAGAAAATGGGATTCATAAGAATTTTACAACTAGATATACTCCGCAGCAAAATGGAGTTGCCGAAAGGAAGAATAGAACAATAATGGATATGGTAAGGAGTATGTTAAAGGAAAAGCATTTTCCTAATGATTATTGGGCTGAAGTTGTACATTGTGCAGCGTACACTTTAAATAGATGCCCTACAAAAGCAGTTATGAACAAAGTGTCGGAAGAGGCATGGAGTGGCACAAAGCAAGGTGTCACACACATGAAAGTTTTTGGATGTGTGGCTTATGCACACATTCCAGATCAGCTAAGGAAGAAGTTGGTCAGCAAGGGGGAGAAATGTATTTTCATTGGATACAGTGAGGAATCCAAAGCTTATAGATTGTATAACCCATCCACGAAGAAATTTATTGTGAGTAGAGATGTTCAGTTCATTGAAGAGGAAGCTTGGGATGGAAGCATAGAGAAAACAGTGAATGTTAAAAACTGTTTATCTCATGATGAAGATGATGATGAGTTGGCTGAAATACATCCCCAAATAGCAACACCAACACAAGGGTAGCAAGAGACACCCTTGAGGAGAAATGAAAGTGCTTCTCCAAGCACACCACACGGAGGAAAGTCAAGTGCTTCTTCAAGCATTTGTACACCTAATGAAAGAGGTAAGAAGTTCAGAAATTTAAATGACATTTATGAACAAGAGGCAGCAAATGAAGGTATGAAATCTTTTTTTGCTTTATATTTTCATGTTGATGATCCTATCCACTTTGAATAAGCTATTAAAGATAGGAAATGGATAGAAGCTATGGATGAGGAGATTAATGCCATAGAAAGAAACAAGACATAGGATTTGGTTGAACTCCCAAAAGGTAAAGATGTCATTGGAGTTAAATGGGTCTACAAGACCAAAATGTCATAGCAGCAATGAAGGACCTGACGGAGCAAATAGCGCAAGGGTATAATTTTTTTGGGTGGATAGACTATGACTTTCTTCGTTGCAGAATCGTATAGTGAGTATTTGTCCATGACACAAGTTAAGTGAGTACACCCAAATGGATGTAGAAATTGACATTACTAAATGGAGTTTTAATGGAAGAGGTTTACATTGAACAACATCTAGGCAGAAAAATTAGGCTTCAAAGTATTTGGTGGAAAGCTCTTTATGGGCTAAAGCAAGCACCAAGAGCGTGGTACAGTAGGATAGATTCCTATCTACTGGAAAATGGATTTGAAAAGTGTGAGGGAGAACCCACCCTCTACATCAAAGAAAAGGATGGTAAAATGTTGATTGTGGTTTTATATGTTGATGATGTTATTTTCACAGGTAATGATGACTACCTTATTGAAAATTTTAAAACAGTCATGAAAGAAGAATTTGAAATGACTGACATGGGTTTGTTGAGATACTTCTTAGGAATAGAAGTAGAACAAGATGAAGATGAGATTTTTATCTCACAGGAAAAATATGTTAATGAAGTGCTGGAAAAATTTAATATGCAGGAGAGCAAAGCAACAATCACTCCCACAGTGATGGGATTAAAACTCAGCAGAGAGGACAGCAACAAGGATTTTGATCCTAGTTTGTACAAGAGCATAGTTGGCAGCCTCATGTATTTGACTGCAACTAGGCCCGATATAATGCATGTTGTTAGTTTGATTTCCAGATTCATGGAGAGGCCAAAGGAAGCACATTGGAAGATAACGAAGAGAATTCTGAGGTATGTTAAAGGAACCAAAAGGTATGGCATTTTATATACTGCTTCAGAATGTTCAGATTTAATTGGATACACTGACAGTGATTAGGCTGGAAGTGTAGATGATCGGAAAAGCACTTCCGGTTATGTTTTTCACATGGGTTTAGGAGCCATTTCTTGGGCTTCTAAGAAACAACCTATTGTAGCGTTGTCTATAGCAGAGGCAGAATATGTGGCAGCTACAGCAACAGTGTGTCAATCAATTTGGATGAGGAAGATGTTAAGAAGTTTATGCCAAGAGAAAGTGAAAGGAACTGTGATTTATTGTGACAATAGCTCAGCTATTTCATTATCCAAGAATTATGTGTTTCATAAGAGAACGAAACACATTGACACAAAGTTTCATTACATCAGGGAATTGGTAAACAATGGAGAAATAGTTTTAGAACACTACAGAACTCAGGAGCAGTTTGCAGACATTCTAACCAAGCCATTGGGACAGAAGAGTTTTGAGTTTTTAAGAAAATGTCTAGGTATGACTGATAACCCCGCAGTTGAAATTAAGGGGGAGTGTTGAAATGTTACTTTCAACTACTCAGCCCAGAAACAACCGCTTTCTAAATTGATCTATGAAATTTTACTGACAGGCCGCTTACCATTTTTTATTTCCAGGTTTTTGTACCTTGGCCGCTTGCCAAAATAGCTGAACAATCAATCTCAGTTCTGTGTTTTGGCGCCTGTCCATTTTATTTTAAAAACAAAGCCTCTGTACATTCAAAACAGAGCTTTCATGTTTAAATAAAAAATAGAGCATTTTGTTGAATGCAGGAGTTTGTTTTATACCTATGGTCCCCACAAGTTAAAGTGTCTTGTTGATGTGGTGAGTTCCGATGCGTTCATCCCAATCGGAAGTCACGTATGAACCATCGTTTTTATTTTATTTTGTTCCAATGGTATGTCTCAATGCGATCATCGCATTGGAAGTCATTTGTGTTATGGCCCGATTGCACAATGTAAAGAACCGAACCCGATGAATGGTTATGCAATTGAGTTTTATATTTCATCGCGGGTTCGTTCCTCAATCGGAATCAGAAGATTTTCAAATGGCCCGTTTACATTGTTATGAACTAGACCCAATGCATATTATAAGGCAGATTGAAAAAATGGTTTTCACGTTACAATTTGTGCTTGCGTCAGCAAGCCCTTGGCGGACGCGATATGGTTTATAGGTGCGATTTTATAAACCATCGCGTGCACACAATTTGATGTCAGCAGGGAGAGGTTTGTAACGCGAAATGTGTTCATGTAATTTGGTTGAATCGTCTTTGAAGTTTGGTAGAGTTATGTTTTGTTTTATCGCGCGATGAAAGGGTTTTATGTTATATATGTTTCACTATATAAACATATGTTATATAAACTTGCGCGAAGTGTAAAGTGGGCCCGACAGTTGTTTTAAATAGATTTTGTTTTAAGTTTTTAATATAGTTTTGTTTATTAAAAAGCGCTGTGATATAAAGTGCAAACATGCCCGAAGGCTTTGTAATAGACATTGTTATGTTTTTGTTTGTAATGCACAGTAGTGCGAATATTTTTTACACAACAGTGTTATTTTGAATAGAGAGACAGAGAGTGAAGTTTTTGTGCACTGTGCCTTGCAACAGTCACTTTTGTAAATCCCTCAGTGAGTGAAGATATTGTAACAACAGTTTTTTTTTGTTAACGAATAGAAGTATTGTTGTGTGTTGAAACTCTGTCTCCAGCAAGCAAAAGTTTTTAATTTCTCTGTGTTAAAGAGGAGATTTTTATTCTCTCTAGTTTGGTCTGAAATTTTCATAAATTCCAACAGGAGTGTGGGCATTCCTGTGAACTTGTGAACTTTTTCCCAGAAATTGTATGGGTCTGTGATCACAACTGTGGTCTTTGGAATCCTCTTACACTCTTTGGGCCGTTTCTTCTTTATTCCAAGAGTGTCCGGACTCACCATCGAATCTCTGGGATGTTTCATCATTATTCCAAAATTATGATCACTAATAGTGCCATTATCATTTCTATGAGAGGATGAATCTGCTCGAGTTGCGGCACCTGTAGGTTGCATTCTGAAACCTAATAAGCACGAGTTTGATTCTCCCGTAATGGTTGATCTAATACAGCAACACGTCCCAGTTACCCGAAGACTGCACATAAAGTCATAAACTGATGTGTTGTGCTTTGGCTACTCTTGTATTTATAGAAAATTTGGGAGAGTCATGGCCAAAAGTGAGTCTGACTGCTTAGGGCAGCTAATGGACCAGAATTATGGGCAGCTTCTTATCAACAAGTGGCCATAAATATGAGTACAACGTGCTTTTGACTGTCACCCAATTTGCGTATCAAGGTTATCCAGGGCTGCAATGTCGTATTCTACTCGTTTTTAGCTTTACTAAAGTTTTATTATTTTTTATCTTTAAAATAATAATAATGGGTAAGATTTAGAAAGTATTCAGAGTTTCAAATGGAGAAGAAGGCATAAAAAAATATGTCATGGTGTAAAAAATGTCCCAAAATAATTTAGAAATTTTTGCTAAAATATGAAAAAATTTGATAGAAATTTTTGAAAATTTGGATTATAGCTATCAAATTTCAAAATTTTGGATGCCTGAAAAATTGCTTTTAATGCTACTTAATTCATTTTCACTATAAAAAAAATGATTCAAAAACTTGATTCCCTGCTATTCTGTTACTGCGAGGGTAGACAACTCCTATTTTTATTACAAACTTACACTTAAATTATCGTATAGAGGTGGTTACATCAAAATATCTCATATACAAATTTGATATTTAGTTTAATTGTGACTTTAATAAATTATCATATGGAGGTGGTTACATCAAAATATCTCATACAAATTTGATATTTAGTTTAATTGTGACTTTAAAATTGATTAACTTTTATACCAATTGTATATTTGGATTATTTAGTGTTGTGATGGGTATTATGCTTTAAAATTTTATTATTATTATTAAGGTGACTTGGTAATTCTTTATATTAATTTGGGTGAGACTTAAGATTAAATATTAGAAATAAGATTTAGCAAGAGTGAAGACTTAATGAGGGTGGGGGAGCCTACTCCTTGAACCTTATCACAATGGGTCAAAGATGTAACATCTCATTGTGCCAACCATTTGGTCCTTCCAAGAGGAGACTTGTAAGATTTACTAATAGTTCACATGGAGGATGTGCATCTCCATAAACCTTAATAGTGAAATTTTTGTGTGAAGGTGGGTCCCTTATCTAACAAACAAAGGGATCCTATACACTAGTTTGGTGTCTAGCTTGATTGTGACCTTAAAATTGAATTATTATTATTATTATTATTATTTAAAACAAACATTTTGATGAATTATATTAGTTATCATTTGAATATAAATATTTATTTGATTGTAGATATGAGCCTAAATCCATTTTAACTCCATATCTATCAAGCATTCAAAGGAATCCAATCTATTGAGGTGCAACACTCTTTTTAAGTGCATGTTTGCATATCAAGAGATTTGATCGCTTTAGGAACTTAAGAGATCTAGGGTTAAGATGGATTTTGACTAGTATCGATAATCTCAACTCCAAATATATCAACACCAAGAAAGAATAAATATTTTGATATGCAAGCCTCTTTTAAGTGTAAAACTCGAGGTAAGGTTTACACCTTAAGAGATTTGATCTCTCTCAACGCTTGATAAATCTAAAGTTAAGATGGATCTAGGATGGTTTTAGTAGTGTGCGGCCATACAAAATGTTTCATACATATAATTGATCTAATCATTTTAAATATGTTAAACATGTCTAATATTAACATGATGAGTTCCTTCTCCTCTAAATTTCATGCACATTGGACCTGTATTTGTATTCAATACTTGAATTTTAGCATAGGACTCCTCACACATAACACATTTGAACTTGAGTTAATCAATAAATCTTATCATAAAATTTTAGAGATGCAATACTAATATCAACTAGACTTATAAGTTGCAACAGAATATCATGTTATAACTTAATATAATATAAAATTATAATTTGGCCCACGTGGTGTAGAGCTGTCAGTGATGGGGTGCACTCTTAAGGCACTCCGTCTACAAGGTCACCGGTTCAAAACCCGTGGGTGGGATAGGAGGAGAAAAAAATGGAAAGATTAGGATTATTCTAAACGTACAAAAAATAAAAATAAATAAATATAATTATAATTATAATTATAACTTTTGTTATGTTTTAGTTTTTTGGTTGAGTTTCAAATATTTACACTCATTTATAACTAATATAAGTTTCAATTGTAACTTTTTATAACTCGAGTGCCCCAATGGTTTTTTAAAGTGCCAAAACCATATATGCATGAAAAAACCCATTTTACATAACAAAAATTAATATTTAACGAAAAAAACAAAAAACGCGTTGGATTCTCACCAAAAACTCCAAAACCTAGCATGTTTAGAAAACACCTTTTCTTTATAATGGACTGTAAAACACCTCTTCATAAAATAAAATATTAGATAAATATATTTTTTTATTTTAATAATGTTTTTTTTAAGCAATAAAAAAATTCATTTGATTTTCACAAAGTTACATATAATACATGCATACATGCATGGAGTATCATATGGTGACAGAGTCTGAGAAAAAAGGTATCAAGGCATGAAAACCATCTTAAATGAGATCCTATTGAGGAGATACCATCTTCCCTTGAAAGGGAAACTATATGTTCCTTCGAATAAGTCTAGCATTTAGTTTCATAATACATTGAAAAACACTCGCGTGAAAAAGATAACAAAAGACCATCAGAAAGTCATAGACATAGAAAAAATTGGAAGATATTTTCCTTGAACCTATTAATGGGGCTGATCATTCATGAAAATGAATTGGAAGGGGTCCTCTTTTCCTTTTGGGAGTCAAGGAGGATGCTCCCACTCAATGAACACTCCATATGGGTTGGCAGGGCGCGTTGTTGCAGGAAAGGTTCGTGATCGTCGTTTCATGTGTGGAGGTTCTAGCTTGAGAAGTTTTGTTTGATTCTATTTTTGGAATCCATTTGATTGATGTCCAACTTGGTAGAGATATGAACATGCTCCCTTAGGTCTTCTAACTTCTAATCATTTGAGTTATGAGGACGAGGAATCACAAATCTAGGAGGAGTGGATTCCTGAGTTATAGAATCTGGA
Source organism: Pinus albicaulis (assembly GCA_034641835.2). NCBI lineage: Eukaryota > Viridiplantae > Streptophyta > Pinopsida > Pinales > Pinaceae > Pinus > Pinus albicaulis. Next base: position 1,674,260,114 of record CM076575.1, on the reverse strand, counting down.
TTTTCCAAAGGAGTTGGTGAGTTAGGAGATGCTAGAGGTGGTATAGGGAATTAAATTCCCAGAGTTCCTAATAGAGAACTCAAAGAAGAGTGGGTCTGTATAATATGAAATTCCATATCAATAATGTTCCTCTCTACCAGTCATTTGACCTCTTCCTGGTCCATTAAGTAGTGGTCTTATAGGTTCTTAACAATCCAATGGATATTAATTATGTTCACAAGATCTTAAGCTTTCACGGTGGCCACCATGAGCCTGATTTTTTGAGTCAAGTATTCATCAAATCGATCCATATATGAGCCATGCAAAGTTGGAAGTGGCAGACCACGTCCTCATCCATGCCTGCCATGCCTGAATCTCCTTTTCTCACAATCCATGACTTCTTGGGATGAGATATTACTAAGTGTTTCACGTGTTGTTGATGCCTTCGTTGCCGAGCAGGTGCTGCAAATACCATACTCCAATTTCTAGAAATGAGACTATGAAAGTTGAGCAAGATGGTTGAGTCAATCATGAAGTGCAAGAATTGGAGAATAATTATTGAGAAGCTAAGTGGAAGAGCAAGATCACAACTAGTTGTGGCAGAGGAAAACATGCGGAGTTGAAGTTCGTTGCCAAGGATTATTAGAATTTCAGATATCTGTATGAGAAACCAACATAGACGGTTGAGGTGAGTGTTATGAGTGGGAGAATGATTGTTCCCCTACATATTAACTACCAAATCCATGGCCCATTTTAGGTGCTATTTCTTGAGCATTATCCATTCACTCTTGTGGCTAGCGCATTTATTGAAACCTACATGGAGATTGAGCCGAAATCACCACCCAACCTGAACATTAAATGTGGTAAGTTGTGTTTTCATGAGGGATAGTTATGGGCAAACTGCGCGAGGGACAACCCAAATTCGGGGATATTTTTATGATGTATTGAAATTTGATTTTTGTATTATTTTATTGTGAGGAAAATTGAACTTTTGTTGCAATGTTTAGTGATAAAGTGACAACTAAAATAGAAAAATGTAAAAAAATGAAAATACCAAAATTAAAAAGCAATACAATTGAAAACAGAAAAATAATTGAGTGACAATCATAAAGTTGGAAATAAGAAAAACACATGGAAAAACAAAAGAAAAAATTTGAAACAATGCGGCAACAATAATTCCAATTAAAGAATTCATGGTAAAATAGATTAAAAAATAATTAAAAAAATAACCAATTTAAATAAATATTTGGAGTGTTGTGCAAAATATTGTTATATATATTGTTTAAGGCATGTACAACATGGTAATTTGTACATGCTTCCTAAAAATAAAATAGAATAACCAATTAATAATTACATGTGAGTTGGATATATGAAAAGAACAAAACCATATATATATATATATATATATATATATATATATATATATATATATATATATATATATATATATATATATATATATATATAAGAGAAATAAAATTAGAGTAGAAAAACGAGAAAAAAAAAAAACTAAATTGGTGTAAATAATTGAATTGAAATTTTATTGTAGAGTGAGAACTAAAAAGTAATTAGGCCCATCTTAATATGATTTTCAACTAACTAACCAATTATAAAAATATCCACAATTAATCGATCAATTATGTCAGACCAGGAGTAACTCCATGAATTGAATTAAATTTCATTAAGATAGAACATGAATATATACATGGAAAAGGAGACTATTGGGTTTCATATCCCAATGTTTATTCATCTTCCAACTCCCTTTTATTTTTACTATTTACAATGTTTACATCAATTTACTAGCCCCAAATATTAGGTGCAGCATTCCCCACCTTAATATGAAGGGATGTTGGTGAGTCCAAGCATCATTATGAATCTTTCAAACTTTTCCTTTCTGAGAAATTTGGTGAATATGTATACAATCTGCTCATTTGTGGAATAATTTCGTAGGTGGATTGTGTTGGCCTCAACATGATGTCGAATCAAATGGTATTTTGTATTGATGTGCTTCGTTTGATCATGGAACTTTGGGTTCTTGGAAAAATTTATTGCAGAAGTGTTATCAATCAAAAGAGGAGTTGAATGCACTTGTTTCTCTTGCAAATCTTCCAGAATTTTCTTGAGCCACACAATTTCTTTTGTTTCTTTAGCTGCTACCACAAATTATGCTTCAGTTGTGGAATCTACTGGAACTGATTTTTTGCATGACCTCCAAGAGACAACGCTTTATCCAAGACTCATAACATAACTTGAAGTAGATACCCTAGTTTCTTTACCTCCATCGAAATTTGAATCAGAGTATCTAATCAAGCTGAAGTCTTGAGTTCCCTTCAATTACTTTAGAACTTTTTTTGTAGCAAACCAATGACCCTCGCATGGCATTTGCATAAACTTGGAAAGGATTCCAACGACAAATGAAATGTATGGTATGGTAGTAGTCAGATAGTTGAGACTTCCTACGAGTTGTTTGTACTTTGTTGCATCCTCAAATTCTTTTCCTTCAGTGGATGTGAGCTTTAAGTTATGTTCCATTGGAGTAGTCAAGCTTGATTGAACTCAACCTTGCCAAACCTATTCAAAATATCTCCAATGAAATTCTTCTGAGAGAGGAATATAAACTTAAGATGTTGTGTTACATTAATACCAAGAGAGTAGTGAACATAGCCCAAATCTGTCATTTCAAAACATTTCCTCAGTTCCTTATTTATGGATGCAATATGGCTCTCATTATTCCCTGTCATAAAAATATCATCTACATACACCATAATATATACAGTTGTTTTTCCAACTTTCTTGACAAAAAAAGTTGCATCATCAAGATAATAATGTTTAAAATTGAGATTCAGAAGATGCTCAGTCAACTTCTCGTACCAGGCTCGTGGTGCTTTCTTGAGGCCGTAAAAGGATTTGAAAAGCTTGCATACTTTTTGTTCCTGACCCTTTAAAACAAATCCTTCTCGTTGGGACATATAAAAAATTCTCTTTCAGATATCCATTCAAGAAAGAATTTTTTAAATCCATTTGACGGATTTTCCAACCGTTTTGATCTTCCAAGGAAAAGAGTGTCCAGATGGTATCCCATTTTGTTGTGGGGAAAAATTCTCCTCATAGTCGACCCCTTCCTTTTGTGCAAAACCTTTTGCCACAAGTCTATATGTGTGCTTGTCAAGTGAGCCATTTTCTTTATACTTGTTCTTGAATACCCACTTGTAGCCTATTGGATTGGTTCCTAATGGAGGATCACCCAACTTCTAGGTGCAATTATTTATCAAGGCATCATATTATTTTTGCATCGCTTATTTCCATTCATCATGAGAAGTGACTTCTTTGAAGAAATTTGGTTCGAAATATGTAGACAAATTCAATTCACAATCATAAGAAACACCCATATCAACAGGTGAATCAGAATATTCTACACCACCTCCATTATGTTTGGTTGAGATTCTTGTTCCTATGTTTCCAAGCTCAACAGGATGAACAATTTAAAGTGTCTTTGTTAGCCATTTTGGAGGACCTTTTTGATATGGCCCAGGTTTCTCAATTGACTAAGTTGGGGATGAATCAAGATTTAGTCTCCCAATTATGTCAATCACATCACTCAAAGTGTCATCAATGGATGGAGCTTCATGCGGGGTAGAGAGTTATTTAGAAGAAGAATCCATAGATTGATCCATTATAGGAATCCGCCCTTCAAGATGTGTAATATTATTATGAAACTCTTGAAAATGTTTCTCATGTCCGAATCTATCCAATCGATTAAGTTTCCGCTCAACAAAATTTCCAGTCTTGGAAGATTCAAGATAGATCATATCTCTAGATATTATAAACTTCTTATTGAATTCATCATAGGGATGTTATGCTTTGGAGGTATTTGAGTACCCCAAGAAGATGCATTTGTGAAACCTTGCACTGAGTTTGTTTCTTTTTTCCTTACATATCAAGGCATAACAAGTGGAATCAAAAACCTTGAGATGCCTTAGTGAAGGAATGTGGCCATACCAAATTTCATAGGAGTCTTGTTTTTTATAGCATTAGATGGACACCTATTCTTTATATACACAACACAGAGATTTGCATCATCCCAAAACATCAGTTTAACATTCTTGAGAAACATCATGGAACATACCATATTTAAGATTTTAATGTTCATTCTTTCAACTACTCTGTTATGTTAGGGATTATAGGGCACAGTTGTTTGATTTTTTATCCCATGCCAGTGAAGTGTATTATTTTCCATTATTAGTGTGAATAGAGCCATTATGAGATTGTGCATCATTTTCAATCCATGTGTGAAAGTTCTTGAATGTTTCAAAAGATTTAGATTTGTTCTTCAATAAATAAACCCAACACATTATGGTGTATTCATCAATAAATGTCATCATATATTTATTACCATTTGCAGAAGGAATAGGCATTGGAACACATAAATAAGAATGAATGATTTCAAGTTTTCTATGTGCTTTGGAATGAGAATCATGAAAATACTGTTTATTGTTATTTCCTAAGATACAAGCATATCATTGCTTAAGTTTCCTAGGAATTGTAGGCAAAACAGTAACACTATTTTTCTTCAACAAATAGAGGATGTCATAGTTCAAGTGTCAAAATATAGCATACCATAAAAGACTTGATGGAAATGTACCATCATCATAGTGAGAAGTGTATGAAATATTTGGTGCACAAGAAGAGGTTCCTTGCAGCTTTAGAAGTCTTTCTTCCTCTATCCCAGTGATCAAGTGCTAAAAATTATGCTAAAAAAAATGAGTTGTCAAAATGGTGGGGAACCTTAACGATCCCGTATATCTCGTCGTTCTGAATCCGACGCAACTCGTTTCACGGAAAACCGACACCGTATGCTCCCAGAAATGCGTTATGTCCTCTTCGTCAAACATGCAAATTTTTGAAAACAAATGTAGGGACAATCTAGTCAGAAGTCCGTACTATTGAGTGGGCATGCCCATGTGGCAAGTTGACTAGTCAATGGGATTTCCTTGATCAAATGATGTTGTGCCAAGTGGCATGTTTTCGTTGGTTTAAAATGGCGTGATTTGATTGGGTTTTGGGTGGCCAATCATAGGCTGCCACGTGGCACAACCAGGGGCCGCCATGTGGTAGCCTGAGGGCCACCAAAATTTTGGTCGAGGTTCGAGTGGAGTGAGCGGGGGTCGAACTCGTGATCTCCAAGAAACTATCCAATGCTTTCACCATCACACCAACTATTGATTCTTAACCATATACGACACAACATATATTTAAAATGTAATGATTTTAAGTTTGGGGGTGGGGGCCAGGGTCTAGACCCAACCCTGGTCACCGCGCCTGGGGGCAGGACCATGGGTAGGAGGCTAGCGCCCCCCCCCCCCCCACACACACACACACTGCTCATAATTTTTAACATTAATGTTGATGGCTTCATGTGACACAATGTTGAGATCACCACCAGACCGCCGGTTTGGCTAGTCGCTAACTTAACCGTCACCACCTCCATTCCAATGTGACCACCATTGCACTAATCGCTGACGGTTAGTTTACTGTCAGGCATGATTTTTTTTATTAAAAAAAATATTTGCGCCAATACTATGAATGGTTTGAAATTCAGATTTAAGGCCTTAGTGGGAAAATTAGTGCCTCGACAATTTCTCTTTGAAATTGGGTAATCTGGCACTCGGTTAGTGGATTTGGAGGTGAAATTGTAGGATGGTGCCAGATTTGGAGGATTTTGTGGTGAATTTAGTGCCAAGACTTGCGGAAGCCATAAATAAGTCAATTTTTGACAAAATTTGAGGCAAAAAGAGGCTAGACATGCATTTTTGGGCATTTTGGAGCACGTTTCAGAGTTGTTTGAACGTTGTAAACGTATGCAATCACAGTTTTGAGCATAATTGAAGAGGGCCAAGACATTGGAAGTTGTACTAAGGAGACGTAGCCCAGGAGGGGTGAACTCCTTCATCAAGTGATGTTGTGTTACTGTTTATGGTGATGTTCATGTATGTCATATGTTGTTGTTCAGGGTTTTGTTTATGTTAATTTTCTCAAGAAATTTACATGAAAATACTCATGGTTAAATCGAAATTTACCTCATAATTCTCAAGCACTTTTTTTATATTTTGAATATGAATTTAGCACAAAAAACACTAGTTTTCCCATTCATATCAAGTTGGTATCAAAAAACTAGGTTTACTTGTGCAAGGAGGATTTAATTTTTTTGCAAGTGTCTAAATTCTTACAAGGTTGTGGGTGCAGGTTCTCAAGTTGGAGCAAGGAGAAGGGGGGCATAGTTGCTACAATCTCCACCACAAGATTCACCTCCTATTGTACCTGAGGCTTCAGTAAGCATGTCTCGTGAAGGAGGAAATGATAACATGACAGAGGATGGGAAGGCTTTTAGGAAGACTTTCTTTGACATGACAAAGATGGTGAAAATCCTCTATGAAGAGAGGAATACAAGGTTGCAGGGTGAAAACTCCAGGCCTCCAAGAGGAGAGGGTTCTCTAGGAGGAAGAGGTAATGGAAATGGTGATAAGCCACCATCTACTCCACCATCATCCTCACCATCATCTTCACCTTCATTTTCATCCTTGTCCGCTACTACAACCCTTACTCATACTCATCAACAAGCCTCAAAAGGAATTGGTAAAACACCCCTGTTAAAAATTGATATTAAATTTCAGCTACTTATGTATAATGGTGAAGTTAATGTAGAGAAGCTTGACAATTGGGTTCATCAGTTGGATCTCTACTACAGGATTCTAAACCTTTAAGATGATTATACAAAGATCATCTAGCTTCCTTTAGACTGGAGGGAGAAACACTAGTATGGTGGGAAGCCAAGACACAAGATGAGATAACAAACATGGTAAGATCTTAATATCTTGGTCTTATTTCATTGCTGCAATTAAAATACAATTTTACCGTCTAGCATATATACAGAAAGGCATCATGAATTGGTAGAGCTTTAGATAACTTAAAGGTCAAAATATGCAATATTACACCCGAGAATTTAGAAGAAGAGCTCTTATGTTAGGTGTTGATTTGAAATCACGAGACACGTTACTGAAGTATATAGGGGGTTTACACAGATACCTAAGGCATAATATCCTTATGTTTAATACCACTAGTCTAGATGAGGTTTGTGTACAAGCCACTCGCCTTTAGGCAAGAGGGAAAAATATTCCAGAAGAGGGTAAAAAGAAGCCATTTAAGGGTGGAGAGAAAGGAAAGGGTTTCAAAGGAAAAGGAAAGAAAAATGCATTCATTAAAAATGAAGGAGAGAAAATAACATGAAAACATTGTTCCAAATAGGGTCACAATGAGTACCATTGTTGGAAGCTTCATCCAGAGATGAGGCCCAATAAATTCAACAACAAGGGGAAACAAAAGGCAGTTGCAACCACTCAACCGGATTTGGGATTTGATTCAGGTGATGAAACAAAAATTACAACCATGGGTATGAAAGAAAAAGAATACATTGCTAGCACTAGTTCATCAAATTGTCACACTAGTACTCCAAATGAAGAAACAAGGATTGAATTATTCCATGTGAGGGTTATTGAAAAACATACAAAAATCGACACACTATTTGATAGTGGGTCTCAAGCCAATTTGATATCTAAAGACTTAGTCAAGAAAATTAATCTTGAAACCATTCCACATACCAAACCATATCCATTGTGTTGGATATGCAAGAACAAAAATTTACAGGTCAGAAGAAAGTGTATTCTTAGGTTTGCAATCACATCAAACTTCATTGACAAAGTTGAATTAGATGTTGTACCGCTTGATATTCCAAGAATTGTTTTGAGTAGTCCTTACCCCTATGATAGAAAATCCATCTTCTATCGCCATGAAAACAAGTACCACTTGTTCAAATATGGTGCAGATTATATTGTAAGATCTCATCGCAAGAAGCTAAACCTTTCATTAGTTAACACTGGAAAAATGAAAAGACTAGTGAATTCAAGCAAGACTTTTGTGCTTCTTATGATTAAAACAAAGAATGATGTTCATTATGAAGCATTTCAAGTTTGTGATCCAAAGTTGAAATCTGATTTGATTGAAGTGGTTAATAAAAATAATGAGATGTTTCAGGAACCAAAGGGATTACCTCCCAAGAGGGAAATCCAACATGAAATACAATTGCAGCAAGATTGTCCTCTTCCTAACATTGGCATGTATAGGATGTCGTTTATGGAGGTTTTCGAAATCAAAAAGAAAATTCGAGAGCTGTTGGAAAAAGGGATCATCTGACCAAGTACTTCGCCATGCGGGTCACCTATTGTGTTGGTGCTAAAGAAGGATGGAACATGGTGCATGTGTGCAGATTTCCGTGCATTGAAAAAAGTTATGGTAAAGAACCATTATCCGCTTACCATAATAGATGATTTATTTGATCAATTGAAAGATGCAAAGTATTTTACTAAGCTGGAATTAAGGAGTGGCTACCATCAAACTAGAATTGTTGAAGGTGACATTTGGAAGAAAACATTCAAGACAAAACAAGGTTTGTTTGAATGGATAGTTATGCCTTTTGGTTTATGTAATGCTCCTGCTACCTTCATGCCTGTGATGAATGATGTGTTGAGGCCATTTATTTACAAGTTTTTAATATTCTACTTAGATGATATCTTTATTTTCAGTAAATCGCATGATGAAAATGTCATGCATGTAAGAAAAGTACTTGTTGTCTTAAGGAAAGAACAATTGTTTTTGAAGATGTCAAAATGTGAGTTTGGTTGAACCTCTGTGGTGTAATTGGGCATATTTTTGGAGGAGGTGAGTTGACCATAGACCCATCCAAGGTTGAGGTCATTGTGAATTGGCCAACGCCCAAGAAAGTCACTGAGGTAAGAAGTTTTTCGGGAGCAACCAAATATTGGAGGAAGTTTATTGCTAACTTCTCTTCTATCATAGCTCCATTGCAAGTATTTACTAGTGTGAAAAATGTCTTCCAGTGGGGAGGCAAGAAAAAAAATCATTAGATGCTTTGAAAGAGAAGATCATTTCAGCCTAGTACTTGCACTACTAGACTTGAGACAATCCTTTGAGATTCAAACTGATGCAAGCGACTATGCCATGGGAACAATCCTTATGCAACATGGTAAGCCCATTTCATTTCATTCAAAAACTTTCTATGGTGTAGTGATTAACTATCCTACTTATGACAAGGAGATTTATGAGTTGATTCAAAGTGTGAAAAAGTGGAAACACTACTTGATGCGAAAGGAAACCATCATACACACCGACCACCAACCATTGCAATAATTGCAATTGCAAACTAAGTTGCAGCAATCAAGGCACTTTTGATGGATGGGTTTCCTACAACAATTCCACTTGGTCATTAGGTATAAGAAAGGTATATATGACAAGGTTGTTGATATGCTTTCTAGGCCTATTGTTAGTGCAACTAATTTACTTAAGCATAATTCTGTTTTGCATGAAATTTATGTTGAGCAATATGCATTTGATAATGACTTTCAAGATGTTTATGAAAACTTGAGTCAAGGCATCCAAGTAGAGGAATTGGATTACGATATACATAATAAATTGTTGTATCATTTGGGAAAGCTTTGTATTCCACAGGGGGAGAGAGTTAATTTCATAAGGGAAGCACACACTTCTCTTATTGTTGGACATTTCGGTGTAAGAAAAACAATGTCACATCTTCAGAGGTATTGTTATTGGCCTTGTATGCTTGAAAGTGTGTTACATTTCATTAAAGGTTGTTCATTGTGTGAAATCAATAAGCCTAGCAATAGGAAGTTAGAATTGTACACACTACTTCTCGTACCTTCACGTCCATGGGAGAGTGTTTCTATGGATTTTGTAGGAGGTCTTCCATTGTCAAAAAGAGGTCATGATTATTTGTATGTAGTTGTGGATAGGTTCAACAAGATGTGTATATTACTGCCATGTAAAAAGAAAATCACAACTGAACAAACAACTCAACTATTCTTTTAGCATGTTTGGGTTCATTTTGGGTTTCCCACATCCATTGTTAGTGATCAAGATTCTCGATTTGTTGGGAATTTTTGGTTAAGTTTGTGGGATTTTATGGATACCAATTTGAAAAAAAGTACAACTTTTCATCTACAAACATATGGTCAAACATAATTTTTCAATTGAACAATCATACATCTTCTTCGATGATACTGCAACAAACATCCTAGGTTGTGGGATGAACAATTGCATTACATTCAGCATGCTTACAACAGTGCAAAACACTCCTCTACAAAAACATCGCCATTTGAGGCATGTCTTGGATACTTGCCTAGATTTCCATTGGATTTCATTTTTGGGAAGGATGTTTCTATTGATGGCAATAGCGACATAGACAAAGCCAAGAATTTCATATAACAAATCCAATTGATACATCAAGCAGTTCAATACTAGCTTGAAAAGAGCCAAGGCAAGTACAAAGCAAGGCACAAAAAGCATCGTGCAGATAAAAAGTTCCAAGTTGGTGACGAAGTTTGGATTCACATTATCAAAGAGAGACTTCAAAGGGAAGGTAAAAAATTGAAACCAATATGTTATGCTCCTTTCAAAATTTTGGAAAAGATTAGTGACAATGCCTTCAAGTTAGATTTTCCTTCATATATGCAAATTTACTGTGTTGTTAAAGTTGAGAACTTAAGGTTGTATGAGCCACCTTTGATTAAAGATCAAGGAGAAAATGATCAGATTCCATATATTGAGGATTTTCTCCTGAATACTTTGATGTGCTTCAGCAAGACACCATTCTTGACAGTAGAACAAGGACATCAAAACGAGGGAGTGTAGACTACCTTCGTGCGGGGCTCAAAGGAACAAATCCAATCAATGCCAAATGGATTGAGACTGGAAAGGTGAGGGAATTATCATTAGGAGAAGTTTGAGGTCTAAAATGGGCCTCCTAAGGAAATTATAGAATAATAGTGGAAATAATAAAATAATATTTGATGACATCTTAAAATTTTAGAGGGAAAAACGAAAAAAAATTACTTTTTCAACTCGTATTTTCAACTTATCTCCCAAAGTTTTTACTCAAATTTCAAGCGAGAGTACTCATTGGATGCAAAATTTAATTCCTCATCCAAGGAGTACCCATGTTGCATACTTTCAATGGACCCTGTTACATGAAAAATGAGAAATGCATGAAAAACGTAATTGCAATCACGTTTTTTCATGTATTTCTCATTTTTCACAAAGCAAGGTCCATCGAAAGTATGTAACATGGGTACTCCTTGGATGAGGAATTAAATTTTGTATCCAACAAGTACTCCCTCTTGAATTTGAGTAAAAATTTTGGGAGATAAGTTGAAAATATGAGTTGAAAAAGTAGTTTTATTATTTTATTATTTTTTAATCTTTTTACCCTTTTACTTGAAAAAGGTTGAATCATCCCCCATGGATGACATCATCATCTTGAATCCTATTGGTTCTTATAAAGTTTATTTTGGTTGTACATTTATCTTATGAGGCCCATTTTAGACCTCAAAATTCCCCTAATGACCCTCATCTGTTGAACAACTAAAAGTGATCTTTTGGGGTCCGAAAGATTCTAGTGGGGAGGAGTGATCAGGTGCTCAAAATTATGCTCAATAAGAAAAATTGTCGAAATGACGTGGAACTTGAACGATTGCATAAATCTTGTTGTTTTGAATCCGGTGCAACTCGTTTCGTGGAAAATCAACACCGTCTGCTCCCATAAATGTGTTATGACTACTTTGTCAAATAGGCAAATTTAAAAAAAAAATGCAAGGACAGTCCAACTACTAACTGGGCATGCTGATGTGGCAAGTTGACTAGTCAACGGGGTTTCTTTCGGAAAATCATGTTGTGCCAAGTGGCATGTTTTCGTTGGTTTGAAATGGCGTGATTTTATTGTGTTTTGGGTTGCTAATCATAGGCTGCCATGTGGCACGGCTAGGGGCCGCCACCTGGCAGCCTGAGGGCCACCAAAATTTTGGTCCAGGTCTGAGCGGAGAGGGAGGGGGTCGAACCTGAAACCTCCAAGCAACTAGCACATTCTTTCACCATCACACCAATCATTGATTCTTAACCATATACAACATATATTTGAAATGTAATGGTTTTAAGTTTGGGGGTGGGGGTTGGGGTTTAGCCCCAACCCTAATCACCGCGCTTAGGGGTGGGACCATGGGTGGCAAGTTAGCCCTACGCCCGCCCCCCCCATTGTTCATAACTATAAATATTAACGTCGACAGATCCATGTGACGCACTGTTAAGACCGCCATCAGACCGCTGGTTTGGCTAGCCGCCAGCTTAACTGTCACCACCTCCATTCCAATGTGACCACCATTGCACTAACCGTCGATGGTTAGTTAACCGTGCGATGATATTTTTTTATTAAAAAAAATATTTGCACCAATACAATGAATGGTTTGAAATTTAGATTTAAGGCCTTAGTGGAAAAATTAGCACCCCGACAATTTCGCCCAGAAATTGGGCAATTTGGCGCTCGGTTAGCTTATTTGGAGGCGAAATTGTAGGATGGTGCCGGATTTTGAAGAACTTCTGGTGCGTTTAGTGCCAAAACTTGGGGAAGCCATAAATAAGTCATTTTTTGACCAAATTCGAGACAGAAAGAGGCTATAAATGCATTTTTCGGCATTTTGGAGCCATTGGAGCAGGTTTCAGAGCTATTTGAGAATTATAAATGTATGTAATGACACTTTTGAGCATAATTGAAGAGGGCGAAGCCATTGGAAGCTGGACCAAGGAGACGTAGCCCAGGAGGGGTGAACTCCTTCATCAAATGTTGTTGTGTTACTATTTATGGTGATGTTCACGTATGTTATATGATGGTGTTCAATGTTTTTTTTTATGTTAATTTGCTCAAGAAATTCACATAAAAACACATAAAATAAATCCTTTTTAACTTGAAATTTACCTCATAATCCTCAAGCACTTTGTTTTTATTCTGAATTGGAATTTAGCACAGAAAACACAAATTTTCCCATTCAGATCACCCTCTCATGACAAGTGAGTGATCTGATGCTTTTCTGACCTCAACCTTCTCATCAAATATGTGAATGGAGTGTCCTAGCTGGTGGATGTGAACCAAAAACAACAAGTTTCTCCTCATCTCCAGGAGTTATAGAACATCATGTAGAAGAAAGTATAGAAGATCAGGCAGTTTGAGTCTCATGGTTCCAAGCCCTCAATGGCTTGAGTTTTGACTTGTCTACTAAGTGTACTACTCCATCAACATTATTAGTGAATTATTCAAAGAAATATCTCCTAAAAATCATGTGGAAAGTTTCTCTTGAATTAAGAAACCAATCATATTTCCATGAAGCGAATGAATCATTGAATAAGTATTTAGTTACTCCAATGTTGCAATGTGCCACAACATAATGAGCAGACTCTAATGCTTTTCCTTTCCCTTTTTAAGGAATTTTACCTTTTCCTTCATTTTTTTCCTGCTCAATTCCGTCCAAAGGCAACTTACATGTGGAAGAATAATGTCCATCTCTATTGCATCATATGCAATGAAGATCATACCTTTATCCTTGGAAATGCCAACCCCCCTTCCTCTAAAATTCGTCCTCTTCCTCTTCGACCACCTCTTCCTCTAGAAGAATATTTTGCATGATTATTCTCCTTCTGTGCAAGGCACACAACTTCTTCAGAATATTGAGGAGTTGTCGTCTTCCCAAAATCCTTCTCTCTTTCATCAAACTTCTTTTCAAGGGAGTCAAAGGTAATCTCTTTAAGGTTTACACTTTCTTGCAATGAATCGAGATAATGTGAATAGGTGGGATATAGTGCCTTGACATAAGCTATGAGAGGGATATCTATTTCAACACCAGTGGCATTTATGTCATGCATAATGGATCTTACTTTTGATGCTAAGGCAATAGGGTCATCATTTTTCAATTCAATATTGAACAACTTAATCATCAATTGGATAACTTCAAGTTCAAAGTGTGAGTCATACAATTACTTCAACTTATTTAAGGCTTCAAAGGAATTTGAAAATGGAGAAATATGGCAACTCACCTCTTCATTTATGAATGTTGCAATCAAGGCATAGGCCTTGTTGTTCTTATTTTCCCAAATAGAAAGCTCCTTGTTTGAAGTGGGATTTTTCGGTGCATTATCTCCTTCTCCTTCACAAACCCCTTTCCACAACTCATTGAAAGTAAAAGTGTGCTTTATCTTCCGAAACCATGCATGATATTTCTCTTTACGAGAGAAAACTACTCCCACAAGGGAAATTAGTGAATGCATCATCAAAAAAGACTATGTACTTTTGATTTCAAAAATAATACAGTCTTACTTTTTTCCTTTTTACAAAACTGATTTATATACTCACTACCAACTTCAATCTTCACTAACACACTCAATAATTTAATGAAAATTTATAAACCTTCACTTATAAAATGTATAATATTTTACTTCCACATACCATATGGTAATTTCATATAAAAAAATCAATTAATTTATATACCATATATGGTCATCCATATGCCATCACATATGCCATAATATAACACTTGATATGCTTTGACCCCTTTAAAATACCATTATATATGACAATTCCTTTACATAACACTTCAATTCTTATGCTTTTTTTTTTCAGAAGAAAAAAAACACTGCATTTAAATTAGATATAAGAGACAGTACATCATTGCAAATGGATAGGACATAGCCCATCAACACATGGTCCTCATAACAGAGATAAAACAGAAATCATAGCATAGAGATAAACGTGGGAAATAAAGACATACCCCATCAGAACAAAGAAGCAAAAGAATGACCCCCATTTCTTCACAGAATATACAGAGAAAAAAAAGTATAAATAAACATTAAACAACCCCTCCGGAAACCTGAAGATAGTTGTCTACCATGGTCCTTTTAAAAGAACACACCAAGCCATATATATCTTCACGATAATCAACAATGTGTTTAACATCCATATGACACCAACGCAACCAACATAACTCATGGATTTCATAAATTTTTACGATATTTTCAACACCGCATGGAAAGCTCATAGCAAAGCAACCTCGCATCATACGCTTATAACTTAGATGTAACATTGTAATGTCAGAAAAACTCATTGCAGAGTTCATACGCATCAAAAAAAAAAAGAATATGAGACGTGGGTTCGCATCACGGTATTCAACTCGATTTAACGAGCATTTTCGCCATACAAGTTGTGGCATCAATAACCGAGAACAACATTAGCACCACCACTGTGCCCCTCCACACGATCCCTGGTGCCAAAACTCTAGCCATACCTTTCTCTGCTTCTGCAATAGTTTTTTTTTGTGAGGAAAAGTTCGAACTCGAGACCTCAAGGAAGAACTACTAGGCTACCAGCTATTGGGATGGGGGTTGGAGGCAGTGTGGGTGGGCGTGCAAACTGATTACAGAACTAGTGCATCAATTAAGTCACAATTTTTAATAGTCAATTCAGAAAAGATGGAACTCAAAGAAAATTAAGTCATAATTTTTAATAGTCAATTCAGACAAGATGTAACTCAAATAATGATAGCACACAGACAGAGAAATTGACAGAAATGAGAAAGGGAAGTTAAAATGGTGTTGTCTCTGATACCATGTCACACCAGGAGTAACTCTACGAATTGAATTAAATTTATTTAATATAAAACATGAATATATATATGGAGAGGGAGACTATTGGGTTTCATCTACCAATGTCTTTTAATCTTCCAACTCCCTTTTATTTTTACTATTTACAATATTATATCAATTTACCTAATCCAAAAGATTAGATGCCAACCAATTATAAATAATAAATGAATTTAAAAATACTAATAATACCAAAAATTTGAAAGTGTCACACAAAATATTAATCTCGCTACAAGTTAATGCAAAGCCAAACTCTATATATCCTCATGGAGATAAATATAACAATAAAAAAACTGGATTTTTTAATTTAGAATATAGTATTATAATTATTTTAAATTAATAAATTGTGTATGATAAATATTATAATTATATTTAATTCAAAAAAATATGTATATTTTATTTTTATGGGGTAAATATTTTCATTTCTTAAAAACAATAAGTATATATTAATTCATAAAATTACGGGTTGGTTTGTTACTAGGAAAACCATACTAGACCTACAATTTCAAGCAGAGAGCATGTAAAAATGAGATAGAAAGAAACCAATTAAGGGTATTTTTTCATGTCTATAGCTTCAACTAGTATGGGCTCCACGCCGTTTTCCAAAGAACAATTTGGTTCAGGGGGGATTCCCATGTGTCTTTCCATGCGACCCAATCTTTGATCCAAAGCTATCAATTGACACTATATGTGATTCAAAGAGAGGAGAATTCCATATCTTCTCTCATTTCTGTGTACTTGGACTCCGCCAAGAAGGAATTTGACATGCCAATACATATCCATTGTATACATGTACTGGTTTTAATTCCCACGAGTATGTCTAACATCGAGAACCCAATCTACCACTTTAGCTAATACTTCCATGTCTAAGAGGTTACATCATTGGATAGAAAATTTATTCTCAACTTGAGAAATTTCCTCTTAAATATGTTGATGTGTGACATCTCTGAATCTTTCTACAGACATTTTGGCCCTCACTTGTGCCCATTTTCTTAGTAGTAGGCCGCTCCATGATGAACACAAGCCCTTTGATGCAATATGATGGAAAAATGTGAGTGATACAAACCTAGAAGAAGGTGAGGGATCCAATTGACTTCAGAGATGATGGAGAGACTCGTGCAGAGAGAATTCTTCAGGGACGAATTCTCCCTGCCCCGCCCCCCCTCGCCATGGAAAATTTTAGGGGCTAATATTCGCAGGTGGGCTAATTTTCCATGGCTTTTCCAAAAAAAATATTCACCAATTTCCATTTTTTTATAAAAATGAATCGCCCAAATTTTACAATATAAAATTATTTTACCTTAAAATCTCCAACATTATATAAACAATATATATAATATCATTATAAATTTGAATAATTTTACAAATACATCAATAAAATTTTTATAGTTTTCATATTAGGGATTAGTGAGATTTGCCAATTTTTTAAACTTCAAAATAATTTTCCATCCTTAAAATTTTCCCTGCCCCTCGCACCAATGAGTCACTTAGGAAATGATCTAATAGCCCAAGAACGAGCAACCTCAAATGGTGGGTAGATGGGACGAACCAACCTCAAGGAGATCTAGTTTGTGCCTCTTGCTTGTAACATTAGTTACCAGGAAACCAAGAGTGAGTAATAAAATAAAATAAACCATTAATAACCAAAGAATGAATCTGCCACTTCTATTCCCACGATCGCTAGCTTGCAAAGGAAAGGTCTTGGAAAGTGTTGTAGTTGCTACAACCACCATCTAAAAATTTTCCCATGCTTTGATTTTGGGGCCTTCCCTTCTGTCCACAGGAGCTTACCTTCTACTGTTGTCAAGTATTCATGTTATGATCAAGAATTATCTTTTCATTTTGTGCTTGTGATGAGTTGATCTCGGTTTAATATCTTTCAGACACAAGCTAACTCTTTACTTGACCTTGTAACATTGTTGGGCTTGCCTCCAGAAATTTCACAATATTGGAAGGAAAGTTATCCTTGATGAGCTGAATTGTGCAATATAGATAGGAAATCCAAGCTTGAGCTTGGAAACTGCACAATTATGGATGGCAGCCCAACCTTAAGCTCAAAAAATGTGTAAAAAATCCCTTGAGCTCAGAAACTGCACAATGCACTAAGTTAAGGAGTTTCCAAGTCCTCGGGAACCAACCAATTCTTCTTGGCAGTGTGCATGGAAAATTTCCCAAAAAAATAAAAAAATAAAAAAAATATCTCTAGAAAATAGGGAGTCATTAATTAGTTTCCTGAAGGATGGCATAAGTTACTATTTTTGGACTTTCGCCAAGTGTCACTTTTTCCTTGATTTTAGGCATGCGTGTCATAAGCCCTAATCAACTTAGATATATTTAATGGAAACCTCTAGATCTCATTCGTACATTTGATCTTGGAGATATAACATTCCCAAGGAGATCAAGGAGCCTTGGGTGGAGTTTAAGGCACTTTTCTGGGTGAGTTTTTCTTTTGTCGTCTTTTGTCGCCTTTTTATCGTTTTTTTTCTCATTTCACTTATGTGAGTGTTGTTTTGGTTGTTTCTCTTCATGGTTGTTGGAATTTTAACTTATATTAGCTTGTGGAAGTGTTGGTTCAGTCCGTTATTTTCCTTTTACAAGTGTTGCATTAGTTTTCTTATTTTTTCTTGTTAGTGGTCGTTGTTTCAGTAACTCTCCATGCATGTTTGTTTTTCCTTTTGCATGTTGATCTTCTGCACTTGATTTGCAATGATTTATATATCCTTAGTTGGATCTACACTTTAAAATGCACCATCACTAAGACCTTCTAGTTTCCCATACTCTTTTCGGGAGATCTGCCCTTCCCTTGGCCAAAAATTTCTTTGCCTAACTGGGCATTGCGCAAGTCCAAGGCTCAAGTTGATCCCTTGGGCTTTGAGACTATGCAATGCACAATACTAGGTTGACCAAACTGTGAATTGCATATTTCTAGGGCTCGAGCCTAATCCCTTGGCCACTGAGATTGCACAATCTCTCCCTCAGTCTGCCCAGGTTGAACTGCACATTGTGTAGTCTCAAGCCTCAGGCTACTGTCCTGGCTGCTAATACTGTGAAATGAATAGTTAAGGTAGTCAGTCCCTCTCCCTTCACCTAAAGAATTACACAATTTTTCTTTTCAGTCCAGTGGTTGCTGCTGAGATCTTGTTTTGTGAGTCATTTTGTTGAAGCTAATTCATCTTTTCACCAAAGAGATCTCCTTCAAAGGACACCACTGAAAGTAGCACTGGGGAGGAAGTTGAGAGTACTCCACTAAAATTACCATTATTCACAAATACTCAAGTGACCATATAAAAGGAGTCAAATATCACATGGTACAAATTCAATGAAGCTTTCTCAGCAAGAAGTTCCAAAGCAGATCTAGAGGACTGAAAAGTATATATTAATGTCCAAAAGTCAGGGCTACATAAGGTTGCATGAATTTATCCGAATTTCCCATGTGTAGACATTGTTAACTAGATAATTTCACATATATATTCCAAGACTATGACTTTGAACAATGCCAGTGGACAAAGACTTGCTTCTTTTCTGGAACCAAATGACCATCTCATGTACCATTTACCTAAGCTATAATTTCTCATGGACTATTACTTCTATGCCACCACCAACTACTTGAGCACTAAGTACATTGTTGAAATCCAGGTGAAAGAGCTAACAAAGTTCTGTCAAACACCCACAAACACCTACAAGAAAAAGTCTCTCGTGAGGGCCTATCTACTCTTGATGGTTCTATGTTTCAAAATCTATGGTCAGCAGAGCACTGCGACCTTCCCTAAAGGGTGGGAATTTTTACTGAACCTGGTTGTAGACGAAGGAAAACCATTCAACTGGTCAGACTTGTTTGCTCAACAAATAAGTATCCATGTAGCTAACACCTTGAATAATTCCAAGGGCAAGAAAGCTATATTTTACATGTTTTCCTACCTGCTAGATGCAATTTGTGCTCACAATTCATTTCCTAGCATGAATTGGACATGGACACCAAGAGAACATGTCGTGTACATCTACTGCAAGCTACTTTCATAGTGCAACCACAAAGGAGTAATGGAAAGGCTAGTTGATCACTTCCTCATTCTTTTATACAAGTTGTTCTTTAAGGAAGAACCACCTTACATGTCACATAGGGAAATGGAAGTAATGTCAGAGATAGCAGATTGGTTTGACTCACCAGATGAAATTTTCCTCAAAGTGTCTAGTGGAGAGAAGTCTCTTCATCTTCTACTGAAGTATGCCACTAATAAGTTAGTCATGCAAGAAGTTGTGTACGATCTCTCCACAGGGTTATCAACACATTTTCAAAGGAATAAGAAAACACCTTGGCCCGCTTTTCCTATGAAGATCGGATTGTACAAGATCAAGAATTTGAAAGTCACAGACGCCGAAGGCAAGGAGAGAGAGAATTTCACATTTAGTCATTTAGACTTCAATTCGTATGATCCAAGGAATGTTTTTAGAGAGCACTCTGCAAGGATTCATTTCCAGTGGCTAAGAAGGACATTTTTCAGACTCGAGGAGGAAGCATGGAAGAATTTTTATTTACTCTGCAGAAGGAAGCTACTCCAGAGGCAGTACCAGTGGAAAGGTGCAATATGGTGCATGAAAAGGGTAATAAGAAGGTTCATGTAGCCCAGGGGGAGAGAAAAGCCGCAAGACGAAAACAAATCCAATCATTCTGAAAGCAACCTTAGCAGTAGAGAACAAGAGCAAGTAGAGGATGTAGAAAGCTTAACAAAAGAAAAGGGAAGAACATGAGCAAAGGAGATTGGAGGAAGAAGAGTAGAAAAATGAAGAAGAAGAAAGATGAAGAGTATAATAAGAATAATTTGCATGAAAACAAGTTGAGAAGCAAGAGAAAACCTGGCTACCAGGAGAGGAGAGTGAACAGTTGCAAGACAAGGAGCTCACTCAAGAAATCGAGGAGTTGATTATGATTCAAGACATGAAGGTGGAACCAGAGCCATTGAACCAATATGTCAACATGATGCCAATCACACAATAGGTCACCATTCAATCGCCCCCTCCTCTAATAGAGAGAACTCCAAGTGAGGGAGAGGAAATTGTTCCTCTTAACTAGAGTCTAACTTATGATGAGCTTTAGAAAAATATTGTACAAGCATGAAAGAATTTTTTTTTGGACGACCTCGCATCCCCTGCATTCATCAGAGAAAGGGTGATTGCGGTGAACACTAGAAGGAATCCCAATGCCATTGTCACAGCCAAATTGGCCTTTGCAGGTGTAGCAAAGTAAAAAAAAAAGTATATGATGGACGAGAACAAACAACTGGCAAAGAAAATGCAGACTATTAGACAAGAGGTTGAACAACTCCGAGCAGAGGTACAAAACACAGCTCCCGCACAATTTTCTCTAGAAGAACTGAAGACAATGATACTCGCATTCATGCGACACTAGGAGAAACCAAGAAAAATATTTATGAGATTGTTATCATGCATATGAAAATTTTCCATTTGCACGACTTGCAACAGAAGTGTAAAGATCATGTTAAAACTCTTAAGGTTGCACAAGCAACTATTTCTACCATGCATGAATGGTTAATGTGATACAAAGGGGATCCGCTTGAATTGGGAAAGAAAACAAGGCAAGAGGAATATTTGGAAAAAAAAAAGGTTCCTATGCTCATCGAGAATAACAAACAACTTGCCTTGTTCATTTCCAACATTCAGGTCTCATATGCATGATTGTATAACTATGTGGATTTCATGGTGAATTCACACAGGATCCCATCAGTTGGTTCAATCATTGAGGGCGAGGCCAAACGCAAGAATCAAGTCAGGAAAGAGATTGAAGAGTACTTGGAGCAGTGCAGATAGATCGCCGCCAAGGAATATCTTGAAGTCAACAGGAAAAATATGCAGAAGTACATTGGTGGCTCTATCTAAATCAATACTATGTTTCTCCTACTAAAGAAGGACATTCAGACTGGTTCCAAGTTATTATACCCAGATGCCATGGAAGCTAGAGTTTGCTTCCATACTAGTACCATCACACAGTTTGGGGAAGTCATTGTGCAGTACAAATCCTGGCATCGTTACATGATCAAGCAACAACAAGTGGAAGTTGTTGAGCTAGAGTTTCCCTAAACTCAAGCTTGACATGCTTCATCTTATTAGGTTGTCTAGCTGACTCTACCTTATTTTTATCATATGGGTATGAGTATATTATAAAATTATTTTGTAATTAATTTGTAAGTGGAATTCAAAGTTTCAATTGTGGAATGGGAAGATTCATTTTGTAAATAATGTGAAGATTCAGGGATTTCCTAGAGTCACAAAGAGGAAGTGAAATGTCACCCCTTTTGTTATAACTATATCCTCATAAATCAAGTAAAGGGATTTTAGGAGCCAATTTTTTGGCTAGGATTTTAGCTTAGGATCGAGAGCTTGGGAGTTTGTTGAGGGCCTTAGCTTCTCCGTCGCGTAGAGGAGTATATTTATTTGGAGGAGTAGGTTTATAATTCATATTCCACTATTGGGGATAGTGGTTCGTCAGTGGTATATGTATGATTGGAACTTCCACTTAATAAATCTCAGAGCCAACACGTTTTCATGTATATGTTGTGAATATAGTAGGACTATTCTTGTTGTATTTGCAATGTATGTTATTTCACTTACGCTCATGCTTATGAACTATTTATTTTGCATTAGTATGAATCTTGTTGAACGCATCGTGTTGTTGTATATTTCCATCACTATTAACCTGTGAACTATTTTTCAGGTTACCTTTTGATGTCTTTATGCTCATGTGTTCCTTTGAAGATGTGTACTATTACAGACTTCTAAGGGGCTTACTAACTTTCCCCTTGTGTGTTAGAACCTTCATGCATTACACTTGAATTTCCACAGAGTCACACACTTGTTCACCAAAATCACAAATACACCACTCTATGTGTTATTGCAACCAAGGCACATCATTAAAATTCACTTCTTCAGCAACCAGGCTGTATTCTAGATAAGAATCTTACACCAAATGGTGTGAGGTCTAATTAGGAATTTGTATCAGGGAGATCCCCTGAATGTTGGAAGGTCCAACACCATCAACATTTATGGTGTTGGGAGGGAAAAATGACAAGTTGATCCCATGAAGTTTATTTAAACTTTCTATATCTTTAAATGGCTTATTCCCATATATTAACCCTGACAAGTTTTTTCAGAACCAAAAAACTGAAAGTGCCTGTTAACACTGGAAAATCGTACAAGCAAAGACAACATTATTAAATGTCAGGTAGAAGGATTACAGGGTTGAAAGACATTAGAGTATCTGGAAGTATTTAAAAAATCTATAAGGTCTAAGGAAAAATTAAATTTGAACTAGTCATAAATGCTTTTGCACGCAAAATCCTTCGATAAGTGTGCCCTTGCACACCTTTTGACCCAAAAAGCGCGCAATCCTGGGAGTGGTGGAAGTCACTTTCCGGGACCACAAAAAGCACACTCAAGAAAACTAATTCCACACTTGAAGCCGCGTAAGGACAACCACCCAAGCCTCCTTAGGACATCAAGGGAGCACACAATGGAATCACCCTCCTCTCTTGGGTCACCATCCACAATGTACCAAGAGAGGGAGGGAGGATTTGAATTCTCCTATAAAAGGCCACCAAGAGATGAAAAACTTGAGAGCACATTGTTATGCTGGCTAGAATTTCCCCAAGAAATACCAACAGTGTGTGATCCGAAGCAGTGATAGAGGGGACTCAGGTTTTGGCCATCCAAAAACTTTAGTCCACCATAGTAGAGAGAGGGATACTTTGCACCAAGGCAGCTTGGAAGTAAAGACATACTTGCATCAGGACTTAGAACCCCAAGTTCTAAGGGCCCCTTGGAAAGTGGGTTAAAGTTTCATCCTCATTTCCTACCAGCACTCAATAAGAGGGTACGTAAGCACCGCCATTTGGATTATTGACCGCCATTTGGATTATTGAAGTTGTTTGACTCTATTTATAGCTTTTGTGTTATTTGTTTTAGTTTTAGTTTAATTTTAATGTTTGAATATGCATGTTATTTCTCTATCTAGTATGTTTATGTTCTAGCATGTTCCACTAACTTGCTTGACTCCATATATTTTCTGCTTGTGACCAATAACATAAGAGGGAAAAACACACCCCTTAAGTTGGTGTGATTTCGTATGTATGTGCACCAAACACACTAACACAGGATTGGCGACTCCACTAACTTTTATTTCCAAGTTTATGTGGTTCTGCCTTTTTGCAGAGACCTCCTTCTGTGCTGTGGAGTTGGGCTAAAATTTCCCCCTTTCTCTCCTTCAGTCCCTAGTTCATCTGAAGTGACAGAATGAAGTAGAACAACTCCAAAAAATTTCATTTGCAAGAATTTGTGCACATTTCCCACAGACAGGTGCACCCAGGGCGTGCTTTCAGAGCTAACCTGCGCACATACATCATGCTTGTTTCAACCTTTTTCACGCAAAAGAAACAATGAGAAATTTCTCCCATATTTCTATCTTTTCCTGCTTGTAAAGTGCCTAGCAGCCCATAATACATCTGCCAACACTGGTTGAGGTACCCCACAGCTTGGTAAAGCCCACTCTTAGCTGCTTTTTGTACGTTTGGTGTTAGTTTTATTTCAAGTTGATTTTTTCAAAGTTCACGCATATTTTAAGTAGGGGGTAAATTAACTTGCATTCCGAAAAAAAAATTATTTTGCAAATTTAGGTACCAAAACACCTAGATAATTAGCCAAAGTAAGTGGCCCAAGTCCAAGCATGCTTAGCTAGTTCCCTTTTTCTAGTGTAAAAGTCATTAGTTTAGTTAAATTTTTGCACTAGGATTTTAGGACCAGGGCTGAATTGTCGATAGAAGAGCAAGTAATATTTTTTTCCTTTTCACCCTTCGATGATCCTAGGAAAGCATATGAACGCTCTCTATTCACAACTCACCATATCCCTGTAGTTGATCACATAGATTAATTAGGAAAATTTGAAAACGACCCATATCCGCGCATGTTTTTCTTTTGAGCAAGGAACAACGGAACATAGTTTAATAGGGGATTTTGAAAAGGATGATCGCATATCCACATGTTCAAACTATGTGCTTGTTCACTTTTTTCTCACACACATCCAAACACTAAGCAAAGCAAATACACCTAAAATTAACTTAACAAAACTCACTAAATTCTACCCATAGGGGCCACAAAATAATTTACAGTCTAAGTTAGGATCAAGGGGATAGGAATATAATAAGCAACCTTGAACATTCTTCATCTTGAAACATAGAATTTGACTATTTAGGGAGCTTTCAAATCCACCTATTAGCCCACAGAAAAGAAAAATCAGTTGGGGCTACCTGACCCAGTCGATACTCAGTACTGTTAGCTGAATTACAAAGAAGCCCAAGACTCGAACGCTCACGTGGGACGGTGGTAATAGTGGCCAAAATTAGGGCATCCTTTCCCTATAGGTGATGGTGTAGGCAAGCACTAGATCCTCTACCCTTACCTTGGTGGATTTTCTTCGGCTGACTGGGGGCATCGCCAGCTCTTATGGGACATTGTGCTAGCACTCGCAAGATATATTCTAAAGGCCCAGTTACATTTGATTGTGGGAGGACGATTAGGTCTTCTAGGATTTGAGTATCATACGCAAAAAAAAAAAAAAAAAAACCATATTTTTTGATTGACTGATCACATAGAATTAATTTAAAGGGAAAATTTATTTTATTTTTGCTTTGTTTTATGTAAGTGATTAGAATTTTGCTTTAATTATAATCTATATCCTCTCAAATATTTCCAAAGCCATACCTAGTCAACGCCAGAACGGACCCATTGGGACCTCATCAATCTAGACGTCTTTTGGACCTCCCCCCATTATCGGGAGAGGTTCCAGGTCTTTTTCCATTTAGGCGTCAAAGACACTTCCACCATTATTGGTTCGTCCTTTATTGGGGCATCCTTAGTTGGGAACCCTGGTCAATCTCCCAACACCACAATGCATACCACTCCTCCGACAACCCCTAGAGGGCAGAGGAGTGATACCCATTCGGGAAGCCAGTCGAATACACAACAGGGTTCGTTGCAGATAAACCTTCTTCCTAACCAGAACATTGTGTTTTCACAAGTCGCAATGGCTACAACCTTGCAGTCACCTTTTCTAGCTTCGTTGAATCTACCATATTTAACCAAGTTGACAAACGACCCCATTGTGAAAAACCCCATATGGCCTCCCATGCCCACGAAGCTCCCTTTAGACATCCCAAAGTTTGAAGGAAAGCAATTGAAATACCTAGTAAATCATGTTATGACTTTCCACCTATGGTGCTCATCGAACAACATCATTGATGATAATATTTGACTGAGACTGTTTCAATGAACTCTAATAGGAGTAGCAATGAAATGGTGTGTGGAGCAACCCTCTATTACACATGGAAGCTTTAGCGCCCTCACCACTACGTTCCTGACCTATTTTCAGTTACCCATACACCATGATTCTGTAATGGAATTACTGAAACACTTTAGGCAAACCCTCACCGTCCATATCTCGGACCATCTCCATGAATGGCAGCAGTGTCATAGTTTGTGTAAAGCCAAACTTGATGATTGAGTACTGTTAGAACTATTCCTGAAAACTCTCACTACAGAGATTTCGAAGGATGTGGTGCAAAAAAGGCCCATATCCGAAGAGGACACCATCAGTAAGGCCCAATAGCTCGAGCTGATCTATATGCAGTCAGGGTATATTTATAATATCCTGTCGAACGCCCTGCACCTACAAGCTTACAAAGAATTTCCAGGTGCATCGAACTCTGCAGAAAATTTAATTGGGTCATTGACCCAAAGTTACCCAGGAAACAATGTTAAAAACCCCAGTTACACATATGATTCTACCTATAATGTACCATAACCTGGCTACCAAAGTCATCATATGCGTCTGCAAAATTTGACCAGTAGGGTGTCATCGTATCAACATGGAGGACCCTATCCTTCGGCTCAGGGGACCCAGTACCCAGATAGACATGTTGACGGAAGAGCCCCCCCCTCCAACATCCATTCACAAACCAGGGACTGCATTATTCTCAGTCCCCAACACAAGACCCGCTTATGAAAAATAATGCAAAAGTGAACTTTGTGTAGCCTTCCCAAAACCAACCGCGCCAACCATATAACTAGGAGAATTATCCTCCTAACATGGTTAAGAAAAAAGGAAAAAACAGGCCTAAAGGAAATCCTGGACAGGGGGGAAATAGCTAGCAGCGCCCTTCGAAATCTTAGGCTAGAGGCAGTCCCAACCAAAATCAAAACCAGGAGCCAAGCAATTCCCAACGGCAGAACAAAAGTCCACCTCTTTGAACAAACCACTCTTGTTCGATCTGTGGCGAGTATGGCCATTACACTCACCACTGTCCTGACCTCCTTGAGCTAAAAAAGCTGCAGAATAACCATGGACAATGGGGATCAGCCCAACAACCAACTGTCATGCAGGAGCCCTTCCCCCATCAAGGGACAGTTAGCACGCAGCAACAAAATCTCGATGACTCTAGAAAAAACAACCACAAAATCTACGTGACTGGCGAAGAGATGTTTTTTCAAACACAGAATTGAAATTACGATACCCCACCAGACACCAATGCGTCAGAGGCTAGTACCAGTGAACCAACTACACCTTTGACCATATTAAAGATGCCTATCGAACCTTTGCCGAAGATGGCTAAGGGGCCAATTAGGCGAGCACGAAACTATTCCAAAGCAGCCCATAATTATAGCATTGTGGATGATTTAGCTCAATCTCCCACTGCCATGTCAGCTTTGGAAGTATTACAGTCCTGCCCAAATAAATGAAAAGCCTTGCTTTCTGCATTAGTCGATATCGACCCTGCGGATACACACCTAATGGCTTTTGATTTAGACAAAGCCACCCCTAGGCTTCCTTCGATGGTCGCCTTTCAGATACCAGTACCGGTCCAAAATATTACCATTTACCGATGTGTCATCGACGAGGGTGAATCCACATGCATCATGTCAAAGAACGTTTGGCAGAATTTAGGGTCTCCCGAGCTAAAGCCATTAGACATCACGCTTAAAGCATACGATGGTCGCCCTTCAACTCCCATCGGCCTCTACCAAAACGTCTCGGTCTACTTAGTCAGAAAGACGATCCTTATAGACAATGATGTCTTGGACACCCACTTGGACTATAATATACTCCTTGGTCAGAGTTATATGTACACCATGTCAGCTATAGCCTCCTCCGTCTTTCGAACTATGATGTTCCCCCATGAGGGCCGCATCGTTACTATCGACCAATTAACACATAGCGAAAAGCGGCCCCTAACAAATACTGATGTCATTCTACCCTACATAGATAGATCCGCAGACATTCTTTCACAGTACTAAGAATATGGCCCTAGCCAGTTCAAACCATCGTCCATCCTAGGATAATTCCCAAGAGATCCCCCCATCATACCTGAGGCATCACCTGATGTCACAGGAGCTCCGGTGTGCATGATGTCCACATCAACTGCCGAAGCTCGTCAGGACACAGACACAAGTAGTAACGACACAAAGTCCGTAGCCACAGCAGCCTCTCTAGCCTACACTGCTTCCCAAACCCCTTTCCTCTACCCCCCAGCTAGTTTCGTATCCCAACAGGTTTTGGCAATAGTGATGTTACCAAAAATATCATTTGCAATACGAGTTTGTTATCTCATTCCCTCTACTGGGACAGGAGCCATGCACATCACTACCACAGGGTTAAAGCCCCTCAGTCCCGAAGAGGCCCCACCTATTCAGGAAATAGTCAAAAACATCCCTGCAAAGGAAATTCCCATTGCAAAACTGATGATTACGGCTAAGAAAACCGAGAGAAAAGGAAAGAATTTGGAAACCCCCACCACACAACGGGAATCAACAGTTTGCGCCATATGCGACTTAATAGAACAACCTACCCATTTCTTCCCTGAGCTGGATGAATTAAAACCGCTCCTCAGCTCGGAGGTAGAAATCGCGACACTATGCTCCCATAAAAAGGAACCTGCCACCAAGGGCAAAGGCAAATCATTGTGTACCAATCATGCATGCGCTACATGCAGCAATTATGGGCACTATACCCATCATTGCCAAGAAATACCACGATATAGGGATGCCTTGCAAACCATCGAGAAATCCTATCAAGAGGATCCCCCCACCCAGTCTTCTGGAGATGAAAAACGATCATCCTATACCTACAGGAGGAACCACAATCACCTGAAAGGATCCCGACAAGGCCCCCTCTCCCAATCGAGAGTTGTGTACTCTGTGATGAGCTTGATCATTTCATAATTGATTGCCTAGCTTTGGAAATATTCCAGCGATGGTATCACTTTCATATAGTATATCGCGACAACATGGACATCCAATATTCATGTCAGATATTTGGTGACAACCAGCCAGTGCATCGTTGTCACTACATACCTAGATTCCATGCAACACTAGCATGTATGTGATCAACCTTAATCTGCCTCTCCCAAGAAGATGGCACAAACTTGAAATCCATGAACAACTCGACAACCCAGGAAGATGTGACGAGCAGATCCATCTTATTCTTTTCATCCAAAAATCGACCACTTAGGGAACCCTTAGTTACCCCCAACCGCTCTCCATAGAAAATACCAACATGTGCGTTATGTAAAATGCCCAATCACGTGGTCGCCACTTGCCCTGATTTAACAACGTTATGACGCTGGTACCCTGCCAGATCACAAAATGAGAATGATGGGAACCCCATATCTAGGCTATTTTGCCTAGTGTGTCTGGGCAATCACTGTGGATATCATTGTACCTATATCCCGCGAGTTATTCCCCTCATTGAAATGTTTCATACAATAGAGAAGAAACGGGACGATGAACTCAAACGATATAGAAAGTACATCACCCCCAGACCAGCAACCCCACACCCACAATAGCATAATCAAAAAATTGGGAGGGTGCACCAACCAAACATGATCCAAACCAAACCGAGGATAACTTGCGGGCTATGCGACCTGAATGACCATCGGGTAAATCAGTGTAAAGAGCTGAATCCCCTCGCAAGCAATTTTCGTACAGTCTCTTCTCGGCCACTAAGACTTCTCTCTAACCAAGAGAAGATCATGCGTACCTATTTCCGTATTTGTTCACACTTTCACCATACGATTAAATGTGAGCATATCCCTAAGCTCAAAGCAGCAAGAGCAACGTTATGTCTACACTCCCCCAAATATTTAGACGCACAAGAGCCAACGATACAGAAATGGAAGAAAAATACCTCCTCTTCTACAACAGATTCTTTCCAAGCGTTCACATCTGAGACGAAGAGTAGTGTTGGTTCCCACACAATCTACTCCGTTGGCACAGTGGTACCATGCACCATCTGCACTGGCTAGAACCACAAACCAGAGGCATGCCTACTAATGGAAACATTCAGGAAACTCTGCAATAGGAACAATTTCCACCAACAATAAATTGACCATCCTAACGGGTGACCCAAACTTGCGGTTATGCGAACTCCCATCACAGAGATTCTTCCCCCACCAAACGCTGACGACACGATACACCACTTACAATTTGTATCATCATATACCAAGAATAGGATTTCAGCCACCCCCACGTCCCAAGACTCCCACCTTATTCCTGTCACAAAAATTCAAGGTTCCTTGTGCTTTTGCATTGATTTTCGCGAAATCCCGAATTTGCATGCCGCCATCGAACTCCTCAATGATACCTAGCCTATAGAACAATGCCTAGTACAACTTGAGCTCGTCGACGAATGCTGAAGACAGTCACTGCAACACAACGAGGCCCATAAGAAAAGGGTAAAAGCATCATTCGACTGCCACATCAACCCTCGCTCATTCACCGAGGGAGAACTAGTCCTCCGCTACGATGTCGCAAAAGAAGCCCTAGGGCCAGGAAAGTTCGAAACCTTGTGGAAAGGACCCTACATCATAAAACATTACCTTTGCCAGGGGGCATACATCTTGATGAAACTAGATGGGACATGCCTCAGCAACCCCGTCAACAGCCTTTACCTCAAGAATTTCTACCCATAAGGGCCAAGAAGGCCCTACCCTAGATTCAACGTACACAAACCCCATCACTTTATATTTTTGACCAAAAGAAGAGCCACCATAGATTACCAACCCAAACCCTACTTCAGATTTGTTGATGGAGCATCAAGATGGTCTCAAAGTTTAGTAGCAGTTGCTTGGGTTATCTATCACCCAGACTAATCACCACTTTGCACAAACGGTGTGTGCATCAGTTCAACAAAAAACAATCAGGCAAAATATGACGTTGTCATCAGACTTATGTGTGACGCCCTCCATCAAGGCATACGCCATATTCATATATACCTCGATTCCCAGTTAGTAGTGTCGCAGTTAAACAAAACATTTGTGATAAGAGATTCACATATATTTATAAAATATTTACGTGCAAAAAGATTAAGCACACAATTTGACTACATTACATTTACACATGTACCAAGGAGTCAAAACCAAACAACTGATCACATACCTAAAAATATTCTAAACTGGAATGCATCTCGAATAAACCATCACACATAAAAAAAAAAAAAAACATAGAAAACATAGACATCCATCAACATAACATCATCCATAAGAAGAAATAGGGGGCACAACATGTAGAGCCACAAAAAATATCTCTCATATATATATATATATATATATATATATATATATATATATATATATATATATATATATATATATATATCATAGTGTATGAGTCTGAGTACAAAAAATAATGTCTCTGACCCATCAGTTAGCCCAAAGATACATAAAAAGTCATCAAAAATAGGGGAAGCATCCTCATAATGGGTGCTTTCCCAGTGTACAAATAAAATCAGGGCAGTGCTCCCCCAAGTGGGGCATCTGGACCCACAGCTGCTCCCGGTACCACTACTAGAGCCACCGTCAAAACTGAGACTGCAACCTGACGTAAAATAGGCCGATAGTCCCTCTCTCGGGCCATCAACGTCTCCAGCCAGACCTCCTCGAGGTCATCCAAAAAGCCTCGAGAAGGCATCCCCTACGTCAAGCGGTCCACTCGACCCTAGTCATCCTCCATAACTGACACTCGAGTAGTCAGCTCATCAATGCGAGCCTCTGCAGCATTTGCATGCACCCCCTCCTCATCAGCATGAGCTCGCTCGGTCGCAGCCTCAATAGCAGCCAAGCTATTTCCCTCTCTCGAAGGACCAGCACCATGACCAATTCCACCACCTTGAGGTTGTGCAGGATCTCCTACCAGCCCCCCATGACCACCCTGAGGTCTTCGAAGAGGACCGTGGCCAACCAATCGAGCCACGGGGTGACCTAACTCGCCAACATCTACAAGATTAACCAAAACTATGTTAGTGTCACCATAAAAACATATATACTCAAATAAATGCAGAAAACATAAAAAAATACTTTTTGGCCCCCAAGCATAACCAGGAGGGAGACCCATCTCTAGATCCCCCTGAAAGTCCATCCTTGCATATCGGAATAACAAAAACATCTGGGGGTTGACCTCAAACTAGGCCTTCGTCATGGCATTCTAGTAACACCCCACCATACCCCCACCTCCTTACGACATCACAGGAGCCCACCTCCTCATGCGAGGCTCCCGTGGCCCCCTAGGAGGCACTGCCACCACCGGTCCCAAAAACACCACCCTCTTGCACATGATGCTGCATATAATACTGGCGTACACAAACAACTTTGATCCATTCCGAACCTTGTGAAGTTTCACCACCATCCCATCATAGCAAAAGCGGGAAAAATTGAAAAAGTGCCCAGCTCTCAGCTGGCACAAGACTCCAACCTGCAGGCCCGATGCCCGATGTGGAGCCGACGACCTTGCAAATCGCACAATAGCCACCAAAGCGCACCGCTCGGCCAAATATTTCACCAAGGCAATGGCTATGCACCCCTCCATAAGGGGCACCTTGCCACAATGACGCGCTCGGAACCTCTCAAGATCCACCCTCCTAGAAGGAAGTGGATACTATAGTGCCTCACCCTGAGGAAGTAGCCCAGTCACAAAGTATATATCCATCTCAGGACAGATATCAAGGTAAGTCCCACGCAACACAAACATGTTACGCTTCATGTTCCAATGTTAGATCAAGTAACGCAGCAGTCAGTCCTGTGACCAAAGAAGCTCATTCTCCACAAACTTCAGGAGACGCCATTGCACCAACTGTCAGCTCACCTGACTGTCAGCGGCTAATGCAGTATGGATCTCGGGCCAGTCCCACTCCCTCCACAACATCGTGTCATCCAAATAGGAACCCATCAGCAACAGAAAAAACATTAAAAAATAGGCAAAATACCCAAATTTTTCCTTGGCCTTTTTCGCACCTGTCCCTCAAACATGTGCTCTAAAGGCACACTTGTATTTCTCACAGGCACGCATAAGGTGCACAAAAGGAGGGGAAAAGCTCGCTTAAGGTGTGGAAAACCCCAAAAATCGCACGTAGAAGGAACGCTCTTACCCTGATCACCTGCGTAATTTAGGGTCAAAATGGCTCAGAATCCATACAAACCAGTTTTGTACGGACCCCGACACCCTCAAACTGAAACAATTAAAGTGCAGGACGTCATGGAGGTTACCTGGGCATGATATCGCTAATCCCTGGTGCTCAGGCTGACCACAACAACAAGAACTTCTTTGTAGAAGCCTTTGACCTCTCAAAATCTCAACAAGCACAAATGAATTAAATTAGGGCCATATTCACCTATATATCACCCTTTTTAAAAACTTTGGAGGACCATAATGACAGCTCAGAAGGTTCGTTCTCCAAACCGAAAGCAGCACTATGATTAGCACTCCATAACAAATAGAGGCGATGCCACACATTCACACTCCCCAAAAGAATAATTTTTCAATGCCAGCAGGTATGCCCTCTCTCATCTTCTTTTTTAAAGCTCATGTCTTTCAATAATATTGGATAAAGAAGATGCTTTCACTTGAGGTAGTTGTTTTTGCAGGAAAACACGCAAACCATCCACAACTCCATCCACTGAAAGTTCTAGAGCAAGTATCATTCTACCCCCAGCGTGATAGAGTCCCAGAAAACTCTTCATTTCCTGACATCATTCCTCCATCAGAAATTAGCCATAGGTTCAACATATTCGACCGTGTTTATCATCACCTCACCCTGCACATGATAAACATCCTTGTTGGTCGGTAGAGCCTCCCCTCCATGGCGCTTGTCACCCAAAGTAGACCATTTATCACAAAAATAGTAACGACATGGACATGTCTCTATAGTCCTGGAAGCACCTCATGCCCATTCATCCACCATGCATAATGTCAAGTTTTACCATATGAAATAAAATCCCTTTCCCAAAAGACTAGGTTGTGTAAGCAAATTGAAAGCGCACTACTGCGCCTCACATTTGGCCTACCATACCTCCATCCAAATAATCCCATCTGCGATACTTTTTCATATGCTTCATCAACCCCACACATGATACCAACCAATGGGCCCCCCACACTCATCAAAATACTTTCCTCACGTCATTAGTGGGTGGAAACTTTCATGTTTTGGGGCACTCGTCTTTGTGTTTTGTACAAACCAAACCTCATTATTTTATTCTTTTGGTAAGTGTACAAAGACCGTAAATGACACACTATGTCCACCACCCACTCATTCATTTTTCCCCCATGACAGCAGTCCCTTGTCACCCTTGGTCAGAGTATCACACCCTCACGCAAAAGCCATCATGACATTCATAACTAGTTTATACCCACCCTAGAAGTCCTACCGACTCTAGGGTTTCCCCATCAGAAATAGTTATGACTGCTGCCAAGCTGCTTTTTATACTCCAAACTTGGGCCACTGAATCCACATCAGTTTTCAGTCATCCCTCACCATCATGCTTGTGTTAAACCCATCACATCCAGGATCATGATCCCCTGAATTAGTGACCCTCTCGTTCGGTTTAGGCTTCCTTTTTGTGGACTTCACCACCTATTTTCTAAAAAGGAAGTTATACCTTGGATCACCCCTCTCCATAAAAGGGGCATCCTCAGGTGGCACTATAGGAGACATCATTTCCCATAGATTTCACTAATCCTCCTGACATTCAACTACAATAAAAGATTTCGTGTCAAAATGGTATCATACCTGACAATCATTGCACTTTGATCAAATTCGTCGAAGACCCGTGCCTTCATAAGTGTCTCTTTCAGCAATTCTTACACGGGAAGGTCCCAGCCAACACCTATGTGTAAAATACGTAGTTGTATGCCATACCAAGTTTACGCATATGGGTACCACATTCCACCTATTGTCAAAGAAAAAACGCCCCTGAGGGCGTCAGCAGTCGTCATCATCAACCACCAAATCACTACCATATTAGTGATGCAAAAATAACATGTATCTGTCAAACAGATTTGTTTAACTAGCCACATCATTATGAGCATGGGACATGCCCGCCTCGTAGAAAATTTGTATATATTGTATTATATTTTCTTACAGGGGTCCCACAAGACATAGTCGTTCTTCGAACCGGTGCAGGGTGTCTCCAATTCTGAGCTACACGCAGGTCTCTCTCTCTACGCATAGTATAAAGAAAAGAAACTATAATGTATTTTGGCTATACAACTCTTCCTAGACCTCACACATTAGGGGGAAACTATTAACACTGGAAAATTTTACAAGTAAAGACGACATTATTAAATGTCAGGCAGAAGGATTTACAAGGCTGAAAGACATTAGAGAATCTGGAATTATTTAAAAAATATCTAAGGTCCGAGGAAAAATCAAATTTGAACTAGTCATAAATGCTTTTTCTTGCAAAATCCTTTGATAAGCGTGCCCTTGCGCACCTTTTGACCCAAAAAGTGCGCAATCTTGGGAGTGGCGGAAGTCACTTTCCGGGACCACAAAAAGCACACTCAAGGACACTGATTCCACACTTGAACTTGCCTAATGACAACCACCTAAGCTTCCTTAGGATATCAATGGAGCACACAATGGAATAAATGTGGCACACAATGGAATCACCCTCCTCTCTTGGGTCACCATCCACAATGTACCAAGAGAGGGAGGGAGGATTTGAATTCTCCTATAAAAGGCCACCAAGAGATGAAGAACTTGAGAGCACATTGTTATGCTGGCCAGAATTTCCCCAAGCAACACCAACAGTGTGTGATCCAGAGCAGAGATAGAGGGGACCCAGTTGTTGGCCATCCAACAACTCTAGTCCACCCTAGTAGAGAGAGGGATACTTTGTGCCAAGCCACCTCGGAAGTAAAGACATCCTTGCATCGAGACTTAGAACCCCAAGTTCTAAGGGCCCCTTGGAAAGTGGGTTAAATTTTCAACCTCATTTCGTACCAGCACTCAATAAGAGGGGACGTAAGCATTGTCGTTTGGATTATTGAAGTTTTTTTACTCTATTTATAGCTTTTGTGTTATTTGTTTTAGTTTTAGTTTAATTTTTATGGTTGAATATGCATGCTATTTCTCTATCTAGTATGTTTATGTTCTAGCATGTTCCACTAACTTTCTTGACTCCATATATTTTCTGCCCGTGACCAATAACTTAAGAGGGAAAACCAGAGCCCTTAAGTTGGTGTGATTTCGTACATACGTGCACCAAAAACACTAACATAGTGCCCTTGGGAATTATTAATGACTTGTCAAATATGAAATACTATGCCGATGGTGGAACAACCATTCTCGACCACACCACTCATTTTTTTGAATTTTTCACTAAACATAATATTCATTGCGAGGATATCGCATGCATGTTGTTCATCCTCATGTTCAAAGCGCACGTAAAGGAATGATGTTACACTTTTCCAGATGCTTCTATACATACTTTCGAACATCTTGTCAAGGAGCTTTACCAAGCCTTTGACAGGTATGATTACAAATATGTTTTCAAGAAAATCATGCATTTGATAAAAGCACCTAATGAATATCTTAACAATTTTCATGATCACTTCATTCATTTTTGTTTCGAATTTTCCAAAGATGATATCGATTGAATTTAGTGAAATATAAGTTTGAATTTCTTGTTCATATTTCAATGAATACTAAAGAATATAAATCTTTTGAAATGCTTCCAACATATCTCGGTTATGGAGCTCCTAAATTTGCGATGAAGGAAGTTGCTATTTTGAGTGACTTTTCATCCTCTCCTGTTCAAACAAGTCCCTTTATGTAGCTTGAGGTGGGAGAAATTAAGAATTAATCCATTGATTTACCACCATATATTCTCCCATCACACATACTCAGAATTTCACTATAGGTTTGGATTGTGAATCTGATGTTTTTGATGATCTTATATCTCCTTGTCCTCCATGTGTTGGTTACTTTGGTCCTCCTGGCTATGAGTTGTTTGGTTCACTTTTTTCAAACATTTCTTTTGATGTTCATGAGGATCAAATTCAA
Organism: Pinus albicaulis; assembly: GCA_034641835.2. Lineage (NCBI taxonomy): Eukaryota > Viridiplantae > Streptophyta > Pinopsida > Pinales > Pinaceae > Pinus > Pinus albicaulis. The sequence continues at coordinate 1,674,223,141 of CM076575.1, read as the reverse complement.
TATGCAGTTAGTGTTGAAAAACAAACTTGTGATATCATTTATGTTGACTATGTGTGGGAATCTATTTCTGAATAAGAATCTATGATGAAGGTTGATTCTTCTGCTTCCACACCTCTCTCTCATTATCCTGACATTTTCCACGACTCTGCCATTATTGTTGAATATTCCAAAGAGTCAATTTCTGATGATGTTATTTCTAATCACACTCAGAACTTGTGGAATGTCATTTTTACAACCAAACATGTAGAGGAAAAATCTTCTTTTCCAGATCTTTCCAATGATACATCAGCCAATAGGTCTAGGTTTTTCTTTATTTTGAGTTTCCTTTGGGTTATTTTAAGTTTCTTCTTCATGTTTTTCACTCTAACCTTTCAAATCATGGCCTTAGCATAATAGTTCCTTGCCATATTTCTTTGCATGGTGGTATCCATGTTTTCTTTTCCAGTAGCTTCTCCATGTGCACATTCACTCTGTCAAGCCAATACTCCCTATTTTTCTCAATCTCAACACTTATGGAGTCAAATACAATATCTTGAGCTTGAGCAACAACTATGGTGTCTTGAGCTTGAGGAGGAGATGGATCTTCTAAATTTTATTCCTTCCTAGCCATTACTCTTGTCTTAGGTATCCTAGGTTGTGTTTGAGTATTCTTTTCTTCCAGCTGCTCAACATCAATAATAGCCTTACCTTTATCCTTTGCTTTCAAAACACTTGTTTTACTTGTTGATGGAGGGTCCTCTTGTGGCTTGCTCTACTGCATTAGAGCATGTCTCAACTGTCTATTCTCTTGTTGTAATAAATCCATCATGAAATTGGATTTGGATAGGTCATCCTTCAACTCTTTAATCTGTGCCTCCTTCTCCTTAATGATATCTACTACTGCCTTATCTTCATGTTTTTCTCCTAGGGAAACCATCTCAACTTCTGGAGGTACCTCTTCTTCATTATGCAATGATGAATCATGTATGCTCAGAGTTGGTTCCTCTCTCATGGTTTCCAATTGAACTACCTATTCACCTAAAACCTCCTTAGGTATCCTTTTTGCTTGAGTTCTAGTTTTAGGCCTGGACCTAGGCATCTCCTCTACTGCTTCAAGAACAAATACCAACTTCTTACCTTTCTTTTCTGCCCTTGAAATCTATGTTCTAGGTTGAGTTCTTGTCACTGATGGCATACTTGATATTTCAGCTCCTTGTGGTCTTGATGGCGACGAAGGAGAGCTTTGACACTTTGACTGGTTGGATACATGTAAGAGAGCACACTACAAGGAAAAGACCCTCTAGCGGAGGTTATAAAGGAGGTTTTTAGTGTTATAAAATTGGCCAAAATTGTCAAAAAAACATTTTCTACAACATCCGTTTATGGTTACGGAGGTTTTGGTGGAGCTTTTAATGGAAAGCCTTCCAACATACCTCGGTTATGGAGCTCCTAAATTTGCGATGAAGGAAGTTGCTATTTTGAGTGACTCTTCATCCTCTCCTCTTCAAAAAAGTCCCTTTATGCAGCTTGAGGTGGGAGAAATTAAGAATTAATCCATTGATTTACCACCATATATTCTCCCACCCCACATACTCAGAATTTCACTATAGGTTTGGATTGTGAATCTGATGTTTTTGATGATCTTATATCTCCTTGTCCTCCATGTGTTGGTTACTTTGGTCCTCCTGACTATGAGTTGTTTGGTTCACTTTTTTCAAACATTTATTTTGATGTTCATGAGGATCAAATTCAGTATGGAGTTAGTGTTGAAAAAAAAACTTGTGATATCATTTACGTTGACTATGTGTGGGAATATATTTATGAACAAGAATCTGTGATGAAGGTTGATTCTTCTACTTTTGCACCTCTCTCTCATTATCCTGACATTTTCCACGACTCTGCCATTATTTTTGAATATTCCAAAGAGTCAATTTCTGATGATGTTATTTATAATCACACTCAAAAATTGTGGAATGTCAGTTTTACAACCAAACATGTAGAGGAAAAATCTTCTTTTCCAGATCTTTCCAACCTGTCATTTGATAATTCTCAAGAAACAAAAGGATTTCTTGTTTTCAATATTCCCCTCTTTATGATTCATCAGATCATGAGTATGCCACTATTTTTTATATTTAAGTTTATGATCATGGTTATCGTGATATTTTCGTTGATTCATCCAATAACGGATCCATGTTATCCTTGATTGATTTTTCTAAACCACTGGTTTTCGATGATCTATCTTTTAATGTCTTGGAACTACCCCAAGCTATCAAGGCACTTTAGCTCACACTGATTGTTATGTTAGGTTCTCATAGTCTTGAGGCTAGTTCCAATCATGATCAATATGTGTTGTATCTTTCAAGGACCTCATCATTCTATTGTGCAAATTGAAAATCAATTTTTTCGAAAATCTTCGCATCCTCCATCTTTTTTGCATGATCCTGTTGCTCAATCATTGGAGGAGTCATACTTGAAGAGATTTGTTTTGAATTGCAAGTTTTATTCTTTCTTTTTGTTTGTCCAGTTTTAAGATTCAAAATAATGTGTGTGCATGTTACCTAGTTGTGATGTGAGAAAATACCATCATACATTCGTAGAATGTTTTGCATGCACTTTTCTGTGATATTTTTTGCGCATATTTTCAAAATTCAAATTTTATGACATGCATCGATTCATATTTCTTGTTTGTTTTTATTTTGAATATCTTTCTTGATATGTGTTCCCTCATCTATATAGGTCAACTGATGCATCGGTTGTTACATTGGAAGTTTCATTTTACGTAATCCTAGCATATGCTCGGTTAGTGTAGGAGTAGGAGTACTTTGTTGTTTTCTTTATTTTTGTTTTGTTTTCATTTACATTCTACCATTCTATTTTATTTATTTTCAGTTGTAGGTTAGTTTCCACATGAGATCATGTTTGATTCCCGAAGCAAGCATGTTGAATTTGAGAAGGATATTGTGCTACTGTTAACACTTGGTTATCTTTTTGTTCCCTCTCTTTACGTGGATCTTGCATATTTTAGTTGATGATACTATGATTCAGAGAAAACCATAGTGGAATCACGATGATTGAATCAATAATTACCACCTACTCTAATCAGCCTTTTATTATTTTTAGGTTTTTCCTTGTCAACTAAGTTGACTAGAGTAAGGAGGGGAGGAAAATTTAATAAGTATGTCAGAGGTGTATACATATCCTTCTGTGAAGGGACAACTTCTTATTCTCTCAATAAGTTAGGATCCCTCTTCCACCCCATGAAATTAATAAGTGCCTATGCACAGTTATATGAACAAAATGAAAAAATAAAATAAAGGGAAAAATAAGATAAAGGCTTCCTACACAGGGAGATGAAGCAAGCAACTTCATTGAGGTACTGACCAGGCTCATTGGTAGTGGAGAAATGTTTTCATTCCTGAAGTGACTCCATGGGGTATTTTCCAAGACTGTTGGCAGCAGAGCAACAATAAAGCTAAAAATTAAAACTTTGAAAATCCTATTTCACTTTTATATCTATATACTCCTCATCCCCAATCAAAACAACTGATTTTGAGTTGGATTGGTTAAGTGCTCCGTCGATGAAGAGAATGGTAGGGAATATATCTTTAACTCAAGATAATTAAATAAAATATGGTTATCAATGAATTCAACAATAATTCCTGAAGAGTCAGACCTTTTTTTCATGAGACAAGACCCATAAAGAAAGCTGTAGATCTACCAATGTGTCGCCAAGCGTTGTAGTTGCTACAACCACCCTCCAAAAATTTTCCCATTATTTGATTTTGGAGCCTTCCCTTCTATCCACATGATCTTACATTTTAATGTTGTCAAGTATTCATGTTATGATCATGGCTTGTCTTTTCATGTTGTGCTTGTGATGAGTTGATCTCAACTTGATATCTTCCAGACACAATCTACCTCTTGACTTGACCTAGCAGCATTGATGGGATTGCCTCTAGAAATTGTGCAATCTTGGAAGGAAAGTTAGCCTTAATGAGCTGAATTGCAAAATCCATACAAGCTAGCCAACCTTGATCTTGGAAACTGTTAGGGCTCCTTAGTTTTCGAAGGCTAAGAAAGGAAACCAAAGAGGTAAACATAGACCAACTTTTGAATGGGTATCTAGCCCTACCAAATCAGGGAGGGCTCTCTCAAAATCAACCTCACAGCTAATCAAAGTGACTGGAGAGTATTAGAATTTTAGGCTAGTTATAAGCTTAGTAGGGTTTTTGATGTAGTTTTTGTTGGATAAGAAGCACTAGGTCTAGGAACTATGCCAAGTGTTCCAAAGGATCAACTACAGTCATATAATGACGTAAGCTAAATGTAACTATTGACACAATTTGAATTTTTCATTGTAGTGTGGTGACGAAGAAATCATGTAGAAGGAGTAAAATGAGCATACTGTATGAATTCATTTACTTAGAAGATAAAAACACTTATATGAAAATCTCAGATAAAACATAGCATATGAGGCAATGTATCATGTTTAAAACTTATGAGATTAACACAAGAAAAACATAGATGGCTGCTTGAAAAAACTGATCATAAGATGCATAAGAAAAATGCAAAAAAATTATTGCTAACCACATCACAAGAATCCCATAAAAATAGCTACAACTGGGTGTAAATTACTTCTGCAAAGAGTCAAGTACACCAGTTCCAAAAGAGTGTGAAATTCAAATATCCAACCCTCTCATTGACTTGATTCTGAGTACATATAGAAAAAAAAAGGTTCCACCTCTAAGGGTCGAATGTTGATCCATAGAAACTAATTAATGAACCTAATGACTCATTGCCTAATCCTAGGGAAGTTAGAAACAACTTTCCCCTTTTTAGCAAACTAATTGAGCTTATCTCGCAACGAATTAATCACAAGATTCTTTACAATGATGATCATTAATAAGCCTACTAGTCATCAAATAACTCATGAGTCAACTATGACAACGACCAAGTATTACCTTTGACCTCCAGGTGTGGTGAAAAAACTTCAAACATAGAAACACAACAAATATTTCCCAGAAACACATCAAGTTTTTTAGAAGAAACACAACAACTTTGGATTCATTTTTAGGTGACTTAGAAGAGGTTCTAAGAGATGATGAAGGTTGGTGAAGAAATATTAGGATGTATACTATGCCCTAGAACCCTTAATTCATCCAAACTCATCATTTTATCCCCCTCAAAATTGATTTTAAGAGCAAGTGTCCAGAAACGCAGCGAATTTCTGAAAGGGTGGCAGAAAGGTGTAAAAAAGGCACTTCTTGATCATTTTATTCCAAACCATGACTATACAGGAATACAAAAAACTTTATGACATCCTTAAGTCATTAGCTATCTAACCATGTTTGAATATTTGGATTTGGACCCTCTGAGAAAAAGCACAACAACTAATTGTGGCATTTCTGTTGGTTTCGTTTTCTCCTGTGTGCACAAAAACTTCAAAATTTCAAAATTTTGCCTCTTTTTATTTGATTTCTGATTTTATTTCATAGCACCAATGGTGCACCAGCCAATAGGTCTAGGTTTTTCTTTATTTTGAGTTTCCTTTGGGTTCTTTTAAGTTTCTTCTGCATGTTTTTCACTCTAAACTTTCAAATCATGGCCTTAGCATAATATTTCCTTGCCATATTTCTTTGCATGGTGGTATCCCTGTTTTCTTTTTCCAGTAGCTTCTCCAAGTGCACATTCACTCTGTCAAGCCAATACTCCCTATTTTTCTCAATCTCAACACTTATGGAGTCAAACACAATATCTTGAGCTTGAACAACAACTATGGTGTCTTGAGCTTGAAGAGGAGATGGATCTTCTAAATTTTATTCCTTCCTAGCCATTGCTCTTGTCTTAGGTCTCCTAGGTTGTGTTTGAGTATTCTTTTCTTCTAGCTTCTCAACATCAATAATAGCCTTACCTTTATCCTTTGCTGCCAAAACACTTGTTTTACTTGATGATGGAGGGTCCTCTTATGGCTTGATCTACTGCATTAGAGCATGTCTCAACTATTTATTGTCTTGTTGTAAGCAATCCATCATGAAATTGGATTTGGATATGTCATCCTTCATCTCTTTAATCTGTGCCTCCTTCTCCTTAATGATATCTTCTACTGCCTTATCTTCATGTTATTCTCCTATGGCAACCATCTCAACTTCTGGAGGTACCTCTTCTTCATTATTCAATGATGAATCATGTATGCTTAGAGTTGGTTCCTCTCTCATGGTTTCCAACTGAAATACCTCTTCACCTAAAACCTCCTTAGGTATCCTTTTTGCTTGAGATATAGTTTTAGGCCTAGACCTAGGCATCTCCTCTACTGGTTCAATAACAAATACCAACTTCTTACCTTTATTTTCTGCCGTTGAAATCTCTGTTCTAGGCTGAGTTCTTGTCACTTATGGCATACTTGATGTTTCAGCTCCTTGTGGTCTTGAAGGTGACGAAGGAGAGCTTTGACACTTTGACTAGTTGGAGACATGTAAGAGAGCACACTACAAGGAAAAGACCCTCTAGTGGAGGCTATAAAGGAGGTTTTTAGTGTTATAAAATGGGCCAAAATTGTCAAAAAAACATTTTCTACAACATTCGTTTATGGTTACGGAGGTTTTGGTGGAGCTTTTAAGGGAATTCAACACAACTAAAAAAATGGGCAGATGGAGGTTATTATGGATGTTTTTTTCATCGGTGCGTTACTAAGGTTTCAATGCACCGGTGCGTGTCTTCTAGATGGTGGCCGCGGGGCGGTCGAAGGTTCCTGCACCGGGCCGTCAAGGTATAAAACCACACTGGGCGTAGTGTTGGTGATACAATGCATGGGGCCGTACCAATTGGTCTTGGGATTTGTGTGGTTCCCATAGGTCATCTCAACGCACCGGTACGTAGACTTATAGAAATGCACCGTGTGCAGTATTATAAAAACACACCGATATTTATAATTGGTATTTGTATTTGTGCGGTGCCCATACATCGTACAAATGCAACGGTGCGTAGTCTCACATAAAAGCTCCGATACGTAGTATCACACAAACACACCCAGATTTTTAATTGGTTTTGGTATGTGTGCGATGCCCATAAGTCATAGAAACACACCAGTGAATTGCAGCATACAAACGCACCAGTGTTCATTTTGTATTTTTTAGAAACATCGACCCGTGAAAGTCTAATTATTGTGATTTTTCTAAATTCATTATTCATCAAAAGTCGACATATCTTATAACAATATTCATATTAATTAAATTTTTATTAATGCATTTGAATGTGATGTTTGGATTAATTTTTTATATCATATCATAATTATTTTGATTTTTTAAAATTCATTATTCATAAAAAGTCGACAAATATATATATGTTATAACAATATTCATATGAATTAAATTTTTATTAGTGCATTTGAGAACGACATTGGAGAATGCAATAGCAACAATGGAGAACGCAATAGAATAAATTAAAACATACATATATATATATATATATATATATATATATATATATATATATATATATATATATATATATATATATATATATATATATAAGATAGTCTTTGTCATACAAAATGGGACGATTATTGGTATCCCTTTGTCTTTCAATTGGGACACTATTTCCATTACATTAAAAAATTGTTTGATTTCACAGACAAATATTTCAAAAAATACAACACCTTTCTTTGATATCCAAACATAGTGATCATCATTCTTCGCTTGAAATGTTGTCACTGCTAGAGCTACTTCCATGACTTGGGTTATTTTTAGGAATGTTTTGTTCACGATGTTGATTGTTTTCTTCTTCTTCACCTTCCATCTACAAACACAAAAATAAATTGAAATGAGTGTATATAGATTGGTGAGAATAATGAAAATTGCAATATTAAATAATATACATCAATGTAAATTGAAAAGAAAAATGATGTACCATAGAAACAATTGACTCATAAACTATACACTTTCTTTCAAAACCATGTACCATGCCATCTTTCAAAATTTCATCTGTTAGCGCAGTTCCATACTTTATTTCCTGCAAGTTTTATACCCCATAACAAATCATATATTTAATATAAAATATGTTTTTGTTCTATTAATTATAGACGGAGCTAAGTAAAACAAGAGAAATAGATGCTTACAAATTCCACAATTAATTTCTGATATGCCAACATATACTCACAACCCATATTTAACCCAATTTCAATCAAAGGGTCGTCTAAATGGTTCTTCTTTGTATGTTAGTACATGTTTGAAGACATGCAATTATGATTTTTGTAAAACAACTTAAAAAATACAAAAATGAAATCTAGTTAAGTTGTTATAAGGAAGTAATAATTACTCACAAACTTAGGAATCAACTCTTTTCTTCCTTTTCATCCTATTTTATGTGGTGAATGGGTTCCATTTTCTTTTCTTTTCTGCAATAAAATACTTGAAAATTAATATTTAATGCTAAATTGTTTATTTATTGTACCTAATGATCGAAAAATTCAATTATTACATATTACATTTGAAGCACGTTGTTGTTGAGATGGCTCCTCCTGCAATACAATTTTGTCCATTTCTTTGACCATCTCTTTGTACACGTTTTTGGACATTCCTACTGACATATTTCTGATATCATCTCATTCATCTTTTGAAATTTTCATAATCTTCTCGAAAATGTAACATGACAATAAACTATTTAATTTTTATATTGATATATGAAAAGTAAATATAACAAAAGTGATATATATAAATAATTCTAGACAAACATTTAAAGGAATATTACTTTTTCATTCCTTATTTTTTGTTGTTGTAAGTTTTTTCTATTAAAAGTCTGACATGTCTCATTGACCAATTCTCTGGAAACTCTTCCTATAGTTTAGATAAAATTCGGTTCTTGGAATCATTGGATTGGTTTTTGTATTGTAAGTGGAAAAAACGTCTATACATTTATTTCACTAGATCCCTCAAACTTTTGTGAAAAAAATTTCCCCTTTCATTAACCTCCAACACCACTCCATATGAGATAAGGAGCAATTCATTTTCATTTGCATGTTCTATTTTTTTTTCTTAGAACAACATGCCTTTTCTGAGTTGTTGGTTCATGTAGAACATTAAACAGATGTGAATTAATATATTGTTTGACACATGTTATCTAATAATTTTAAGTATATTATTAATGAAAATTAAAAAAATAAACTCATATTGGATCGATAGTATTTTTTTCATTCACCTGATTCATCCTTTTGCAATTTTTCCATCAAGCTTTTAAGCTCTTCTGGTCCTAGATCAAAAATAATCTTATTGAGCTTCGTCATTTTGTGGCTCTGCATGATACACAGTAAACAATACATATTATTTAAACTTACATATAGTTCAAAAATAATATTTTTTGTAAAGTATTTACAAAGAACTTGCCTTTTTTGTTTTTCTTGATGTGTTATGAGTATTTTTGCTACTTGATCCCTTGTCAGTCATTTCTTTATCAATCTGAAACCTATACCATATCATTCATTAATATATTTATAAATAAATTGTCAACTTTTTAGGTAAAAAATAAATCTCAAGAAACCGGTGTGTCTTTCATGATGTACGCACTAACGTCGGTGCGTGGGGGTATTATAAACGCACTGCACAAACAGTATAATAGATTGTACGGTACGTGGGGGTATTATAAATGCACCTCACAAACAATATAATAGAACGTACAGTGTTATCCTCGTAACATAGAGCACTTGTGCCCTATTTTAGATATGGCGCACTGATTTTAAAAAATTGTTTTTAAATTTTTTATTACACAGTACTTGCACGGTGCGCTGTATAATACAGCGCACCAATGCGCTCGATTACGCAGGGTGCACCGATATTAAAAAAAAAAAAAATCCATTTTTTTCAAAAACTCACGCAAGGTCTGACATGGATTGGGATCCGACTATGCAAGTCGTCCCGTGGGTTGGATGTCAATCTAAAATGAAAAGCCCTAATTCTGAATTCACAGAAACATGGAGAATAAAAGGCAGAAACAAAAAAATGAAGGGTTTAGGGTAAAAATGTATAAAACTACAAAAAAAAGTAAAAAAATAAGCAAATTTAATCACGAGATCTTTTGAAATTCTATGCTGCAGGGTTTGAATCACCAGAGGTTTGGATTCTGATTGTCTGAATACTTCTGTTCGAACGTATTTCACTGCTCCACAGTGCTTTCATGCTCTCTTGCTCCAGGTATGTCTCCTGCAAATCTTTGGCTGAAAATTTTAGCAAAAAATATTGAAATAATTAAAAGTGTTTAGTATTTAAAGAATTTTTTTATGAAATTGTATTTTCTAAAATATTTTGCCGCCCATTTTTCAATTTTCCACTTTTTTTTACTTAAAGAAAATAGAGTTGCGCTTTTTTTATTTGCGTTTATTCGTCACCGGTGCGTCACTTAATAGCACTGCACCAGTGCGTCCTTTGGTAACGCGGCACCGGTGCGTAGTAACTAAAACGCACCGGTGCGTAGTAACTAGAACTCACCGGTGCAGTTATCTGTACATTAGCACTGATTTGCGATTGAGCCACCAAAATTACTTTTACGTGTGTGCACCAAAATTAGACATGTTGGAAATGTACATTTTGTTGTGAAAATATTTGGGCCATTTCTTTTCAAAACTACACCTCTTCTTATTTTAGAAAAATAAACTTTAACCTTTCCATAACCTGCAACAAGAAAAGGTGCCCCATGATCTGCCTGCTGACCCATGATCTGCTTGCTCATTTGTAAGTTCCTCCTCCATCTTCGCATCCAATTTCCTCTTTTCTCCTTTGTTCTTTCTATCTTGATCTTAACAAAATTTATACAATCTTTGTTTTACGAGAAACTGACCTTCAATGTTCTGGGATCAATGACAACGAGTCCTTCATTCTGCATTTGTTAGCAGAAGAAGACCGATTTTCGACTAGATGATGCAGTTATTACATGTGGAGTCAATGGTTTCACGTAGAAAATGAGTATAGGGTTGAGCAGAGGAAAGACATTGCAAAATGGGCTATTACATTAGCTTTTCCAATGGGAAACCGATTTGCAGGTGTAAATATGGTAGCTACAGGTATCTATGCTTTTCTTCCCACAGAAATGGTCATTGGATTTCCATTTATAATACAAGCAAACTTTTTACTAGTTTCATCCAGAGAGAGCATCATTTTCAATAACAAATGGAACCAGGGAATCCTTAAGTGTATCCCGTTTGCATTTTGTTTGGAATTTCGTTCTTTGATAAGTGTTGATTCACCTATACTTTCAAAAATTTGGATTTTTGGGTACCTTCCATGTGATATTCCTCGTTATCCACAGGACCACGGCTCAGACAAGTTAGAGATGCCATTCAGGTTCAATTGCAATTCGAAGATGTGATTTTATGTGACGTCAGCTTTGCCGGTAAAATTTTATGTAAGCCAACCGAAGCTTGGACAATACTCCCAACTGTTTTTAATCGCATTCTGGAGAATCTTTCCCTTCATGGAACCTACCAGCCGGATCAAAAACGTCAATTGATCTTTCTCTGATGTCCTTAAGGGAATGAGAATCCTTCCCTTCATGGTGCCTCTTGGCTTTATCAACTGCCTCGATTGATCTTTCTCTATTTTCCAATCTTTCCCTGTCATCCTTGTAAGAATGAGAATCGTTACCTTCATGTGATCTCTTAGCCCATTCAAGAGACTCAATTGATCTCTCTCATGTATGTCTCAGATTTTTCATAAACCTTTTCTCCTTTTGTACTCTGTCGAGCTCTGTAGCCGTCTACATCCCTGTAAGCGTCTTTGTCCGTATTTTTGTTTGAATCACTCATTTTCTCTGCTATAAACTTCTCAGCCGAAATTCAAACTCTCGTCTTTTCAAACCCTCATCTCCTCAAAAAAAATCTTGCCCACTATTCGAACCCTCCGCTACTCCAATACTGCATTTTACAAAATAAATTTTCCTTCTTAGAAAAGATATTTCAATGAAAAGATGCTTCGCGCGAGGTTTTATTTAACCCTGTTCTGGTGCGTGGGATTTTATAAGCGCACCGATGCAGTTCATAAGATCGCAACTTATGTTTTGGCGTGGTGTTTTATGACGCACCGGTGCGGAAGTGTTGTGAAGCATCGATGCATATTAGTACTAAGATGCACTGGTGCGGGTTATGATTATAAGCGCACCGGACGAAAAACCAGGAATCTCGGCTAGAAATGGCGTACTGTATAAAGTTATTTTTTTTTTGTATGTAAGATCATAATAAAATAATGATAATTCTAAAGCACATGAATTTATTTGCATTATTTTCCTAACTTTATTATGTTCATATTACTCAATATTTATTATTTTACAATTATTTACAAATTTACAAATTTTAATAAAATCATTTCACATTAATACAATTAAAATTTTACAAATATTTTACATACAATTACAATTAGAATTAGAATTGCAATTGCAATTGCAATTACAATTACAATTTTACAATTTCACATAAAATTAAGATTAGAATTACAATTACAATTTTAGAATTTTACATACAATTACAATTACAATTAAAATTTTACAATTACAATCATTTAACAATCATACAATTAAAATTTTACAAACCAATAGAATTAGAATTAGAATTACATTTACAATTACAATTATGATTTTACAAATATTTTACATACAATTACAATTACCAATACAATTACAATTTTAGAATTTTACATATAATTAGAATTACAATTACAATTTTACAATTTGTCATATATACAATTAAAATTAAAATTACAAATAGAATCATTTCACAATAAATTAAATATTACAATTATAATTATAATTTTACATTAAATATTTTACTTATAATTACAGTTAAAATTACAATTACAAATACAAATACAATTTTACAATTTTACAAACAATTAAAATTTAAATTTAAATTACAATCACGACATAATATATAATAAATATCATGGTAATTTAATTTTAAATTAATTAATAAACATCACGATCATGATAACCATCGTACAAACATCATATTCAGCTAAAAAACACATTCAAATTCGCTAACATCATCGTGATCATGATCATCTAACAAAACGCAATTAGCATTGTATAACATCATCACAACACAAACATCAAATATACATCTCATGTCAAATAACTCATGCTATCACATACACATCTATCTACAAGTTGCACATTAAATGAACATATCAGCTAACATGACCTAACAGTATACACATCATGATGATCACCAACATGTAAATTAAGTACAACTGCAACATGAATATAAAATACATGGACCATATATATATATATATATATATATATATATATATATATGTTAAAAATATACAACTGTAATATAAATTTCATGGATCAGCTAGTGGTACAACATCAATAGCAGTACTGTCGAGGCCTGCTCAGTCAATGGTGCAGCCTCAACGGTCGATGGTCCAGCCTCATCTCCATGATGATTTCTGCTAGATGCTAGTGGAGGCTGCTCATCTGGTGCGATGCGAGGTGAATGATCATGAGATGATGAGTCACTGCTTGTTGATTGTCGATCACGTGCTGCATCTTGACCACACCTATAACGTGCAATGGTCCTCCTCAGTTACGTAACTAAGGTCGCCACTCCTACGACATGCCGCATCAACCTGTACATGTCATGCGACATGCCTCTCCACATCTGTAACAACCTACCGATATCTGTAACAGCCTACCATCGGCATGTATGTCTCTCATATGAGCGGGCCTGATGCCCCCATCAACAATCAATGCAGTGAGTTTGTCGCCCAAATCCATCCTGTAGCTAGTATCAAGTCGATCGCGCCTAGCAAAAGACGGTACTAGCATACCAAAAAGAGCAGGTCTCTCTGCATCGGCCTCCTGATGATCCTCGGCATCTAGCATGCCCTGATCATCATCAGGATCCACACCTGGATCATGTGGTGGTGCTGACATGTCCTCACCATCAAAAGACCCAATGTCTGCAAAATATATACAAGTACACAACAATAATTAGACAATTTCATTACACAATTTAATAAAACAAATTAAAGAACATATTATAATAAATTTAAATAAAATAGTAATATTACCTGTATCATCCGGCGGCTCATCAGTTGTGAAGAGGATGTTGGGACACCCTCGCCAATCTAATCCAGCATAAGGACAGGGGCCCATAATGAAGTGATGCAACTCGTCAACACTGGCTAGGAACTCTAGTGCATAATGCGATATCCTCACTGGAAACACAGTCTCGCCCCTCTTGGGCATCATCTGCCCCCACATGTGCATACGTGCCTCGAACATTGACCTATGAGGCTGCCGAAAAAAAGTAGGCCTTGTCTCTGGAAACCTCTCAAATAATAAATAAAAAATCTCTCAAGCAAAAGGGAAGTTGACCCTCCCTTGTGCATGAGCATGACATCTATCTAACGGTATACAAAACTGCCGCAAAAAAATGGCAGACCACCTGAAAATTCATGGCTCTTGTACTACATAATCAATATAATATAGAAGTGAGCAACTAATGCGTTGCCCATCACTGGTGTTGTGTGAAATGGTCGAAATGAGAAGTGAGATGCACTGCACCTCCTCACTACCAAATGCACCAATACGTAATTGACCTCCAGCAACCCGAAAATCTGAAGGAGACAGTACATCTGATCCAATGTATCTTTGGGAGTACACTAACTGAATCCCTTCTACATAGCCAACTGGAACCTCTGGGAATGAGGAAAAATCCACCCCTCTCCTTGATAGCCCTGTAATGAAATATATATCCTCCTCAGTGGGCGTGTAACACTAGTTAAGACCAACCTGGAAATCCTGTCAGTGGGCATTCCACCTGCGGATAAGATATCTCAAAAATACACCATAGCCCTTTAGGGAAGTAGCCTCCTCATAGAACTTAAGGAGGCCTACCTGCCTTAGGAGCCCTTAGGTAGCTGTTGTAATAAGGTGAGGGTACACATCTCTCTCCCTCTCTCGTGCCCCCCACAAGCAAGCCATGTCATACTGCTCCACTTGTTGTTGTTGTTGTTCCCCCTCTTGTCTCTAAATGATTGACATTAAATAATTTTTTTATTATTAAATGAGACATGTATTTAGGAATATACATATATAATTTTTTTGAAAAACAAAAAAAAACAAAACATTCATGGATCGGTTTCGGTGCATCTTTTGTTTGTTGTGCACCAGGGGCGGTGCCCCATATGACATTCAACACACCGTAGGTGGTGCACCTAAAAATTTTCAGAGCACCGTTGAATATGCACGGTGTCAGGAGATTGGTGGACTGACTAAACTCTACGCCCTGACGCGTATATTTGTGTCAGTGCACCGACCTCCTGACTAATTACATAGTCAACGGTGCGGTATTTTACCAAGCAGCACTGTTGATCCTGTCGGAATGTAGAATGCAGTGCGCTGACAAACACCGGGGCAGAAATTTCCTTCAATGCACCGTGTTGCCACTATTCCACATGGTCAACGGTGCAGCCGGCTAAATGAACACACCGCAATTTTTTTTTAAATTTAAAATAACGCAGTGCACCTTTCAGTATTGGCCCAGAAATGGTGTGGATATTGTTAGCACCAGTTGCGGTGCAGCCTGTAAATTTTACAGGCAGCACCGCTTACCGGTGTGAGCTGAACGGCTCAAGCGCACCGCGCAACAATTTTTTTTTTCTTTTAAATGGTTAATTTTAAGTTTATTTGAAATTCTAATCCACTGAAAAGCTTAATTATGGAAAAACAAGAAAAATTCCTGTACATTTAGCCGTCGAGGAGGCATATGGGCTGTAGAATTTGCAAAAGAAAATTTGACCACAGTTTTGCAAAATGAAAGCTGGAGATTGGTGGGAAATGCACAACAGCAATGCATGTAATGGGTACAATGGGAGCACCGATGTTAGGGCGGCTCAGACAAGGATAAATTACACCGGTTCTTGAGAGCTTTGGAGCACTGAGAAAAGTGAAAATTGCGGTTTTTTGGCCATAATGTTTTTTTTTTTTTTAATATAACCCTATTTCGGTGCGTGGGGTTTTATAGGCGCATCGGTGCAGTTTCTTAATACTAGATCGGGCGGTTTCTGTTTTGGCGTGGTGTTTTATGACGCATCGGTGCGGAAGCGTTGTAAAGCACCGGTGCTTTACAGTAATACAACGCACTGGGCGGGTGTGTACGGAGTGCACGGTGTCCGGTGTGCCAGTGTTTTGTGCGCACTAGTGCTTTCTCTTGTTGAGTGCACTGGTGTGGTTTCAGATGATAAGCGCATCGAGTAGAAAACATCTGCAAAACCATCCGCCCACCAACCTCCTCTAGTAACCTCTGCTAGAAACGGATGTCTGGGGTACTTTTATAAGGGCTTCCTCAAAAACATCCGCTAGAGGGTCTTTTCCTTGTAGTGTAGCTACCTCAAAGAAAGCTTCCCATGACATGTTGATCTATGTCAGCTGGTGAAGGACTATTACCTTTACTAAAGCATGATGCAAGAGGCTTTCTTGAGGATGTTTTCTTTTAGACTGCACCTTCTCTATCATCTTCACCAAACTTCTAAAAATATAGTTAGGTAAGTTTAGGGGATTTTGAGAAGTAAATTCCACCAATAATATGACATGATACTGGTATAACCTATTAAACCTACCCTCACAAGTGAAATATTTCATAATAATATTCATCAAAGGGTTGTACTTGTCCAAAAATCTCCTACTAGGAAAAACATGAGTAGGAGACTCCTTATACTATGGTTTCAAGAACATCTTGTAGTGCTCTAGGTCTAAATCCATTCCCTTGAACCAAATTTTACCTTGATTAGGGATGGTAGTGGTTGAAGCTATGACCTCTTCTGACACTAGAAAATTGATCCCTTCCATAGTTACCTGATCCTTGTTGAAATTGATAGCAAAGAGGCTTGTTAGATCATGATGATAGCCTACATCTTGCACTTTTTGAAAAAACCCTAGGCAACATGCCTGCTCAAATGATCTTCTGATAAAATCTGATGCATTGACCTTTTGCATATGAGTTGGATCATATCTTTAGATCTCTCCTCCCTTATACCTCCTCCTTTCAATGGTCTTCACCATGTTTTTTAATTTTACTTTTGAATATAGGAAACCCTACTTTCAAACAAGAGAGGGCAAGGGATTTTGAGTTGCAAAACAAGGATAAAAATGCAACAACTTGAGGGAAGGGAATGGAGGGGATGTGGGATAGGAGAAAATATAAAATTTATGGGAGGTAAGGATAGCTGTTAGGGACACAATTAAAGTGAAATTTCTCAAAATGAGTGAGAAATTAGGCGGAAAAAGGGAAAACACATACTTGTGCCAAAACACAGCAAAATATTTTGTTTTATAAGGGAAATGATGAAATGAAGGAATTCTAGTCAGGGTAAGGGTGAGGAATGTTTGATGAGGATAGTGAAGGATGTGTGAACCTAAAAACAAGGAGAATCCCTCTCAACTGAAACTATAGATCACTGGAAGGGAAAACACAACAAACCCTAAGGATAGAATTTGACCAATTTTCTAAATAAAATGACTGCACAGAGGATCTGCAAGGTTAGAATTCCTTGTTTAAAGAACTCTTGAAGAATTGAGATGATGATAGGAGCCTTTCTTTCTCCCTTTTTCCTCCAAACCAAAAGCGAAACAACACCCTCCAAAAATGCAACAAACTGACGTAACAACAATTTTGGGAAAATTCGAAGTTTTTGTGGCTATGGCATCTCTTCAAATTGATGGAGAGGAGCTATTGAAACTTGTGGAAGGATGGAATGAAGTTTTAAAACACTTTGATGTCCCTTTATAACTCAAAAACCCAATTTTTTCTTGTTAGTGGAGTGACATCATGTACTTTAACCGAATGACTTTATGATGTGATTTATTCCGTAAGTGCTAACTCTCATGACTTTTAACTAGTTTTGGATGATGATGGCATGACTCCAAATGGAAATATGATGACACTCATGACATTCTTAGAATCAACCCTATGACACCATGAGTCTTCCTTTTTCAGATTATAAATAATGACATTTAATGAACGAAAATGACTTATGGTGACTAAATGACTCATGAAATTGTTTATGATTTGATCTTGATGACCATGACATGAGAGTAACAATCACACTTAGACAATGACTTGACCATTTGACAACCAAGAGATAAGTCAAATTTTATTTGAAAATATAAAAATTTGACCATAAGACTCTAACTACAGTGAAAAGAGTCAATTTTGATCACTATGACTATTGGACACTAACAGAAACTATGAAATTCTGGATGGTAGCCCAACCTAAGCTCATAAAATGCGCAAAAGTTCCCATGAGCTCAAAAACTGCACACTGCACTAAGTCAAGGAGTTGCCCAATCCTCAAGAATTCCACAATCCTTCTTGGAAATTTGCATGACAAGTTTCCCAAAAAAGAAAAAAAGAAGAAATCGTCCCTACAAAATACGGTCATTAATTAGTTTCATGAAGGATGACACGATTTACTGTTTTTTTACTTTTTCCAGGTGTCACTTTTTCCTTGATTTTAGGCATGTGTGTCATAAACCCTAATCAGCCTAGATCTATTTAATGGAAACCTATAGATCTCATTCACACATTCAACCTTGGAGATCTATCATTCCAAAGGACATTAAGGAGCCTTAGGTGGAGTTGTAGCGCTTTTCCAGGTGAGTTTTTCTTTCGTCGTCTTTTGTCGCCTTTTCTGACGCATTTTGTTGTTTCACTTCCGTGAGTGTTTTTTTGCTTGTTTATTTTCATGGTTGCTGGAGTTTTAACTTATATTAGCTTGTAAAAGTGTTGATTCAGCCTATCATTTTCCTTTTATAAGCGTCGCATTAATTTTCTTGTTTTTCCCTATTATTGGTCGTCGTTTCAACGACTCTCCATCCATGTTTGTTTTTACATTTACATGTTGAACTTATGCACCCAATTTTCATTGATCTATATATACTTAGTAATATATACACTTTAACTTGCAACATCAATTAGAACTGCCAGTTTCCCATACTTTTTTCGGGTAGATTTTCCCTTCCCTTGGCCAGCAATGGCATTGCCTAGCTGGGCATTTCACAAATCTAAGGCTCACGCTGATCCCTTGGCCTCTGAGACTATGCAATGTGTAGTACCATGCTGACCCAATTGCGCATTGCGTAGTTCCAGGACTCAAGCTTGATCCCTTGGTCCTTGAGACTGCGCAATGCGTAGTATCTTCCTCAATCTTCCCAGGCTTAATTGCGCATTGCAGAGTCTCAAGCCACAAGCTACTCCCTTGGATACTGAGACTGTGAAATGAAAAGTTAAGGCATCATGTCCCTCTCCCTTCACCTCAAGAATTGCACAATTTTCCTTCTCATTCTAGTGGTTGCTGCTGAGGTCTTGTTTTGTGAGTCATTTTTCTAAAGCTAATTCATCTTTTCCATGAGTGCCTTTTTCTTGTAGAGGTATTCTAGTTGTTGAGAACTTCTCTTCATCAGTCACTGTCATAATGGAACCAAACATATTTTCTTCAAAGGACACCAATTAAATCAACACCGAGGAGGAAGTTGAGAGTACTCCAATGAACTTTCCAATATTCCCAGATACTCAACTTTTCATGGAAAAGGGGCCAGATATCACATGGCATAAAATCAATGAAGTTCGTTTCTTAGCAAGAAGTTTCAAAGCAGATCTGGAGAACCGAAAAGTATATATTAATGTCAAAAACTCAGGGCTACATAATGTTGCATGTACGTGTCTAGCTTTCCCATGTGAAAATGTTGTTAGCTGGATAATTTCATATATAGATTCCAAAACTATAGCTTTGAATAATGCTAGTGGACAAAGGCTTGCTTCTTTTCTGGCAGATAGAATATTGGTTTGCCTCACCAGATGGCACTTTCCTTAGAATTTTCAATGGACATAAGTCTCTACATATTGCACCGATGTATGCCACCGATAAGTTAGTCATGCAAGAGGTTGTGTACCATCTCTCCATAGGGTTATCAATAACTTTGCAAAGGAAGAATAAATAACCTTGGCCCTCTCTTTCTATGTAGATAAGATTGTATGAAATCAAGAATTTGAAAGTCACAGACATCTAAGGCAAAGAGATAGAGATTTTTTTATTCGTTCATTTGGACTTCAATACATACAATCCAAGGAATGTTTATAGAGACCATTGTACAAGGATTCATTTAGAGTGGCTAAGGGGGACATTCTGTAGACCTAAGGAGTAAACATGGAATAATTTTTATAATGCCTCCAATTCTCGTGAACCAGTTAGCTTTGATGGAACATCGCAAGTTACTCCGTGAAAGGAAGCTACTCCAAAGGTAGTACCAGCAGAAAATCGCAACCTAGTGCGTGAAAAGGGTAAGAATTAGGTTTCATGTAGCCTAGGGGGGAGAAAAACCACAAGATGAAAGTGGATCTAGTCATTCTGAAAGAAACTTTAGCAGTAGAGAAGAGGAGGAAACAAAGTATGCAAGAAGCATAACAGAAGCTGAGGTAAGAACAAGAGAAAAGTTGATTGGAGGAAGAAGAGTAGAAACATGAAGAAAAAGAAAGGTGAAGTGGTGAAGAACAAGAAGTTACATGGAAACAAGCCGAGGATCAAGAGCAGAACCGACTACCAGGATAGGAGAGCGAACAATTACACGACAAGGAGATCACTCAATAAATCAAGGAGTTTATTATGATTCAAGACATCAAGGTGGAACTGGAGCCATTGAACCAAGATTTCGACCTAATTCCAAGCACACAACAGGTCACCCTTCAGTATCCCCCTCCTCCAACAAAATAACTTATGACAAGCTTCAGAAAATTAGTATACAAGAATGGAAGAAACATTTTCCGAACGACCTCACATATCCTGCATTCATAAGAGAAAGGGTGATTGTGGAAAACACGAGAAGGAATCCTAATGCCATTGTCACAACCAAATTATCATTTGCAGGTGAAAAAAAGTCAAATATAGAGTATCTGATGGCCGAGAACAAAAAAAATGGAAAAGAACCTGTAGGCTACTAGGCAAGAGGTTGAAGAGCTCTGAGAATAGGTACAAAATGCAACCCCCACACAGGTCTATTTGGAGGAACTAAAGGAAGCGATACTCGAAGAAGTATCGACACTGAGAGAGACCATGCAGAATATTTATGAGGAGCCTTTATCGTGCATAAGGCAATTTTCCACTTGTACGAATTGCAACAAAAGTGTAAAGATCATGTTAAAACTCTTAAGTTTTTACAAGTAGTTATTTTTTTCATGCATGAATGGTCAATGCGATACAAAGGGGTGGGAAAGAAAACAAGGCAAGAGCTAGAGTTGGAGAAAGTAAAGGTTTGGATGCTCATCCAAAGAAAAAATAACCTGCCTCGTTCATTGCAAAAATTCAAGCCTCATCTTCACGATTATATAACAACGTGGATTTCATGGTGAAATCACACTGAACCCCATCAGTTAGTTCACTCATTGAGACCAAATGCAGGAATCAGGTCAGGTAGGAGAATGAAGAGTACTAGGATTAGTGCAGACAGATCACCACTAAGGAAGATCTTGAAGTAAATAGTCAAAATATGCAGAAGTACATTGGTGGCCCTATCCAAATCAATACTATGTTTCTCCTGCTAAAGAAGGAAATTCATATCAGTTCCAAGTCTGTATACCTAGATTCCATGGAAGCTAGAGTCGGTTTCTAGCTTGATACCATCACATAGTTTAGGGAAGTCATTGCGCAGTAAAAATCTTGGCACTGTCACATGAGCTAGAAACAACAAGTGGAAATTTTTGAGCCAGAGTATCCCCATACTCAATCTTGACATGCTTTGTCTTATTAGGCTGTCTAGTTGACTCTACCATATTTTTTCTTATATGGGTATGAGTATATTGTAATATTATTTTCTAATTAATTTGTAAGTGTAATTCCAAGTGTCAATTGTGGAATGTGAAGAGTCACTTTGTAAACAATGTGAAGAGTCATGAGGGAAGTCAAAGATTCACAAAGGGGAAGTGAAGAGTCACCCATTTTGTTATAAATATGTCCTCATAACTCATGTAAAGGGATTTTTTGGGTGCAGCTTTTGGCTAGGCTTTTAGCTTAGTATCAGGAGCTTGGGAGTTTGTCGAGAAGCTTGGCTTCTCCATAGCATAGAGGGAGTATCTATATTTTTAGGAACAGGTGTTGAATTCATTTTCCACTATTGGGGCTAGTTGTTCATCAATGGTAGATGTATGATTGGAACTTTCACTTAATAAAAACTCAGAGTCGACACATTTTCATGGATATGTTGTGAATATAGTAGGACTATTCTTATTGTATTTGCAATGTATGTTATTTAACTTATGCTCATTCTTATGAACTATTTCATTTTCATTAGTATGAATCTTGTTGAATGCATGTTATTGTATATTTCCATGATTATTAACTTGTGAACTATTTTGCAGGTTAGTTGGTGATGTATTTATGCTCGTGTGTTCCTTTCAAGTTGCCTAAGAGACTTAGTCACTTTTTCCTCATTTCTTAGAACCTCCATGCATTGCACTTGAATTTCTGTAGAGTCACATACTTTTTCACCAAAGTCACAAATACACCACTCTATGCATTATCGCAGCCAAGGCACATCATTAAAACCCACTACTTCAACAACTGAAGTGGATTCTAGATGGGACTCCTACACAAAACTGTGTGAGGTATAATTGGGACTTCATATTAGGGAGATCCCCTGAATTTTGGCAGGTCCAACAACGTCAACAACAAGATGAGTTCATTTTCTCAAATAATGACAAGAAATCAATATTTCCCAATACAACACCGATTCAATCAAGAAATAAGAGAAACAACTGATAAAATAGAATTCAAGGGTTGAGGTGAGGAAAACAACGACAAAAAACTTACTATTTTTACAAGCCTTCCCCAAGATTGAACCTAAGCAGATGAAGGCCCAAAATACTAACCTATAAAATAGAGTTGGCGGGAAAATTTACCCACAAATGGATGGAATAAATAGAATGCACCCGCCACCAACGAAATCCTAATTATTCATCCCCATGCTAGAGCTATGATGCATGAGATGGTGTAGGGAGACGTTATCATACCAATGTCTAGAAACCAATTAAACCACATCCTATTGAAACCCTACTTTGCATGATAATCATGGAATGCCTTTTTAATGCCTCCCTACAATGAGACATGCTATCTAGGTGGGATAATTTTCCCAAGGGATGCATAATCCTCTATAACCATTACCAAGGGACATCAAATTTCAGCTGCAACGAGTGGTGGATTTACCATATAAATCCAAGGATGATCGAATATGAAGTTCCCCATGCCTCATGCATATATCCCGAAAAAAATTATGAGAGTGTGCTACCACATCCCTTGACATGTGGCCCATTGGGAAAATATTATCCCACCTCCAATCTTTCTTAAACCAAATAAACCAAATGCCCTATCCATAAAAAAATAATTAAATAAAATTGAAAGTTGCTATCATTTAATTTGACTTTACTTTATTTTTATCATGTCCTATATTGACATGGTATCACGACGTTCATATATAAAGAACATGATATAAGCATGTTAGAAAGAAAGATCCACACAAGAAAATAAGAAAGAAACATCCCCTTAAAAAAAGAAAACATGAAAAATTAATATTATTATTATTATCCAATTTTAAGATCATAGCCAAGCCATACACCAAATTGGTGTATGATACCCCCTTGTTTGTGGGACACGTGACCCACCTCCCCACAATGATTTCACTGCTAAGTCTATGAAGACATACATACTCTACCCCACTTTGGTTTTTAACGTATGACCTTTTATGAGGAAACACATGCTATTAACCATTAACATAACACCATTATATGTTGATGAGGTTGGTGGAAAATATTAAATTAGTTGATGATCTTGGTGGAAAATAGTAAATAATTGATGAGCTTGGTGGAAAATATTAAAATAGTACCACTTCATTTGAGAATGGTGGAAAACATCATAAATGAGTATCACTTTATCATGTAAAGTTAAAATGGTGGAAATATGCGTTAGCTTCAAAGAAAATGAAGTTTTTCACGAGATATGAATTGAATTATAAAGCATTAAAAATTATATAAATTTTCAAGTAATTATAAATTGTTAAATAAGCATTTTTTTTTAAATGAAAAAAAAATGTATTCCGTGAGTGAAATATACATTGTGATGTCTATAAGTATGCTTCAAAATGATTAATAACTCTAAATAATAAAAAAATTTAATTTGTTTTTATGGAAAATTGTTTTATCAAAATATTTCAAATAAATATCGTTTTTTCAAAATTAATGCTCTTAAAAATGGAATTCTATTTTATCGATTTCTATGTCATCTCATAGTTCATATTGTTCAAAAGGTCCAACTGGGAGTTGAAGAGCCTCTTTGAAGAGTTTATCTATCCGTTGATTCGATTCTCGATAGATATGAGTATAAGGTGTCCACTAAAAAATGCCTCTTTCTCAAAAAATTTCATAGAGGATGTGATTCAAGTTCGGGACATTTATCTCTACATTACTATTTTCCCATGTATCACTACCTTGTAGTCGCCCAAAACATGTAGTTTTTAAATTCCCAAATGCCTCTTTGTATATAGGAGGACCCATAGACATGTGAATTTTTCTTTCATGTTTTTTTCGCACCGTAGTGTATATCAAATAAGATAAAGATGGTTTTTATTTAAAATTGTTAAGTAAATCAAACGTAAAATCGGTTTTGGATCAAGCAATCCCAATCTATTGGTTGGATCTCGCTAGTGTACCAAGGACAATTCTGAATAGAATTAAAGGTTTATGTTTCCATTTTCTTTGGAAAGGAAAAAGAGACAAGGGGATGCATTTAACAAGTTGAAAACATATTTCCAATCCAAAGAAATTGGGAGGATGGGGGCTCAAAAACATTTTCATTTATACAAAAGTGTCAGCGACCAAATGTCTTTGGAGGAGTATGTTTGATGTAGGCCTATGGTTAAATATAATGTGATACAAGTACTAGAAGAATAAAAAAAATGAAGAATGGGTGATATCATAAGCGAATTCATGGAAGGGAGGATCAAAATTTGGAAGGTGTTGGTGTCAAATTTTGACATAGTTGAAAAAAGTCTTGTTTGGTAGGTAGGAGATGGAAGAAAAACATACTTAAGCAAGGATATGTGGATGGGTGGTGATGGCTTCAAAAGAATCTATTTGAAGCTGGTAATGGCGTTAACGTAGAAAGATATTTCTTTACTTTCTAAATAATTTTATCTCAAGGCTAATGAAATGTCCTTGAGACCTTGGAAATCAATTGATGCTCTAGGCCTCTCATGGAATCTAGCATGGGGATGGAAACAATTTGTCTTGTCACTTGCACATAATAACATTAAGCTAAGCAGAGTCCCAGAAAAACTCATGTGGAAAATGAACAAATAATGTGGGGCGGTGACAACGAAATTAGCTTTTAAAGTGATGATGATGCATGAAATAGATTTAGTTTCCTTTTAGTGGTATAAAGTTATTTGGAAGTGGTAGTGTCCTTTAAAGATACACCTTTTCCTTTGGCTCACGCTAAATAACACGATCATCACGTAGTATAATATCCAAAGGAAAGATTGGGAAGGGCCTACAAGATGCTCACTCTATTGTGATAATCAAGAGTCGGTGACACACCTGTTCGTGGATTGTGTTTTTTCACTGTCATAGTGGAGAATTATATTTTTTAAGGTGGCCTGCATAGGGACTTGGTTAGGTAGGTCATTAGGGGAATGCCTCGCATAGTGGATAAAAACCCTAGCCTTGGAGTATCTTTCCAACCTTCTAGGATTGGTCCTTTGGAATATATGGTTACACCGAAATATAACCATATTGGATAACCAAATCCCAAATATTCGATAGGTGGTGCACAAAACAACTATAACAATGAAGGAAATCAACATACAATGTTTGAAAAAAAAAAAATCCAATTGGACTCAAGATAGATACTTCGAAGGCTTGGGCCTTCTTTGATGGAGCCAAAAATCATGTTAGGGTGGTATGCGTAGTGGGAACTAAACTTCACCTAAACAACAATCACACTTTCCTTCTTAGCCTAGGATTGGGGTTTGGAACTAATAATAAAGAAAAACTAATTAGGCTTTGGCTTGTCCTTGACTTTGCAATGTTTGAGTAGGTTTACAAATATTTGGTGATTCTTGAGTGGTTATTGATTGGTTATGGGGATCAACACATTACATTGTTTGGCCTTAAATATTTGGTAACAAAAAATTTGTCAATTATAGAAATTTTTTGAGGATCTCAAGGTATCACATATCTATAGGAGACTTGATGTTGAAGCAGACAAAAGGTCCAAGGAAACATTTCTCCAACTTGTAGGACATTTAGTGATTATAGAAAAATTAGTTGATGTCCTTAGGGTGAATGCAAACAACATTTTTCTAAAGTGAAGTTGTTATAATCATTAGGACCTTACATGTTGTTATATGTTTGACTGTTTTATATTATGGATTGTTAGAGTACTATAGCTTTGACAAACATATTTGAGAGGTTAGATTCTATCAATAAATTATTACTTTGATTTCAATGAAATGACCTTATATGCTTTTTGTCATGTAAAAAATATTTAATTATAAATAAAATTTAAAACTTAAAAATAATATAAATAATTAAGTTAGTAAATATAATAAAAAGTTTGGCTATATAGTAAGATTTAATTTTTTATTAGTTAAAATTTTTTTTTCTTCATATATATAAGAAAATATGTCAATATTTTAAAATGTAAAGATATTTTATAGAATTTCTTATGATAGTGTTAAATAGAGTGTAAGTTCTTTTTATAGATTAATACAATAATAAAACTGATTATATAAATTAAAAATAAAAACAAATAATTATTTTATGCATAATTTAATGTAGCTTTTTAATTTTTACCATATTCATTAAGAATAGCTTGAGTGGGCCTAATGGTTAAGAACATGTGTTTCCTCTTAAGAGGCCACAGGTTCAACCAAAGGGGGTAGAGTATGAAAGCAAATTCTAAGTTAAAATGCATCTAAGTTGACTTAGTAGTCAAATGGCAGGTTATATTCAAAGTTTAGAACTAAGTTGGTACTCTTGCATTCCATAATGAATTTCCTTAAGCCTTTAAATAGGCTTCATCATAAAAATACCATGGCCATGTAATACCATAGACTTCTAAATCATGATAATTTTATAATTTAATTTAACTTATAATTTTGTAGTTAAAATTATAATTATTAATATTTTTTATGATTTTAATTATCAAAATATTTATATTTTTTTTAATTGATTTTTTTTTTAATCAAGTCAAAATGTTAATATTAACATTACAACATTATTGTTAACTCAATTTTAAAAAATTACAAAAATAATGAGGGCCAAGATCTTATGTATCTCTCATAAAAATAAACTAATTTATATAGCTCAACCCTAAGTTGAACTCTATGAGAATAACCAATCACATGAGTATGGTATATGTTATTTATATATTAAATTAAATATCTTATTAAGGACTAATAAATAAAATTAACTTATCTAGATTTCTAGAACTTTTAGGATTATTAACCTAACATTCTCCCCTTTAATTTAACAGTTCATGTTTACAAATACCAAGTTTATTTATGAACTCAGTGAACATTATTTTGCCGATAGGCTTAGTTAAAATATCTGAAGTTTGATCATCACCAAAGGTAGAATTGAGGTTTGATGATATTCTTGATTTGTACTAGTTCCTAAGGAAAAATAGAACTAAGTTAGAAAATCAAAGTATGAAGTGTATTTTAATTGGATAATCGCAAAAAAAGAAAGGGTATTAATTTCTCTTAGATGGTAAATGATAAATTCATTTTTAGTAGGATGTAATTTTTGATGTAATTGATAGTCAAACTTTTGATGAGATTAATCATATTCTTTTTAATTTGTTTGGATTAGAAAAATACTAAGGATAAAGATAAGAGGAAAAAAAATTACTAAGGGTAAAGATAAGATGAAAAAAATACTAAACCAATCCATCATTATGGTTTTAAATAAAAAAGACTTTGTTTCTTGAAAAGTACCTTATCAAAAAATTCTTGTGATTCTTATGATAATGAAACTTCAAAATATTTTTCTCCAATTCAAGGTACTTCAAAATTGTTATGATAATAAAATTTCAAAATATTCTTCTCCAATTCAAAGTACTTCAAAGAACATGAAAAGTTGATTTTATGGAAATCCTTTATCTAACAAAAACAATAATAATTCAGATCCATAATCCAGCCAACATCAAAGGCCAAAATTCTCGGATGCGGGCGAATAAATTGGGAAGGCAGACGGCGAGCCCAGCACGTGACACATGGCCATGCCACTTGGTCATGCATGGGCTCAAGCCGATGGAATTTAAAACAACCAACTATTCACAACATTCTGCCATTAATATGCCTGATCGTCGATGCTGCTCCAACATCCTCATAATGCCACCGCGATGTATCAATCCGCCATCTCCCTCCCGCTGCATTTTCCCCTCTGTGGTCTCAGAGCCGAGCTCTCGAACGCACATAGGGAGGTGGTGCAGCCATTACTGCTGCCTTATGCTTGGTCTTGGTCTCCATTTTACCCACACCCTTTACTGCAGTTTCAACTCTATTCCTTGGTCTCAGAATCCCCAACCTTCCGCTCACTCTGCTTCGCCACCTCCGCTCACCTATATTTCAAACGCTTTTGACAATTCCAATATTCCAAGATGACATAGAATGTGTTTCCGCCGTGGCACTAGGCGCAGACTTGCTTCTCATCCCCCTCTGTCCATCCATTCTGAGTCTCCTTTGCCACCTCATGGTGATTTTTTTTCCCATTATCCCTCCACTCGTAGCAGCAGAGGCAGAGGTCAAGCCTCTCGGTCACCTTGCTCTGTTTCTCGTGATGGGAATTCAACTCAGCATGGCAAAGGATGAGGCAGACCTTCTCCACCTATGCAGACCCTTCATTTGGAGACGTGGCCTCTTCTGCCTGAGGAGAATTCTGCCCAATTCCACTATACTTGTGCTTTGGACCGTCCCTGCCTTACTACTACCATCACCATCAGCTTCAAGGAAGAGGCTTCCTTTGAAGCAGGCGAAATCTCCAAGAAAAGACAGAGACAATCAACCATATCCTCTGCGCCTCTTCCACTCTCGCATAAGTCAAAAGCCCTACCTATCAAACCAGGTGCCCTCTCCTCCAGCAGCAAAGGAAATGGCAGCAGTGGAAGCGGTAGCAGTGGAAGTAGCAGCTCAGAATGGTCGGGAGGAGAAGGTTTCAAAGGCATTGCAAGCACCATTCGCACCGCCACCACTCCTGAACCGGTGACTCATCAAACGATGCATGCAGATGACTCCTCTAAAGACTACAGGTGCCTCATTGTGGAGGAACCACTGCCTCAACAAAATGACACCTAGCATGGAGAGGTCTTTTTCTTTTTTCACAGTTATGCAAATTTTCTATGTTAAACTGTCTTTATTGAATAATTTCCCAAAACTTAACTATTTTTTGTCTGAAGTTGGTTTCCCCTCTGCGGGCAGCTGTATTATGACTAGCTTCCCCATCTGGGGTAGTCACTATTTTTCTTTTTTGACATATAATGCCTCTGGAACTGGCTAGTTCAACGATTCCAGAAGCCAGACTCTCCTTATACATTATGTTACATAAATAGAATTTAGTCCAACTTAGAAAGAAAAAAACATCAAAGGCCGCCCAAAAAATTCTAAAGTATGTTTTCCCAAATGAAATAAACAAAACAAGAACTAAGGATTACTTAAGTTAAACGTTAATTGTTCCTTATTGACTCATGTTTCCACAAAACCTACTACTTTGGTTGAAGCAATTGAACATAAAGAATGACAAGAAGAAATGATTTATGAATATGATTCATTACTCACAAATGGAAATTGTAACTTAATTTTTTGTCCACCTTATTTTCAACTCACATGTTGCAAATAATTTTACCACATAAAGCACAGTTAGTTTGATGGTAAATTTGACAAATTCAAAGAAAGGCTTGTTAAAGATTTTTCTCAACATGAATGAATTCATTATAAAAAATATTTTACTCCACCGTTAGTTTGATCATAAAATTGACAAATGGAAAGAAAGACTTGTTAAATATTTTTCTCAACATGAATGAATTCATTATGAAAAATATTTTACTTCACCAATGAGATGGAACACAATCCTAATAGATATCAATTTTTTTGTTCAAAAACCTTAGAAATTTCATCAAATATATTTCAAAAGTTCTTTCCTAAATAGTGACTTCAAACAAAGAGTCTTAATGACTCAACCACAAGGGTTTGAAGTTAAAGAATAGGAATATAAAGTTTGAAATTTAATAAATGTTTTAGATGGCTTGAAACAAGATCCTTGAACTTGGTATTCGAAAATAGATAAGTATCTTCAAAAGGTGGGTTTTCAAAGAAGTGAATAAGATGATACTTTGTAATTTCAAACACAAAATAAGGATTGGTGATAATTATACATTGTTTTGTTAACTTAATCATTAAAGAAAATAATTAAGTTTACATCCAATAGGTCAAGGAAAAATTGCATTAAGCTTAGTGAGAAATATGATAAAGTGGTACTTGGTGTTGACATGCTTAATATTTGAATGAAATACTAGATCCTTTTCCATCTTTAATGATGACTAACTTTTGAGTAATAAAGAAGTTGTTGATTTTTGAGTTGCACCATGATCTTGTAAACTCCTATTGATCCATACAATATCGCATGTTGCTTCCTAATCTAATATGTACTCTGCATCTAATGAAGAATTGGAAAATGTTGCATGCTTTTTACAATCCAGGATATTTATGTTGAACCTATAGTCATAAAATAACTTGAAATGGATGCTTTATCATTAATGTTACCCGTAAAATCAATATCTAGATATTCAACAAGTGTAAAATGTTTTTTTTTCTTATAAAGAGGACCAAAATCTTTTGTGCCTTGAATGTAACTTAATACCCTTTTCATTTAATTACAATGAATTAATTCTCTAGGTTTCCGTATAAATATTGGAATTATGTTGATTGAATATGAAAAATTTGGCATACACGAGGTCTTGGATAGATGGTGATTAGGTGCTCTATTAAGGCATTCCTTGATGTGAAGTCAGTGGTTCAATTCACCACCCTAATCTAGGTGATATATTGGACATAATGAAGATGTAGTCAAATTCCATATACCTGGCACTATCTACTAATTCCTCCTTTCAAATTTGAAAGTATTTCATTAGTTGGTTGACTTACTTGAATTCCAAGATAATAATGAAGTGACCCCAAATTTGACATTTTACAATTCAAAGGTATGTTTAGTTTGATTAAGGAAGATTTCATTAGTTGGTTGAGTTACTTGAATTCCAAGATGATAATAAAGTGACCCCAGATTTGACATTTTGAAGCAGTATTCAATGAGGGAAGAATTCGAGCCAGTGGAGGAGCATTAATTTGGAGGATTTTCTAGTGTCTCTCGAGTGTCAATTTATCATTTTTACAGAAATTGTAGCATTACAGGAATTAACGATTATAGGAATTCATGTGTGATTGTAGGAATTCGTGATTACCTGAATTCACATAGTGATTGGAGAAATTCATGAGTATAGTAATTGGTGCGTGATTGCAGGAATTCACGATTATAATAATTTGCATGTGATTACATGAATTCAAGATTACAGGAATTTGCATTGTAATTCTAGGAATTAGCCATTACAGGGATTTGCAGTGGATTTGCAGAAGAGAAATATTTTCTTGAAATTATTTTGCTAGTATATTTTTTTTGGAGGATTTTTTTTTTTAGAAAGAAAAAAATTTGGTTTATATAATGTACCAATCCATATATTATTCATTTTCATAAAATAACCTTACATAGAAACTCTTTATAAAAGATAATCATACTATTGTTCCATATTGACATGTCCCATTTTACCCCAAAATTTCTTCAAGTTCAAAACGAAGGCACAACCTTACAGTAAACTCCTCTCCCAATAAAATTAACTTTGACCCAATTTATACAGCCATGCTAAAGGCGATAGCTCTTAAAAAAAAAAAAATTACAAGCTTAATTGTGTTATAGATTGAACTTTTGTATACACGCTGTAGCAGCTCCTTCATCTCCCGTATGTTTTCACCATGTACAATGCCCAGTCTGCACCGAGCACAATAGGAAACCTTAGATAAAAATGACCAAAAACCAAGACAGGGCCATACCTTAGATCATAAAAGTGATTCCTCAGAAAACTCAGAAATGCAGTTGAAATATAGTTAAGAGAAAATCACTGAACTTGTTGCTCCCTCTCCTTCCAAATTCGAAAGCTCATAGTGCATTATACCAAAAGCTCCAGTCAAACCTTTTTTTGAAAGTCTTTCTGACTAAATATTTTTCTCCCGATATATATGATTGAAATGTATTGTGGCAAATGTCTTATTTAGTGCGTAAATGCGCTCCAGCTAGTACACCAGATGTCCAGGGTATAGCTTGGTCCCCTTGCTTAAATGGTCTATAAGTACTTTTGAGTCCCCATACACCCATATGATTTCAATACACGGATGTGCAACAAACCATAGTAAACCCCAGCAAGCCAACACTTCTACCCTCATATTTGACCCTATGTCACCATGCCAATAGATCTTGTATTGACAACTTGGAGACAGCATCAACACGGCTCCAAAACCACATCTGGAATGTTGTGAAGCCCCATCAAAGAAACCTATAGGGTAGTGTAGCTCCACAGGCCTCATATGAACCGATAGTTCCATCGGTGGATGTTGACCAATTCTCAGATTTTCCCAGTTCTGTAAAATGAGATTAGCAGTCCCAACAGGGTTACATGGCACCTCCTAAAAAATCCACTTATTCCATCCACACCATGTATACCAATGAAATAGTGATGGAATGTTCCTGAAATTTATGTTTTTTTCCTGCCACCATAATATGAAGTCATTGGTATTCTCCACGATAGGAATTTGCATCTTAAGATTTTTACCAATCACAACCATAACTTCCTTAGTATAGCTACATTGATAAAAAAATATGAGAGTTGTCTTTGTCCTCCAACATGTAGAGTCGGCAGCACCCTAGACCAATATTCCCTCTTCTTTTTAGGTTCTCCCATGTCAGATTTCTATCCATGTAAACTGACCACGGAAACAGATTCATCTTTAAAGGTGTCAAGTTTTCCAAAATACCCCTCATGGTTCCGATTTCAGTAATTTGTGGTATGTTAGTGATTAACTTATTGTATAATTCCTCAGCAATCAGCATCACTTCTCGATTTGGGCCATCCCAGGTAACTCTATCACCCCCAGGATCACAGATCATACCTTTACTCCTCAAATCCCCCAAGTATGAGACCCAATCAGCCTTCAACGGTATTGATAGCTATAGATCATCCTCCGATAGCCAAATGGGAATACCTCTATCGATCTCCTTTATGATTTGTCTCATGAAAAAGAGACCTCTGCCATTTAAGTAATTGATAAGTTGTTGGCTGCAATTTACAACAGACTGAGCACCAAAAAATCCACGTTGTCCAATGAGTATTTTACCCCCGTCTCCAAACTTCCAAGCTAGGTAAGAAGACATCATTAGTCAGCAGTGCATAAACCCATTCCAAATGGTGGATCCCCCCCTTTTTGGGTTCCATCCCATAAGGAGAAGATTCTCAAGATCCTTCGAATGAAGGTACTTGAACCTTAATATTTCGCCCCAAATCC
Source organism: Pinus albicaulis (assembly GCA_034641835.2). Classification (NCBI taxonomy): domain Eukaryota; kingdom Viridiplantae; phylum Streptophyta; class Pinopsida; order Pinales; family Pinaceae; genus Pinus; species Pinus albicaulis. The sequence continues at coordinate 1,674,189,472 of CM076575.1, read as the reverse complement.
CCTCCGACTTCAAACCTCTCCATAGAGACTTCATCAGGAGGGCCTTCCCAAAATTATTTAGATCCTTTAGCCCCCAGCCACCACTTAATTTGGGTTTCATTATTATCTCCCATCTAGCCAGATGAATCTTTTCTGTATCATTCCTTCCACTCCAAAGGAAGTTAATCAATACACTTCTAATAATATTAACAATCTTCTTTGGTATGGCATAAATATGGGCCCAATAGACCATAAATTGTTGTAGTACAGCCTGAACCAAGATAAGTCTACCATTGCTAGTCAGCCATTTTGATGTTCATCCCCTTATTATTTTTTCAACCATCCAGTGCCAATCCTGAATCCCATTTTTATTTGGCTTTAACTGAGATCCCAGGTACTTGAAACCTGATATCAGTGGATTCCTTTTGATATTGAACATCTGTGCAACCTCCGAAGCCAAATCCTTCCCTCCCTCTTCAAAATATATACAATATTTTCCTTTGTTTGCCTCCATACTCGAAGCAGAACAAAATCTATTGAAAATCACCAATAAAACTTGCCACACAGATCTATTAAGCATGCCAAAAATTAAAACATCATTGAAAAAAAAATTATGACTGATTTCCCTCCTAAATGACAGCTTAATCCCCATGAAATGACCAGCAGTCACAACTCTACTAATTTTGGTACTCAATGAATCCATAACCAAAATGAAGAGTAGTGGAGAAAGAGCACACCCTTGTCTCAACCCCCACCCAGGCTTAAATAAGTTCGATGCAACACCATTGATGATGACTGCCAAGGAAGAGATAGCCACACAGCCCATGATCTAGTTTATAGAAGCCCTGTCTAAACCAATCCTGTATAATAACATCCTTAAAAAACTCCAATTTACCCGATCATACGCCTTGCAAAAATCAATATTCATGATCATAGCCTATAGATTCTTTGTGTGGATTGAATGGATCACCTCCTGAATAGTGGCTACCACATCGTGTATGCTTCTTTCCTTTAAAAAATTGGATTGTTCAGGAGATATCGATCGGGACAACACTCTTTTGAGCGTCTCAGCAATATTCTTCGAAATAATCTTGTACAACGTGTTGCATAAAGAAATCGATCTAAAATCATTGAAGGAAGAGGCCCCATATTTCTTTGGTATAATAACAAGGAAGGTAGAGTTTAATGCCCCTCCCACCTTCCCGGACTTCCTAGCCTCCTCTGTCATCTCTATAATGAGGGGAATGTATAGTTTAGAAAAATGGAGAAAGAAGTTCGGGGTCCAACCATCTGGCCCCAGACTTTTATCCGGCTGTAAATATTTTAGTACAAATATTGTCTCCTCTGTATCAATAGGTTTGTAGAAATCAGTTAGCTCCCCACGATCAAACATACCTGGAACCTTGTTGACCGCCCACATTTTCTCACCCTGAGCATCTGATTCTCTTGCTTTAAACAGATTTTGAAAATGTTCCACCACCTCCTCTTTTATGCTTTCAGTGGTGTTATAAATAGTGTCATTTCCCTCTTTCTACCAAATGGAGTTAAGATTTTTTCTCCCATTTGCATAAGCGTGGAATAATTTCATATTTTTATCCCCAGCATTGAGCCATAAATATTTTCTCTTTAGCCTCCACGACTGCTCCTCAATGAGCAGTATCCTTCTTTTCTCGCTTTCCATCACCTTTAGTCTTTCCCAGGTGCCAGCACTAGGAGAAATGTTTTCCAATTCCTTCAGAAGGGAGGCAGTCTCCCTCTCGAAATCCATAAACCAGACTTTTAGGAAAATAATTTTCCTTCTTTCCCACTTCTTCACTGCACATTTTAGACCCCGTAATGTGTACATCAAATAATTTGTCGCTGGGGTATCCTTATTCCTTAGATTTTTAAGCATGAAGTCCTTCACCATTAAGTTGAAATCTGGTTCTTTCAACCACACCCTATTGAACTTGAAAGGGTGACGACCCTTTACCACTTCAAAGTCCCAAGAAAGAATGATAGGCCAATGATCAGAGAGCATAAAATCTCCAATAGATGCGGTCCATCATTCCATCCTGGCCAGAAGATGTGTTTTGACAATAACCCTGTCAATCCTCTTGCATAACATATCACTTCCCTGTCTGCCATTGTACCAAGTTGGACCATTTTCTTTCATTCTCAGGTCGACCATGTTGTAAGTTTTAAGCAGTTTCAGAATCGAGGTAGCCTATAGTTCCTTTCTACCCTGTGAGCCCCAGATCTCCCCTTTATGTAGGGTACTGTTAAAGTCCCCAGCTATGATCATATTGTCCAATAATAAAATACCACTGCATCCCACTTTATTCCAGAAAGCATGCGTGTTCTGATATGATGCATACAAGTTAATGTGATGAACTCTATGTTTGAAACCCCTGATATAACCAGGCAGGAGGATCTTTCCAAAGAACCCAAAAGATTTGAACGAGGCAAAGGCTGGATACCACATGGAAATCTCACCCCCCGATAGACCAGCAACATCCTGCGCCACCATGTACCAATCTGGGAAAATAGTGTGAAAAACAAAAATAGACTTGTTAGCAGAGCTCATCGTCTCCTGAATAACGATAATGGTTGGATAATTCTTCTGCAAATACTAGCATAAAGACAACAACTTTCCCCTCCCCCCCAGCCCCCAAATATTCAGAGATATCAGATTGATCATGGCACCCCTTTTGAAGGGTTAAGTGCTCTAACAACCCTATCTAATGCCATAGTGACCGGAATATCCCTACAATTTCCATCCACCAGATCATCCCCCTTATCATGCGGGTGCAGTTGTAGATTTTTGAGGCGCATCCATATTATTGTACTCAATTTTTTATTGCTACGTAATAAAACAAATCTTCATAGGTTGAAATGGTTTATTCTTTGGGGTTTTTTTGTGGATATTAGTCTAAAATAACTATGTTAATTGTGTGCATGAATTTCTCAACTCCAATTTTATTTTTCCTCAACGTATTTTTTTTTTTTGAATAATTGTAGTGAGATTTATTCTATATTAATTAGAAAATTAATAAATTAATAATCAACAAGGAGAATAAATTCCAATAGTTTTAGTTCAAGGATTTTTCATAGTTCACAAAAAAAACGTCATTATTTGTGTAGGCTCTGTAATCTAATGAGGCATCATTTTTTTCTAAAAAAAAATTAAAATTCCAAAACAATTTTGATAAATTTTTTGGAAATCTAGATTACAACTATCACTTCAAGATTTTAAGTCCATTTTTTAATGACCCTAAATCCATTTCCACTATTAAAAAAAACATGTTTCAAATACTCCTATTGTCATATTTTTATTTATAAATTGGACGATTTTTGGCCATTCAAATTGAAACTTGGTAGACAACGCCTCCATGTAGTGGCTTCCATCAATAAATAGTAACTGTTGAATTGCGTTGTGGATGAGAAAAAAGAGGGTGGTCTTGGAGAGTGTGTAGGTAAGAAAATAGATAGACAGTTTTGAGCTTGGGGAATGTGGTAGGCAGAGAGGTTTACTCAGTTTGTGTTGGTGCATTATTTATCAATTGTGTGTTGTTTCTTTCCTTCTTTTAGTGAAAGGTGAGAAGAGTCTTTTATGGATATATAGAATGATGCGAGAAGAGATTTTTATGTATATATGGAACGACGGTTAATTTCCATATAATTTTTAATGTTGAATAGCGGGGATTAAAAAGAAGTAATAATATTAAATGTACATATTTATGGTTTAATTTGGAAACCTCTTTCTATTTCTAAAATACACAAATCTATCATTATAAAAATAATTATGGAAATTAAATCAACCAACATAGAGCCATCTTAACCTTGGATCTATCAGGCACCAATAGGGATCAAATATCTTGAGGTGAAAACCTCTTTTTTGAGTGCAAAACTTGAGTAAAGTTTTGCACCATGAAATATTTGATCCCTCTTGGTGCTTTATAGATTAGGGGTTAAGATGGATCTATGCTGATTTTTATATACACACATACCATATCTAGGTTGGATCCATCTCATGCTCTCTTACCTCTCCCTCTCTCTTCCCTCCTACTCTACTCTATCCTTCCCTCTCTAATCATCTCTCTCAAGTCCTCTCTCTCTCTTTCTCTCCCACCTCCCTTTGTCTCTCCCCTGCATCTCTCTCTCTCTCTCTCTACCCTCCAACTATGTCATTATATCCCTCCCTCTCTCCATATCTCTCCCGCTCTCTACCCTCTTCTTTGTTCTTCTCTCCATATCTCTCCCCCTCCAACTCCAACTCTTCCTCTCCACCCCCGCCCCCCTTTCTCTATCTCTCTATCTCTCTCCATATGTCTCCATATGATATATAATTTTCACTCTATGTAATCAATGATATATCCATGGTAAAGTGGGTGGATATCCATCGTTGAAACTTGTTATATTTCAGGTTTATTTCAAGCGTTAAGTTTTTATGTGCTTATTAATGAAATTTAAATATGATTATGGAAACATTATTAGCTTTGCGAAGATGGATTTTTATAATCACTATTAGTCTAGCATTGACCAATGCAAATTAAGGAAACTTGTTATATTGTAAATTTATTATAAGCATTAGGTTCTTATGTGCTTATTAATGAAATTTAAATATGATTATGGAATCATTATTAGCCTTGAGAAGATGTATTTTTCTGATCACTATTAGTCTAGCATTGACAAATGCAAATTTAAATTATAATGTTTAACTGTGAAAAAAATATACTTATTTTTAAATATTATTAAAATAATTAATTTTCAAACATTTGATTAGACCATAACTTGAATGTGTTATTTCCTTTGCACAATATAATGTGATGTGGATAAGTGCCTTACATATTTTATGCCATAATTTACGAATATGATTGCAATATTCATGCATGATTTTTAGATAATTGTGTAGTGATTTCTTATTATTAAGCTTTGCAAGAAAACCATCCAAAAGTAAAATAATTGAAAATAATGTATACTCAATTAAATAACATATCTACCATTAAACTTGGCACAATAATTTAAAAGTCTTTGCATAAAAAATTGGGTAGGAATAAGATGTATAAAATATGATTCGCACCATTATTTATGTTTTCTTAAGAACTTATGTAGGAGTAAAGTTGTAAATGTGTAGACTTACCAGTGATTACTACCCACCAAAATTTATGCAAGTTCTTCACATCTCATTAATTACTGCAAAATGAAGATTATACGATGTTTTATCTATCAACCATTATTAATTTAACATTGACCAATATAACTCATAACTATTTATGCAATTTTTAGGAGAGCATAATTTTTAACTTGAGTTGAAGGGACTAAGCTCCCTGCAAAACAAAATTACAACATAACAAATTGATTTTTTTCTTTTATTATTACTTTTAACTTTTTATTATTAAATGAGCCAAGATTTAAATGTTTACACTAAAACATCTCTAAAACATCTCCACCATAATTGACACTATATTACTTAACCTTTTATTGTTTTTTTAATTAGGTCTACATATAAATGTAAATGTAAACATTTATGCTTACACAACTACCTTTATATTGACATGAAGCAATTAACTTTAATTTTTTGAAATTTATTTTAAAGTTAATAATGGAGAGAAAACCAATATATATATATATATATATATATATATATATATATATATATATATATATATATATATAACTTTTTTTTTACAAAATAATTATTTAAAAATATATAAAATTTAAAAAAAAAATTAAAAAAATAATAATTTTAGTTTAATTTTTCTTATTTTAAGCCTTTTTTTATTATTTTTTTTGAAATTAAATATAAATTTGTTAGAATTATAAATTTGAATAATATAATTATACATAATATTTTTTTTAAAATTAAAAACCATAAAATTATCAAAAATTCCAAAAACACAAAATAATTTAAATAACAAAATTTAAAACATTTAAACTATTTTTAAAATTAAGACAAATTATATATATAAAAAAACTAAAAACACAAAATCATTCAAATAACAAAATGTAAAACATTTAAACTATTTTAAAAATTAAACCAAACTTTATATATATATATATATATAAATAAAAACATAATGAATAACATACAACTCAGGATCCAGGATCCAAAACACAACCTCATTAACATTTTTAATATATATATATATATATATATATAAAGCAATAGTGAATGACATACAACTCGTGATCCCGAAACAAATCCTCATTGACTTTATTTATTGAATGCTAATCAAAGCTTCATTGATTTTGCCAAAGGTTAATCAAGTTGTATATGAAAATAGCAGAGAGGATATTATGGTGTATGCCGAGGGTTGTACAATCCAATAACTCGTCCGTTTTCCTTTTGTAATGGTCTTGCATTTTTTTCAAATCCCTGCAATAATCCAACTAAATTTAATTAATAGTGTATTAAATATTAATAATTAAGTAATTTTATTTTACTTAAATTAATAGTGTATTAAATATTAATAAGAAAAATAAAATAAAAAAACTAAAAAAAATAAATGAAGAATTAAAAGAAAGATATATAAAGATATTTTACATTTATTTAGTTTTTATATTAAAACATTTATTTTATTAATTTAGATTTATTTTAAATTAGAATAAATCAATTAGCAAACTTTTTTTAGTGAAAAGATATTCGATTTCTCTAAAAGAAATTTGTACATTGATTTTTCTCTTGGTAGATCTAGAGTTAACATGGATCTATCCTAATACCATTGGCAAAACTATAAGTTCTCAAACACTATAGCCCAACAACCACAATGGTAAATTGACTATTTTACCTCTATTTTATTTTAATTATTAATACTATTTTTATTTTATATATATTATTATATAAGAATACAATGTGAAAATTCATGAGTAATGGAAAACCTAAAACCAACAAACTACGATGATAAATAGACTATTTTATCTCTATTTTATTTTAATTATTAATTCTATATTTTTTTAACCATTTTATTTTATTTTTATTTTTATTTTTTTATGTAATTTGTCAAAATGTTTACAACATAGTACAGGACATGACAAAACATTATGACATCTCTTCTATACTAAGCTTGAGAAAACCACTACTATACTAAGTTTGAAAAAACCACGAGAAAACGCATCTCTATCATACTATGCTTGAGAAGGCCATTCAGCATAATAATATATTTTATATTATCAAAATTAAAAAAAAAAAAAAAGCTTAATTATAACTATATTTTAAATTATTGTTAATATGAAGAATAAAAAGACATCACTACACAAATATCAACTTTTCTTTATAAATATTGTCTACCTAATAGTAATTAAAATTTTAAAAATCTTTTTAAAAAAAATACCACTTACGTAATAGTAAAATATTATTTTATTTTTATAATAATTTATTTTATAATTTTTTAAAATATATTTGATTTTATTTTATATTAAAGTAAGTTATAATAAAAAATAATATTGAATTGGTTTTATTCCAATTAAAAATAATTCAAATTGATTTACTTTATTTTAAAATAATACCCGCTAGTTTACTTTTAAAAGTAAAGAAAAGGTTACAACTCAAAACCCAGAGAAAATAGTAAAAGTGAAAATCACCCCTGGAATATTATTAAAAATAATATGTTTTGGAAATAACCATGAGAAATCTCATCTTAATAATATTAATAACTAAATTATAATCTCACTATCAGAGAATAGTTATGATATGCTTCATACCTTCCCATAAAAATTTTATCATTAAATGTTTGGTCAATTTAGTATTATAACGACTGACTAAAGAAAAACGGTACTCACATCATTGGCAGCCTTTATGAGGGCCCTCACTTGCTCCCTTGAAACAGTTCTCACCTGCAACAATCACCAATTTATCTAATTTCATTATCTGTTCTCATCCACACTCACACTTAGGATCCCACGTGTTTCGGGCTGAAAACATACCTTTTTGACAATCGTCCAGATGATTCCTTCTGTGCAGGGAGGAGTGGTGAGAGAACCGATATATCTATAATATTTCCTGCTACCAAATTTTATGTGCATCGGATCTACAATGCCCAAAGCTTCTTTTTCTTCTGCTGGTTTCATGCCACCAATGGCAACTATTTCGTCTGTTAACTGCACATGAATACCACGTCCACAAACAGAATGTCAAAGCTGAATCGTACTTTATCTTATTAATTATGTGGATGGATGTCAGATTTATTTAACATGAACTTATTATTTTTTTTAATTTAAATTTTATTGTATATTTTTTTTCATCCTAGTCTTTACTTTAGGTTCATGTTCATAAATGAAAAATAAGAGTTTATTACTTTATGTTCATGTTCATAAAAGAAAAATAAGAGTATATTAGTTTTTTTTTTTCCCTAAATTTTGAATATGAATTAGTTTGAACTATTAAATTGAATTTATATTATTTATATTTTTTATTATAATTATGAAATTATTATGTAAATTATCAAATAAAAAAGGTAATTTGTGTGGTTAAAGCAATTCATTTTATTGAGACTTGGTTTACTTTAGTCAAATTCTAAGTCAACCCACAGGCTCTTTAGCACTACTAGAGAGCTCTCCCTGTAAAGGTCAATGGGCTACTAACACAGGGTTTTCAAAGGAGAGGATATTAGGGGACCATTTGCCAATCATTCTCATCTAGACTGAAATTTGGGCAAGTAAAAGCAAAGAACTTGGAAATAATGGCTAGTTCTTAACATCTAATCTTAACTGCTAGTTCTTATTCGCTAGTTCTTGGCAATGATGTATCCCTATTTATTCATTAGTCTTAACTGCTAGTTCTTAACCGCTAGTTCTTGGCAATGATGTATCCCTATTTATTCATTAAGATCGATTAGCTTCTCCTCCTTCTCCTGAGGATTAACCACAATAGTTGGTTCGAAATGTCTATTCTCCTTTTGACCAAATCCTAATAATATGATTAATCCAAAAGACATTCATCTAAACTTGGAAATAGTAAAATGTGGACAAGTAAGAGCAAAGAGTAAAATATATTAAGTAAGAGCAAAGAACCTGAAGATAATAATAAGAAACTTTGTAACAATGATAAACAACTAATGAAGGTTTTACAACTTAATATTCTTGAAGCTAACATTTGATATTCTTGAAGCAAATATGAAATTAAGAGAATAAATGAGAATCATCATTAATCTAATAGATGAGATTCAAGATTTGAAAGACAGATTGACCCATCAATGTGATGAGATGGATGTTTTAAATAAGACTGTAAGAGAAACTCACTATCATGAACAACAAGAACTCTGAATAAGTGCTACTAGCAAAAATGACTCTATCTAAATAAGTGCTACCAAGGATGCACCTAACCCCCTTACTAACCCGCCTTACTGACCTCAACATAATCTAGATGAGAGAATTCACACCATATAGTAATGTACTCTTAGTGCAAAATGTGTCTTTTGCTGGGATGCTTATTCAAGATATATTAGTCTCTTCATATAGTCTTATTAGTCTTCTTTAGGTTTCACACCATATACTAATGCATTCGGAATGGTTTCACACCATATATTGATGCATTCTCAATGCAAATTTTGTCTTTTGCTTAGATGCTTATGCAAGATATATCAGTCTCTTCATATAGTCTTTTTAGGTAGTCTTTTCTAGACATTAACAATTTCCTCTTAAAATGAGAAGTTGTTAGAAGTATAAAGTATATGTTGTGACCATATATAGATTTAATATAAAATCTATTAATATATGGAAAAAAAAAATGACATCTTATAAATTTATGTTTTTTCTTTCACATTTATTTAATAAAATTACCAAATTACTATTCAAATTATCAAAAAACAAATTCATCCTTCTATAAAGTATCGCAATTTTGGCCATAAAAATTGAAGCAACATCATGAACTAATTATACTAATTATTCTAATCATATTTAAAGAAATTTGGATTTTTTATTTTCACGATATTAATATCTTCAGGTAATAATAAAAATTATAAAAAAAATATAATTTATTTTTGAAGAATATTAATTACAAAACAAAAGACAAAAAAACAAAAATACTAAGTAAACATCCTCAATACCTCTCCAAGAAACGTATCATGTCTTCCATACTCGTATAAAATTCCAATAACCGCTGTTTTGTTGTTACTGGACTTATGCACCATATGTATCTCTAATGGATATCTGCATTGCAACTGAAACCAGTTCAGAGCATTGAAAATATTATCACATGGGATTATCACAAAAATATATGAAGCCAGTGTTACCGTCTGCCATTAATAGCGTGCTCAGACGGAGAATGCCAGTGGCATTGAAAGAGAGTAAAGTTGCTCCCATTCACGCGTATGGTCCCCGCACCACTTGGCCAACTCACCTGCAAAAATCGAAGTTAAGGTAGGCTTTTTATATATTCTAGTTTGGTGGATGTGGTACAATGGTTAAGTGGGATTTGGTGTAGGTTTCTTTATAAATTTTGTGATTTAATTTTAAACAGAATTATGTGAGATTTAGTCTCTATAAATCTTGAACCAATTTAAATAAAACTATGCATTACCTGAGAGCTACTCCAAACACAATTTGTTCAGTTGGAAAAAAAAGAAACTGCTTACATACTCTGGCCCAGAGGAAACTTTTTTTATTTACAATTACCATGATATAGGGGCCTGGATTGATGAGGGTTGCATTGGCAGCGTGATAGTTGCGTTGTAATCTGCCGAGGCGAGAAAAAGTCTTAACATTCTTGCTCGCTAAATCAATGGGGGATTGGTGTTTGCCATCAGCGCAGGCTTTCCAGTCTTTCTGGAGATCTCCCCAGTGTTTAGGCCCTCTTGGATCATTTTTGTAGTCAAACGACTCGCCCTCAGACCCTGTAAAATAAGCAATGCATCCAATTTATTTATGTACAGAAATACAGAAAGGAAAATTGAAATTTATTTGCAGGAATCCAAAATTTTGGATATGTTTATGGATTTGACAAATTTTGTTAATAGATTGTGAATTTTAGTAATTTACGTTTAATTTATAAATGAATTCAACATTCCAAAACTCCTAAAACATTTGATTTCTACAAATTATACTGCTCAAATTTAAAATTCCTACCAAAATTTTGAATAACAAAAAAAAATGAACACTACCCAACATTTCTAACACAGTGATACATTACCAGCAACGACTTGGGCTATGAGACCGACGACGACTGCAAAGATTGCAGCGGTTTGCTTCATCTTGGTGTGCAGGCTTTGTGTCGTTCAATGCACAGAGAAGATGCGAAATATTGTTTATAGACGGTTATTCTGTAAGAACGATTAAAGTGCTGGTTGGCTTATTCTTTGCTTCTGTCGGAATGTTAAACGGTTATTCCCAACATTTAATGCTGTCGGCGCTATTCTTTCCGTGTTGGAGTGTCGTTATGTCTTTTTTTTTTTTCATAATATGAAACGAAAGGGATCGTGTGCCAAACGCTCGTGGTTGTGTTGTGTAACATACAACAGCACAATCTGAACAGTGTACTTTTAGGAGGGCATTTTGTTTACTGGAATTTATTTTTGTTTTTACTGGGTGATATATAATTTTTGGTAAATTTTAATGTATAAATAAATTTAATTTAAAAAAAAAATCAAAATATTTAATTTTGATTACATTATTAAAACTAACCAATTTAGTAAAAGTGACTTGAGATTCCTGATTTGAGCGATGGCTTGCAGTAGGGTTTTTCTTAGCCGGGTTGTTGTGGTCGCCGCCGACCCTTTGTTTTCAAACCCTGCTCATGATTCAAACGCCGCATGCCGCAATGTGAAGACCGAGGAAGAGCCTGTAGCTACAACGGCTGTAGCGCTTGGAAGAGAAGTGGCCCCTTCTGGGTCGATAATGCCCCATCGTGCTGCAGCCGCTCCCTTTGAAGCGGAAGCCCTCTGCTTTACCACTGCCAACAGGGATGACCATGCGGCCACTGACAGCCTTGCTACTGTGGCGTCTATTCCAGAATCTGCAAGCGTTAACACCAGGGATGAGTTCCTGGTCCGGTTCTGTAAGCCCGTCATCCACAATGTTGTGGGAGTTACTGCCTCTGCCTCGTTGTAGCGTGGCCTCGTGGATCCACTCTATGGATGCGTTGAAGCGCCTCATCCAAGTCAGGCAGTCGGAGATCTAAAAGATTATGGCACTGTGTCGTTCTGGAAGGCATTTAAAAATCTCTCTGCCCCCTTTCAGATTCAAATCACTCAGCTTTCAGGCAAGACCATTCTGCATTGGGTCCAACCCTCTAACCTGGTGCAGAATCTCAAGGCAAACCTGGAACGCTGGTTCGGGATTCCCTCAGCCCTTCAAAGACTTCTATTTCAAGGTAAACAGCTCGATGACCTTCTCCCCCTCTCTTCTTACACCATTAAAAGTAACAGCTCTTTAGTGTTTTCCTTGCGTCTGAGAGGTGGGGCTGCAGGACAATCCTCTGCTGCCCCTCCCTACTCCTTCAAAGATGCAGTACACTCTGAGAATCCCAAACCCCCTGAGACCCCCAAACCCCAGCCTTTTCTAGTTGACAAACTGGAGGAGATTCCCTCTGTTGAGATCTCCCACCCTAGCCTCGCAGATGACCTTCAAAAATATGCAGAGAGGGCCATCATATGCAGATTCAATGGGCTTTGGCCGCGCTCCAAGGACCTTTATGACTGGATCCATTCCAACTGGACTCACCATTGCAAGGTCAGCTTCTGTTCAAAAGGATATTTCATAGTTCTGTTCGACAATCCTAAGCATTATGAACAGGTCTTTGAAGAAGGACCTTGGTTTATGGGAACTGTTGGGCTCTTCTTCACTCCTTGGTTCCTAGATTTTGACCCAGCAACTGCAGTGATCACCAGAACTCCGGTCTGCGTCAGGCTTCCAAACTTTCCAGTTCACCTGTGGCATATGGAGGTCTACAGGGGCATAAGCAACACCTTGGGCAGCTTTTTAATGGGAGATTCCCGGCGGGAACATCAAGGCCTTTACACATACACCAGAATATGTGTGGAATTAGATCTAAGCAAGGGACTGCCAGACCAAATCAATCTCAAGATCAACGACTTTGTTTGGACCCAGGACCTGGATTACGAGAATACTGCCTTCCGTTGTCGCCACTGTCACCTAACAGGGCACCTGTAGAATTCTTGCCCATCACTTCTTGCAAAAACGAAAAAGGATAACATTGCAAAGACCAAGCCCAAGAGATGGACCCTTGTTCTCCGCCGCTAGCAGTCAGCTCTGAATCCTCAAGCTCGGATGAGGAGGAGAGCGATGCAGATCCAGACCAGACGCCTCAGACGATGGACCCTATGCACACCATTGTCATAGCGAGCACCCAAAAACGCGTCCATGAGACCTCTTCCTCTGATTCAGACAAGGAGGTCCCCCTGTCGGAAAACTCCAGTCTTCAAGTTGTTTTAGCCCACCCCCCAAGGATGGATGGATAAAAGTCAATAAAAAGAAAGGGAAAAAATTACGAGTTGAGACTTCAGCCCATGTGGTGTAGAAGTCGTTCTTTTTACTTTCAAGTCATTTGCGGTAGCTCCTTGCATGGTTCATTCCTTCTCTAGGACTGAGGTTGATAGTTTCATCATTTCCAGTCGGCCAGTTTCTTGTCTCTCTTGATTGTACTATATTTTGATCAATAGAAATAGTTTAATTTTACTGAGAAAAAAAAAAAACTAACCAATTTAAAAAAAAGAATGGTCTACTCAGGGTATAGAATAGCTGGCAGTTTTTTTTGTTGGAATCTGGTAAAATAAAATTCAAAAAATCAAGTAGTTGCAATGTTTGGAATTCATTTTTTATAGTGGAAATGGATTCAGCACTATCTAAAACCCTAAAAACACCCAAAATACTAAAGTTTAATAATCGAAAACAAGATTCTGATAAAATCTTAGCAAGATTTTTTCAAAATCTCTGCGCAGTTCTAAGCCATTTTGTTATTTTTTTAAAATAACAAATTTTAAAAATTCCTCCTGGATTGTGGATGTGACATTGTTACACCAATGCCGGATAGAGTGAATTCAATAATGTTTGTATGACACCTGTAATCTCTCGGTATACTAAATCTGTCGACGCTGTTCCTTTCATCACACGGTTGTCGTATTGCTTTAGTAATTTCTTGTGTTCGTACTATTTTTTATTTCTTTAATAATGTATTTTATTTTTTAATATTATGAAAATTTATTATAATTTAATTTTCATATAAATGTTGAAAATAGTCATATTTATTATTTATAAATGCAAGTTGATTTATCGTTTTTATTTCAAAAAATTAGGAGAGAGGTTTTAATTGTTGTGCAAGGATCAGTGGTATTTATAGTACTGGTCCCACACATCAAACAAAAATCATAAACTCACTAAAATATGCACGGAAATACTTTATATTAAGTTATATAAGTTATATAAATATGTCCAAAATAGCTTCAGTTTTTTATTAGACCAACAATTGTCATACACCAAGTCTTAACATCACAAGTTGACAAGACCTATTGTCTCAAGTATCTCCAGTTATAAATTACCAACTAAGTCAAAATGCACTACAAAACATTACAATGCTTTCCATCCAAAAGGACAATTATCCCATCAAACAGTGACACACTGATTTTGCATTGGGGCAATAGATCCCATTGTTGGGTAACACCTGCACAAGAACTGAGTAACACCTACACAAAAATAGGTGAAATGTGTGTAAGCCATATGTACATGTCTGTTTAATCATTCAGCCTATTGAAGACATTAAATGGCACCATTCAATTCAAGAAATAGTTCACCCAACCTTTCAATTCAGGAATTAAACACAACAACCCTTTCAATTCAGGAATTAAATTTAGGAAAGCATTTCAATTCAGGAATTAAATTCATGAAAGCACAAGGATTAACCATGAAAGCTTATCAGCCATTGGATCATGTACAGATCAATCCACAACACAGAATTGAATTTGGGAGATGAAAATCCATGCCAATCTTCCCAACCAATTAAATCCTAGATCATAAAACTATAAAACATCAACCCTTACTTCATTTGAAGCATTCATTATACTCTGAAGCTACTGCTAACATACATTCAGAGTTTGCACATAAAATCAGAGTTTTCAGACAGTGCTCCATTCATTTTGCGGACATACAATCATTTTCAGACAATGATTTTTCATTTTGCAGACATACAATTGTTTTCAGACAATGTTCCAGACATACAGACAAAGTGTGCTCAGTGTTACATTCCAGACAGAGTGTGTGCACAGTGTTACATTCATTCTCTTCATCCAGACAGAGTGTGCTCAGTGTTACATTCCAAATAGAGTGTGTGCACAGTGTTACATTCATTCTCTTCATCGGTTGCTGGAGCGTTGCAGGAGACATACAGGTTTTTGGTTGTTCTTGAATAATGTTATTATATTGAGTACTTTATCATTATTTTAGTTGAGAAACCATGTTAAGCCTATAAGTAATGAGAGTTATGTTTTTAATAAAATCACGTAGATTAAAGAAGCTATGAGTATTCAAACTAGCTTACTAAGACATGACCTGAAAAGCTTACTACTCTGTTCATTAGCTTAGATTGACTAAGTAAAGCATACTTGTTGTTATAAGAACAGAAAGCTACTAACTACATAGGAGTTAGAGTGATTGCAAGAGTGGAAATACAACTAATTAAAAGTTTCATGGAAGTTTCACTACAACTTCCTTCTTAACCACTGCTTCTGAATTGCTGCTTAGCTCAAGCTCAGAGCAACAAGTTGAACTACAGCTAGTTGGATCACAGGCTTATCCAAATAGAATAAATTTTTGTATCTATTTTGTTCTAAACAAACAGGAAAAATTAACACATATTTGTTGAGCATATACACACTAGGTAGATAAGTCCATGTCCAAAGTGTATCTAGAACTTATTGACATGGACTAAGGTTGAGGTTGATAGCCAATATCATTGACAGAAGGTGGACTTTTCCAACCAGTCATATAACCAAACATAGGCAGTGTTCATTGCCATAAGGGCATTTGATAGTTGATCATTGGAATCCGTAGCTGCTAGACATAGCTCTACCTTTCATTAGTATATCCTAAACCAATAGCAAAAAGCAAGAGCATTGGTTCCAACACCAAGAGTTTAAGCAGTAGCACCAATAGTCAATAGGGAATTTCCAGCCATAGGTGAAAACAAGAAACTGTGCAGTAAACTTGTTGAAATTAGCCCTTGAAAAATACTCTACATAGGTACATACTTAAGTACAGAACAAAAACAACTAGTGGTAGAAATTATTCACTTAACTATGAATGTCCTGTTAAATGTCCTATCTAGTTAGTTTTTAGTTCCAAGTCAATACCTCTATTCAACCTTTGCCCCCAATAGATCAAATTTAATGAAGTCACCAAACTCGTCTTAATGAAGCCAAAACTTATGTTGCTTCCAGCCATGCTAACAAACTAAAAAAATAGCAAAGGCAAGAGCAATGGTTCCAGAACCAAGAGTTTAAATAGCACCACCAAGGAATTCATCTTCAAACTTGCATACACTTAACAAGAAACTATGAATGTCCTATTAGTCAATACCTCTACACTAGTACAAAAAGCATGAATTCATCTTGAAAATTGCATACACTTAACTAGAAACTTGCTTACAGCCATGTTAACAACCTAAACAAATAGCAAAGGCAAGAGCAGTGGTTCCAACACCAAGAGTTTAAGCAGCAACACCAACAGTCAATAGGGAATTTCCAACCATAGGTGGAAACAAGGAACTGCACGCTAAAATTGTTGAAATTAGCCCTGGAAAAATACTCTACATTGGTAAATACTTAAGTACATAACAACAACAACAGGTGGTAGAAATTATTCACTTAACTATGAATGTCTTGTTAAATGTCCTATCTAGTCAGTTTTTATTTCCAAGTCAATACCTCTATTCAACCCTTGCCCCCAAGGGATGAAATTTAACGAAGTCACCAAACTTGTCTTAATGAAGCCAAAAAGTATGTTTCTTATAGCCATGTTAACAACCTAAACAAATATCAAAGGCAAGAGCAATGGTTCCAGCACTAAGAGTTTCAACAACTATTTTCATACATTTAACAAGAAACTATGAATGTCCTATTAGTCTATACCTCTACACCAGTGCAAAAAGTATGAATTCATCTTGAAACCTGCATACACTTAACCAAAAACTTGCTTACAACCATGTTAACAACCTAAACAAATAGAAAAGGCAAGAGCAGTGGTTCCAACACCAAGAGTTTAAGCAGCACCACCAACAGTCAATAGGGAATTTCCAGCCATAGGTAGAAACAAGGAACTATGTGCTAAACTTGTTGAAATTAGCCCTAGAAAAATACTCTACATAGGTATATACTTAAGTACAGAACAAAAACAATAGGTGGTAGAAATTATTCAAAAATAGTATGGTGAATTTTCTTGGGATTGCTTCGACATGAAAGGAATTCATCTTCAAACTTGCATACACTCAACAAGAAACTATTAATGTCATTTCAAATGTCCTATCTAGTTAGATTTTCTTGCCAAGTCAATACCTTTATTCAACCCTTTCCCCCAATAGATGGAATTTAAAGAAGTCACCAAACTTGTCTTAATGAAGCCAAAAAGTATGCTGCTTACAGCCATGTTAACAACCTAAAAATATAGCAAAGGCAAGAGCAGTGGTTCCAACACCAATATTTTAAGCAGTAGCACCAAGGAATTCATCTTCAAACTTGCATACACTTAACAAGAAACTATGAATGTCCTATTAGTCAATACCTCTACACCAGTACAAAAGGTATGTTTCTTAGAGCCATGTTAACAATTGAAGATGCCATGTTAACTTACAGCCATGTAGCTTACAACTATGTAGCTTAAGAGCCATGTAGCTTACAACCATGTTGTTAACAGTCAATAGGTATCACTTATATTTCTCATGCTGATATTGCAAGTCATACATAATTGAAATAAAATATAATGAAAATCATTCAATAATTCAAAGTAACAATGTAATCCAAATTCAACTGTTCAGGAAAACCAGGCCTGTTCCAACTTGGATTTTGGCCCATTGCCCCACTCTGAAAAATGTGTCTTGCAATGAGAACAACCCTGATTGAATGATCCTACCTCTTGTTGGAACAAGGTTCCCTAACCTACATTTTTGATATAATTTTGTAATAGTCGGTCTTGCGTAGGGGGCTTTGGGGTGGCTCAAAGCCCCTAATTTTTTGTAAAAAGTTAAAGGGTAGCTCTAGGGTTCGAAAACCACAGTTTGAGGACCATATGATAGAAAAGGCTACGATGTTATAAATATATATATTTGGGTCTACTAAGTAAGAAAGACATAAGATAGATGTTATGTGTGAATTGTTAAGATCTGTTTTGGTTGTTTTGGGTAAGGACTCCTGTTGGCTGTGTGGGCGGAGATCCTCAGTCCTGCTGTGTGCGGACCCCACTAGGCTATGTGCGCGGGTTGCGTTTGGGTTGTAAGTGGATTTTTTATGCTAATGAATGCGGAATATATTTGAATTATCTATATTTATTGTGTTTACTGCCGGAACACATATGTGATATTTATTTGAGTTGTGAATGTATCTGTGATCTGGAATTAGCTGCGACTATAATATTCTATGATGGTATTTGCTAATGCGCACGTGGATGCGAATGTATTGGTTAGATCTGTTGATGATAATAGATTTGTTATGATTATGTGATGATTACATTGCTAAAAGAGCTACGAATAGACTCATTATGTGCGAACCTAATACGCTGCAACCTAGATCTGCCTTAAATTACCTACTCTCTCCCAGGGTGCGGAAAACTGGTTCTAGCACCCTCCCATAATAATTCGGGTGAGACCTTGGCTTGCGAAATTAGGTCATTGCCGAAAGGGCCAGTAGTATAAGGGTTTGTTGTCAAACCTTAACCTCCGAACCTGGGTTAGGACCCCTCAACCCAACAAATGGTTTCGTTGTCGGGACTGGGAGCATTTTGAGAGAGAGATTGGGTAATGCCACGAGGTGATTGGAGACCTGAGAAGTTGGAAATTGAAGGTTGGTTTGAAAGATAGATTCATGAATTTTCAGTAAAATAGAATCACAACACGAAGCTGACAGCTGAGAAGTGGGAGAACAAGTACATCTTCACCGAAGTCTATGAAATTTTCTTTGTAACCATTGCACATGAGCTTCAGGAGTGGTTAGCAAGGCTTGTATAATTCCAAACATGTTGAAGGACGATCAGGTTACGTAGTGGACACCATAATTTATTCAAAAACTGGAGAGGACTGACAACACGATCACCCGTACGGTAGATCACTAGGTGGATAGCGTGCTGGGAGGGTTCGTGAGAAAATTCACATTCGATCAATTCGTATCCTATTCTGAGGCAGAGTGGAGGTTCTTCAAAGGCTTTCGGGGTAAGTTCTTGAAAACATTGCCATTGTTAATCAAAATATTACTGTGCAAAAAGGGCATTTTTTGCAGCCACACCGAATGAATGACCTCTGATCAAAGTGAGAGTACAACAGAAAGTGGCAAGTACTATCGAACTAATCGAGAAGGGGATAGATCCATTTATAGTCCACTAAGAAAATCGGCTGCACATGAAGGAAAGAGTCCTCCAGTCACATCGCCTTCAAGTCAGCATAAGGGTAAGAACTCCCCCACACCTCCGCCACCGCCAGAAGAAGACATGGCCACGCACATGAAGCTACCCACCTTCAAGGGTGTAGGAGATGAGATATGGACCAATTTTGGTTTGTAGCAGAATTAGTATGGACTGCGCAGAATGTGGCTACTGATGTTGTGAAAAGAGCGCAGCTATCCCTCGCCTTTGAAGGAAGGGCATTGGGCTGGTATATGGGATACGTAGGCCAACATGCATATCCATTTATTCAAGAGATTAAGAAAGCTTTAAAATGACAATTCCGTAAGCCTAAGTCCTACTCACAGTTAGTAACTGATGTAAAACACTTTAGATAGGGACCCTCTGAGTCTGTATGGGAAGCAGATCAACGGTTAAAGAAGGTTATCAGAGATGGAGAATTTCAGTATGATGATAGGCAGCACAAGGAATGGTTTATCGCTATGCTTCTACCTCACCTGCGCGGACCTACGGGTCAGCGGCGATTGAGACACAAGAGAAAGCTCTGTAGATTGCTATGAAACTAGAAACTATGGCAAGAGATGATGCCTAGTTTGGGATATAGAAGATCCAGGGACAGCTGGAGGAAATGCACCTTGAAATACAAGATCTGCAAAAAGAACGAGGGAAAGAGGCTAGCCTAGACATATGGTGCATAAGATGCAAGGTGTCTAGCCATACCAAGGATCAGTGTCCTCTGCTGACGGATTACATGTAGGCTGGGGGACCCAACCCATTGCGCCCTAAGGAGGCTGCGGGGCCAAGTGGTCTGATGTTATGTTGCACTGATTTTCGTGTTGCCAGGCTACATGATACTAACCACTGTCTCTGTCTTGGTGCTTATGTTCCAGAATTGAACAATAATGGTGTTGATTCTGCTCTTCTGTGAGACACTACGAGCATAACTGTCGGACCTATGACTTTATGATAGATAGACGAAACCTATATATGGTACAGGCTGACCCTTCTTCACCACTATCTCCCTCAAGAAGAGGAGGCTCCCCAACAAGAGGAAGGGAGGGGGAAGGGGTGGAGGTGCAGGTGCAGGTTGGGGAAGAGGGAAATTGATCTGTTACAACTGTGGAGAAATAGGGCACTTCGTAAGGGACTGTCTGAACCCTACACGACAATCTTGTCGATATTGTCGACAATTGGACCATGTGATTGAAGACTATCCAGTCCTAATAGCGAAAATGCAGGAAAAACAACAGACACATATGTAGAATGTACAGAGGGTTAAGGCAGAACCGCGTGATGAGGGGCCAAGTATTAATTTCATAACGCGATGCGACATGGATACTGGAGCAGCTGAGGAGAAGGATGCGACTAAACCCCTTATCCGGAAGGCTGCTATCAAATAGGAGAGTTTGGACCTACAAAAAGAAAAATAAACCTTTGTTGTAACCCGTAAGGACTTTTCCAAGGATGAGGCATCTACCTCCAAGGCTCCAACAAACCTAAGAGCGGATGACGAAGTTAAGCCATTCCTACAAGCATGTATAAAGCTGCTATGTAGCTAGAAGGCGGTAGAAAATATCCAAACACTAATAGACAGCTGCGTGGAAATAACTGACCCTCCTATAGAGGTTAGAGATGTTCATAAACTGTACAAGCACAAGAAGCGCACTGGGCGGGAGGTGAGGCTAACATCGTAGATTGGGGACTATGAAATGGATCAGGTCATCTTGGATCTACGGTCAGATACAAACGTACTACCCAAGAAAACTTGGAAGAAGATGGGAGAGTCTAAGCTGGAATGGTCTACTATACAGCTGCGTATGGCTAACCAATAGAAGATCATACCATTGGGAAGGCTGTCAAAGATTATGGTAGATATTGCAAGATTTAAGGTATGCACCGACTTTGAGGTAATTCAGATTATGGAAGATGCAGACCCTTATCCTGCGCTCCTGGGATTGGATTGGGCAATAGACACAGGAGGCATTATCAATCTAAATAAAAGGAGCATGGTTTTTTAAAATGAGGGTACGAGGGTGATAATCCCACTAGACCCTGCTGAAGGAGAGCAGTATACAGAATTGGTGCGCAAAGAAGAGGATGTGGATCACTTTTATAAATTAACCACTCGGGATGAGGATTGGATCAATCCTACAGCTGATGGTATGCTTTGATAGGAGAAGGACAGTGAATGCCTCTCTAACTCCGATGGGGAGATAGAAAAGTGGCAGAATCGGTTACATGATGTATCTGCGCTGTGATGTCTTAGAATCACGAAGAGATTCCGGTGTATCTCCTCAGAGGTAAGATAAATGCCCTAATTTGATGGTTCTTGTAGTATTATGGATTTTTTGCGAACATTTGAAGCTAAAGTCCCAAGGGAGCGAAGGATGTGGGCACTTAACCTAGCCATGCGCGCAACCCCTACGAGGTGGTGGGAAACTCATACGGGGATGTTCCAAAATTGGGAGGAATGTCACGAAATGATGATCCTACAGTTTTAACCCCCGGTTTACCTACATGTGAAGACTTTCCTTGGCCCAGGAGACTCGCGAGAGAATTTGTTCGCATGGATGGAGACATGGCATGAAAGAAGTACGGATGAATCGTTCCACCTGTTCATTCATGCCTTAGGACCAATCCCCACAACATGGTATTTAGATTCAGAACTACATCAGCACACCTGCCACTAGGAAACCATGAAGGAAGAGTTTGTAGGGACTTTCGTCTTGATAGGAGGAACGAAGGAACTTGAAAAATCCCTGTAGGATATAGATGCCTTAGTATTTTATGAATCACGCCCTCGTGTGGCACATGGGGCACCAACGTGGGAGACATAGATGCGGGATATTGTCAACTGCCGCAATATGTCAATGGCGGAATGTGATGAAGACCCACGAAATATCTCTATCCTAGAGTCAGAGTGAGAGTGCGCAGTTGCTGGACCCCCACTGTAGACTGTCAATGTGACTAAGCCTCTTAAGCTGTGAGAAGTCAACATTGGAATGGAGGAGCAACCTAAGCTAGCTAAAATTGGGGACTACTGGCATGATTATATTGTTGGAAGAGTCGCAAAACTCACAGAATAATAGGACCTATTTCCTACGAAATTCTCGGAACTCATAGGGATTACAGGGGACCTAGGGGTCATGCACATCACTTTAAAACCAGATGTGCGCCCTGTTAGGCAGCACCCTTATTGATTAACACCAAATATAAGCATAAAGTCATGGAAGAACTTGACAAAATGATAGCCGTAGGTGTCATCGAACCAGACGAACAGTCAGATTGGGTAAGTCCTATGGTGGTTCATGAGAAAAATACTAAAGGAGAGATATGAAACTGTGTTGACCTGCGCAAATTGAATGATGCCTGCGTACATGATCCCTTTCCTATGCCATTTTTAGATGAAATCCTTGATAGCATGAGGGGGAAGGAGGCATACTCGTTCACGGATGGGTTCTCGGGCTACCATTAGATCAAGATCGCACCTAAAGATCGCAACAAAACTAAGTTCGCCACTGAATGGGGATCTTTCCAGTACACGGTCATGCCGTTTGGGCTCAAGAATGCCCCTGCCATCTTTTCGCGGGTGGTGGTCGCAGTATTGAAGGAATTCATCCATAAATTTTTGGAGGTATATTTTTATGATTGGACCGTATTTGGGTTGGTAAAGAATCACGTCTCAAATTTGTGCATGATGTTGGACGCCTGTAGAAAGCACCATATTTCCCTAAATATTAAGAAGTGCATATGTTGCATACCCTTCGGGATATTTCTAGGCCACATAGTTTGTTGACAAGGATTGATGGTTGACCCCACCAAGGTAGCCGTTATCATCAACCTGGCAGTCCCTACAACTGAGAAACAAATGTGCTCTATCCTCGGACATACAGGCTACTACAGGAAGTTCATTCAAGGGTACGCATTGATCACAACACTCATGGAAAAGTTGCTAAATAAGGACGTTTTGTTTTTTTGGGACGAGGAGTGTCAGAAGAGCTTCGAACTACTCAAGGAGAAGATGTTCTCTGCACCTATCCTCATATTTCCTGACTGGGCAAAGGTTTTCCATGTTCATGTAGATGCATCAGGGATCGCCCTGGGAGTTGTCCTTACACAGCTCGGGGACGGAGACATCGACCATCTAGTTGCATTTGCTGGTAGAAAACTATCTAGCACGGAGTGCAACTACTCCACTACCGAGCGTGAGGGGTTGGCCATGGTATACACCTTGAAAAAATACATGAATTATCTGTTAGAAGGGCACTTCAAGATGTTTATAGATCACTTGGCTTTGAATTACCTAGTGAATAAGCCTGTGTTGGGGGGGAATATTTTCCGATGGCTGCTACTATTCCAAGAATATGACTTTGAGATTATCGTGAATCCAGGGAAACTAAATGCTGGGTCAGACCACTTATCCCAAATAGAAAGTGGCAAAGAACCGACCAACTTAGAAGAAGGACTTCTCGATGCGCAACTATTTTCTATTAAGGTAGTTGATGCGCACTTCGCCGACATCATTTAGTTATTAACTATGAGGATGATGCTTGCAAAATATTCGGTAGAACAGAAGAAAGAGCTGGTCACTCGCGTAGTGGATTTTACCATCATAGTGGGCCACCTGTATAAGCTAGGAGCTGATGAGGTGCTGCGAAGATATGTGCCGGAGCATGAAAGACATGCCATCTTAGTAGAAGCCCATGGGGGCATAGCAGGAGGTCACTATGCAGGGAAGGTGACGACGCAAAAGATCCTCAGAGTTGTGCTATGGTGGCCCACACTGCATAGTGACTCTCACGATTATTTCAAAGCCTGTGACACATGCAAGAGGACAGGAAGACCGTCAAACAGAGATGAAATGCCCCTACAACCGCAGATGGCCCTGCAAGCATTCGAAAAATGGGCCATAGATTTCGTTGGGCCCATCAACCAGCTGGGGAAGAAGACAGGCGCACGCTATATCATCACTGTGATTGATTATGTAACCAGATGGGCTGAAGCACAAGCTGTGAAGGATTGCACTGCCGATACCATTGCACACTTCATTTTCGAACATATTCTAACCAGGTTTGGCTGTCCAAATATCTTGATGAGTGATAGAGGTATGCATTTTGTTAATGAAACAATACAGGCCTTGACTGAAGAATTTTAGATCCACCATGCTAAAAGCATCCCATATCATCCATAGGAAAATGGAGCTGTGGAAGCTTTTAATAAGATCTTGGAACATGCACTGACCAAGGTCTGTAACATTTATCGCAGCGACTGGGATGTGCGCATCCCGTTAGTCCTGTGGGCGTATCGAACCACTTGCAAGAAACTGACTGGGAAAACACCGTTCTGGATGGTTTATGGAAAGGAGGCCATTATGCCCATGGAGTATATTGTTCCTAGCCTGCACATCGCAACCTTTACGAACATGGCAGAGCCTGATATCATGGAGGAATGGTTAGCGTAGCTCATGGCCTTGGAGGAAGATCGGTTCATTGATAAATTCCATCAGCAAGTCCAGAAGTCCTGGGAAAAATCATGGCATGATCGACATATTTAGTAAAAGACCTTTGCGAAAGGAGAATTGGTCCTACTATACGATAGCCAGTTTGCGAAGCACACGGGGAAGTTATGTCAGCACTGGCTAGGTCCCTATATGGTAAATGAAATTACTGATGGAGGAGCTGTCCGGTTAGCCACACTACGCGGTGATATGGTACCAGGATATGTCAATGGAAGCCAGCTCAAACCATACCGGATCAAATGACTATATGGCTGGAGTAGCTATATGGGGCAGAATATGCGCAGGCAGGGGGACAAATGCAAGCCGGACCGTGGTCCGCGAAGGTATTGATCGAGGTATGGAGGCCCGAAGAGGTGCGCTAGGAGCATAGAGGTACACTGGGAACGCAGGAGGTGCACTGGCAGTGCAGGGGTAATATGCAGCTGCAAAAACTAGCCGTTGGAATAGTAAACTTGGGTAAAAGCAAATTTTACCGTTGGTAGGAGAGGGCGGCCGAAAATTAATGAGGTGGTTTCTGAATATTTTTTACCATTCACATGATGGTAAGTTTCAGATAAACTTCACCCAACCGTTGGTCACCAACCAGGGCTATAAAAGCAAGAGGGGAGCTCATAAGGGGGTTCCATACATTCTGAACAACTTGAGCCTTGCAATTTCTGGTAACTATTATCCTTTGTTCATGTCTGGGCGTGCTACCCCCTCTGATAGTAGCAACCTTGAGTTCATTTTCTACACAATAATGATTGTGACTAATCCCTGTGAATCTTCCCAGACTGTGGCCTTGACGGAGAGGGAATTCGAGGAAGCACTGGAAGTCACCCCTGAAGTGGAGGAGGCTGTGTCCACACTGAGCAAGGGAAAGCAGGTGGAGAAAAATAAGGGGAAGGTCACAGGCCAGGAGCAAGGGCTAGGGAGGACTACAAAATGGGTTGGGGTGAAGCCATGTACCTCCCCTCGAAATATGAAATCCCGCAAGCAGTGCCCCAGGAACGTTCACCTAACCCATCGAAGAGACCTATGTCTCCTCAGGAAGAGGCCCAACTCACTAACCAATAAGGTGGCTACCACCCTATGTTCGGCCTCGCAAGCCCTCGGTGCGTACACCCAAGAATCTCAATGGGATGCGCGCCTATCTGCAGATGCCTCTAATTCCGGTCGAGGTCCCCATCATTGGATAATCCTTTAGCAAGCTCCACATGGTCAAGTTCGACGATCATGACCTAGCGAACCTAAAGGCCTTCCCTAAATTGGCACCATAATTATACTTGGAAAGGGTATTGGAGGATGACGTCCTAAAGGTAGTCCCTATGCCATGGGCAAGCGAATTGGCTGGGTCCAAGTTATTAAACCTACTTTGGATGCCTCACTTCGGCCATTACAATATCACCGACAGAATTGTGCGCCAGCTGCTAGCTCTGGTCCATGATGGCTACTTGTGGATCCAGGACCACATTCCCATAGATGCAACGCTCATTCACCATATCATTGGTCTGCCCATGAAGGGGCTGAATCCCATGGAGTGCGTTGGTAAGAAATATGAGTAAAATATCACTGATAAGGTGTGTGATGATTACCATTTCAAACGAAACACTAAGGGATTCATGATCAGCACTATCAGCGACCCCAATGCGTGCATGGGCACCATGTTGTTAGCATGCAAGATGATGCGCAAGTTGTAGAAATTATATAACATATGCATTATATATCCAGATTCTCCTAATCTAACAATATTTGTCTTCTTGCTAAATACATAATCCTTCCACTGTTAATATTTTGCAGAAATTTAAACTCAATTGCAAACACATGAAGCAATAAAAAAAATCGCACATAACACAGTTTTTTAATGGGAAAGCCTGAAGCTGAAAACCCCAACAATCATATATTATTTATCATGGAGATCATGTAACAATCTCATAAAAATCTTAGTACATCAAGCTCTCAGTACAATATAATCGTCACACACTAACAAGAAGAAATCTGCAAATCCATGCACTGATTTCTTGCCACCTGATAGCCTGCCTCCACTGCACAATCCCTGCTGAAGAAGACCTCTGAACGAATTCGAATTGGCCTTGCCTTGACTGCGCAATCCTCATTGGTAACTCCAATGTGTGTGTGATGCAATCAATGCATCATTATAGTCACAACGGATGGTCCTTCTCACCCTTTCACCTATCTCTCCACTGGGTCTCCACTGGAAGTGAAATGCACTGTAGTTAACTGTTGTATTTGTTCAGTTGATTAGTGTGTTATTATTTGTCAATTAATTAACTAATTAATTCAATCCTCTCACTAGTGTATCATTTAGTTAGACTAGATACAACTAGCTCAACTGAGTTTAACTCTAATAACTGAGTTAAACTGAATAACAACTCCATGAACTACTCTTCCAACTTTGTTATAACTTTTCCACTTTAGTTCTAACTGATTCCTCCATGCATGAACCACCGGTAAACCCTAGGAATTGCGTAATTCCTTCAACCCATTGATTTTCCAAATCTGTGTACTGAAATAAAGTGCTCCAAGAGAATAAGTTGTTGTTTATTGTCGGATTATTATTAAGAGCTAATAATAACCGACATGCATCTATTTTTAGATCGACGATCTATAAATAGACTTCGCCCAATATTATAAAAATAGAATTTCATATATTTTTCCAACTTGACCAACCATCCACAAATACATCCTGCAACTTTTGAAATGTGATCACCATGTCTAAAAATAGACATGGTCTAAAAATAGACTTACACCTAAAAATATCCTGTGGGCCCACTTAGTGAAGGTGACTTATTTTCACTAAGCTTCATCATCTTGTTGAATCTCAACAGTCCCTCTCAACAAGATAGGGATTATCCTTCACCCCGATCCCGCCTCTATGGTATTCGAATTTGCTCCTGGTGAGCACCTTCGTCAAAATATCTGCATCCTGATCTTCTATAGGAATGTACTAAAGCAACATGATATTTTGCTGCACACAATCTCTGATATGATGATACCAGATATCAATATGTTTATATCTATCATGAAACACAAGATTAATCGAGAGTTTAATGAAACTCTAATGATCACAATGTATCACTGTAGGATCTAAATGTGAACTGAACAAACTGACCAGGATCTTCCTCATTCAGATAGTCTCACATGAAGTTTGACTTGCTGCCATGTATTCTGCTTCCACCGAACTGAGTGCCATGGATCTTTGTTTCCTACTGTACCAAGAAACTACCATATATCTGATACTAAAAATCCCTCCTAATGTGCTCTTTCTGTCCGTTGGGCTGCCTACCCAATCTGCATCAGTGAAGCCATGCAACTTCACCTCATCCATCTATCTGTACCATAAGCCATACTCAGATGTGCCCCTGAGATACCTCAGGACATGTTTGCCTACCTTCCAAAAGAGCTTGGTAGGCTTAACCATCACTTATGAAAGTTGGTTCACTGCATAGCATATGTCTGGTCTTGTATTAACTAAATACATGAGCGAACCCACCAACTGTCGATAAACAGTGGCATCCACTACCTCTGCCGATGTAGCATCCTCTTTCCTCCAATTTCCTGGAAGATGAGTATCGATAGGCTTGCAGCCTTGCATGTGAAACTTCTCCAGTATCTCCCAAGAATACTTGCCTTGAGACACAAACAGTTCACCTTCCCGCTGCCATATTTCCAATCCAAGGAAATAATGAAGGAGGACCAAATCCTTCATCTCGAACTCCTTTGCAAGATCTGCCTTGCATGAGTGTATCAACTGCTCATCACCCGTTAGTATTAAATCATCAACATAAAGAAAAATGATTAAAAGCTTACCCTCCACCACAATTTGGTATAGGTTTGCATCCGCCTCACTCTTACTGAAGCCAAGTCCAGTGAAATAGCTGTCGATCTGAGTGTACCAAGAATGTGGTGCTTGCTTCAGCCCATACAATGCTCTTTTGAGTCTGCACACATGCGACTCACTGTTGAAGATCTCAAATCCTTCAGGCTGATCAATGTAGACCTCTTCCTCAATGATCCCATTAAGGAATGTAGTCTTCACATCCATCTGATGAATGTGCCAACCCATTTGTGCTAAGAGAGCCAGGATGGTCCTAATGGAAGAATATCGTGCGATAGGTGCAAAGGTTTCTTCATAATCAATCCCCACGATCTGTGAGAAGCCCTGGGAAAAAAATATTGCCTTATACTTCTCGATGCTCCCATCAGTAGCTTGCTTTACCTTGTAGATCCATCTTGATCCTACAACTAATTTACCCACTGGCCTTGGAACAATCTCCCAAGCAGTGTTTCTGACAATGGAGTCATACTCCTCCACCATGGCATCTACCCATGTGGTCTCCTGCACTACTTCTTCGAAATAATATGGCTATGTCACGATACACTTTCTCATAAGAGCCATGTATCCAGTATATCGGTCATGTGACTGTCTTTGTCTGCTCTGTGATGTAGGGACTCCTACATTTTGTGCCGCATCAAGATTCAGTCTCTCAGCTTCTGTGGTACGCTTTCTGCCTTTTCTGATGTTTGGTTCTGCATGAGTGGACTCCTCCAATCCATGAATATCCTCCTATGGCTGATCCACATCTAGAGGCTCATCTTTGGGAACAAAAAGTTCCTCCTCTGCATGCAAGTGTAGCTCCCTCTCAAGCAACAACTTCATAGCTTTCACCTCATTGAATTTTATATCCCGTCGCACCACAGTCATCTGATTGTCTAGAAAATACACACGATAATTATGGGGTGTGTTGTGGACAATTTGTCACCCCCTAGAGACAGCCTAGAGTTGCCATAGACCAGTGCCTAGGACATCTTAATATAGCAAGGAGCTCTTCGTATAGTTTGGATTGTCAGTCCAAGAGCTCATTTACTATCTCTTGTTTGAACAAGGAAATTAGTTTTGAATGGGACCAATCTCTCTCAGAAGCTGATACAAAGATAAGAATAGTGTAGGGACATTATGAAAAACTCCAATATAAAGGCGTCAGACAGTTAAGAGACAACTTACTGTAAAGAGGGCCAGTTCAAATAATATATCACAGAAATCAAATATCAGGAAATGGGTGCAGTGAGGAAACATAAAGAAGATATTAGCTAACATGAGACTGATACCCAGATACACAACAGAACCACATAAGGGCATACTAATTTATGAATCCTTGTATGAAAATGGCGTTTTAAAAGCACCCTCCTCATGCAACTGATATAGCAGAAAATATGGAAGAGATGAACATGGAACAGTATATCATGACTAGGCCTATTTAAAGTGCTTGACTAATCCCAGAAAGGGCACCAACTAAAATGAATCCTTACTGCAAACTAGTGAGCCACTCACATTCTAGAGCATGATACAAGAAGATAAATAGCATGAAATGAGAGATTGTATTAACACATGAGAGAAAATTACATACTGTGAGATACCAAAGACCAGAATCCTCAATACAATTATAACTCCTCCTCACTGAGACCCTACGGGCTCTGAACCTTCATACAGAAATATTACAAAATGTATACAAAAGCCTTTTCACTGCACAGTTTGCTGATAGAAACCTGGAACCCTTACAATGTCTTCTTTTCGGGCCTTTATAGAAAATATAGAGAATTATAGAGAAGGAAGTAGATAGAGCACATTTAATGACTCAATTTGAATAATATGGCGGAAAACATTCGCGCCCACTCTATGCATGACCAAATATAAATGACTGTACTTTACACTCTATCTCTAGAAATAAATGCTGGAGGATGAAAATATCCTTATAAACAAGACACAAATATTAATATTTACAACGTTCTGCCTCTTATTGAAAGAGGGAAAATCTGCTGTTGTAAAACCCTGAGATAGCCTGAGATTTTGTACTGTACTCTCGGCCCTTTAACTTTGAATTTAAATCCTGGACCTTTAATGCGGGGCGAAGCGTCCCTTGATTTTCTCTGGAGGGTTCTGGAGATACATATCTTTGCTTTCTTTAATGATGGTCATTTCACACACCTACCCTCGGCTTCTTCTTTAAATTTTTCCAGCAGAATGTCGTCCTTTGACATGCTCTCAACCTCTGCAACAGAGGCAACAACTTAAAGCGCCTTCTTGTTATCTTGAAACCTGCAAAACCCACAGATATATCAGAAAAACCAGACTCGAAGGTAAGGAGAGTGGAGGCGGGGGTCGTGATGACATCGTGGACACAAATAGATGACAAGAACTCGTAGGGTGGCGGAGGAAAGATAGTGGTGACTTTAATTAAACAGACGGAGTGTAGTTGCATGGAACAGTTGGAACACAATGTGCAACTGAAAACAATAAATGTGAATGAGAAACACACATATATATACGACAAGGGAGAAATATTATGGATGCGCGGGATGATGACGTGTGGATGTACGATGGACAGGTGGTTAACTGACATGGCAGTGGAGTCAACAGACGGGGAGACTAATTCCTGGGCTGTCGGATTACGAACACAGATCAATGGCTGGGAGCAGTGCGGCGGTGGGCCATGGAACACGGCGGACAGAGGTTAAAGGGCAAGCAACTCTGGAGGATATCCGTCGTTGGATTGACATCGCCAGATCCAACGACGCGGGGGAGTTCCACTGCCCGATCTTTGTTCAACCTTTAACGCGCGGGAAAGTGGTTTTTAAGTCTCGTACCACAGACACGCGGCGTGTTTTAAATGGAATCGCTGGCATTTGGTTCAAAACCGCTGACCCAGTGGAAGTGGTGCGGGATTTACCGCCGGTTTCTGCAGTGAGAGACGGACACGGGGGCCACCATTCAAAACTATCTCCGCTTCGTTGATTTGCTTCGAATCCGATGGTTACGATTGCGCCCGAAATATAAAACAATAAGCTCCTTTTCCTTTTGGCTTGTGGTTTTCGGGCTTGGGTCATGTGATGATAACCAGAAAAGGGGCTAAGGCCCCGGGGCTTTGGCTCAATATAATTTTAATAGCGGGTTTTTAACCTTCGGATAATGCATCTTTGGGCGGAGATGGTAAAATCAAGTGGGAGCATCAGGATCTTAAGCCACGGCAGAGATGTGAAATGGATTTGAATGAGGCAGTGGACCAAAATTTTGAATGCAGGGTTTAATATGTACAACAGGGTGTTTCTGTGTACCCCACAAATATCCCAACTTTTGCAGTCAGCTCTAGCTTCTTCTTGGCGTCCTTTGTCACATGAATGTAAACAGATAAGCCAAAAATCTTCAAATGATAAATATTAGGCTTCTTACCAGTAAAAGCTTCTTCAGGATTACTCATGCTAAGTACTCTATGAGGACAACAGTTTTTCACATAAACCGCAGTGTTGCATGCTTTTGCCCACAAGTGCATCAGTAGGCCTTAGTCATGCAGCATAGCTCGTGCAACACCCACGATCATTTTGTTCTTCCTCTCTGCGACCCCATTCTACTGTGGGTTATGAGGCACTATGAGTTCTCTTCGAATTCCTTCTTTGCTACAGAAGTCTTTGAATTCCCCCGAGATATATTCACCACCATTATCGCTTCGTAGAGCCTTCACTTGCTTCTCTAACTCCTCCACCAATGCTTTAAACTCATAGAACCTTGAGAATGTTTCGATATTCTTCTGTGTGAAGAAGATCCAGCATCTACGAGAATAGTCATCAACAAAAATAACATAATACCTGTGTTTTTTTGTTGAAGCAACCGAGAAAGGTGTAGACACATCTGTGTGAATTCTCTCCAGGATCACCGAAGCATGGTTCTACTTCTCATGAAAGGTGGTCTTCACAAGATTACCCATTGTACATCCCTTGCACTGATTTTACTACACAAGAGTACCCTTGGGAAGTCCAGTAGAAATATGCTGCAAAATCTTTAAAGCACCATGGTGAAGATGGCCCAATCTCCTGTGCCATAATTCGCCCTCATCCCGACTCACCACTTCTTCTGCTTTGCCCATCATTGCAGCGCAACCATATACCTGTAGCTTGTAGAGATTCTTAACTTGAATCCCTATCTTCTTGGTTTGACCCATTGTTTTATGTTGAAGGAAGGATTTTCCCTCACTGAAAAAAACGTCATAACCTTTGTCTTCCAACATTACGACCGAGACTAAGTTCTTCTTCAGACCTGGAACATGCATAACATATTTCAACATAAATGGATTATCTGACTCCCTCTCAAAGGTAATGGTCCCAATTCTAGTCACATTGTATTGACCATCGTTGCTCATCTTTATATGCATTTGGAGATCCTTCTTCTCCAAGTCACTAAACAACTCCTTGTCTCCCGTCATATGGAAAGATGCACCACTATCAAGATACCACACCGATCTCATTGTGCTTGAAAACAAGCATGCAATCAAAGAGAAATCAATTTCAAATTGTGAGGCTAAGGCCTTACCCGCTGCAGCTCCAGCAGCCTTCTTATTTCTATTCTTCTTTTGTGGGCAGTTAGTGGCTAAATGCCCATGTTCATGATAGTGAAAACACTTCACTTTGGAAAAATCCTGCTTCTTGCCTTTAGCCTCGGATTTTGAAGGGAATTTCTTCCCTTCCATTTCCTTGATTTGGCAGCCAAAGTGAAATTTTCTTCATCTTCATTCTTAGATGAAGAGCTATCCCTGGTACTTCGCCTTATCTCCTCCTGCACAAGATCCAACCAAAGTCGCTCCCACCTCGATAGTTTCTCCCGTCCATTGACAGAGTCTTCATAGCTATTCCAACTCTTCGGAAGCCCAAGGAGAGCCAAGCTCACAAAGTCATCATCATCAATAGCAATCCCCACACTTCCCAATTCATCCCTACAGTGGACAAACTTCGTGAGATATTTTGGAATACTGTCGCCCTTCTCCATTTTTATTTTTCTGAGCTTATCTTTCAGCACCAACTTCCTCTGGTCACTGCTACTTTGGAACAAATCTGTAAAAGCCTTCCAAATTGAAAATGGAGTGGATTTCCCATGAATTATTGACATAATGTGGTCCTTCACACCTTCCAACATAATTCTTCTTGTCTTTTCTACCTTCTTTTTCCAAGCGTCAAGTAATGCAGCCTCGCTAGAACCGGCTTAGGAACATTGCTATCGATGAACTCCTTCAGTGCATTATCTTCCAACATCACCTCCATCCTATCCTTCCAAGCTATGTAATTTGAGCTACCCTAAAGAGCATACTCCAATCACAACCCATTGAAAGACATTTCAATGTATACTCAACTGTCGCACTAAGAAATTTCTGCAGCAAATTTGAATTGTCCACCAGCACAAACTCAAAAATTCTTCACAATTGCAATCTTCAAGAATTAACACTGCTCTGATACCATGTATAAATTATATAACATATACATTATATATCCAGATTCTCCTGATCTAACAATATTTATCTTCTTGCTAAATCATAGAATCCTTCCACTGTTAATCTTTTGAGGAAATTTAAACTCAATTGCAAACACATGAAGCAATAAAAACAATCGCACATAAAATAGTTGTTTAACGGGAAAGCCTGAAGCTGAAAAACCCAAATATCATATATTATGTATCATGGCGATCATGTAAAAATCTCATACAAAGCTTAGTACATCAAGTTCTCAGTACAATACAATTGTCACACTAGCATAAAAAATTGAATTGGATATTTTCCAGCTTCACCACAAGTTAACAGTGCAAGGATTCTGTATTTAGCAAGAAGATAAATATTGTTAGATCAAGAGGATCTGGTAATAGATCAATATTAATAAATTTATACATCTCCTTTGTTGAATGTTGGATTGTACTAATAGTCCATTCTACAATAAAATGAGGTGAAGAATAAGTTTTAGCAACTGTTAGAGTAAGGTCACCAATCATAATTGTGCCGAAAAAGGATGGGACTTTGTGAATGTGCATTTATTATAGGGAGCTAAAAAAACTACCCTCAAGAACAGATACCCACTACCTAAGATTGATGATTTGTTGGATTAATTGCAACAAGTAAAATACTTCACCAAGCTAGATTTAAAATTAGGGTAACACTAAGTTCATTTTATAGAAGAATATACCTGGAAGTTTACCTTCAAAATTAAACAAGGTTTGTATGAGTAGTTATTCATGTTATTGATCTAAGAATACCACCAACTATGTTCATGAGATTAATGAATGACTTGTTGCACCCACATCTAGATTCAATTTTTATTTTTTATTTGGATGATACATTGGTATACATAGCTTCTTGGGAAGAGCGCATATCACACTTAATGCAGGTGTAGGAGACATTGGATAACCACTAGATATTGTAAAATATCAAGAAATGTAAGCTTTCACAATAGTATTTGGTGTATTTAGGCTATGTGAATGGTGGAGGGGAGATCAGGATAGAAATTTCCAAGATGGAGGCCATCATGAAGTGGTCAATGCCTACACTTTTTCTTTTTGTTATGTTGGGAGTTTTGTTGGCACAACATAGTTCCTTACAGAATTCATAGCCCCATGTTCTAAAATATCTACACCATTCCACGCCATAACGTTGAGTGGCAAGGGTTTCTAGTGGAGTAAGGGTCAACAAAATTCCATTGAAGAATTGTAAAAGAAAATTCATCAAACACTAGTTCTTGCATTGCCAAAATTGTAACATCCATTCGAAGTGGAGATAAATGTGAGTGGGTATGTTATGGGAGAGGTATGGATGAAGGAAGGAAAGCCTATATGATACCATTCTAATATGTTTCAAGGGTTGGTTATCAAATTCCATACCTACGACAAGGATCTATATTCCCTATTACAATTTATCAAAAAGTGGAAACACTATTTGATGGGAAAGGAGATAGTCATCCACACAGATTACTAGATGTTATAATACCTATATGCCTAAAGTAAGTTACAAAAGGCATATACTACAAAAATCTGGGTTCTTATTGTAGTTTCATTTAGTTATAAGGTATAAGAATGGAAACACAAATAAGTTGGTTGGCATGCTTTTGGTACCACTCACATAAAAAATTACCACTACGGGAATAAGGATGCATATGGATCCTTTCATCCATAACACATATAGATAGGCATATATAAAGGATGAGGACTTAAAGGATGTGTTTTAGAAATTTCAAAGATATATTCATGCATATAATGGAGATAAAATATGTGACTAATCTGTAGAATGGGTTATTCTATAATTTGGACAAGTTATCTGTTCTTAAATATGAGTGACTAAAACTAATTAGAGAAGCTCACACCACTAATGTTCTAGGGGATTTTTCTATAGGAAAGAAAATGAGAAACTTATAGAGGTATGCATACTAGCCCATAATGCTAAATTATTTATCTAGGTTCATAAGAGGATGTATGCTTTGTTGTACCAACAAGCCTAGTAATAGGAAACATGATCTATACCATCCCTTACCTATACCCACTTATCCTTGGGAAATCGTTTCCACGTAATTTGTGGGAGGTTTACCAACTTACCAATAACCAGGAATGGACATGACTTCCTAATCTATTCATTGTAGTTGATAGGTTTAGCAAGATGTGCATTCTCATGTCCTGTAAAAATACTATCGGAGAGTGAGAATCAGTGAACTTGTTCTTTAAACATATCTAGGTGAAATTTGGGATACCACAAATAATAATTGCAAATAGGGACATGTTGTCATTGTGACAAACACCATCCCAAATTTTCATACACTCAAATTTTGGAGCATACTAGGAATCTTGTGATCGATCATTTCGTAGTGCAGGTTTTAACCCTATATAGAAATTATCTGCAAACGAAGTCTTAAAAACAGAAAATAAACAAAAGCGAGTGCATAAAACATAAAACATATATAAAAAGATATTTTTCCCCTGGATCCCAAATCGGGACTACCAGCTTGATTTTTCATTATATTCCTTTTAGTGTTACAACACATATATACATGTCGAGCCTTCATAAACTCCAATCCATTAACCCTGGATTAGAACATAACCGTAGTTCCCTTGACCAGATCTAAAAAATACCAGGGGCAGAAAACCATTATGCTCCAAAAACATGTGCAAACCCATGCACAAAACCATAGGTAGGTCCGCCCACCTAAAATAGGGTCTAATTTTTTTTATTTTTTTATTTTTTATTTTTTTTTGAGGTCCTAACCCAGATCTTGTGCATGGGGCTACCCGCCCCCTACAAAACATTGGACATGGGGGGCTTCTGTCCCCCCTATGACCCCCCTACTACACCTGGGGTAATGAACAGGGGAGGTTTTAGCCCCCCCTATGAACCCCTTGCACGTGGGACTATTCGTGGAAAGAATATAACACGTAGTCACTTCTTGGTCAGTGATTCTTTTGAGATCCATTCTTTGATTAGAAGTGTCAAAGTCACTTTATCACACATGATCAGTCTGCAATAGGTCCAGGAGTGCATTATTTTATACAAGCTTTAACATGTATAGTAAGACTATGCCTGTGCGATGTCCAATCCATGTTGATAGTCAGTGCACACTAACATCGACAATCCCTCACTTTTTTTTCTATCATACTTTTATTTTTGGTGAGTTTCTCTAACTCGCTTTTGCACACTCTCACTGTCGCAAGGGTTTTTTTCATGTTTACGACTGTCGCTTTCACTTTATTTTCCTTTAATTAATATCACTTTCATGTTATATTCGACCTGGAATGTGTTTCTTTCACCGTAATTCACATATCGGAAGTGTCGCTCACACTTGTATTTTCATATAGAAAGTGTCGTCTACATGCATGTTTTCTTAGCAGTTATTATGGCTATATGAGCCTTTCATGTTGAATCAAGAAGAGTAGCATGTCTACCTTTCAAAAAGGACTTAGCACTAGATTCCAAAGAATAGTTGATACAAGACACCTTTTTTTGGAAGAGGTCCAAAATTCCAAGACATGGTTAGCATGACCTTGGCCAATCTAGGTTGAAAGGATAGCTTACAAGAAAGGCTAAAAGGTACTCCAAGGAGAAGGTAGAGGAAGAATTTAATCACCTCATCCAGTAAATATTTTAGGAATCAAAATCCTCCCAAAATCAAGAGGTATGATTCAAATTTGGATCAGTATAAAATTTTCCATCCATCTTCATGCTTTAAGAGTGAAAATATTAAAATAATCAACTAAAAGGAGTAGTTTTATCAATGGGACCTAGTTTGCAGAATGGCCTGAAACATTTGAGGGCTAGTTTTAAGCCTTCAATGATGCTTTTTTAGGGTAAAAACTTATATCTTAGGTGTTTATTCTACACTCAAATGCCTTTCTATTGGTACAATAATTGTGTCAACCTAAGTTCAGATGAAAAATTTATGCCTCTCAACAATTGACCTATCATGATTGACCACCATAATTCAATAAGATAACATGAAAACCTGCATTACTCCTAGAAAATGGTCTAGCCACGTGGGAACCATGAAAAAGAATCTATAAGGGTCAAATTTTTAACTTGAGTGAAGATTTGAAGGAGTCAAACTTGACCCTTAGTTTACTATCGAGCTATGTTATAATAAAACCATTGTTGGATGGTAAAAGGTGTCTTTTAAAACTCCTAATTGCCTCACATTAATTATCAACTTGGGTAAGTATTTTTGTTTCAAGAGTGTACACAATATGTGCAAGCTATAAACCTAAAGAGTAATGATTTAAGATAATCTATTAAATTCAATACAAGAGTAAATAGATGCAATCATAAATCTCAAGCTACAACTTTTAAAGGAAATAACACATCTAAGCATCAAGACTTAATCTCGAGCAAAACCATAATCCAATCTTAAGCAAGAAATTCAATTGAGAATAACACCAACCGAGAACACAATAGTAATAACCGAGCTCTTTCAGCTGGATCTATCCTAATCATACTCTTATCGTAACCAACGGGAATCAATGTCTTAACAGATAATTAATTCAATTTGCAGTGAGCATAAATGAAATAAAATCACAAAGTTGCGAAGTACATGAGATCAGAATAAAGGAAAGTAAACTAACTGCAATGTAAACTCACAGGAAACCAGAAGATATCAAACACAATAAACTCGCAGGAAATGCAAAGATATAAAACAGAATGAACTTATGGGAAACGGAAAAGTATCAAACAAGGAATATCAGTAAGATCCACCAGAGACCGAGCCCTAGCCACCAACGAATACTACCAAGCTACTTCAGAATATCCAGATGAACAACAATGCAAGTTATATATTAATCATCAAATTCACTTGTCATTACAATATGATCTCCTTCAGAATAACATTTTGTATATTGAAATTACAATTGAGGTCCCCTATGAAAATCTAAATCTCTCCATTATCCCCTCTCCTCCTATCCTATCATATCTATCTCTAATCTAATAATCCCATAATAATCCCATTCTTTGATCTCTGTTTTTCATTTAAATACACAAACAGTAGAGAGAAGTTACAACAGAGATGATTACAAAATGATTCCCATAACAAAATTGGATTTTTCACAACAAATTGATCAGCAAGATCATATTTGAAATATCTTGCTATCAACATTCAACAGGAACAGGTCGAATTTGGTATTGCAACTGAGATAATTTGGAAAACGGCTGCAACAATGAATATGAGAAAATCGTCTTTAGAGAACCTTCCGTTTCTATTCATATGAACCAAATTTGGGAAAACTGCTCATAGAAAAATTAATTCGGTCCATTCTGGAAAAAACCCATGTTTCAAATTTTCCAGATTCTTCTCCATTTTCCCAAAACCGCCAATGAAAAATTGTCACTTCTTATTCCAGCGAATTTCTGAGTTGGAATATTTAATGATGAGCTGGAGATCAAATCTGCAATTTGGAAAATATCTTGGAGGCTAAAATGGTGAGTGATGTTACAACAAATTTATTAATAAACCATCATTGGTAACATCATGCATAATAATCATCAATTTATTAAAAATAAAGGAGAAGAAATAATATCCATAAGAGCATAAATAATTATAAAATGGAATTATATGATAAACCATGATAAATGACATGATAAAAAATGGTAGAAATGGATGAAATAGGTGTTAAAAATTGATAATAATAATGACAAACTAGCGGCCCAACATACCCCCAAACGAAATATATTGCATTTCCTCATGCAACCCAAAGCCTCTTTATTAACCAAGTAATACTACAAAAATTGTTCATCCCAACTCATGAAATGGATGGAACAAATGAATTCTTCCTCAAATAATGAATATTCAATTTTAGAAATCTTGATGAAGGCGTAACAATTTTTACATTTGACGTTCAACTATATGTATATGAAGTTGTAGCAAAATATGCTATAAGTAACAACAAACTTCATTAACCATTTTCTCAAAAACTAGATTTCTACTATATTAATGCTTTTATGATCCAAAAATCAGATCGTTTTGATGCATAGATCATGAGATATAAACAAAATGGCTGTAGGTGATAGTGCATGATTTTCGAAATTTTATGAACTAATTTAGCATGAAATTATCTGGGTTTGTGTATTTTAATGATATCTCTTTGTTATCCATAAATCACAATAATTCAGTTCATAGTTTTAAAGATATATGCAAATCAATTTCTGCACTGTATAAAAATGAAATTGTATGCCTTAAATGAGAAATAAAGTTGAAAACATCCATCATGTGTTGCAATGCCTCCCCCAAACTGAAGAATTAGCATGCCCCCATGCAATGCTAGAAAACGAATAGAGGTGGTTGCTACAATCTATTGAAATCTATGCTTAGTGTAAAACAACATGGAAGAAGGGAGGCGTTGAGAATGAATAAGATGGTCATAATAAATAAATAAATGAAAGGAACACTCCCCCAAACTGAAAGATTTTGTCTTTGAAAAATGGGAAGTGGTAAAGATGTGGAATGAATGATGATAAATAATGCTCAATGGATTTTGCATGAAATTCTCTTAAATTTGTAATATTTTAGAAAAATATGCTATTTTACCTCAAGTTTTACTTCCGAAAAAAAATGTGGAATGACATGTATGGATTGGCATTTGTTGAAGCTGATGTAGGCTGAGCGAATACTAAAAGTGATGCAAAATGTGGAAGCCATGCAAGCACATAATGTCTGAACAATTGTGCGTGTTCGCGAGTTGTGCGAGCCTATGTCGTGAGGGGAAATAGTGTGGCCTTGATGTGAATAGAATTCCCCCCCTACTTGTTGTTCTCCTGTAACAAGTCACTATTTTGCATGCAAATTTCTTGAATCCACAGTTTTAGTTTTGAATAGCAACAGATAAGATGCATGCAAAAATTTTAATCAGAAAAACTTTTGTATAAATGCAGTACTAATATTTTGTCAAATCATCAAGTTATAGTAGAGTTCAATAATTATATCGCATGTTATCCCAATGTGCATACATTCCCCCCTCCAATTGGAAAAGGGATTCCATGACCATAAAGCATATGAAAGGTGTTGTGCTGATGGCAAGGCAAGGGAATGATCAATACGGTAGTAAATGAAGCAGAGTACACATATCAATGATAGGACGACAAGAGGTATGGTTATAATGAGAGCAGAGTGTGTAAATATAGTTATGAATAAGAGATAGGACGCTTTGGATTGATGATAAGTTATGCGAAAAATAAAAGGACATAAATATGCCAAAAATATGCTTTTCTGACAGTATTCTAGCTGAAAATGATGCGATTGATCGAAAAACAATTTCTCATGCGTAAAGGTTCAAAACAGGGAAAAAATTAAGGAAATAACTTCTCCGATAAAAAAATAATAAGAAAAGGGTAT
Source organism: Pinus albicaulis (assembly GCA_034641835.2). Taxonomy (NCBI): domain Eukaryota; kingdom Viridiplantae; phylum Streptophyta; class Pinopsida; order Pinales; family Pinaceae; genus Pinus; species Pinus albicaulis. The sequence goes on along the minus strand of CM076575.1, from coordinate 1,674,147,783 downwards.
TATAGTAATAATTGACAATAAGATATAACTTCAATACCATAAGCAGAGCCTCTACTGCCAGCAGGTGTCCATAGCCTTGGCAGGGTTGCTTTTTAACCTGTATGAGCCAGGATCCTCAATTTATAAATGTAGAGTTCCAATGATGTTCTACAGAAGAGATTAGTGTGCTGGCATGGTAACCAGATAACCACACTGCCATTCACTGGGATGTATCAAAAGTGATCAGGCCGGCTTATGATGAGACCTCATGTTCCAAGGATATTTTGGCTATCCAATGGATCATAACCCTGGTGTGGTGGCCGTAATGGGAATGTCAATTCGTTACATCCTTATGAACATGGTAGGCTGGCTCGTAATGAGACCCCGTATCCTCCATATTTAAACAAAATTTTGCTGTGATTACACAGTTTTATGATAAAAAGAGGGAGGCTCAGTACTCATTAAGAGTAGGGATGGTGAAAGAAGTTGAACATGCCAATAGAAAAAAAAAATATACCCATAATCTCATTTATTACAGACAAAGAAGATTATAACCAGGAAAGGTGAAACTAGCATGGTATTAAGGTGATCAATCAGTATCATGTACAGTAGAAAATGATGCAGTAAAGTAGTATATAAATAACTGTCCCTTTTCTTAAAAAGAATCTCTCATCCAGAAGTTGTCCTGTTAAAGATCATAATGTTAATGATATTCACCTGCTTCAATAGAATCCATAATTCTTGTCCGCATGAAGGTACTGTGCTCAGGCCATAAAAGAAATCAAAATAAATGAGGCTGAAATGAGCTAGGAATAAGTCCATAAGAGGAAAGAGATACTTGTGAAATATAAAAAAAAGGTGTTGTTTAGAACACACAAAAATTGTATAAGAAACAAGAGTGTTGTTCAAAAATTAGAAAAAAAACCAAAAAAGAACATTGTTCCAAAGATGGAACAGCAAAATCAAAAAGTGTTGTTTCGAAGATGGAATAGAAAAACCAAAAAGTGTTGTTCCAGAGATGGAACAACAAAATAAAAAAAATGTTATTCCGAAGATGGAATAGAAAAATGAAAAAGTGTTGTTCCGAAGATGGAACAACAGAATCAAAAAGGGTTGTTTCGAAGATGGAACAACAAAATCAAAAAGTGTTGTTCCGAAGATGGAACAGCAAAACCAAAAAGTTTTGTTCCAAAGATGGAACAGTAAAATAAAAAAGTGTTGTTTCGAAGATGGAACAACAAAACCAACAAGTGATGTTCCAAAGTTGGAACAGTAAACACACAAAAGTGTTGTTCCCAAAATGGAACAACAAAAACGCAGAAAAGTGTTGTTCCCAAAAGGGAACAACAAAATGAAAAAAGTGATGTTCCCAAAAGGAAACAACAAAAATGCAAAAAGTGTTGTTCCAGAGAGGGCACAACAAAAACTCAAAAAAGTGTTGCTCCCAAGAAGGAACAACAAAAACTCTCAAAAAGTGTTGTTCCCTATATGGAACAACAAGAGAAAACACAGAAAGAGAAAAAAACAATCATCCCTCCTGCTCTAAACAACAGAAGAGCAATGATATAGAAAGAAGAAGAATAGAAAAAAACTGAGAAAAAATGATTGTATGTACAGATGATTTGTATGTACAGATGGAGTGATTCAAATTGGGTTGGAAAGTAAGCATCAAGGGCTACTTAAGATAGAAACAGGTTTTTAAAATATTCACGTTTGATCCCTCAAAACATGACTGTCCCAACTCTATTTTCAGAAATTTCATCGAGTCCGCAAGCCAAAAAAATGTGATATTCAAGCAATTTTTCCATATTGGTGATAAAAATGAATATAAGTGTTTGTAGAACTGTGTTTTTCAATATAATACATCTACATATAAAAATAAATTAAAATATTTATCACCGATGTTGCTTTCCACAACGTGTTGCAACAAAAACAATTATTTTTACATAATAATAAAAATGTATTTATTTATGTCCTTATTTATTTATTTTCTACACTAACCTACTCTTCTTTGAAAATTGAATTATTTTACGTATAAGAGTACTTCCAGTGGAGCCATTTTCGAAATAAGGCCTCTAGTATGTACATACCCAAATTTGAAAGATGCATGTTAATAAATAGTAGGGTATGAGAAGCCAACTTCCCTTGAAAAGATGGTGCCAAAAATTGTTGAATTATGGAGTGATGCTGCAAAGAAATGAAGTGAAACCAATATTCAATGTATCCCTTACTTTCTTGATTTCCCATAGCCGTCATGTCATGAAGTTCTTGAGTGTTTAAAATGGCTTGTTGATGTAGGCTAGAAGAAACCTCATTTTCTTTCACAACCTCTACAATTTTTGGATTTGACACATTTTGAATCTCAGTATAAGTTTTCTCCAATGGTACATGTGAGATAGAATGGGTGGGAAGGGTGGATAAATTTTGCAGTTCAACACTGTAAGCATGTTGTACTACTTTATTATGGTGAGGGTGTGGAATGAGTTGAGCAGGAAATTTTGTAGGGAATGGAGCATTTTGATGATATAATTGATTGGGTTGAGTGGATGATTTTGATAGGAAAGCAAGATGTTGTGGGAGAGCTGGTAGAGAATATGGAGGATGTGTTTTTGCTACAAGATGAGAGAGAGTAGCATGCAATCATAAGATGAACCATGCCAAACTTGTAGACAAGATTGGTGGGGGTTATATCGAGATTGACATTGCTGCCCTAACACATGAGTATTCCATAATGGATTATATAAGTAAAAAAATGGAGGAGAAGTGTTTTGAACCATACAAGTAGGCCACGATTTCCATGGTTTTGACATTGTTGCAGCTTCCCCATATTTTTGATATGCTATTTCCATCCTAGATAAGGAGGAGTGAGTATCTATGGGATTCTCCTTTTGGCAATGACGGAAAAACACTTCTTCAATTCCTTGTTTTTTATGAACCTGTAAAACATCCAATTGTGAATTTAGAGATCTAATAAAATCATATTTAAAATTTTCAAATAAAACATTGGTTTCAGCTCTTATGTCTCCTCTTCTTGTAGTAGATTTGGAAAATAAATAAGAATCTTCTCTAGAATTCTTACCAGCTTTGGATATTCCTCTTGAATACCTTATGCATAGTTCACAAACATCATCATATGATAAATGAAAAACATTTCCTTTTCCTATCAGATTTAAGAGTTCTAAAAATTCATCTTTGATTCCTTTGAGTAGGAGTGTTTTTAAGATCTCTTTTTCCAAATACTTACGCTTTGATTTTTGAAGGTTGTACCGAAATCACTCCACATATTCCTCCAAGCTTCCATCTTCCCCTTTTATTGTATTGAAAAAATCTTCATCAGCCTTGCAATAGTCTTGGTACTTCTTCAAGAATACGTTCTTCATGTCCTCCCAAGTTTGGATGCAATTCCCACCAAGGTTCATGAACCATCGGAGAGCTGCTCCTTTTAGAGTAAGAGGAAACACTTTCAACCTTCAATCATTAGTACAATAATCATATCCTATAAAAATTATTTCAAACTCAAATAAGAATGTATTTGGTTCTTCATTTTTCAAACCTTGAAAATTTGGTAGAGACAATGGGGGAATTATGTGCATTTGTGTCACTCCTAGATCTTTGATAGGGAATTCAAAAGTTGCAATGTGAGCCATTTCTTACCATAATAGAAGAAGTTCTTCATGTGTTTCTTTGAGGATCCTCCTTCAAATATTCCTGTCAATTGGTTAGTGAAATGGGTGGTGCTTACATCACCACTCGAGTGGAATTACAAGATTTTTTTCAAAAATTCTACCTCTAAAATTCCTACTTCAATTCCTACACAATTCTGCTGGAAAGTGGGAGGAGGAGCAAGCGCTTTACTTGCTTGTTACACAAATTCTTACCTTCCATTTTTAATACCCAATTATTTCACAGCAGACAAACATCAAACACCTACTTCAACTTCTATGCAATTGTGCTGAAAATTGGGCAGAGGAGCAAGCACTTTACTTGCTCGTTACGTAGGTTCTTACCTTCCGTTTTTAATACCAAAATATTTCCCAGCAACAAATATCAAACATACATCACTCTCTGTGAAATGGGAACACTCTCCCAGGAAACCGCGCCAAAATGTTGGGTGCTAAAAGGTGTCTTTTAAAACTCCTAATTGCCTCACATTAATTATCAACCTGGGTAGGTCTTTTTGTTTCAAGAGTGTACACAATATGTGAAAGCTATAAACCTAGAGAGTAATGATTTAAGATAATCTATTAAATTCAATACAAGAGTAAGCGGATGCAATCATAAATCTCAAGCTGCAACTTTTAAAGGAAATAATACATCTAAGCATCAAGACTTAATCTCGAGCAAAACCATAATCCAATCTTAAGCAAGAAATTCAATTGAGAATAACACCAATTGAGAACACAGTAATAATAACCGATCTCTTTCAGCTGGATCTATCCTAATCATACTCTTATCGTAACCAATTGGAATCAATGTCTTAACTGATAATTAATTCAATCTATAGTGAGCATAAATGAAATAAAATGACAAAGTTGAGTAGTACATGAGATGAGAATAAAGGAAATTAAATTAACTGCAATGTAAACTAATAGGAAATCAGAAGATAATAAACAGAATAAACTCATAGGAAATGAAAATTATAAAACATAATGAACTTATGGGAAATGGAAAAGTATCAAACATGTAATAGCAGTAAGATCCGCCAGAGACCGGGCCCTAGCCACCAGTGAATAATGTCGAGCTACTTAAGAATATTCGGATGAACAACAATGCAAGTTATATATTAATCATCAAATTCACTTGTCATTACAATATGATCTCCTTCAGAATAACATTCTGTATATTGAAATTACAATTGAGGTCCCATGTGAAAAGCTAAATATCTCCATTATCCCCTCTCCTCCTATCCTATCCTATCTATCTCTAATCTAATAATCCCATAATAATCTCATTCTTTGATCTCTGTTTTTCATTTAAATACACAGAGAGCAGAGAGAAGTTACAACAGAGATGATTACAAAATGATTCCCATAACAAAATTGGATTGTTCACAACAAATTGATCAGCAAGATCATATATGAAATATCTTTCCATCAACATTCAAAAGGAACAGGTCGAATTCGGTATTGCAACAGAGATAATTTGGAAAATGGCTGCAACAGTGAATCTGAGAAAATCGTCTTCATAGAACCTTCTGTTTCTCTTAATACAAACCAAATTTGGGAAACCTTTACATTGTAAAATTAATTCGGTTCGTTCTAGACAAAACCCATGTTTTGGATTTTCCATATTCTTCTCCATTTGCCCAAAATGTCCAATGCAAAACTGCCACTTCTTATTCCAGTGAATTTCTAAGTTGGAATATTTAATGATGAGCTGGAGATCAAATCTGCAATCTGGAAAATATCTTGGAGGCTAAAATGGTGAGTGATGTTACAATAAATTTATTAATAAACCATCATTGGTAAAATCATGCATAATAATCATCAATTTATTAAAAATAAAGGAGAATAAATAATATTTATCCATAAGAGCATAAATAATTATAAAATGGAATTATATGATAAACCATGATAAATGACGTGATAAATAATGGTAGAAATGGATGAAATAGGTGTTAAAAAGTGATAATAATGATGAAAAACTAGCGGCCCAACATCCATTAGGGGGAAAGGGGTTCCATTCTATTGTATTTCATTTTTCTACATAGTAGAATAGAATAGCTAGGTGTTTATAAGGAGAGAGAAGAATGAATGGGGTTTATGTTCTATAGTATCTCGTAGACCATGGGGCTTAAGTAACTACATAGATAGTGCCTTCTCCTTTGTAATTACACCATTTCCATTCCAAACAAAAGAGAGCATAACAACCTAATATTCTAGCACGATTTTCTCCCATAAGGGTTACCTAAATGCATACCTTGATGCTCATTGTGGTAGATGTGTGATTTTGTTTTATTATTCTTGATTTTTCATATTTTATCTATTGCATACATAAATAACAAAATCAATAATAATAGATATGGGATCTAAATGAATTAATCCATTCATAATATAAATTTTGGTTTATTGCAATAGATATGTTATGATGAACTATATAGCTGAATATCCATGAAAATTTACATATCATATTAGTATTAGAGACGATATTTTTCATAGTTTTGTGGGAAGTTGTAAAGGATCTAGTTTGAGAAGGAAGTTATAAAACTCTTGCCATGTCCAACATATTTTTTTATGATAACCCTTGAGATGTAATGGAGGATATATTCTCAAGGTTGGGAGCAAAAGTCACATATATTATTTGTATTGTGAAAATACTTATGGATACTGTAGAAAAAAAGCTTAGAATCAAAGGATATGGCGGTTCCAACTCAAAGGTAAAATCATAGGGAAAATTGGGGGAGCATTGAGAACTAAAGAAGGAGTCCAAGAAAGAATGTGAAAAACAGTATTTGATTTTGAGCAGCTTGAAACATTCATAGTCCCTCTTCAATATGGAAGAAAATGGACATCAATTTTTATCAAGGTGAGATTGATGCTTTAAAAGTAAGCCAATAATTGCAATAGTGAAAGGTTTACTTTAGTGATCACCACATAAATGACAAACAACAAATTCATTTCCTCATTTGAAATTACAATTCCATTCTCTAACCTAGTGGGAAATCCACATGGTAACCCTTAGGCTAGAGGGGGATCCTCTAGTAACTAGGTGGGGGGATTTAAAAAATATCATAAAGTCTCAATTCTACTATATCAGATATGTAGAGGACTAGTGAATCTAGTCATTAGGGGAATTTTGAGGTCTAAAATGGGACTTATAAGGAAAATGTACAATCAAAATTCACTTTATGATAACCAATCACATTTTAGAGGATGCCATCATCCCTAATGGTTGAGGTGGCATTGTTTGAGTTAAAGGTACTTACTTGTCACTTTCTCAATGGTGGATAGAAACTCATGGTTAACCATGGTAGTGTTCTAAGTACTTTTATAGTCATAAAGTAAATTACTCATAATAAATGTCATTTCACACTTTTTGAATAAAATAATATTATTTTCATTTCATATTTCTTAAAAGAAACAATGCATATCCCTATACATTTATTATATTATATTATATTATAATATTTTTATATAGTATTTTAACTACATGTTACTATACAATTTAAATAATATAAATTTTAATTAATAACATATAATATAATTAAGAATTTATAAAATTATTTATATTTTATTTTAAGTCATTTAAGTACAAAGTACAAATGCATTAGTTGTTCAATGATAATGATTTTTCTTGAAAAACTCATTCTTATTTATAGTCACATCAATACAATTTTTTTATTAATTTTATTTTGGTACAACTTTTGAATTGAATTTAACTATGGTTACATGGATTGTGGTGCAAAAAGTGAATTGCAAATTCATAAATATTATTTTATTGGTTTAGCTATTATTTTATTATTTCCTTAGGAGGCCCATTTTAGACCTCAAAATTCCTCTAATGGGCAATACTTTAGATAGAAATAAGGGGAAAATTTACAAGAATATACCAAATTTAGGAAGATGGAAATAATTTTGGGTATCTCTCCTAAGATCGCAAGTGTACTCCTCAAGTATCTCAGGGGTATAAATAGCCATATTTGAAAGAAAGTGATGTTGTTTAAGCCCAAAATGGTAGATGAGGATATCTGTAGGTATGGTACTTGGAAAACATAGGCCAGAAGAATGGAAATCACATGGTTCAAATAAAAAGGAACACCAAGAAGCTTCCAAGGAGGGGAAAAAGAAGTGGAAATGGGGGAAGGAAAAGAAGGAAATAGCTATAGAACACTAGTGTAAACATCGTAGGAAGCACTACAACCACTAAAATATTGATGGTCACATAAAGGAAAAGTGCAAGAAATTACATCGAAACCTCAACCTAAAAACTGTAAGAAGGATACAAAGAAGAAAATTATCATATCCACATATTTTAACAATCAACTGGGAAGAATTTATGACATGGATTAGAATATTGTATACAATTTCATGCAAATTAGGGTGAATCTTGGTAGCCATTATAAAAATGAAGATAATAAGATGAATAGAATATTCCATATAAATATATATACCAAGATGAAAAATATTAATTCTCTATTCAACTCAAGTTGATAATAAAATATCATAGCAATGGATTTGGTTAAAAAACTTGGAATGGAGGTTCATGGCCATCCTAGCCTATATTCATTGGGATGTTTCAACAAAGAGGCAAAGATAAAGGTAACCAAATAGTGTACAATTGTTATCAATATTTGATCGATGAAATAGAATAAGATGTCATTCTAGTTGATGTATGTGGAGTTTTTTTTGGAGTCCCTATGTGTATATGTGGGATGAATATTCATGCAAAAAATCAACCAATATCACCTCATTGAGGATGGGAAATCATTCATAATCAGCGTGCACAAGGGAAAGTGTAACATTTCATTTGTAATTGCCAACTAAACTAATAATTTGATTATTTTGAGTGAAAATTATGTTTTATTATTATGATAAAATTAGTCTATAGAAGATCCAATTAGAACGAATCCATATTTGAAGGGGTGCACTGAGAAATGTAGAGAAAAACTAGAAGAGTTTCTATAGGCATATGGGGAAGTGTTTAAGGAGCCTAAGGGGATAGCACCTGAGACGAAAGTGGAGAACAAAATTCAATTATTGCCAGAATCTCCTTTGTGTAATGTTGGGATGTACTAGTAGTCCATTCTACAAGAAAATGAGGTGAAGAAGAAGTTTTAGCAACTGTTAAAGGTTGCAAATCATAATTGTGCCCAAAAGGATGGGACTTTGTGAATATGCATTTATTATAGGGAGCTTAAAAAATTACGCTCAAGAACAGGTACCCACTACCTAGGATTGATGATTTTTTGGATCAATTGCAACAAGTAAAATACTTCACCAAGCTATGTTTAAATTTATGGTAACACTAGGTTCATTTTAGAGAAGAATATACCTGGAAGTTTACCTTCAAAATTTAACAAGGTTTGTATGAGTAGTTAGTAATGCTATTGATCTAAGAATCCCACCAACTATGTTCATGAGATTAATGAACGACATGTTTCACCCATATCTAGATTCAATTGTTATTTTCTATTTGGATGATACGTTGGTATACATAGCTTCCTGGGAAGAGAACATCTCACACTTAATGCAGGTGAAAGAGACATTGAAGAACCATTATCTATTGAAAAATATCAAGAAATGTAAGCTTGCACAATAGTATTTGGTGTATTTAGGCTATTTTAATGGTGAATGGGAGACCAGGATAGATTTTTCCAAGATAGAGGCCATCACGAAGTGGTCAATTTCAACACTTTTTATTTTTGTTATGTCGGGAATTTTTTTGGCACAACATGGTTCCTGATGAAATTCATAGCCTCATGTTCAACAATATCTACACCATTCCATGCCATAACAGTGAGTGGCAATGGTTTCTAGTGCGGTAAGGGTCAACGAAATTCCATTGAAGAGTTGTAAAAGAAAATTCTTCAAACACTAGTTCCTGCATTACCAAACTTGTAGCATCCATTCATAGTGGAGATAAATGTGAGTGGGTATGCTATGGGAGAGGTATGGATGAGGGAAGGAAAGAATATATGCTACCATTTCATGGAGTGGTTCCCAAATTCCCTACCTATGACAAGGAGCTATATTCCCTAACAAAATCTATCAAAAAGTGGAAACACTATCTAATGGGAAAGGAGATAGTCATCCACAAAGATCACCAGAGGCTATAGTACATGTATGCCTAGAGTAAGTTACAAAAGGAAGATGCTACAACAAATTGGGTTCTTAATGTAGTTTCATTTAGTTATCAGGTGTAAGAAGGGAAACACAAACAAGTTGGTTGGCATGCTTTCGATACCACCCACATAAAAAATTACCACTATGGGAACAATGATGCACATGGATTCTTCACCCATAACACATATAGAGAGGCATATATAAAGGATGAGGAATCAAAGGATGTGTTTTAGCAATTTCAAAGCTACATTCATGCATACAATGGAGATAAATTATGTGTATAATCTCTAGAATGGGTTACTTTATAATTTAGACAAGTTATATGTTCTTAAATATGAGTGACTGCAACTAACTAGAGAATCTCACACCTCTAATGTTATAGGGATTTTTGGTGTAGGAAAGACAATGAGAAACTTATAGAGGTATGCGTGCTAGCCCATAATGCTAAATTATGTATCTAGGTTCATAAGAGGATGTATGCTTTGTTGTACCAATAAGCCTAGTAATAGAAAACATGATATATACCATCCCTTACCTATATTCGCTCATCCTTGGGAAAGAATTTCCACGTACTTTGTGGTAGGTTTACAAACTTACCAAAAACTAGGAAAGGAAATGACTTCCTAATCTATTCATTGTAGTTGATAGGTTTAGCAAGATGTGCATTCTCACGCCCTATAAAAATACTATTGGAGAGTGAGAATCAATGAACTTGTTCTTTAAACATATCTATGTGAAATTTGGGATTCCACAAATCATCATTACAAATAGGTACATGTTTTCGCTATGAGAAACACCCTCCCAAAGTTTCCTACACTCGAAATTTGGAGCATACTGTGGATCTTGCAATCGATCGTTCCGTAGTCACTTCTTGGTCAGTGATTCTTTTGAGATATATTCTTGGATTAGAAGTGTCAAAGTCACTTGCTCAAACATGATCAGTATGCAACAGGTCCACGAGTGCATTATTTTACACAAGGTTGAAAAAGCATAGCTAGATTATGCATGTGCTATCTCCAATCCATGTTGAAATTCAGTGCACACTAACATTGATGGTCCCTCACTTTGTTTTCTATCTTTCTTTTATTTTGGTGAGTTTCTCTAACTATCGCTTTTGCGCACTCTCAATATCGCAAGGGTTTTTTTCATGTTTACGACTATCACTTTGACTTGGTTTATTTTTAATTAATGTCACTTTCATGTTATCTTTGACCTGGCATATGTTGCTTTGACTGTCATTCACATATTGCAAGTGTTGCTCTCACTTTTATTTTCATATAGCAAGTGTCATCTACATGCATGTTTTATTTGTGGTGATTATGGCTATATGAGCCTTTTATGTTGGATCAAGAAGAGTAGCATGTCCTACCTTTCAAAAAGGACTTAGCACTAGATTCCCAAGAATAGTTGATACAGGATACCATTTCCTGGAAGAGGTCCAAAAATCCAAGACATGGTTAGCATGACCTTGGGAAATTTGGGTTGAAAGGATAGCTACCAAGCAAGGCTAAATAGTATTCCAAGGAGAAGGTAGAGGAAGAATTTCCTCACCTCACCCAGTAAATATTTTAGGAACCAAAATCATCCTAAAATCAAGAGCTATGATTCAAATTTGGGTCAATATATAATTTTCCATCCATCTTGATGATTTAAGAGTGGAAAGATTAAAATAATCAACTAAAAGGAGTAGTTTTATCAATGGGACCTAGTTTGGAGAATAGTCTGAAACCTTCTAGGGAAAGTTTTAGGCCTTCAATGATGCTTTTTTAGGGTAAAAAATTATCTCTTAGGTGTTTATTCTACACTGAAATTCCTTTCTATTGGTACAATAATTGTGTTAACATAAGTTTATATGCAAAATTTACTTCTCTCAACAATTGACCGATCATGATTGACCACAATAATTCAATAAGATGCCATGTCAGTGCCCATTACTCCTAGAAAATGGTCTAGCTGCATGGGAACCATGAAAAATACTCTCTAAGGGTCAAATTTGTAACTATAGTTAAGAGTTGAAGGCATCAAACTTGACCCTTAGTTGGCTATCCAGATATGTTATAATCAAGCCATTAGTGGGAAAGAGGTTCCATTCTGTTGCATTTCATTTTTCTGCATATTATGATAGAGTAGCTAGGTGTTTATAAAGAAAGAGAATAACAAATAGGGTTTATGTTCTATAGTTTCCTGTAGACCACGAGCCTTAAGTAACTACATAGGGAGTTCTTCTCCTTTGTACTTACACCATTTCCATTCCAAACAAAAGAGAGAATAACAACCTAATATTCTAGGACGAGTTTCTCCCATAAGGATTTCCTAAAATCATACCTTAATTCTCATTGTGGTTGATGTGTGATTTTGTTTTATTATTCTTGATTTTTCATGTTTTATATCTTGCATGCATAAACAAAAAAATCGATAATAATAGATCTGGAATCTAAATGATTAATCCCTTCATAGTGTAAATTTTGGTTTATTGCAATAGATATGTTAAAATGAACTATATAGTTGAATAACCATGAAAATTTACATATCATATTAGTATTATAGAAGGATTTTTTTGATAGTTTTGTGGGAAGTTGTAAGGCATCTAGGAAACCATTTGAGAAGGAAGTTATAAAAATTTTGCCATGGCCAATGGATTTTTTTATGATAACCCTTGAGATATGATGGAGGAGATATTATCAAGGTTGGAAGCACAAGTCACATATATTATTTGTATTGTGAAAATCCTTATGGATACTCTAGAAAAAAATATTGGAATCGAAGGATATGGAGGTTTCAGCTCAAAGGTAAAATCATAGGGAAAATTGGGGGAGCGTGGAGTATTAGAGAAGGAATCCAGGAAAGAATGTAAAAAAGAGTATTTGAGTTTTAGCACCATGAAACTTTCATAGCCAGCCCCTATTCAATATGGAAGCAAAATGGACATTAATTTGTATCAGGGTGATATTGATGCTTTGAAAGTAAGCCACTAATTGCAATAGTTAAAGGTTTACTTTAGTGATCACCACATAATTGACAAACAAAAAATTTATTTCCTCATTTTAAATTAGAAGTCCATTCTCTAACCTAGTGGGAAATCCACATGGTAACCCTTAGGCTAGAGGGTGTCCTCTAGTAACTAGGGTGGGGGGGGGGATTTTTAAAATATCATAAAGTCGTAATTATACTATATGAGATATGTAGAGGACTAGTGTATCTAGCGGCATTACTTTAGAAGGAAATAACTATAGCACACTAGTGCAAACATCCTGGAATCCACTGCAACCAGTAAAATATTGATGGTCACACAAAGGAAAAGTGCTATAAATTACATTGCAAGTTCAACCTGAAAACTATAAGAAGGATATAAAGAACAAAAATATCATATCCACATATTTTAACAATAAAATGGGAAGAATTTATGACATGGATTAGAATATTGTATACACTTTCATGAAAGTTATGGTGAATCTTGGAAGCATTTAGAAAAATGAAGAGAATGAGATGACTAGAATCTTCCATATAAATATAGATGCCAAGATGACAAAGATTATTTATTTATTCAACTCAAGTTGACAAGAAAATATTATAGCAATGGATTTTGTTAAAAAAATTGTATTGGAGGTTCATGGCCATCCTAGCCTATATTCATTATGATGTTTCAATGAAGAGGAAGAGATAAAGGTAACCAAATAGTGTAAAATTGTTATCAACATTTTATCGATGAAATAGAATTAGATGTCATTCGACTTGATATATGTGGAGTTGTGTTTGGGAGTCCCTATATGTATATATGGGATGAATATTCATGCAATAAATCATCCAATATCACCTCATTGAGGATGGGAATTCATTCAACTATTTTCATGAGATTAATGAATGACATGTTGCACCAATATCTAGATTCAATTGTTATTTCTTATTTGGATGTTACAATGGTATACATAGTGTGTTAGTGTGTTTGGTACACGAATGTATGAAATAACACCAACTCAAGGGGTGTTGTTTTTCCCTCTTAATTTTTTGGTCACATGCAGAAAATAGATGGAGTCAAGCAAGTTAGTGGAACATGCTAAAACATATACATACTAGATAGAGAAATAGCATGCATATTAAAACATAAAAACTAAACTAAAACTAAAACAAATAACACAAAAGCTCTAAATAGAGTCAAACAACTTCAATAATCCAAAGGACGACATTTACATCCCCTCTTATTGACTGTTGGTAGGAAATGAGGATGAAACTTTAACCCACTTGGCAAGGGGCCTTTAGAACTAGGGGTTCTAAGTCCCAATGCAAGGATGTCTTGACTTCCGAGCTTCCTTGGTGCAAAGTCTCCCTCTCTCTACTATGGTGGACTGAAGTTGTTGGATGGCCAACAACTAAGTCCCCTCTATCTCTGCTTCGGATCACACATTACTAGTATTGCTTGGGGAAATTCTGGCCAGCATAACAATGTGCTCTCATATTTTTCATCCCTTGGTGGCATTTTATAGGAGAATTCAAATCCTCCTTCCCTCTCTTGGTACATTGTGGATAGTGACCCAAGAGAGGAGGGTGATTCCATTGTGTGCCACATTTATTCCATTGTGTGCTCCCTTGAGGTCCTAAGGAGGCTTGGGTGGTTTTCCTTATGTAGCTTCAAGTGTGGAATCAATGTCCTAGAGTGTTCCTTGTGGTCCCAAAAAGTGACTTCCGCCACTCCCAGGATTGTGTGATTTTTTGAGAAAAAAGCGCGCAAAGGCACGTTTATGGAAGTTTTTTGTGCGCAAAGGCACATTTGATTGGTTCTTCTTATGCGCAATTTGATTTTTCCTTTCAGACCTTAGAGATTTTTAAATAATTTCATATTCTCTAATGTCTTTCAACCCTGTAAATCCTTCTGCTTGACATTAAATATTGTCATATTTTCTTGTACAATTTTCCAATGATAACAGTTTCCCCCTAATGTGTGAGGTCTAGGAAGAACTGTATAGCCTAAATACATTATAGTTTCTTTTTGGTATATTGTGTGGAGAGAGAGAGAGAATTTTGTGTAGCTCGGAATTAGAGACACCCTGCATCGGGTCGAAGAGAGACCATGTCCTGTGGGATCCCTACAAGCAATGGTATAATACAATATATACACATTTTCTACAAGGCAGGCATGTCCCATGCTCGTGATGCTTTGGCTAGTTCAACAAATCCATTTGATAGATACATATTTTCTCTGTGTCACTAGCATGGTAGTGATATATTGGTTGATGACGACGACTGCTGACACCCTTAGGGGCGTTTTTTGTTTTACAATAGGTGGAATGTGGTACCCATATGTGTAAACTTGGTATGACATATAAATCCGCATTGTACGCATAGGTGCTGGCTGGGACCCTCCCGTGTAAGAATTGTTGAAAGAGGTGCTTATAAAGGCACGGGTCTTTAACGAATTTGATGAAATTGAAATGGTTGTAAGGTACGATACCATCCTGACATGAAAGCTTGTGTTGTAGTCGAATTTCAGGAGGATCGATGAGATCTATGGGAAATGATGTCTCCCACAATGCCACCCGAGGATTCACCTTTTATGGAGAGGGGTGATCCAAGGTACTTCTTCCTTTTCGGAAAAGAGGTGTTGATGTCGACAAAAAGGAAGCCTCAACCGAACAAGGGGGTCACTGATATGGAGGATCAAGATCGTGGATGTGATGGGATTAACATAGGCATGATGGCGAGGGGTGACTGAAAAATGATGACAGGGATTCAGTGGCCCAAGGTCGGTAGGACTTCTAGGGTGGGTATAAACTGGTTATGAATGTCATGCTGGCTTTTTCGTGTGGTTATGATACTCCGACCAAGGGTGACGAGGGATTGTTTCCATGGGAGAAAAAAAGAATGGGTGGGTGGGGGATGTAGTGCACCATTTGTGGTCTTTATACACTTACCAAAAGAATAAAATAATGGGGTTTGGTTTGTACAAAACACAGAGACGAGTGCCCCAAAACATGAAAGTGTTTGCTCGCTGATGGTGTGAGGAAGGTGTTTTGCTGAGGGTGGGTACCCCATTGGTTGGTCTCATGTGTGAGTTTGATGAAGCGGATGGAAAATGTTGCAGATGGGTTATGCTGATGGAGGTATGGTAGGCCAAATGTGAGGCGCGATAGTGCGCTTTCGATTTGCTTTCAAAAACTTGGTCATCTGGGAAAGGGGTTTCATTTCGATATGGTAAAACTTGACCTAATGCATGATGACTGAATGGGCATGAGGTGCTTCCCGGACCAAGATGGTATGGCCATGGCGTTAATATTTTGGTGTTATATGGTCTACTATGGGTGACAAGCGCCATGAGGGGAGGCTCTACTAACTGACGAGGATGCTTATCATGTGCAAGGTGAGGTGATGATAAACATGGTCAGGTGTGTGGAACCTATGGTTAATTTCTGATGGAGAAATGATGTCAGGATATGCAAAGTTCTCTGGGACTCTATCATGCTGGGGGTAGAATGATACCTGCTTTGGAACTTTCAGTGGATGGAGTTGTGGATGGTTTGCATACTACCTACAAAAACAACTCCCCCAAGTGAAAGCATCTTCTTTATCAAAATATTATTGAAAGACACGTGCTTTAAAAAGAATATGAGAGAGGGCATACCTGCTGGCACTGAAAATTTATTTTTTTGGGGGTGTGAATGTGTGGCACCTCCCTCGTGCCTTATGGAGTGTTGATCACAGTGCTTCTTTCGATTCGGTGATTGGGCCTTCTGAGCTCTCGTTATGGTCCTCCAAATTTTTTGAAAAGAGCAACATATAGGCGAATATGGCTGAATTCAATTCATTTGTGTCTGTTGAGTATTGAGAGGTTAGAGGCTTTTGCGGAGAATTTCTTGCCATTGCGGTCATCCTGAGCACCCGAGATTGGCGATTTTATGGCCAGGTAAACTCCATGATGTCCTACATTTTATTTTTTTCAGTCCGTGGGTGTTGGGGTCTGTACAATACTGGTTTGTACATATTTCCAACTAGTTTTTCCCTGAGTGCGCGGGCGATCATAGAACTGGCACGCCTTCCTTGCACTTGTCTAAGGGACAGGTGCGAATTTTGGGCGCGCCTTTTGCGTGCCTTCCTCGCGCTTGTCTAAGAGATAGGTGTGCGGAAATTCGAGGAAATTTTTTTGGGAAATTTTGCCTGTTTTTGGTGTTTTCATGCTGCTGATGTGCCACTGTTTTGATGACAGGATGTTGTGGAGGGAGTAGGATTTGCCTGAGCTCCGCACTTCTTTAGTTGCTAATAGTCAGGCACGCCAACAATTGGCGCAATGAGGTCTCTTGAAATTCATGGAGAATGACCTTCTTTGGTCACAGGATTGACTTCTGCGCTACCTGATCCAGTTTTGGAATAGGCGGGGGAAGGTGATGGTGCTACGTGGGTGTGACCTCACTATCTGTCCTAAGACGGATATCTACTTTGTGACTGGGCTGCTGCCTGAGGGTGAGGCACTGCGGTATCCACTTCCTTCTGGGAGGGTGGATCTTGATTGGTTTCGAGCATGTCACTATGGCGGGTGCCCCTTACGGAGGCATGCATAGCTATTGCCACGGTGACATATTTGGCTGAGCGGTGTGCTTTGGCAGTTATTGTGTGACTAGCAGGGTCGTCTGCTCCACATCAATCATTGGGTCCGTAGGTTGGTGTCTTGCGCCAACCGAGGGTTGGGCACTTCTTCAACTTCGCCCATTTTTGTTATGACAGGATACTGGCACAGCTTTACAAGGTCTAGGATGGATCAAAACTGTTTACTTATGTCAGCATTTTATGCAGCATTATGTACGAGCAGGTGGTGCTACTGAGACTGGTGGTGGCGGTGCCTGCTAGGGGGCCACGAGAGCCTCGTATGAGGAGATGGGCTCTTGCGATGCCTCTAGGAGGTGGGGGTAGGTTACAGCGTTACTGGAACACCACCACACAGGCTTGGTTTGAGACCAACCCATAAATGTTCCTGCCATTCCCTTATGTAGGGATGGACTTCTGGGGGGATCCAGAAATGGGTCTTCATCTTGGGTATGCTTGGGGGCCAGCAGGTATGTCTTTCACGTTTTCTACATTTATTTGAGTATTTACATTTATATGTGTATCATGATGACACTGACATATTTTTGGTTACTCTTGTAGATGTTGGTGAGGTTGTTCATCCTATGGCTTGACTGGTTGGGCATGATCTGAGTCGGAGACCTCGGGGGGCCCTTGGTGGGCTGGGGGGAGTTCCTGCACAACCTCATGGTGGGGCACCTGGTGGTGAGGCCGGCCCCTTGGGGGAGGGTTGCATCTCCGCTGCTACTGAGATTGTAGCTGAGCGAGCTCGTGCTGATGCGGAAAAGGCTCCTGTTACTGAGCTGACCGGGTGGGTGTCAGTTCTGGAGGATGCCTGGGATCGAGTGGACCGCTTGACCTAGAGGATACCGACTTAAGGCTTTTTATATGACCTCGAGGATGTATGGCTGGAGAGCTTGATGGCCCGCAAGAGGGCTATCGGCCATTTTTAAGTTGGGTGGCGGTCTTGGCATTGACGGCAGCTCCAGTAGTGGTACCAAGAGCGGTAGTGGGTCTAGGTGCCCCGCTTGGGGGAGCACCTCCCTAGAGTCTTTTTGTACACAGGGAAAGCACCCATTATGATGATGCTTCCCCTATTTTTGAAGACTTGTATGTGTATCTTTTCAATGGGCTGACCGATGGGTCAGAGACACTATTTTTGTACTCATACACATACATTGTGATATATATATGAGAGATATTTTTTGCGGCTCTACATGGCGTGCCCACTGTTTTTTCTTATGGATTATGCTATGCTGATGGATATCTATGTTTTCTATGTTTTTGTTTTTTTATGTATGATGGTTTATCCAAGATGCATTCCAGTTTAGAATATTGTTAGCTATGCGATCAGCTATTTGGTTCTGACTCCTTGGTACATGTGTGAATGTAAAGTAGTCAAATTTTCAGCTTAATCTTTTTGCACGCAAATATTTTCTAAATATATGTGAATCTCGTGTCTCAAATGTTTGGTTTAACTGTGACACTACTAACTAGAAATCAAGGTAGATATGCATATGTTATATGCCCTGATGGAGGGCGTTGCACATGAGTCTGATAACGGCCTCATATTCTGCCTAATTGCTTGTTGCTAAACTGATGCACATGCCATTGGTGTAGAGTGGTGATCGGTCAGGGTGATAAATAACCCAGGGGGCTGCTGCTAAAATTTGAGATCATCTTGATGCTCCATCAGCAAATCCAAAGTAAGGGTCAGGTTGGTGATCCATTGTGATACTCGAGCGTGTTTTGTAACAAGTATTTTGGTAAAAAAATTACAGTGGTTGGGTTTGTGTACGTTGACTCTAGGGTAGGGCCTTCTTAGCCCTTATGGGTAGAATTTCTTGAGGTAAAAGCTGTTGACATGGTTGCTGAGGCATGTCCCTTCTGGTTTAGTCAAGATATATGCCCCCTGGCGGAGGCCATGTTTTATGATGTAGGGTCCTTTCACAAGGTTTCAAATTTTCGTGTCCCTAGGGCCTCTTTTACGACATCGTAGCGGAGGACTAGTTCTCCCTTGGTGAATGAACGAGGGTTGATGTGGCGGTCGAATGATTCTTTTACCCTTTTCTTGTGGGCCTCGTTGTGTTGTATTGACTATCATTAGCTTTTGTCGATGAGCTCTAGTTGTACTAGGTGTTGTTCTAGAGGCTGGTATCATCAAGGAGTTCGATGGCGGTATGTAAATTTGGGATCTCGCGGAAATCAATGCAAAAGTGCAAGGCACCCTGATTTTTTGCGAGAGGAATAAGGTAGGAATCCTAGGACGTGGGGGTGGCTGTAATCCTATTTCCGATATACGATGATACAAATCGTATGTGGTGTATCGTGTCATCGGCGTTTGGTGGGGGTAGAATCCCCGTCATGGGAGTTTGCGTGAGCACAAGGCTGGGTCCCCTGTTAGGATGGTCAATTTCCTGTTAGTGGAAATTTTGCCTGGTGCAGAGGTGCCTAAATGTTTCCATTAAAGGGCATGCCTCTAGTTTGTGGTTATGGCCAGTGAAAATAGTGCATGGTACCACTGTGCCAACTGAGTAAATTGTGTGGGAATCAACACTACTCTTAGTCCCAGATGTGGACGCTTGGAAAGGATCTATTGTAGAAGATAAGGTCTTATGCTTCCATTTCTGAATCGTTGGCTTGGGTGTATCTAACTCTTTTGGGGAGTGTAGACTCAATGTTGCTCTTGCTAATATTAGCTTGGGAAGATGCTCACATTTAATTGTATTATAAAAGTGTGAACAAATCCAGCAATGAGTAGGCGTTATTTTCTCTTGGTTAGAGAGAATTATTTGTGGGAGAGACGAGACTACGCAAAAAAAATTTGTGAGGTGCTTCAGTTCTTTGCACTGATTGACCCGAGGCTCAATCAGGTCGCATAGTCCACATGTTATCCTAGGTTGGACCTGGGTCATGCTTGGTTGGTGTGCCATTCCAGTTTTCCCACCACACCGATGTGGGTGCAAGGTTGCTGGTATGGGGTGATATACTTTCCATACCATTTGAGGAGATCCTGTTCTTTCTTCTCTAATGTATGGATCATATCAATGATAGGACGAACTTGCAGAATAGAAGTACAACGCTGCCCACAATGATTGCCTTGATATAATGGGAAAAATATCCTAGATATGGGGTGCCCATCATGCGTATTTGGTGGCATGATGGGGTACCAATGTTGTAGTGCTGCTAAACCAGGGCAAGTGGCAACCACATGATTGAGCATTTTACATAACGCACATGTTGGTATTCTCTGTAGAGAGTGGTTGGGGGTAACTAAGGGTTCCATGATTGGTCTCTTTTCAGCTGACAGGAAGAGGATGGATCTTCTTAACACATCTTCCTGGGTTGTCAAGTTGTTCATAGATTCTAATTCTGAGCCATCTTCTCGGGAGAGGCAGACTATGGTTGAGTGCAAACTAGCTAGCGCTAAGCGGAATCAGGGGATATAGTGGAAATATTCTAGGATGTGGTTGTTAGCACATAAGGGACATGTGAATTACGCTGCCTGCAAACCAAAATAATAAACCCGTTCTATAGGATACCATCTTTGGATGAGTTCCAGGGCTACGCATTCTTTGATGAAGTGAGCACGTTCATTGCACAACGTGCAGCGTATGATAGGAGGGGGAAATATTAATGGGAGTATTTCTGGTGATTGTCATTCCTCCTGTAGGTACATGATGGTGTGAGGTTCATCTCCAGATGACTGGGTGGAGGGATCCTCTTGGTAGGATCGCTCGATGGCATGTAAGGCATCCCTATATCGCGGGATTTCTGAGAAATGATGGGTATAGTGCACATAATTGCTGCAGATAGCGCATGCATGATTAGTACGCAATGCTTTGCCTTTACTTTTGGTGGAAGGTTCCTTTTTACGGGAACATGTTGTCGCGATGTCTGCCTCAGAGCTAAGGAGTAGTTTTAATTCATCCAGTTCTAGGAAGATGTGGGTAGGGTGTCCTACTACATCACATATGGCGCAACCTGGTGATTCCCGTTGTGTGGCGGGAGTCTCCAGCTTCTTTCCTCTTATCTCGGTTTTCTTATTCATAATCATTGCTTTTGCAATGGGAATTTCCTTTGCAGGGATGTTTTTGACAACTTCCTGAATGGGTGGGGCCTCCTCGGGACTGAGGGGCACTAACCCTGTGGTAGTGATATGTGTGGCTCCCATCCCAGTAGGGGGAACAAGGTACCAAACTGGTATTGCAAAAGATATGTTTGGTAACACCACGGTGGCCAAGATCTTCTAGGATACGAAACCAGCTGGGGGGTAGAGGAAAGGGGTCTGGGAAGTGGCGTAGGCTAGAGAGGCTATCATTACCAAGGACTTGGTGTCATTACTTCTCATGTCTGTGTCTTGACTAGCTTTAGAATTTTATGTGGACATCATGCACACCGGAGCCCCTGTGACATCATGTTATGACTCAGGTATAATAGAGGGATCTCCTAGGAATGATCCTAGGATGGACGACGGTTTGAATTGGCCAGGGCCATAATCTTGGTACTGTGAAAGCGCATCTGCAGATGTGTCTACATAGGGTATAATGACATCGATATTTTTTCGGGGCCGATTTTCACTATGTGTCAATTGGTTAACAGTAACAATGCGGTCCTCATGGGGGAACATCATAGTTTGGAAGACGGAGGAGGCGACAGCTGACATGGCGTACATATTACTCCTCCCAAGGAGTATATTGTAGTCCAATTGGGCGTCCAAGACTTCAATGTCTATAAGGACCGTCTTTCTGGCTAAGCAGACCAGGACGTTTTGGTAGAGGCCGACGGGGGCTAAAGGGAAACCATCGTATGTTGTAAGCATGATGTCTGATGGCTTTAGCTCAGGAGACCCTAACTTCTTCCAAACATTCTTTGAAATGATGCATGTGGATGCACCCTCGTCAATGATACATCAGTGGATGGTAATGTTTTGGACTGACACTGGTATCTAAAAGGTGACTATTGAATTCTTGAATTTTCAGAGCATTCATAGAGCTGTCTAAATTTTTTATATTTATTAATTAAAAACTAGGAATATGATTCTTTAATTAGCCCATATGATCTTGATTTTGTCCCTAATGATTGGAATTCAATTTACTATTTTCCCGTCAGCACATCCAATGACATTTTTTTTACATCCTTTAATTTTTATGGCTTAACATATCACTATCAGAGTACTTGGCAAGCAGTTGAGATATTCCGCACTCACTAATTATTATGTCAAATCCTCACTATCTTGACATGCCTAGTAAACATGATCAAATATATTTTCCCTCACATGATTCTCATCATAATCTCATGCCTCTAATTGAAAAATCATTGTTTCAAATATTTCAGGGTTTTCAAGAGAATTATCATGAATTTTACGTTCCAATCTTTGAATGGTTGGAACAATCTTACCTATCAAGATTCATCACAAATAACAAGTCTCGACATTTCCTCACACTTTCTAAGGAGTCTGGTGCAGATGGAGACACATTCGCGAGAAGCTTAAGAGGTTTTTTAAATTATGGTTCTCATAAAAAAGGTAAGAATATAAACGGGTTAGAAGTGGCAGCTATGTCCTATCTTTCTATTGACGGGAAATTCATTCGATTTTTTGTGCAATCTATTCAAGTTCTTATCTTTTCTATTACACGTTTTTTTATATTTGTTTTAATCGATCACATCTTGGTGATTGTAGGTCGGGAAAAACTACAATGGATACATTGGAAATTCCATTATACATGACCTTGATATTGTAGTTAGTCGGTTAGGATTAGGTCTAGTTGCATTGTAGTTTACTTGCACATCCATCCTGCATTCATTTCCTGTAGTTTGTCTTGTGTTTTCTACTTTTGGTTTCACATCATGTTTTGGTTTAGCCACTTTCTGTCTTGTCTTTTGGTTTTGTTTCCTTGTAATGTGTTGTCTTTCCTTTTGTTTTATGAGACCTTGCATGGAGATAATCTATTGGCACAGAAGGGAATAGAAGGGAATGTGGAAAAATAGAAATGGACTTTGTGACAATGTAACATTTGGCTAGCTGTGTTTCCTTCTTCCTTGTCTTGGTTACATATTTTTGTCAATGATGTTCTGACAAAAAATATGATCCTTGCGTTAAGAAAGCCTTCTGTCGAACCAAACCTCCATGTCTATTATGGAAACCTCATGCCTGCACTTGGGATTTATGTTTCCATGTTTTTAGACTGATCCAATCAATTAGAGAAGGACAAGGGGAAAATATAAACGAGAAAACCAATATCATAGGTCTTACATATGCTTCTCTAAAGGGAAAACCTTTAGTGCTCTCAATAAATTGGGATCCCTCTTTCACCCATGAAATAAATAAGCGCCAATGCACAATCCAATATAAAATAAATAAATAAAGGCTAAAGAAGAGAAAGGATTCCTGCATAGAGAGGTGAAGAAAACAACTAGGTCGGGTATTATCCAATCCTGATGGTAGCGGAGTAATGTTTGTGTCCCTGAAGTGACTTTGTCGGGGTATTTTCCAGCCCTTCTGGCAGTGGAGCAACACCAAAGATGAAAAAATATACTTTGAAAAACTAAATCTCCTGGAATTCATTACCCTATCTTGATTTGAAACATTGTGTGGTCTTTGATATTATGTTTGTGTTTAACTGAGTAAAGGAATAAAGGGGACTATGTTTATGCATGGGGTGAGTTGGGAACCCATGGCAATCTCAAGAATGAATCAATACTTCATGAAGAACTATACCCTGCACGAAAGAATCGACCAAGGCAGAGAAGCTGGAGTTCTACTAGTGTGTCGCCAAGTGTTGTCGCCACAACAAACACCCTCCAAAATTTTCCTTCACTCGAATTTTGGAGCCTACTGTGGATAATTTGATCAACAATTTCATATTCACTTTCTAGCCAGTGATTATTTTAAGCTCCCTTCATGGATTAGAAGTGTCAAAATCAATTTCTCACACATGCTCAATCTGCAACAAGTCCAGGAGAACATTCTTTTACACAAGCTTGAAAAATCATAGCAAGACTATGCATGTGCAATGTCCAATCCATTTCAACAGTCAGTGCACACTGACATGGACGGTCCCTCACTTTTTTTGCTATCATACTTCTATTTTTGGTGAGTTTCTCCAATTGTCTCTTTTGTGCACTCTCACTATCACAAGTGTTTTTTTCATGTTTACGATTTTCACTTTCACTTTATTTCCCTTTAATTAGTGTCACTTTCATGTTATCTTTTCCATGTCATGTGTTGTTTTCACTGTAATTAACATATCACAAGTGTCGCTCACACTTTTATTTTCATATAGAAAGTTTCGTATTTTGGTGTGGGAATTGCCACTTATCATGTAAAGTGGAGTTTTGTATTGTTTCAAGGGGAAATATTTGTGATAATTATTGTTTATTATCATATAGGCATGTTTCACGCTCATTTCCAAAGTTTCGCGCACTATCGCACAAGTGTCATCACGGTCGTCGCAAAGTGTATCTTTAGTGTCACACTTCTCCTAAAGTCATTGCAAAGTTATTGCATGGAAATATGTTTTTAATGTGTTCTGAATCATATATGTTGTTGTCTCACAAAATTGTTTCAAGTGTGTGATCACGATCAAGTCTTGTCACTGTTCACATCAGTTGCTCAGATCCCACACTTATTCAAATTTGGAAAACTTTTGAACAAACAACCTAGCCTCATCCGACCCTCCTGAACTATGCATTGTGTAGTATGAGCCCTCCAGCAGTAACCTTGTCTCTTGGAACTGTACAATGCACAGTCTCTACCTCCCATAAATACACATTTCACAACCTCAGTGCTCAAGTCCAACCCCTAAGTCCCAGAACTGGCAATATTTCTCTCCATTCAAGCCAAAACTGCGAATTTCCCAGTCTCAGTCCTCAAGCCTCAGTCTTGAGCTCCTGAACTGCGCAACCTTGTAATCACCTGGTCTCTTTTCCTTCTAGTACTACGCATTTCACAATTTAAGTTCTCAAGCCCAAGCCTTGTCCTCCAAAATTGCGTAATCATTCCCTCCATGCATGCCTCAACTGCGCATTGTGTAGTCTCGGACCTCAAGCCTAGCCCTTGAGCTCCTGATATATGAAACTACACAATCACCAAGTCTGAGCCCTTGAGCTCCTGATCTATGCAACTATGCAATCACCAGGTCTGATATGCCTTCTAGTAATGCACAGTTGGCTGAAACAATGCAAAACCCCTCAGCCTGTCACACTGAGCTCCCAGATTGCACAATTTTCTTCCTTAGTCCATCCTGAACTATGTATTGCATAGTCTCAAGGCTCAAGCTTCACCCCTAACTACATGAGCCGCGCAATTACACAATTGTTGAGCCTCTTTCCCAACTTGTCACCCAGTTCTGACTTAGTCAGTGAATCAATATCCACCATATTAGACTAGGGGTTTATCAGACTGATTTCATCTTGTCATGAGTGGATTACAGGTGTAGGTACTATATCGTGCTATGAAGGGATGATGAAGAAGGATATGGATAAGGAGGACATGATAGAAGACACATATGGATCTGAAGAGATAAGATGATCATCATGCGAGAAGACATAGCAACACCAAACTATAACAGAAATGAAAATCAATATCACATGGAAGACTCCTCATCTTCAAGCCATAAGGAGGAGGAAGAAAAAGAGCATGTATCATATTTTCAAGAAGACACAAAGAAACAAGCTGCAAGAAGGAAAACTTGGCACTATCATGTCATCATGTAGTCCATGTCATCAGTGTCATGTCATGTCCTATCACAAGTCATCATATGCCACATAATTATTGTGGATTATGTAATTACCTATTCAAAATGTATCATAAAGTGGAAGTTCAAAGGGCACATTCAAAATCTGAAGAGTCATGTAAAGTCGAAAACTCATAGGAAGTAAAAAAATCATGACGGTAGTCAAAGAGTCACAAGGAAGGTTAAGAATCACCTCTTGGTTATATATACACCCTCATTGTATGAGAAAATGAATTTTCCACGTTGGCCCCTCCCACAAGGCATTATAGAGAGAAACTAATTATTTTTGGGAGCAAGTAGTGGCTCCAATGCTCCACAATCAAAGCTAGTGATTTTTATTGTAGACATGTGTCTTGGAAATTTTACTTAATAACAAAAACCTTCAAGTATAGCACATTCTTCATGCATGGATTATGAATATGTGTAAGACTATTCTGCAGATGTTTGTATTTCATGTTTTCTTTCATCTTTGCTAAAGTATTTGAACTATTTCGATTATTTTATTACTATATTATTGATAATGTGTTGTAATGGTTGTTATCGATGTCCCATCCTTTTGGACTATTCCGCTGGATGTTAGACGAATCCTTCTTGTTTGTGTGTGTCTCTACTTTGGTGGTACTATTACCTCTCTCTTAGAGGCTCATTTTACTATTTTCCTTCGCAATAGAAGAACTTTGACACACTTATAACTGAACACTCACTAGAAAAACTTATTTTCTTTTTGAAGGCACAAATGCATTCCTCTCTCTTGCTGACAATGAGAGCCAAGGAAAATATATAAGAATACATGGAAACTAGGTCAATACTACATATGGGGCTCCTCTTCCAAACGGTGTGAGGTTTAATTGGGAATTCACATCAGGGAGACCCCTTGGTTTACGGATTTCCAGCACCGTCAATAGGACGTTATATGTCTCAATGCATTTAGGAAAACATTGTGGGAGAAGCTAGACATGAAGTTCACACTTCTATTAGTAAGACCCCATTTGAAAATTTCTTTGGGTATTTTCAACCTTTGCCTTTAGATGTTATATATGGTAAACAAGGAAAAGTGAGGGAGGTTCTCATAAGTGATTATATAAGAGTAGAAACAATTATCGAGAAGATTAGGAAGATCCATTTACAAGTACAAGAGATGTAAAAGAAATGAAAAGAAGAATACAAGGCTAGGAATAATCAACATAGAAAATAGAATTCATTTAGAGTGGAAGACAAACTATGGTTGTGTTTGAGCAAGGAGAGGAAATAAAGTCATTGTAAGAAAATGAAGTTTGTGTGATGTAGTCCTTCCGAGATACTAGAATAGATGGAAGATAATGCTTACAAACTTAGTATACCTCATACATGCACATTTACTTAGTAATGAGTGTGGAAAATATCAAACTCTATGATCCTTTCACATTGGATTAGGAAGAGGAGTATGTCCTACCTTCCATAGGGGATTTAATACTAGATTACTAGGCATAGTTGACAAAGGACATTATTTTGTAGAATATGTCCAAGACTATAGGATAGAGGTAGAATCAAATTTGGAAATTTGGGTTGAAAGGAGAACTTCAAGGAAGAAAAAAATGGTACTCTAGGGACAAGGTAGAGGAAACATTTCCTCATCTCATCGAGTATTTTTTTGGGGACCAAAATCCTCCCAAATTAGGGAGGTATTATCTAGATTGGATCACTATATAAATTTTCATTTATCTTGATGGTTTCAAAGTGTAAAAAATGAAGGAATTGAATTATATGAGCAGTTTTATCAGTGGGACCTACTTTAGAGGTATGGGTTTGAAAACTTCCAGTGCCAATTTAATGCCTTTAATGATAGTTTTTGGGGAAAAACTTTCCCACTTAACCATAAAACCTTATGATGTAATTATACATGCAAATACATATTCGTTGGCATTAATTATAGTATAAATGAAAAATGTACACCTCTTGTAAGTTGACCTATTATTTTTGACCAAAAAAATATGAGAATATGCCACATCAGCCCCCATTTCTCATGGGAAATGGGATAAACGTGTGGAAAATATGAAGACTCTAGAAAATTCAAAATTTTAACTTAATATTTGAAGGATTCAAACTTGATTCTTAGTTGGCTATTAGGTTGTGTTATAACTAGGCCATTAGGAGGGAAAGGGGTTCAATTCTATTGGCTTGCATTTTGTTCCATAGTAGAAAAATGTAATGGGAGTGGATGGAGGGAGAGAAAAGAATCGAGGAGGTTTATGTTCTATAGTAGCCCACGATAAACAAGTCTCAGGTAACTCTAAGTATAGGTCCTTTTCCTTTGTACATGCATCATTTCCATTATGATTCACAAAAAGGAGTAGGCAAAGCTCACCTTCTACCTAGTTTTTCTCCCATAAGGGTTTCCCAAAGCATACTTTGGTGCTTGTTGTCATTAGTGTGTGATTGTGTTTTATGGTTCTCTATTCTCTGCATTTTATTTATTGCATGCATAAAAAATACATAATCTAAAGGAATTAACCCTCCACAATATAGGTTTTAGTTTACTTGAATATATATATTGTGATGAACTATCTAGTGGAATACCCTCACAATTTACAAATTAGATAATAAGCCAATATGGTTATGAAAGGGATTAGCTGATGTCCACAAATATATATATTAAATTAAGAAATACTATATTTTAGTTTAGTGTTGAAACCTAATTCAGGATATGTGGATTGATATAAAAAGGAATAAAAATTTGAAGAGAAAACTATGACATCATGGATGGGGATAGTATCATATGGGAAAGGAAATTATGAGAAAATGCGAAGGAAATTAATGTAAAAATGAAAAAAAAAAGGACACATGGAAATTAATATAGAACAACAACAAGTGGAAACTATATGTGATGATGAATGATACTTTCTTCATAGTTTTTGAAAACATATAATGAACTTTTCCTTCATAATCTGGGATGTGGGGTTTTAAGAGAAATTTATTGATATTATATGATGAACACGCCTTGGAATAGTTTGTGTGTGCATGTGGCACATATATATATATATATATATATATATATATATATATATATATATATATATATATATATATATATATATATATATATATATCTATATATATACCACATACACACAAATATAAATAAATATATATAATATCAATAAATTTCTCTTAAAACCCCATATATATATATATATATATATAGAGAGAGAGAGAGAGAGAGAGAGAGCACATGGATTCTTTCAACTCTTTTGGGATATTACCTTTTCTTATCACCTTGCTGAAACCAAACATTTCCATGAAAAATAACATTCAAAGTCAAGCCTTGGCTTCATAGACTTACAAATACTCAAGGCTTTTCACTCAACCAAAATCCTTTATTCTTTTTGAACCCATTGAATTTTTGAATTATTTTCCTTCTTTTCCTTATTCAAACATCGTTTCTTCCCTATTTTCAAAATCGTGCCCAATTTTTAAATCAAACCCTCTTTTAACTTTATTTAAATTTAAATTTTGTTTGATTGCTAGATTAAGCCCTTGAGTAACTTGTTCAATATTTTCCTTTGTATCAATATTTATATTGGTCCATTTCCAAATCACTAACCTATTCTAGTTTCTCTTGACCTGATATTCAAATCAAGCCTAATTTCCAATTCTAGCCCTTGCCAATTGTTCAATCTTTCTTCCTGTTCTAATTTCAAAAATCTAGCCTAATCCCTTATTTGGATCCTTGTTTGCCATGCTTCCTACATGATTTCTAAGTTTGGGATTATTACTAAATTAGGACCCTTATTACCCCCTATGAGAGATAGGGGGCAACCTAGGGGATAACACATTCTACAAAAATACATTGTGTTAGTTTCATTTTTTTAAATTAAAATAACAATATTCAAAACTGATAATTACATCACTAGATATGAATAATCACACTATTGGAAATTGATGATCACACTTTTGGAAACCAATACTTATTCTTCCATAAATCAATATTTACACTTTTGAAAACCAATCATCACATTGTTTTGAAACATGATAAAGTTTAGATTTTGACCAGGGAGTATAAGTTGAATGAAATGGGGATTACATGTGTTAATACACAAAAGGTGATCATCTAGTCAAAATTACTACGATTATTGAAATAAACCTTTGTAGTATGGGTTTCCCATAGTAAAACTCATTTTCACAACGCTAACCCACAAAAATAGCTTACAAAACCACTCTTCCTAAGTTATTTTCATCAATTTTACCCATTTATACGAAAATAATAATAAAAGCCTTCAATTATATGTTATTTTCATTAATTTGATCCATTCCTATGGAAATAATTCAAAAAACATTTGTTATGAATTATTTCAAAAACCATTTTTCTTAAGTTAATTACCCATAACAAAAGATCATAAACCACTTTTATGATTTTTTTCCTTCCATATTTCACATAAAGAAAGAAAAAAATAAAAAAAATAAAAATAAAAATAAAAATAAAATAAAATAAAAAATAAATAGTGATCTAGATCTTGAGTTGGTTAAATAATCATAGTTTATTATTTAGACCTAATAAAATATACCCTTTATGAGAGGTGTTTCCTCATTCCTTATTACCAATTTTTTATAACCAAATCATTTTTCCATTTTTGTCTCTATTTTATCTTAACCTATTTTTATCTTTTTCCTCTTGGGAGCAAACTCGTGATTTAGCCATCACAATTTCTTCCAAGCATCTATCAAAGGGGGATAAGTCACCACTAGTACAAGATAGCAAAAAATTATCCCATGGATGAAGTTCAAGAACCACTCATTTATAGTCAACTCACAGGTGATTTTTTTATTATAAAGCTTTCTATTGGGTAGTTTCAAGTTTTTTTATTATATTACTTGTTGGTAATTTTCTTATTTATATTGCATCATTTTCATTCACGTATCTATAATTAGTAATGCAGTGATTTCCTAAAAACATAAGCTCTGGGGTTTAATAATCCAATCTATCTATTTTCCTAGCTACAACCACTAGGATAGTTATTTTTGCTAGCCCTTGTTGTAGCAAGAATATAATAGTAAGATTTAGCCACTTAATGGAAATATCGAAAATGACACCACATTGAAGGTTTTAAGAGATATTTTCTTGTTGATGGCTATTTTTCACTAATATCAAGGCCTAATATTGATGTTCATCTAAACAAATCCTAAAGACTACTTTCCAAGTAGAAGACAAGGTCATCTTCTACCTTTTTTATACTCTACACGTGTCTCCTTTGTGATTACATTCATTAGAATAGAAAACATACTACAATAGGAGGTAAAATCCTTTATTTGCTTACATATAGGGTTTTATTCCCTCTATTTTTCATTATGGATGTGGTTTTGGGTGTCATACTTCTAATTAAGGTTATGTTTTTAATCCTCTAGAATGTTATCATAAAACCATATGTATCTATCTCCACATATGTGAGTGATGAGAAATGGTGTGGCTCCCCCATCTCGGCATTGTATGTCGAAGCACTTATCAAGTTTTTAATAGTATAGGTTTTCATGTGAACATTATTTCTGTCTTGTTTACCTAGTTGGAAGGATATAAACACTCCCTTTAACTAAAGAGAATGAGTGGAAATGAACACATAAGTATGAAAAACACCATGTTATGTATTGAATGGAAAATAGCATGCAAGTAAATACAAGGGGTATTTAATTTTCTTAATATATATGTTGGAATGATAAATAATTGGGGTTAGGGACAATATTCCCCAAGGTTTAAAAACTGGTATGTTTTGGGACAATAAATAATTGGGGTTAGGGATACTATTTCCTATGAACTAGCTCTTGATTAAACAATCCACTTAAAGCATGTTGTCAATGGGGAGACCATATGGCATACGTTCAAATTTTGTCACTCCTACGGGGTCACAACCACTTTTGTGGTGGACTATTGTAAAAATTTCTATTCATATGTTTTGGGGAAGGGGGTGTTGACTGAAGAATGACTCACCCTACAAAAATTATGCAATCCATTGCAACCCAACTCTCTTCCAAAAAAATTAACATAATAAAACAAATAAACTCTTGAGTATGTGGGCTTCCCAAAGCAAATAAGGAGATGTGGTTCTCAAAAAAATTTAAACATTCATGATTTTATGATTATTATAGTTGTTCACATGTGCTATGATTTATGGCGCTTATGACAACATATTGGAAAAAAAACTCAATTTTGATGTGTTGATTTCATAGTTGGCTTCATGGTTAAATTCACCTAAAATAATGGCTTTATTAATGTATGGAAAATAATCATCTCACCCCTTTGGTCTGATTATGAATGCACACATGTATTGTATTTTTTATATCATTGGTACATAAAAAATTTCTTAATTGTAGGCCTCATTTCTTTGAAAGAAAATGTTCTCAAGCATGATAATTGAGTTATTTTTGTATGATGTGTGTGAATCATTTTTCATTTTATTACATATTGGGCTTATATATTGAGGCTATTGATTATGTGCTATGAAGTATTTCCTTATCTATATCAAAGAGACATAACAATAATATCATAGGGATTTTGACATGAATAGAATTTGGGTAGGGCATATGATTTTGGCACTGTACCATTTGTGGATGGACATACGATATGATTATTGGCATATGCTTAAACTTGGTTATGTCATATGAGGTACATTTTGATATTTGGAGGGTGCACAAAGAAGAAATGGATATACATAGTTCATTGGTAACTAATTTTAATGTTATAGTGGTGGATGTTTCAATATGGTTGATGAGGCACATCCCAAAGAATACCTTGGGATTCATGGCTCATATATGGAGGATGGAAATCATTGTAGGTAGGTTGTCAGCCCATCTCATCGTTCTTTCGATACTACAATTGAAGCTTTGACCTTGTGATCTACTCAAACCTTAGGGTATCAAGAAAAAAAGTGAGGAATTATGGTTGGAAACTGTATTGTAACAATATTTGGTTATTGGAAAACATTATAAGAGCTTGAAAACCCAAGTATGCACAATCTCAACTCCTTGGAAGAGAAATTTCACTTGAAAGCTAGCTGATTGAGTAGGGTTTCTATTACAACTATATCTAAGTGACATTTTTGGGTTAATCCTCACCTTCATTTCTTATTTCTATTCCATTTCACCTCTCTATGTTTTATTTTGACATCGTTTATGCTTATAATTTCCATTCATGCACAATGTTACATGGGTTAATTGCATGGTAGTGTTTCACGGTTTCTCTATGTTTGAAACATTTTTGGCACAACCTATAGAATATAAGTATATACACATCACCTTTCTTTTGTATGTATTCAACCATTTTTAAAGGAGAAGCATGCACTTCAAACCCTATATCATGTCATGAACTAGTGCCATAATATAACATCAAATTTTTAAGTCGTTCTCTAAGAAAAACAAGGTTGGATGAAGGGAGTGAAAATGGGCATATCCTAATCATATGGAATATGAGAAAGAATAATTACACCTAAATTATTTCCCTTTAGTGCACTTGTTCATTGCATTTCTAGGTTTATTTTTTTCACCTACTTTGGAGGCAGCGACTACCCATCTCCTACTTGATATTTTCCTCTGCTACAACTACACTTAAAGGAATTACTAGTTGATTAAGTAAACATCCCAACCCTTCACCCCCATCATGCACATGTATGCCTTTGAGTGAACCAACGATTTTAGAATGTGAGTCATTATTTTTCTTTGTGGTCAACTACCTCTCTGATGCATAAAATACCTAATGCTAATACCTATACTCAGAGCTATACATCAATGTCTCCAATTATTAAATTTCGTTGAGCTTACTATTGTATATACAAGCCACAATTTTTAATATAAAAAATTTGGGTTGATAATATGTTTTCCTCACACCGATATGTTAGGTCCCTATATTACTAGTGTAGTCCCTTATTGTTGTTAGTGTAGCCCCCTTATTGTTAATTTTGTACCCCTGTAGTCCCCATATTGTTATTATTGTGCCCCATAAAACCCAACTTTTTCATTGTTGTGCCCTTACATTATTATTGTTAGGTCAGCTAGGGTTATATTGTGACCCCATGGAATCCTATATATTGAAAGGAGTTTTGTCATTTGAATCATCCAAGGATTGTTCATTTATGTAATGTAAAGGAAGTTTACCCCTCGAAGTGGCTGATTTCTAAGGCATTGATCTCTCTTTTCTTCTATTTTTGGAGCTAGTTTCATAACATTTGGTATCAAAGCTTTGAATTCTAGGGTTTCACTACTTCAAACAGGTGATTGTGAAAGTTTCCCTATAATTTTTTGTCTACGAAGGTTCATAAGCTAAAACAAAAACCCATTTGTGAAGAAATCCTTATGAACGTCGTGTAAAAATTTCAGATATTGGTTTGCACTATTTTCAGAGATATGATCTATGGAAGTTAGGGTTTTGGCAGGTTCCTGGATTTCATCTCAAAGAGGTGACCTCGGGAAAATCATCCCAACTCTCTCTCTGAGCATCAGATTGGAATTTTGTAAAAAGTGGTTGAAATCAAGAGGACTTTAGTTTAATTTGTATCAATTTTAGATCTGAAGGAGGAAACAGTGACACGTGGCATGACGTACAAGTTATCTCTACTGAACCAGTCCATAATTAGGTCATTGCGGGAGATTAGGCATAAATTTTCCTTGAAGAATCCAAATCAGGACAAACCTGTGGCATTGGAAATAAGATTCATAGGGCTACTAAAGGGCTGAAGATAAAATCTCAGGGATCCAAAATTCCAGAGATACATTAGTTTCAATATCAAGCTCCTCAAAAAAAAGAAAAATGTGTGTATTTTGTTTTCAAATTGCGTAAGTCTTGTTTGAAAAGTCATTTTGAAGTGATTCGAAGGGAATATTGAAGCATAAATATTAGTATTGTGTTTTAAAATGGCCCCTAAAAAGAATTAAACACCCATTAAGCCCTCAGAAGGCTACATTATGACTCATGAAGAGGAAGAAGTGAAACATGATATATCAAAATTACAAGACCAAGTGCACCAAATTTCGCTCTCACAAAGAGCAACACAAAATGAAATGGAAGTTTTGAAGAAAGGCGTGGAAGCTAAGATGGATGGTTTGAAGAATGGAATGGAAGCTAACATGGATGGCATGGAAGCTAAGATGGATGAAAAAGTGAAATACAACATGGAAGACATGAAGAATGATCTAAAAGTAGACATGGAAAGTTTGAAGGTAGGTTTGACAAAGGTGATACAAGAAATAATTACTAATGGTGAAAAGGTAGTACAAGAAACTCATGATGAGAAAAAAATAAATGTTAATTGTGATTTCATAAAATCTAATGTTGGATTGAAGACCCACCATATTCCAAAGATCGAAATGAGGAAATTTGATGGCAAGGATCCCGTAACATGGATATTACAAATGGAGAAATATTTTTATCTACATAATGTGCAAAACACACAAAAGGTACGCATTTAAACTTTACATTTAGAACAAAACACATTTGTATGGTATCGATGGCTTTTCTCTCGTAAATTTTTTTTCACTTGGTCATTTTTTACAGAGGAAATAATAGCACATTATGAGGATACAAAGAGAGACACCTTCTTTATCCAATTGATAAATCTCAAACAAAAGGGTTCAATGGTGAAGCACATTGAGGACTTCCAAAATTTGAATATAAGGGCAATTGATATTCCAGAGGAACACATGATTGATGTCTTCATAGGGACTTTAAATGATAACATCCAACATGAGGTTCGCCTTTGGGAACCTGATTCATTGGAGAATACATTCAGGTTGGAAAGAAAAATTGAAAGTAAAATTATGGTGACAAGGAAGCCTACCACTGACATCTATAAAGATGGAAGTGTTGCTACTCCTAGACTTCCAGAACCTACAAGGTTGAAACCACAACAATTGGAAGAAAAAAAAGAAAAAGGGCTTTGTTACGATTCTGATAACAAATACACTAAAGGTCATAAGTGTACCGAGAAGAAATTATTTTACATAGATTGTGAATAGGAGGAAGTAAATGAGAAAGAAACTTCAAAAGAAGAGGATATACACTAGGGACCAACCCTAGAGAAAGAAGAAATGAGTCTGACCATATCCTGTAATGCATTGGCAGGAATTACCCCTCCTAA
Organism: Pinus albicaulis; assembly: GCA_034641835.2. Classification (NCBI taxonomy): domain Eukaryota; kingdom Viridiplantae; phylum Streptophyta; class Pinopsida; order Pinales; family Pinaceae; genus Pinus; species Pinus albicaulis. The sequence goes on along the minus strand of CM076575.1, from coordinate 1,674,111,642 downwards.
AACTCTCAAGATAGAAGGACATGTCAAGAAGAAAAATGTAATAGTTTTGATTGATTAAGGTAGTACGCATAATTTTATTCATTGTAAGGTAGCCAAGGAATTGAATTTCTTCTTATACTAGCATTAGAGTGTCAAGTGATGGTTGCTAATGGAGGGACTATAAATTGCTCTGGAAAATGCCATAATATCAAGATAACCATGGGAGAATATGTATTGAATATTCCAATGCTTTCCATTCCAATAGGAGGTTCTGATGTTGTACTAGGAGTACAATGGTTACAATATTTTGGGACGGTAGAATTTTATTTTGAAGAACCTTTCTTGAAATTTTTTTTTGAAGGAAAGGAAGTTGAATTACGGGGCATTGCAGGGAAGTAGGGAAAGATAATAAGCTATAATGTCATGAAAAATATTCTGAAGAAAGAACAATGAGGCGTAATTGCACAATTATGCTCACTAGAATTTCCAACATCAAAATCATCTATTTCTCCAGATCTTCAAAAAGTCTTGGGAAATCATTCCCAGGTGTTTGAAACTCCCAAAGGACTCCCACGTATTTATGATCATGATCATGCTATTCATTTGATTCCAGGAAGTGTTCCTCCAAACATTAGACCTTACGGATATCCTTATTTCCAAAAGAGTGAAATTGAACGCATGATTGCATAAATGTTAGAGGCTGGTATAATTCAACCTAGTCAAAGTTCTTTCTCTGCTCTAGTAGTATTGGTGCACAAGAATTATGGATCATGGCGCATGTGTCCGGATTATAGGGAGCTCAATATTCTCACTATTAAAAATAAATTTCCCATTCCTGTTATTGATGAATTACATTGAGCAATTTATTTTAACAAGTTGGATATTTGTTCAATGATATCAACAAATTATAATGAAGACTGAAGATATTCCAGAAACAACATTTCGAACTCATGAGGGTCATTATGAATTTTTTGTCATACCTTTTGGCCTTACCCATGCACCTTCTACATTTCAAGGGTTGATGAATTCCATTTTTAAACCCTTCCTTAGAAAAATAATTTAGTATTTTTTGATGATATACTAATCTATAGAAGGTCTTGGAAGGATCATGTTCAACATGTTGACAGGGTGCTCAAACTATTGGAGGAGAAACAATTATATGCAAAAACCTCCAAATTTTTCTTTGGAGTACAAGAGATGGAATATCTAGGTCGTATCGTATCTCAGGAGGGTGTTAAGGTCGACCCTAACAAAATTAAAGCCATCAAGGAATGGAAAGTCCCCACAACCATAAAGTAGTTGCGAGGATTTCTCAGGTTAACGGGGTATTATCGCAAGTTTGTTAAGAATTATGGGAGAATAGAAGCACCTCTAATAACATTATTGAAGAAAGATGCATTTTCATGGACTCCTGAGGAAACTAAGGCCTTTGAATATATTAAAGAGGAAATGTACCTAGCACCGGCCTTATTTACGTCAGACTTCACAAAAACATTTATTGTAGAATGTGATGCATCAGAAAATGGAATTTTTGATGTTTAAATGAAAGAAGGAAGACCCATTGCTTTTCGAAGTCATCCAATCAAAGGAAAGTATTTACAGAAATCTATTTATGAGAAGGAAATGTTGGAAATACTGCACGCACTAACGAAATGACAACCTTACCTAATGGGGAGACACTTCAAGGTAAAAACTGATCATGATAGTCTTAAATACTTTTTGGAACAAAGATTATCTTCAGAAGACTAGCGAAAATGGGTCACAAATATGTTGGGTTATGACTTTGAAATAATCTACAAAAAAGTAAATTTAAATGTTGTTGCAGATTCACTCTCAAGAAAGGATGAGGAGGTGGAAGCATTGTTTTGTGCCATTTCTATTATCCAACCAGATTGAATAATCGAAGAAAGGGAGGAATGGAAGAATGATGAAAAGTGTGGACACTCATTTAAAATTTGCAGCAATATCCTAGTACATCTAATACATTTAGTTGGAAAATGATTCCTTATGGTACAAATATCGCTTATATCTTTGTAATAATTCTCAACTAAAACAAAAGATTCTTTTGGAATTGCACACTTCTCCCGTAGGAGGACACTCAAGATTTTTTAAAAATTACCATAGGGTGAAGAAATATTTTTTTGGGATGGCCTTAAATCTGATATTCAAATTTTGTGGCAGAATGTTTGGTTTTCTAGCAAAATAAAGTTTAGAATTAAGACCTCGGGTCTGCTACAACCTTTACCCATTCCAAGTCAACGTTTGGAGGAGGTTTCAATGGATTTTATCACAGGTTTACTTAAGTTCGAAGGAACAAGTGTCATCATAGTGGTAATTGATAGAATTACCAAGTATGCACACTTTTGTGCATTATCTCATCCATTTAAACCAAGTACATTTGTTATTGCATTTATGGAAACAATTCAAAATCTACATGGAAACCCAAATATTATTGTAACTGACATAGATCCCATTTCCACTGGAAATTTTTGGACGGAATTATTTTCTTGTTTGCATACTCAACTAGCCCATAGATCATCTTATAATCCTCAATCCGATGGGAAAACTAAGATAGTGAACAAATTTTTGGAAGGATATATTCGTTTTTTTTATCTGATAAACAAACACAATGGGTGAAGTGGTTACCTCTACCTGAATGGTGGTATAACACGTCCTTCCATACTGCAACAAAAATGACCCCATTTATGGCACTTTATGGATATCATTCACCATCCATCACACCATCTTTAAGAGAAAATTATAAGGTTGAAGCAGTGTAAGATCACATCAAGCATCAACAACAAGTTCTCCAACTCTTAAAGGATAACCTAAATTTTGCACAAAATTGAATGAAACAACAAACATATCAACATCATAAGGAGAGAAGTTTTGATTCAGGAGACTAGGTATTTTTATGGCTACAACCATCCAAACAAATGTCCCTCAATAAAGCTAAGAAGGATAATAAATTATCACCAAAGTACTATGGTCTTTACAAGGTGTTGCAAAATATTGGTACTATGGCATACAAATTGGAGCTTCCTGCTTCTTCTCGAGTGCACCCAGTTTTCCATGTTTCATGCTTAAAGAAGGTTATAGGTGACAAACTTCAAGTTCAAACAATATTGCCAGAACTTGATGAGGAAGTAAAAATCATATTGGAACTTGAAGCAGTCACGGAAACAAGAACTCGACAGCTACCAAATCGATTAATTTTAGAGTATATCATCAATTGGAAGAATTGACCCATTGAAGATTCCACATGGGAGGATGAAAATTTTATACAAAATCATCCAGAGCTACTCAAGCGTTGAGGACAACACTTTTTTGAAGGAGAGGGGCATGTTAGGTTCCTATATTACTAGTGTAGTCCCTTATTGTTGTTAGTATAACCCACTTATTATTACTGTTGTACCCAAGTAGTCCCCATAATGTTATTATTGTGCCCCATAAAACCCCACTATTGTTATTGTTGTGCCCTTACATTATTATTGTTAGGTCAGCTAGGATTATATTGTGACGTCATGGACTCCTATATATTGAAAGGAGGTTTTGTCATTTGAATCATCCAAGAATTGTTCATTTATGTAATGTAAAGGAGGTTACCCCCTCGAAGTGGATGATTTCTATGGCAATGATCTCTCTTTTATTCTATTTTGGAGCTAATTTCATAACACGATATTAATACCACAATCAATCCATTACCTTAAACCTGTAATTCTAGGCTTATAATTCTTATGTTACACCAGCCCATGATGATACTCATATCCTCACTTGCTCATTTTACATTAGGGGAATTTTGAGGTCTAAAATGGGCCTCCTAAGGAAACTATAAAATAATAGTGGAAATAATAAAATAATATTAGATTACATCATGAAATTTTAGAAGGAAAAAAGAAAAAACTACTTTTTCAACTCGTATTTTCAACCTATCTCCCTATGGGTTTACTCAAATTTTGAGTCTGAACACTCTTTGATTACATAATTTGATTCCTCATCCAATGAGTACCCATGTTGGATACTTTCGATGGATGCTGATACATGAGAAATGAGAAATACATGAATACCATGATTACAATCACATTTTTTCATGTATTTCTCATTTTTCGTGTAGTAGGGTCCATCGAAAGTATGAAACATGGGTACTCCTTGGATGAGGAATTAAATTTTTCATCCAACGAGTACTCTCGCTCGAAATTTAAGGAAAACCTTATGGAGATAATTTGAGAATACAAGTTGAAAAAGTAGTTTTATTATTTTATTATTTTTTAATCTTTTTACTTTTTTACCCAAAAATGGTGAGTCATCCCACATGGTTGAAATCGCCATATTGAATTGTATTAGTTCTTATAAATTTTATTTTGGTTGTAAATGTTTCTTAGGAGGCCCATTTCAGACCTCAAAAATTCTCTAATAAATGTATTCTGATTGAGCTCTTTCATGAGCTAAGTGCCACATTTCTACTAGCAGATTAGACATCATTATGGTTCCATGTAGATAAATTAAGGGTTTCCTCAAAGTTTTTTGTGAGCTATTAAAGCTTCCCTTGGCTCCCATAACCATGCATATGATTTCTCTCTCTACAAGCGTTGAGGTTATTTCTTATACCTGTCATATCATAGCATGGGGATTTTCAAGACTGTCTTGAACAAAATTTTTAACCTATCTAAAGTAATAGACCCATCCATTCATTATAACTAGCATACCTTCTGAAACGTATACTTGAAGGAATTTCAATATATTTGCACTTACCACCTTCTAGGCATCAAAATATTGTTGTTCCCTGTCATTTTCCGTTGCTTCATGTGATCCATACACCTCTTTGTTGGCCTTTGAAAGTATGTGGGAAGTAATATAAAAAACAAGCAATCTTATTCTCAGAGTTCAAAAGAAAAAGAATATTTTAATGTGAGATGGTTCTCGACTTGTACTAGTCATCCACCCTTCAGTTCTTTAGAGAAGGTCAATCGAATGTTAATATGCATATTGTTGCAACTATAATAAGCATTGTATAAATTGTTATTCCTCATGATAAGCAACAACTAGTGTTAAATATGTTTTGATACACATGCATGATTAAACTCTCTTTGTCACAAGCTTTCTTCCCTTCTCTAATATCTCCATTAATCATATGTTGTTTCAATTTCATGAATTGTTATATTAGGAAAGAGTTATGCAACGACTATTTGACTTGTTTTAATTATCATGTGATTGAGATATATGATGTCATGAAAAAATATTTTTATTATGTTCCATATATGAGTTTCTTCTACAAGGGTTCCAGAGGGAACAAGAGGGTACAAGGCATGATAAAAAATGTATCATGCATGAAAAAAAAAAAAAATTTAAATCCATTTTGATGTTGATTCTAATGAGTTTAATGAGTTGAATCAAACGTGACATCTATATCTAGGAGGACCTCCTCCTACTGCTCATATGTAATATAATTCTCCTCAACCACACCCTAACATTACTAATATTCCTAACCACATCCACGACCACTATTATCGCTCATTAAGTTGTGAAACATTTCTTTATAGGGTCATACAGGTCACTCACCAAATGGATAAGGTCTCCTAAGCCATTTTAATGTGGTATTGGGAATTTTTTGCATTTTTTTATCCTATCCTAAGTATTATGATCACCCCTGTTGTAGACAATTCTTGTCCCTCCTAGAGACAATCTAGAGTTGCCATAGACCAGTGCCTAGGACATCTTATCATAGCAAGAAGCTCATAATAATATAACTTGGGTGTCAGCCAAAAGCTCTCCTGCTATCTTTCTTAAAACAAGGAAAGTGATTTTGAGTGGGACCAAGCTCTCTCTCAGAAACTGATGTAGAGATAAAAAACACGTAGGAACAACATGCAAGACTTCAATATCAGAGCATCAGATAGTTAAGAGGCAGTTTACTGTAAAGAGGGCCGATTCAAATAATATACCACAGAAATAAAATATCAGAAGGTGGATGCAGTGGAGAAAATATCAAGAAGATACTAGTTAACATGAGGCTGATACCCAGATACACAATAGAACCACATATGGGCTTATCAATCTAAGAATCCATACATGATAATGGCGTTTTAAAAGCACCTTCCTCAAGTAACTAATATAGAAAAAAATATGGATGAAATGAACATGGAACAATATATCATGCTTGGGCCTATTTAAAGTGCTTGACTGTTTTAATTAAGGGCATCAGCTAGGATGAATCCTTACCAAACCATTGAACCACTCGCATTCCAGTAACATGATACAAGAAGATAAATGAAATGAAATGAAATGCTAGATTAACACATAAGAGAAAATTACATACTGTAGGATACCACAGACCAGAATCCTCATTACAGATATAACTCCTCCTCACTGAGACCCTACGGGCTCTGAGCTTTCATATAGAAACTTTACAAGATGTATACAAAACTTTTCACTGCATAGTTTTCTGATAGAAATATGGAACCTCCACAATGTCTTTCTTTCTGGTTTTTATAGAAGAGATAGAAAGCTATAGATAGTGAGGTAGGTGATATACATTTAATAGTCTGATTTGAAACAAAGTGGCGGAAAACATTCGCGCCCATACTGTGAATGACTGAATATAATTATTTGTACTTTGCAATCTACGTCTAGAAGTAAATGAACTGGAAGAAAATCTCTTCATGAACAGGGCATGAGGGTAATTCTTCGTGAACATTCTGTACGTCCCTGAAGGGAGCTCAACTAAAATATCACCTTGAGAACATTGCTTTCTGAGCACTGTACCTTCCAACATTTGGATTTAAATCCAAGACCTTAAATGCAGGAAGCTGTATCCTTCGGCCTTTCTCTGATATTTTCATGTTGCGAAATGAATGTCTTCAGCTACCAGAACCTACCTTTTGTACTGCTCCGAGAGGTGCGATGGATTTTATTTCTGTTTCCCTTAATGAGGTCATATCACAGCAACTACCTCCAGCTTCCATCTTAAATTTCTCCCTCAGAGACTGTCAATTGAGGCGCTCTTGGTCCCTGTAAGAAAAGCAGTGCATCATGGCAATTTTCCATCGCAGAAAACTTGCAAAACCACAAATCTTGTTAAGGAAAACCAGATGGGGGCGGTGAATTGTGGAGGGGTCGACGGGAATGGAGACGAAGGCATGACCAAGCGGGAGGAATGCACAGAGTGGTGGAGAAAATATAGTGAGAAAGTGAAGAAAGAGCTGGCAGAGGTTTTTAACTTAAAATCCTAAAAACAACGTATCAGTGTAATATATGCATGGTGGAGAAGATATACGGTGAGCACGTGGGATGGTGACATGGAATATAGGCTACGAGGTTTGGTAAATTTTGTGGGGGTCAAATGGATCTAGACCGTTCAATTCCAGAGTAAGATCCACGGCTACAAATGCATCGAGGCAATGGAACGGTGGGCCATGGACGCGATAGACACGGGTTAAAGCACTTGCAGCTTCGAAGAATATCCACCGTTGGATGGAGGATGTAGGATCGAAAGGCCCATGATGATTTCACTACCCGAATTTCGTCCGGAGAATAATGCGCGGGAGGAAAGTGGTTTTAGGCCCGCACAGAGGACACGCGGCTCACATTGAATGGAATCGCTGGCTCCATGGAGAATACCGCCCGTCGGGCGGAGGTGGTGCGGAATGAAACAGTTGGTTTCTGCACAGTGGGAAGGCGCGACGGGGCCCACAAGGAAGATGAACTCCACACCATTGATCTGTGTTTTGATCTAACGATCCAGGGTGCATGCACTAAGTGTTTGCATTTGAGCACCTTTGGGGCTTGACCCTTAGTCCCGGGCTTTGGTTATGTGAATAAAAATGGATGCTGGGGCTGAAGCCAAAGGGGATAGGCCCGGTATAATTTTAGTTTCAGATTTTAACCTTTGTAAAACGCATTTCTTGAGCAGAAATGGTAACGATAGGTAGAATATGAAGATCTTAGGCCACGAAATGAGTTTTGAACAGATTTGGACGGGGTCAGTGGCCAAAAACTTGAATGAGGAGTTGGCATGAACAACATTGGCTCCAGCTGGGGACGGCATGTTCATCCCTGGACATGTCGAGAACCTACAGACCATTGATTATTTCTGTGCATATCTTAATACTCATCAAACCAAAACTGAAGAAAAATGTATATACAGTATGATACATCAGGCTTGCTTTGCCTGAATCAAAATCGAAAGTATGGCTTGAGAAATTGTCCATTTACAGGGGAGTCAAGCAGGTCACCCTGTAATTTTTCCAATATGAAAGTGTTGTTACCTCTGTGCTCCGCAATCCTAAATGGACCAAGCCAGAGGGGATCAAATTTCCCGTGCTTTCCTTTTTCAGCCCTCCGGACATCCCATCTGAGAACCAGGTCACCATTTTGCAATTCTCGATCTTTTGCATGGCGATCAAAAATGTTTTTCATCTTCTTCTGATATTCTGCCAACCTTTGATTCACCCGGTCTCATGTTTCCTCTAATTCCACCAATTGATTTATCCTTCTGACCATATCATCCGACTCTTCCTGATTTTCCTGCATGAAACGTGCCACTGGCGAAGCTAACTACAAAGGGAACACTGTTGCTCGTCCATATACTAATTCATAGGGAGATTTCCCTGTTGCTCTCTTGCTGGTTATCCTATTCGCCCATAAAGAAAACTTTAATTGGGAATCCCAATTCTTCTGATTCTCATTTATAGTCTTCTTCAAGGCCCTCACCAAGGTCTTATTAGAGGATTCTACCAAGCCATTCCCCTGTGGATAGTAGGCTGTGGAGTGATTCAATATAATGTTATACTGCTGGCAGAAATTTATGAATCTTGTAGACTTGAAGGCCTGTGCATTATCAGTTACAATTCTAGCAGGACAGCCAAACTTGGATATGATATTTTCTTCCACAAATTTTATTATCACAGTGTCTGTAGCATTTCTTGCAGGTATGGCTTCCACCCATTTTGTAAAATAATCTGTGGCTGTTAGTATCCATTTATGTTGGCCACTTGATGGGGGATGTATTTCCCCTATAAAATATAATCCCCATTTTTGAAATGGTTCATTTACATGAACAGGAATCAAGGGCAGAGCTGCTAATTTCTATCTTTCTGCAAATCTTTGACATTTGTCACATGCTCTGACCCAAAAAAAAACATCTGTAAATAATTTTGGCCAGTAGAAACCAGCATTCAGGATTTTATGAGCTGTAGCCCTCCAGCTGTAATGTCCTCCACAGACTCCTTCATGAAATTCTGTCATTATATTCTCCACTTCATTTTCTGTAAGGCATAATAGTAATATACCTGAAGGATCTCTCCAGTATAGCTGTCCATTTGAAACTATGTATTTCTGTGATTTCATTCTTACAGCTCTGTATTTTACCTTATCACAACCCGGAGGACAGCTGAGTGTTAAGAGATATTCAATTATTTATTTGTACCAAGGACTAGTGAGATATTTTATGTGTATCTTTTGAGTGGCCAGCTCTAGTCCATGCTGCTCTTCTCCTTTCTCAGACTCCTCCTTCGCTATCATGGATAAATTTATGCCTAGAGCCTGATGATTTGATTCAGACAAAATTTTGGTTAGTCCTTGTCCTTTAACCAGCTTAGTAGGTCTTATGTCCAGATCGTACTCCTGTATTTTTGCAATCCATCTTCCTCTTTTGCCTTCACTATCTCCTTGAACGAGGATATCTTTGACAGCTGCTGTAGGAACATATGCAGTAATGTGGGATTGCAAAACATATGTTCTAAAGGCTTTGAGAGACTTCACCAGGGCATATGCCTACTTTTCTAGTATGTTATACTTCAATTTTGCATCATGCAATACCTGACTGAAAAAGGCTATCGGTTGCTCATATCCATTTTCATTTTTCTGCAACAAGACTCCAACTACTGTATGAGGTGAAGCAAACGAAAAGATCATAAATGGCTTTGTATAATTAGGCCCAGCTAGCACAGGAGCTTCAGCAAATGCCTGGTTTATCCTTGTGAATGCGTCTCTAGATTCTTGGGACCATTTCACCTCATTGTTATTTTTAAGCATATCAGTTATATGCCTAACTATCTCGGCATAATTATGAATAAATCTTCTCAGAAATTTGATTCGGCCTAAAAATACTTGTACTTCTTTCTTATTTCTTGGTAGAGAAATACTATTTATCACCTCAACTCTTTTAGGGTCTATTTGCACACCATCTCTAGTCACAATGTGCCCTAAAAGTTTGCCTTCCTCTAATGCAAATAAAGACTTTTGTGGATTAAGAGAAAGGCCATACCTTCTACATTTTTCGAAAGCTCTTCGTAAATGCTCAATATGTTCATCATCATTCTTGGAAAACACTGTAATATCATCAAGGTATACCACTAAGAATTTATCCCGTTCACCCACAAAAGCAATATCCATAGCCCTTTGAAAGGTGGCTCCTGCATTGATTAATCCAAAAGGCATCCTGGCATACATGAATGTTCCCCATGGCGTGGTGAAAGCAGTCTTCTTTTGATTTTCTGGGAACACAACCACCTGATTATAACCAGAAAAACCATCCATCATTGACATTCTAGATGCTCCCACCACTTTCTACAAGATGTGGTCCATCTTAGGCAGTGGATAATTATCCTTTAAAGATGCTCTATTTAAATTTCTGAAATCCACACATAATCTTATTTCTCCATTCTTTTTGCGGACAGGAACCAGGTTAGTGACCCATTCAGAGTATCTTAGTGGCAAAATTATTTTGGCCTGTAGCAGCTTCTTGATTTCTTTTTCAATTGAAGGGAGCAGCAGAGGATTTATCTGTCTGAGCTTCTGCTTATATGGTTTTGCATCTTCCATCAAAGGAATTTTATGCTGCATTATATTAACATCAAAAGTTTTTAGGTCCTGATAGGACCATGCAAATACATCCTTATATGACTGAAATAGTTTCAAGTATTTTCTTTTATATTCCTCTGAAACTTTTTTGGATAATTTTACGATTTTGGGCTCAGCATCAGTGCCCAAATTCAAGTCTTCTACTTGATTTTATTCTATTACTTTACTGTGCTGCAATGGAACATCATTTTTATCAAATAATATCTCTAGGGGCACCAGCCCTCTAGGGATAACATTTCCTTTCAGCTGCAACACTTTATTACCTGCTATTTTTTCTTTCCATCTGTTTTCTGCAATATTCTCAGTTTCCTCTTCCTCACAGTCATCAATCTCCATATTAGAGAATTCTCCCACTGTTTCTAGGAATCTTTTCATTTGTTCTTCATCTTCGAATACCTGCCAGTGCTTAATATTATCTTGGATGGATGGTCTATATCGTACCTCAACTTCGTACCTCAAAAGTGGGTTCTGAGGAGGACGGAATGTACTAGCAGCTACAGCAAGGGAATCCTCTATTCTGTTCTATTCCCGGGGCATGAACTGTATGTTAAATGCTAAGAAAAATTCTCCACCATGTCCCATACCTCATTCCTATAGGCTTTCAGCCGAGGGTGTTTTGTTTGGCATTGATTTCTGACCTGTCTAACAACCAATTTAGAGTCTCCCAGAACTTTTAAATTCTTTATATTCATATTCCTGGCTGTTTGCAGTCCCAATAACAGTGCTTCATATTCAGCCACATTATTAGTAGCCTCATATTCCAATTTAAAGGACAGTGGCACCCATTTTCCTGTAGGAGAGATTAATAACACTCCAGCTCCATTACCTTCCTTTGAATTTGCTCCATCAAAATGTAATGTCCAAATTTCTGATTCTTGGTCTTCTGAAGGCTGCTCAGCTTGGATTTGATTGAAGGGGAGCTCATGGGCATAATTTTTATTTTCTTCTAACATCAAACATGAGAAATCTCCCTCTTTGTTATAAACTAGGGAATTCTCTAGGCAGTCAGCCTTGGTTACCATTTTAACAAATCTAGTCTCCATGTATAACCTCCTCTCTTGGCCTCCAAAGACTGGGACAGTAGCATAGGTTAAGTCCATTTTGAGGGACCCGCCAATTTTTGTACCCCAGGACCTTGACATCAACATGCCAAAGTGGGCTGGGATATCAGCAACCACAATGTCCATAACTACACTTTTTTCCGGGATTTGTGCCAGATTGACCACTAAATCTTTAATCATCCCCAAGCACTTGACTCTTTTGGAATCAAATGAGTACAGGTCTTTATATGGCCTTGTAATTTGCAGTCCTAGTTGTTCCATGACAGAAAGAGGCATAAGATTATGAGAAGCCCCAGAATCTAGCATGCAGTTGTGTAACATCAGGTCATGAATAACTAAAGACACGTAAAAAGGAGGAGTAGAAGGGTCTATTTCCTCTACATGTGGGCCAAAGACTACCAGGGGTCTTTCCTCTTGGAGGTTAAGACTATCTGGAGTTATTGGGGCTTTAGGAGGGAGTATGAAGGAAGTAACTTGAGATTGATATGTAGGCTGTTTTAACAGCTCAGTCAGGGGGACTGGAATCTTAATTTTCTCAAGCTCTTTTTGTAAACTAAAAGTAGAGGAAGGCTTTTCTATTACAACTTCTTTAAATTATTTATTTTCAGCTGGAATTTTAACTTCTCTTGACACACACTGGACATTAGGAGGACTAACAGCTTTGGAGGAAGAGGGAGTTTGATCATTAGGTTGTAGAGGAGTGTTAGGAGGACTCTTACCTTTTTCTGCAGCTTTTTGTACTGTTGGTTCTTTTTGAGCAAGTGCATCCCTCCGAAGTGGAGCTTCTTCTTGGTCTTGAGTCTGGGTCCTCTTCCTTGAGGATATGAGATCATATTTTACATTGAATTGTGCTTGCATGAAATCAGAAAATTGTTTACAATAATGATCAATCTCTGCTTCTTCTTCTTCTTCTTGCAACGAGCATTCTATATCATCATTTTTTGAAAAAGCAAGATTTGAATCTTCTAATTGATAAGCAGCATCTCCAGTGGAGTCATCTGCTGGGCCTTCCAAGTAAAATGGGTGTGGTACCTGATCTTGTTGCTCCTTTGCTTCCCTAGGCAATATCTGCAGTGGTGGTATTTTATACTGAGGATTGTATCCTCTGTTTGGAGCATTATAAAAATTCTTGGGGGCTGAATTCTTAGCCTCCAATTCAAGTTTAACCATATTCTTAATTATCTTACTTATTTCATCCATCTTATCTGAATATTTCTCCTAGTTAGAGGAAGAAACCTCTTCTTTACCTCTCCTCCTAGTATCCTGTTCAACTTTCCCCTTTGATTTCCTAGTGGAGGCAAAGTTTGCTTCCAATTCGAGGGCATCTGACTGAGCATCATCTAAAGTGGCAGGTTTTCTTTCCCTCAAGGAGAAACCAAAATCTGAGTCAAAGGCTGCTATGAAAACCACTTTAGCAGCAGTCTGGTGAGGCTTCATCTCAGGAGGCAGGCTCAAATATAATTTGTTAAATCTTTTAATAAACTTTGACACTCCTTCATTATGTTTCTTCTTAAGAGTATTGAATTCAGTAAGACAATGTCCATGATCTTTCTTTTCTCCCCATTTCCTGAGAAAATTATTCTCCATGTCATCCCAGGTGGTCACTGAACGGTTTCCCAAGGTCTTGAACCATTTTCTGGCTTCACCATCCAAAGATTGCACAAATAATCTTAAGACCACATCTAAATGTTCAAAATTAAAGTTCTCTGCAAAGGAGCAGAAAGTCTCAAGATGTTTTTGAGCATCAATCTCATTTTCTCCATTAAATCTAGGCAGAATCTTCAAATAATCCTGTGGCATCTCATTTAGCACTTGGGGTAAGGCCAGTGGAGCATATGTGTTCAAGAGAAAAGCTGGGACATTAGCCATTAGAGGAGGTGGGGGTTGTGCAACAATCTGAGGTACAAACGAAGGAAGGGGAGGTAGAGGGAGTGGAATATGTGCAACAATCAGAATGTGCTGTACAAAGGTCTGGGGTGTGGATGGAAACAATTCACGATTAATAGGGGATACTTCTGTAACTTCTTTAATTTCCTTAGCCTCGGGAGTAGGACGAAAATCCTCTTCAGTCTTGGCACTTCCCCTAGGTGGACTTTCTGAGTGATATTCGAGATTCTCCTCGGTAGAATCAGGATGATCTGTTCTGATTTCTTGAGAAGAAGAGGACGGATAATATTCTACAGAATATTCAGGGATTTCAGCATGAACTGATTTCCTCTCTTTCCAAACTCTTTTATGAATGATCTTCTCTGGGTCGAACACGTAAGGTGTCTTTGACTGAGACGTATCTGATCTCAAATGTGGTTTACGAGGAGCCAGGACTACCAATAGATTTATCAAATAAATAACAGTGGAGTCGCCAAGGTGAGAGATATGCAACTCTTCAACTCTCTGTGCTCACTTGATTAGAGAGTGAATATGATTTTTTGAGGCCCAGGGAAATTGATATTCTTAAATTCGATCCCTGGTAACGGCGCCAGAAAGATGTTGTAGACAATTCTTTTCCCTCCTAGAGACAGTCTAGAGTTGCCATAGACCAGTGCCTAGGACATCTTATCATAGCAAGAAGCTCATAATAATACAACTTGTATGTCAGCCAAAAGCTCATAATAATATAACTTGGGTGTCAGCCAAAAGCTCTCCTGCTATCTTTCTTAAAACAAGGAAATTGATTTTGAGTGGGACCAAGCTCTCTCTCAGAAACTGATGTAGAGATAAAAAACAAGTAGGAACAACATGAAAGACTTCAATATTAGAGCATCAGACAGTTAAGAGGTAGTTTACTGTAAAGAGAGCCAATTCAAATAATATACCACAAAAATCAAATATCAGAAGGTGGATGCAGTGGAGAAAATATCAAGAAGATACTAGTTAACATGAGGCTGATACCCAGATACACAACAGAACCACATATGGGCTTATCAATCTAAGAATCCATAAATGATAATGGCGTTTTAAAAGCACCTTCCTCAAGTAACTAATATAGCAGAAAATATGGATGAAATGAACATGGAACAGTATATCATGCCTGGGCATATTTAAAGTGCTTGACTGTTTTAATTAAGGGCATCAGCTAGGATGAATCCTTACCAAACCAGTGAACCACTCGCATTCCAGTAACATGATACAAGAAGATAAATGAAATGAAATGAAATGCTAGATTAACACATAAGAGAAAATTACATACTGTAGGATACCACAGACCAGAATCCTCATTACAGATATAACTCCTCCTCACTGAGACCCTATGGGCTCTGAGTTTTCATATAGAAACTTTACAAGATGTATACAAAACTTTTCACTGCACAGTTTTCTGATAGAAATATGGAACCTCCACAATGTCTTTCTTTCTGGTTTTTATAGAAGAGATAGAAAGCTCTAGATAGTGAGGTAGGTGATATACATTTAATAGTCTGATTTGAAACAAAGTGGCGGAAAACATTCGCGCCCATACTGTGAATGACTGAATATAATTATTTGTACTTTGCAATCTACCTCTAGAAGTAAATTAACTGGAATAAAATCTCTTCAGGAACAGGGCATGAGGGTAATTCTTCGTGAACATTCTGTACGTCCCTAAAGGGAGCTCAACTGAAATATCACCTTGAGAACATTGCTTTCTGAGCACTGTACCTTCCAACATTTGGATTTAAATCAAAGACCTTAAATGCAGGAAGTTGTATCCTTTGGCCTTTCTCTGATATTTTCATGCTGCGAAATTAATGTCTTCAGCTACCAGAACCTACCTTTTGTACTGCTCTGAGAGGTGCGATGGATTTTATTTCTGTTTCCTTTAATGAGGTCATATCACAGCAACTACCTCCAGCTTCCATCTTAAATTTCTCCCTCAGAGACTGTCAATTTAGGCGCTCTTGGTCCCTGTAAGAAAAGCATTGCATCATGGCAATTTTCCATCGCGGCAAACCTGCAAAACCACAAACCTTGTTAAGGAAAACCAGACGGGGGCGGTGAATCGTGGAGGGGTCGACGGAAATGGAGACGAAGGCATGACCAAGCGGGAGGAATGCACAGAGTGGTGGAGAAAATATAGTGAGAAAGTGAAGAAAGAGCTGGCGGAGGTTTTTAACTTAAAATCCTAAAAACAACGTATCAGTGTAATATATGCATGGTGGAGAAGATATATGGTGAGCACGTGGGATGGTGACATGGAATATAGGCTACAAGGTTTGGTCAATTCTGCGGGGGTCAAATGGATCTAGACCGTTCAATTCCAGAGTAAGATCCACGGCTACAAATGCATCGAGGCAATGGAACGGTGGGCCATGGACGCGATAGACACGGGTTAAAGCGCTTGCAGCTTCGAAGAATATCCACCGTTGGATGGAGGACGCAGGATCGAACGACCCATGATGATTTCGCTACCCGACTTCCGTCTGGAGAATAATGCGCGAGAGGAAAGTGGTTTTAGGCATGTACAGAGGACACGCGGATCACATTGAATGGAATCGCTGGCTCCATGGATAATACCGCCCGTCGGGCGGAGGTGGTGCGAAATGAAACAGTTGGTTTCTGCACAGTGGGAAGGCGCGACGGGGCCCACAAGGAAGATGAACTCTGCACCATTGATTTGTGTTTTGATCTAACGGTCTAGGGTGCATGCATTGAGTGTTTGTGTTTGAGCACCTTTGGGGCTTGACCCTTGGTCCCGGGCTTTGGTTATGTGAATAAAAATGGATGCTGGGGCTGAAGCCAAAGGGGCTAGGCCCGGTATAATTTTAGTTTCAAATTTTAACCTTTGTAAAACGCATTTCTTGAGCAGAAATGGTAACGATAGGTAGAATATGAAGATCTTAGGCCACGAAATGAGTTTTGAATAGATTTGGACAGGGTCAGTGGCCAAAAACTTGAATGAGGAGTTGGCATGAACAACAACCCCCATATATTCCATTTCAGTCAAATCACTCCCATATCATGGCAGTTGTCATTCCCCGTAATTTTAAAATCAAAAGTGCACACATGTTAGTTTTTCTGTTTTTCGTACCATTTTACACAAGAAAACCACAGATTTTGCTACGAAACTGCCTAATAGTTTCGTAGCGAATCTATCAGAAACGTAACTATTTCCGCTACTAAAATTTGTTTTATAACCTGGCTTGTCAGAATTGTATAAGGTGTCATTTCCTGATTAGATCAGTAAAGGAGAAGGTCATTCAAGGTTGATATGGTAAAATTCAAATGTACATAGTCATGTTTGATGTCATCATTAACCTTTTTGCTTGCATGTGATATGATTGAAGCTCGAGGTGTCAGTTAAACTATTAAACCTCACCTCAATTAGCCTTTTGTCATATTGTGTTTTATCCTTGCATGTGAGTCGATCCCTTGAGAGCTGCTTCATCGAGCCAAGCAGGTTGTTGTCAAAATTCGAATTCTGCAAGTGTCATCAGCAAGCGAGGTAGTGAAGACTATAAATTATCAATGGCTGCAAGAAAGAAAACAAATAAGGGTGGCCATTGTCATGGGTATGAGCCCATGGATATGAAATGACTAAATGAATACCCTACTGCTATGGAGGTTTTCAGACGGACCGGTTGCTTACAATTCTGCCAAAGGTTACAGGGATTTCATTTAGAGGTTTCAAAGGATTTTACCACCATATTCACAGGAACAACAACAAAGGTTGGAATTATGAACCTTACAGTGACACCAGAGAGCATCTCATCAGCTACAAGAATCCCTATAGGTGGTGAACAGTGGTTTATAGGTATCAAATTTACAATCCAGGGTTGTAAAGAGTTTATCAAGCAAGAACACAATGGAGTTGATTTGACAAATTTTGTCCCTAGGAGTTTCATGAAAGAGAATTATGAAAATTTGTTGATGGTCATTAAAAATTATTTTACCTGTGAAGGAATATTTCACATGGTCTACTCATATCATCTTAGACTTTTTTTGAATTTTGTGGGTAAGAGGTCACTTGACTTGCCTTTTTATTTATACAGAAGTCTAGGGAAAATGTCAGATAAGGTTCAAAGCAAGACGCAAGGAAGTGAAACATCTCTTTTTCATCATGGTCTAATAAATTTGTTAGTGTTATAAGACTTGAGAAGGTTAGACAGATATTGCACTTCTTTCTTGTTCATGAGTGGTTATGAAATTGATGTGGTCACTCCAAATAAATCCTCAAAACCTAGAACTACTTCATCACAAGCTGTGGTAGAAGAAGTTGAAGAAGAAAAGAGATCATCCCCTGCAAAAGCAGTACACATAAGAACAGAGTCTTTGCAATAGATTGACATCCCTCAAGCAGCACCTACAAAATAGAAGCATACAGTCATCAAACAAGGCATCAAGAGATTCACTAGAAGCCAAACATTGGCTAAAGGCAACATGGAGGATATCCTTCATGCAATTGACATTGAAGAGTCACCTATTATGTAAGTTGAAGACATTGAAGATGGAGGAAGAAAGATGAAGAAAGGTAAGACTGCTAAGGAACTAGATTTTGCAAGTGATGATGTTGTTTTATATTTCAGCCAAGGAAGCTAATGACTAGACATGAAAAGAAGGTCATGGAAAGCAAAGAGAATGAGAAAATAAATGAAGCTGCTCAAACAACAAGCATCATAGATTTGTCTCCATCAGCAAAGGAGGAAGTGGTTATCAGGCAAAGAAAGGGAAAAGAGAAATTAATTGAAAAATAAAAAATAGAAACCCTCAAAGAACAGTTGAAAGAATCAGGTAAAGAGATATCAGTTTTGAAGCTAGAGGCAAAGAAGCACAAAGCTGAGAAGGTTCGATTTGAACAGATGAGAAAAATATGGGATGAGAAAGTCACAAGTGTCTCAAAAACTTTGGACAATGCAGAAATTTTGCTGAAATGGACTCAACCATTAAGAGGGGAGGTCAAACACATTAAGAATATGAACTTGCACTTACAATACAAGAACAGAGAATTAAAAGATAAAGTGGAAGATTTTTAGGAGCAGCTGGATTTGATTCAAGTGGAGTTATAAAAGAAAGGGCTGAAGATGAGTGTAATAGAAGAACCCATCAGCCAATTGATTGTAAATGAAGAAGAAAGACAACAGGAGTAAAAAATTGAGTTGAAACAAGTTTGATGAGGTTCATAACTTTGATGAGGTTCATAACTTGTAGAGAACCTAAATTTTGCATATGGAGATCAATTTTTCAAGACAGCTACAAAAACAACAAATTTTGGTTTTTTAGACAGTTTCGCAGCATGCTTCAAGCTTGAGGCCAGAAAAACGCTACAAAAATTTCTGAAGGTGCACTTTTTCCTTGGAATTCATTTTTGTCAAGTATTATGGAGGGAAATTGATTGTTTGCTATGTGTCTTGGCATAGTAAAGGTGTTTGAACAACAAAGGTTGCAAGAAGATAGGGGAAAAGGCGATTTTTCATACGCTATGAAATTGCCTAAAATGCCCTATTTCATAGCGAGGGGTTTTTTGAAGATTTTTGAGCATTCCAACAGCAAATCAATCAATGAGAGACCTCGATCATGTCAGTGGGCCACCTTAGCAGAGAGTCATTGCTCAAAAAGAGTGTCACACGTCCATCTCATCAAGCAGAACAATGATTAAAGTGAAGGTTAATTATCCCTATAAAGTAGGATTGTGTTCCACTGTAATATTCCTATTTTAATAGGAATATCCAATTTCCCTTTATTTTCTTTGTTCAAATAATAATTATATAAAGGAGGGTAAAAAACTCCTAATAGAAGAATAAATCCATGCCCAATGTGAAAAAGGGTAAATCTGGGCCACTTTAATAAACACACTTGAGTGTGAAAAGAACAAATCCACTTGACTGGGTCAACCTTGACCAAATCTACAGCACTGTCTAGATGCAATGTGCCAAGATAAATAGCACAGATCTAGTTGGAGGTTCCAAATGTGAAAGGAGTTAAACCTTTGAGATGGTTTAGGATTTTGGCAAGCTCTCATCTTATAAAAGGAAGGGGAAGGAAACATATGGAGGTTGTTCATGATTTGATTTCTGAATTGCTGTCTGTTTAGACAAACAGCTTTCTTGGCTGCTTAGCCTAGATTGCATTGGGATTTCTTGTTTAGGGGTTCCATCTCTTCCCGTTGAGGAGCTCTTGGGAGAGCTTGTATTGCTTTTCCACTATCAGGTTGGATACCAAGCTTCTACTTCCAACTACAACGCATATCCAGTGAGGGTTTGCTTGCTTTTGCAAGCTGAAACAAGTGGAGTGCTAGATCTGTTCAAATCTAGCTTGTATTGGAGCCTCTTCTCAGTGAATGTGTCTTTTAACCTCCTGGAAGAGTGCATCCATTGTTGGAGCTTCAGTTTTTTATCTTGGCATCAGGACAAATTATTCTGCATCACCATCAGTGTAGTTCCTTTAAGAGACTGCATCCTTTCTGCTGGTAGAGTTGCAGTGGAGTTTGTGTAGCAGCTTGAAGGAAAGATCTCTGATGAAAGGGACCCTTCCCTTCACTGTGGTGATCCATGGATTGGCCAACCAATCCATGTCCATTTCAGATATGATCTACTGTGTATCATATGCTTCAAAAATTTCTAAAGATTACTTCAGATCTATGGCCTAGATCTCAGATCTATTCATTGATATCCATCTTTTGCTGAGATCCCCAAGGGGAGTGTAAAGAAGAGCCTCTTTGGCATATAGATATGTAATAGATCTATTTTTTTTATGTAAGGATCTTCCCTATATATAATATTTAATGAAATACTACTTCAGCCCTCTGAAAACTACGATGTCAAGTTCTTCAGTCTTAATACATGGTGCAACACCTCTATTTTGAGGGTTTATTCATGTTAAATCTCTATTTTTCTCTTTTATATTGTTTGATCCACATCCTTGATCCAATTTACTGATTTTTAGACCCTATTTCAGTTAACACCTTCAGAAAATCACGCTTTCTGTGCTTCAGTAATTTCTGCATACTCTAGGTCATGGGAAATCAACATTTTTAAGCCATTTAGGGAGTGAGGGGAATGTTTAACTTAGCTAGAGTTATTTTTTTAAGCTGAAATTTGGTATGGGAGTCCCTCATGACCTAAGCTAACAGATCCAACCATCTCTTTCCTATGTTTTTATGCATATTTTTGAAAATAACCATTTTAGGGCTTAAATCACTACTTTTCCCCACTTTGGGTTGAAGGGATAGATCACTTTCCTTGATGTTGTATTTATTACTATTATTATAGGGTTTATTAACACCTCCCATGGGTTATTATCCTACTGCTACTCCAATACAGTGTTTTTATATTGTTGCAGTCCCTCATTGGGCATTTATCAAGCCATACTAGGTGTGGGAGGCCTGTTTGCCTCACCTAGTTTGTTTGGTTTATGATTTCCTCTTATACTTGGGTCTTATATTATCATATCTAAAGAATCCAAGGGATTATATTGGTTTCTGAAGCACATATCCCTGGAAAATGCGTTTTTCAGGCCTGTTTTGCTAAGCAGTCCCTTTTGGGATATTACAGTGGTATCAGAGCAAGATCTCTGGCTCAACTTGTGAGATATAGCTATCAGAAGAATAAAGAATAAGACTGGATAAATATTACACAGAGGACAAAGAGAAATTTTTTTCTAACACTCTCTCTCAGGCCATGCATGAATTGAAGGAAGAAATCAGGGGAATGAGAAGGGGAAGACATGCAAATCCCTCAAGGAATTCTTCTCATGAAGAAAGCCCCAGTACTTCTTATGCTGTGTGTGAGAATTCAGCCACAAAATCTGATCTACAACACTGTGACATGCCTGCTTTCTTGTTAAAAGAAAGAGGAAAAGGAGGAATGACAGAAGAGGAGATCTCCCGGCTTCTTTTCCAAACCTTGGGAGGTATCAAAGAAGATCTCAAGGAGATGAAAGGGGAGGAGTGTAGAATATTTCTAAAAGGATTTGAAGCAAGCCCTAGCTATTCACATGATGGGTATGAGCACTCAGCCATATCATCAAAGCTACCATGTTCTATCAACAACTTCTTCAGGAGGAGGAAGAGAGGAGATGTGCCAAAGGGAGGATCTACAAATCCAACTCCCCCTATGAAGACCATTGAGGAGAATGTGAACTTGCTTGATACCTTGCCTAGGGCAAGATCCTCATTGGATGAAGATTCTTCTTCTCAAAATGAAGACATGAAGATTCCTCTTTCAAAGGAAGACCAAGATCTAAGGTCTCTTATTGATGGTGAGGCATTTTCCACCATTGAAGAAAAGGCTAGTCGTGACAGTGCAGTCATAACAAGGGCATCTCTAGAATTTCATGAAGAACAAGAAGGGGTAGTTGCTCCAAGAAGAGAAGCTCTTGCATTTTTGCAAGGAGTTTCAAATATTCTCACATATAGAGATTATGGCAGCATGTGCATCATTATTAGATGGTGAGATCCTGAATACTGCAGAAGATAAAGGGGAGGGAAAGCTTCATAGGGTAAGAAACAATTACCCCTCTCTATTTCAAAGGAGTGATGTCCTGAGAAGGCATGAAGATATGTGAAAGAAAAGCAAGGACACATCAGTCCATACATCTTTATATCATGGTCTATGCCTTCATGTCTCCTTACTTGGAAGAAGCCCACCAGGGCAACCTCTTGATGAAAAGAGCAAAGTGTTCTCTCAAACTTGTACATTGATGACACATTTGGCCAAGAGAGGAACTATCATAGCGCTGGAGAATTTGGGTAAGAAGCATGCTTGTGTCAATCACATTTTACTCTATGCTTGCATGCATTCTTTTGCTTTACATGTGCAGGACATGACTCCTAAAAGGAGTGTCTTACCATATAAACTTCATGGCCAACTATGGGCCAGAACTATTTCCAAATATGGTCACTCCCTTAATGGGCTAAGGGAGGTCTTGTAGCATGATGGGTGCTTCCCTAAAGCACCAAATATATATTTCACTTTCAGCCATGGTGGAATGATAAGGGAAACAAGTAAGTGACATGTAAACCACTTACCACATCTAGATCTGAAGCAGGGAGGAGATGACCCGCACTGGTTTCTATTGGGTGAGTGTGGGTACCACCCAAAGTTTTTGATTTTCTTGTCTCATGCCTTGAATTTCAAGAAAGGAATAAATAAGAAGGAGGCATGGTTGCTTTGGTTGACAAGAAGAAAGTATAGGCACCCCTTGATGAATTCCATGTCCATACATTTGCTTATACCTATGATGTATGTACATGTATTCCTGTTTAGAATGAATATCATAATCATGTATGTACCTTGGGTTGGGGGAGAATGTATCTTTCTCATGAGATGGTATGAGGGAGCTTGTTTATATCATGATGATAAGAATGCTCCAATATTTGTTATGAACATGAAAGGAGGAATGACACATTATGTGGATGTGTCCATTGGGGATGCAATCTCCCATATTCATTTGTACTTCAAGAAGAGGATAGGGCTTTATATAATTTCTGCCTTATATATTATGTTTTCTTATGCAAAGGGTCATGTATTGGACTTATGTCATGAGTAAATATCTCTCACAAGGGAGCACTTGGAGCAAGGCATGTGTTGTTGGGATCATGTTCAGCCAACACCTATTATCCTCCATCATTTTCATGCTTTGGAGAAGCTTATTTCAGCAAGAAGGTGGTGGAATGACCACTTATTGCACCATGATTTGAGGCAGCAAGATGATGGACAACGCTGGTCTCAAGGGGAGGGCTATTTTCACCATCCAATATATCATATGACACTTAGTCCATGTTTCTTTTGGAGAACATATGGTGAAGACAATTTACTCACTATATGCATGGGAGATTGAGCAAGGAGACTCACTAGAATTAAAGAAGGAAATCATGAAGGTCCACGTTCCTTTTGGCTTCATGAGGACTATTTTATTGCAGTCCAGGATCGGCAGCTCCACATTCACCAAAAATTGAAAGAGGGACAACATGAGTTGAGTATCCTCATCTCTCATTTCCATGCATGTATCCCCTACACAATGCAAATGAGAGGAATTGGTGACTTTTTCTATGAGCTACCCAGGATGGCTCACTTTGTTTGGATGATAGCATGGAGATTGGAGCCTCTCATGGGGTTGAAGAACCCTGCATTTATTATCTCTCATGCCTTGAGGAGACCAATGGACAACAAGCAACTATTTCTATGTATCTCCCACTTCTCTATGATGACAGCTGGTTGGTTCATTCACCAAATGCACACTTGTACCCTTGGGAGGAGACAATTCCATTGGAATATTTTGCAAGTCCATGTAAGTTGCTTGAGGGCAAGCAACATTCTAGAGGGGAGGACTGTAATATTCCTATTTTAATAGGAATATTCAATTTCATTTTATTTTCTTTGTTCAAAGAATAATTATGTAAAGGAGGGTCAAAAACTCCTAATAGAAGAATAAATCCATGCCCAATGTGAAAAAGGGTAAATCTGGGCCACTTTAATAAACACACTTGAGTGTGAAAAGAACAAATCCACTTGACTGGGTCAACCTTGACCGAATCTATAGCATTGTCTAGATGCAATGTACCAATATAAACAACGCAAATCTAGTTGGAGGTTCCAAATGTGAAAGGAGCTAAACCTTTGAGATGGTTTAGGGCTTTGGAAAGCTCTCATCTTATAAAAGGAAGGGGAAGGCAACATATGGAGGTTGTTCATGATTTTATTTCTGAATTGTTTTCTGTTTAGACAAATAGCTTTCTTGGCTACTTAGCCTAGATTGCATTGGGATTTCCTGTTTAGGGGTTCCATCTCTTCCCATTGAGGAGCTCTTGGGAGAGCTTGTATTTCTTGTCCACTATCAGGTTGGAGACCAAGATTCTACTTCCAACTACAACATAGATCTAGTGAGGGTTTGGTTGCTTTTTTAAGCTGCAGCAAGTGGAATACTAGATCTATTCAGACCTAGCTTGTATTGGAGTCTCTTCTCAGTGAGTGTGTCTTTTAACCTCCTGGAAGAGTGCATCCATTGTTGGAGCTTCAGTTTTTTATCTTGGCATCAGGCCAAAGTATTTTGCATCACCATTAGCACATTTCCTTGAAGAGACTACATCCTTTCTGCTGGAAGAGTTGCAGTGGGGTTTGTGTAGCAACTTGAAGGAAATATCTTTGGTGAAAGGGACCCTTCCCTTCACTGTGGTGATCCATGGATTGGCCAACCAATCCATGTCCATTTCAGATCTGATCTAATGTGCATCATATGATTCAGAAATTTCTGAATATTACTGCAGATTTGTGGCTTAGATCTCAAATCTATTCATTGATATCCATCTTTTGCTGAGATCCCCAAGGGGAGTGTAAAGAAGAGCCTCTTTGGCATATAGATCTGTAATAGATATATATTTTTATGTAATGATCTGCCCTAGATCTTATATTTAATGAAATTCTGCTTCAGCCCTCTAAAAATTATGCTGTCAAGTTCTTCAGTCTTAATACATGGTGCAACACCTCTATTTTGAGGGTTTATTCATGTTAAATCTCTGTTTTTCTCTTATATATTGTTTGATCCATATCCTTTATCAAATTTAATGATTTTCAGACCCTATTACAGTTAACACCTTCAGAAAATCACGCTATCTATGCTTTAGTAATTTCTGCATACTCTAGGTCATGGGAAATCAACATTTTTAAGCCATTTCGGGAGTCGGGGAACTGTTTAACTTAGCTAGAGTGATTTTTTTAAGCTTAAATTTGATATGGGAGTCCCTCATGACCTAATATAACAGTTACAACCATCACTTTCCTCTGTTTTTACGTATATTTCAGAAAATAACCATTTTAGGGCTTAAATCACTGCTTTTCCCCACTTTGGGTTGAAGGGATAGATCAATTTCCTTGCTGATATATATATTATTGTTAGTAGAGGGTTTATTAACACCTCCCATGAATTATTAGCCTTTTTCTACTCCAATACATTGTTTTTATATTGTTTCAATCCCTCATTGGGCATTTATCAAGCCATACTGGATGTGGGAGGCCTGTTTACCTCACCTAGTTTGTTTGGTTTCTGATATCCTCTTGGAATTGGGTCTTAGATTATCAGATATAAGGAATCCAAGGGCTGATATTGGTTTCTAAAGCACACATCCCTAAAAAATGCGCTTTTCAGGCCTGTTTTGCTGAGCAATCCCTTTTGGGATATTACATCCACAGATCTAGGGGTGTTTTAAATATGTAAAGTGATAGTGATTTGTCCCTAGAGCATGTGATATCCATCATGTAACTACTTCAATGTTATAAAAACTGAATGTAATAAATAGGAGATAGAGTCCTATTAGGATTTTGATCTTAAAGGATAACTGTCCTTTTTCTGTTTCAACTAAGTAGTTTCAGTTATGATAGGTGTCAGAGTTAGAATTCAAACTTATAGCCAGTTGGGTAGATCATTTATATTTTAAAGAATGTCTAAATGTCTATTTATATACTAAACATCAAAGGGCAAGAGGTTGGAGAATATTGCACCAAATCGCTACTTATATGTTTTTGTCCATTATCAGTAATATACAGTGACATTCTACTTCCAGACCTGGGATTCTCATGAGGTGTTTAATGTGTTGTTTCTTTGTATCTTTATGTCTAATCACTTGAAGTAGATTTTATCTCTGATTACTCAGAATTCATACTGTTATGCTTTGAATTCCTTTAGGGGTGAAATTATTGTGTTTTCCTTATATTGTGTGTGTGAATCATCTTGATTAAAGACCTCTATCTGCCTCAACTTCCATGTGAAGAAAGACGGTCATTAAGAGTACTGATGTTGAATCCATAGCCCAATGGTAGCAAGCCTTCATTTTTCAACCTGCAATCATACAAAAGCCAAGTCATAATTCATAGAGTTAGCCATCTATTATTATTTCTATTGAAAATCATAAATTCCCCATTGAAAGAGCCCTCTCAAACTGAAGAGGCTAATCTTCAGTTAGAAGTGGTTTGAAAGAGTTACATTGAGTTGATTGATGAGCTCACAATTTTTTGAGGCTGCAGAACTACCTTAGCGACTCCATTACTAAAGGATTCAAAAATTCATAGCTTCATGGTGATTCCACTGGACTTATGAAGAACTCAAATGCTACCATTCTTGTTTCGAGGTATGCATGTTTAGATTTTCAAAAATTTATTGTTTCCCAAATCCTTTTCCCAGGGATGCATATTTTTTAAGGAATGGTCCAAAAGTTAATGGAGAAGATTTGAGTTTGACCTTGAAGCATATATCATATTTCCGTGACTTTACTGAGCTTCTTAGAGTCATAAATGAAGATATTTTCATCATATTGTTCTATGATTCATTTCAAGGGAAATGTAAACAATGGATTGAAAATTTTCCTGTTAGATCTATTAAGTCATTTGCAGATTTTTGGCTTATTTTTTTGGAAACATGGATGGAAAAAACAGAGTTGGTGTCAGACTCTTCTTCCATTCAAGGTTTTAAACAATGGAATGATGATCACACTAATTAGGAAGTGGATAAAAAAAATTCTTAGACCTTGTCTTCTTATTTAATGTCATTTAAGTGCAAGTCAGAAGATAAGATTCAATTTTTAGATGAATTTGTCAAGAACATTGAGAAAGACATGGAAGTTTTAGAAGATAAAATTCAATCCTATAGTATCAATGGTCAAGATCAGTCTTTTCAAATGTTTTTCATGCCAAAATACAAAGAGAAGGTGGTGCTACCTTTTTCTTTTGAGATTGAGGAGGAATGCCTTGTTCTTGAAAATCAGTTTGATAACACACAATTGAAATCTTATGTTGCTAAAGAAAGCATATATGTGTTGTCTAAAACTGCAGAATGTCTTGAGAATTATCAAACAAACTATGTATTCTATGATCCTATATCTGACTACATGGAAGAGTTCTACAGTCCAAATTTCCAATTATGTTTTGATGCGACGAGACCAAAAGTCTGCCAAGGTGAGCTGGTCAACTATTTTGTGTCTCTGTCAGCTTTGCCCTTTGAAACCTCGTGCTTTACTCCCCGTAGTCTTCTTTCTTCTTTTTATGGAGTTTATCTATCAAATATTAAACATAATCCTGTACTTTGATATCCCAATTGCGTAGCTCAGATATCTCCACTGGCCCACAAATACAACATCGAGGTTCAATTAAATGCATTCGCTATACCTTCCGAACATTATATTAATAGTTAACACTTTACAACCAAATGACTTCGTAATAACCTCTCGTCCCGGACCCCACATATATGTCAATGGACCAATCAAATGTGCACGTCATACCTGGTTTAAACATCGAGTATCTCCGTCACACGAAGACCGTCCGATGGCCTTCTCTCAAATCAATGGCCTGTACTCATTTCGCTCGGCGACCTCGTCCTAACGTTAACGTGCGAAAAGTACGGGAAAGTGGTTTTTGAACGGTCCACTCCGCCACGTGTCAATTCCTCTATGGAATCGCTCCTCGACCCAGAAATACCGCCTCCGCACCAAAAGCGGTGCGAAATGGGGCAATCCACTTTTGCGATTCCGCTTTCGGTTTTGGTGCGAGGTTGACCCGGGTTACCTCGGGTTACGATCTCCTTTGCGTACGTTAACTCAGGGTTTAGTCCCCGGGTTCTGGCTTCAACTAACAGTAAAACAAGGTTATCTCTTTATACGGGAACTTCACCAATATAAACCAAGATTCTCTATACAGACCACGCCTATGAGCGGGGATAAATGCGCAGGGATTATTCGAATGAATTAAGATAAACAACCGACAGAGACAAGTGGAATTCATGCAGGAGTTCAATTATTCATGCACAGAGTTCATCACTTCGCAATTAAACAATCTCTTCACACTTAAGGATTTGAACTACTCTATGGTGAATGCGCACAGAAACTATCTAATTGGAAGCAACTGTGAACAAATTTTATTGCAGAATCTCTCTTCTCCTTGATCTCTCTTTCTCTCTTCAATGCATCTGAGGATTCAATTTATATACATTATAGTGTGACTCTTCGGTTCCTCTATGAGGACCGTTTTAGAAAACCAAAAGTCTAATTACAATTTATTCAATAAATGAACTATGACAGATGGATCGAACCTAACTGTTCGACTTCTACAAATTCTAACTGATCTAAATAATACAGTCAGCTGAGGTATTGACACCTAGCTGTTACAATTCAATTTTCTCGAACTCTCCTAGCCACAACATGTGGAAAAACCTCCTACATTGTTGGCTAGTGTCTAATGCCCCTGCATCAGACTCCCGAGGGCGATCTTCTTCGTGGGCTCCTGTCCATGACCTCTTCCACTGATCTACCTATCTTCTACAACATTCCTTCAGTCATCCAAGTGGCATCTTCCTCTGGCTTGTCCTTCCATTTGATCAAGTACTGAAAGTACTCTTGTCCTCTAGTCCTTCTGAATGGTCTTTTATCCAATATCTTCTCTCATTACAATGGTTGTGCTGGAGGTAGCTGCTCTTTCCACTCAATCTGTTCCTTGTCAGCTGATCTTTCTTCCGCACCATCATCTTCATACTTGTAAAAATGTGCAATATTAAAAATGGGAGATATTCCAACATCAGGTGGCAATTCAATTTCATAAGAATTTGCAGAAAGCTTCCTAAGTATCTTGCATGGCCCAATCTTTTTGAACTTTAGTTTATTATACTGCTTATTTGGGAACCTATCCTTTCTCAAATGTGCCAAAACCTGATCTCCTACTTCAAAATGAACTTATTTTCTGCTCAAGTCTACTCTGGTTTTATATTTGATGTTGCTGCCTCGTAGCTACTGTTTCACTTGTTCATGTATGGCCTGGATCTCTGAAGGAAATTCTTCACCATCTACTCTCCTTAGCTCTGCTCTTCCTAGATTCCTTAACTCAAATATTCCTCTGGGGTGCATTCCATAAATAATATGAAATGGACTCTTCCCTGTGCTCCTGTTTGGTGAGTCATTATATGCATATTCTGCTTGGGGAAAAATATGATCCCATTGCTTGGGATGCTCTCCTGCAAGACTTCTCAATAAATTTCCCAAACTCCTATTCACTACCTCAGTTTGTCCATCAGTCTAAGGATGATAAGCTGAGCTGAAACTTAGGTTGGTGCCAAGTTTCTTCCACAGTGTCCTCCAAAAGTGTCCCACAAATCTGGTGTCTCTGTCTGAAATAATGCTCCTGGGTAACCCATGCAATCTAACAACTTCTTTGAAAAACAAGTTAGCAACATGGGTGGCATCACTAGTTTTATAACATGGAATAAAATGTGCCATCTTGGAGAATCTATCCACCACAACAAAGACTGCATCATTCCCTCTCTGAGTCTTGGGCAATCCTAGAACAAAATCCATACTCACCATGTCCTAAGGCCTATCTGGAATAGGCAAGGGAGTGTACAATCCTGCATTCTGGCTCCTTCCTTTAGCATATTGACAAATATTGCAGTCCTTCACAAAATTATCCACCTCTGTTCTCATCTTGGGCCAGAAATAAAAGTGACTTAGCTGCTCATAAGTCTTGTCAGTACCAAAGTGTCCAGCAAGTCCACCACTATGCTTCTCCTTGATCAAATTTTCTCTCATGGAACATTTTGGTACACACAGTTGGCTTCTTTTGAATAGTAAGTCCTCCTGCAGGAAATAATCCAGCCATTGGCTTCTATCTGTTAAAACAGGGTTGCTACATGCCTCAAATGCTTCCATAAAATTTGGATCTGTTTTATACAAATATTTGAGAAAATCAAATTCTACAACTTCAAAATTTGTTTCTTGAATAAGCATGTGCCTCCTACTCAAAGCATCAACTACTTTATTGGCTTGGCCACTTATATGTTTCAAAACAAAATTAAAAATTTGGAGATACTCAACCCATTTAGCATGCTTATGTTTCAACTTGGGCTGCTGTACAATATATTGCAAAGCATGATTGTCAAAATATAACACAAATTCCCTGGACATCAAGTAATGTCTCCATTTCTTCAGCGCCTGAACAATTGCATAGTATTCCTTCTCATAAGAGGAATACTTTCTTCTGGTGTCATTCATATTCTCACTGAAATATGCCACAGGCCTATCATCCTGACTCAACACAACTCCAATGGCCTCTCCACTAGCATCGCATTTTACTTGAAATGGTTTAGTAAAATCAGGAAGAATCAAAACAAGCTTCTCTGTTATCTTCTGCTTCAAAATTATAAAATTTCTTTCTGCTTCAGCAATCCACTTAAATGGTTGTTTTCTCTTCTTTATTGTCTCAATTATGGGTGCATTAATCTTACTGAAGTTTCTTATAAACTTTCTGTAAAAACTAGCAAGTCCATGGAAAATTCTTACCTCAAAAACACTTCTGGGTGAAGGCCACTCCACAATTTCCTTAACCTTTTCTGGGTCCATCTTCAATCCTTCTGCAGAAACAACAAAACCCAAATATACCAACTCTTCCTTCATGAATGAGCATTTCTTCAAATTTATCAGTAGTTTCTCCTGGTGCAGCTTCTTCAAGACATGATTAAGATGCCTTACATGTTCTTCTTTAGTTCTGCTGAAAACTAATATATCATCTAAATATACTATCACAAATTTCCCAATAAATTCTCTCAACACTTCATTCATAAGTCTCAAAAAATTTCTTGGTGCATTTGACAACCCAAAAGGCATTAGCATCCATTCATACAATCCTTCATTCGTTTTGAAGGCAGTTTTCCACTCATCACCCTCTCTTATTCTGATCTGATGGTATCCACTCTTTAAATGTATCTTTGATAAATATTTAGCACCACTAAAAAAATCCATTAAATCCTCAATTCTAGGCAAAGGAAATCTGTACCTGATTGTGATCTTATTAATTTCTATGGAATCAGTACACATCCTCCAGCCTCCATCTTTCTTTGGGCTCAATATTGCTGGTACTGCACATGGACTCAAACTTTCTCTGATCAGTCCCTTGTCCATCAATTCCTGTACTTGTCTCCTGATTTCCTAATTTTCCTTGGGAGTCATTCTGTAGGCTGCCTTATTTGGCAGATTCGAACCAGGGATAAAATTTATCTGATGGCTGATCTTTCTCATAGGTGGCAGCTCATCAGGTAAATCATCCAAAACAATGTCACAGTAATCATCTAACATTTCTTGGATTTCTACTGGCAAATCAGAAATATTTGTAGAAGTAAGGACTACTTTAGGTTTGCAAACTAAAGCAAAGCTTACCTCTTCTTCTTCTATCTGCTGCAGATATTCCTTCCCACTCAGCAACAAGGTCTTTGGATCAATCACTCTGCTGGATGGCTCTCCTTCTTCCATGGGTATCAATGTATGACGTACCCCATCTTTGAAGAACTTGTAAGTGTTCTTCTTGCCATCATGCACTGCTGCTCTGTCAAACTGCCAAGGTCTACCCAACAGTATATGACACACATCCATGGGCATTACATCACACAAAAATTTGTCCTTGTACTTGCCCATTTGCAGCTCTATCTTGCACTGTTCTTTCACAACCAGCTGGTGCCCTTTATGCAACCAGGACACCCTGTAGGGGGTTTTATGCTCCCTTGTCTTCAAATTCAACTTCTCTATCACCTCAGTGGAAACCAGATTGTCTGTGCTGCCACTATCAATGACTAGCTGGCAGCATTTCCCTTGGACTTTGCAGATACTCCTAAACAAATTCTTCCTTTGTGCAAGCTCAACGACTTCTTTAGCTTGCTTCAACAGGACCTTATTTACCACCAAGGATTCTCCCCTCTTTGGAAGAATTTCTTCTTCAATTTCTGCCTCTTCTCCAGCCTGGGCAACAACAGCATTTCTTGGACCAGCACCCACATTCTCTGGACACTCATAGTGCTTATGTCCCACTCCCTGACATCTATAACACCTCAAATATTTGCCTCTGCCTCTGTCTCCTCTTCCTCTTCCTCTGTAGATGCATTCTGAGGTGAGCTACTGTCAGCTCCATTCCTGGGTGTAGGCTTTCCTCTACCACCCTGACTTCCCTTCCCACGGAAAGTACCTCTCTTCTTGGTAGACTGTTTCCTCAGGAGTTTATCCTCTGCTTTCAAGGCCATCTGATAGGCATCTTCTACTGTCTTAGGAGACAGGAGACCAATCTCATCTTGGATCTCCAACTTGAGACCATTCACATATCTGGTAGTCTTATCTCGTGTGTCTTGGAATTTCCCAGCCCTTATGCTTACTCTGTAGAATTCCTCTGTGTACTCTTTTACTGTCAGCAACCTCTGTCTCAGGTTCTGGATTTGTTTATACAATGTCAGCTAGTAATCACTAGGTAAGAATTTACCTTTCAATTTGACCATCATTCTGGTCCAGCTCTTGATAGGTTGCTTGCCAACTCTCCTCCTCTCTGCCTGCACTCCATCCCACCAAAGTGCAGCATGTCCTTTCAGCTTTGTCACTGCAAACTTGACCTTTTTATCTTCGCTTATCTCTTCATAATCAAAGCATTTGTTCATTTCATTTATCCAGTCCACCAGCTCCTCTGGATTCAGTCCCCCTGCATAACTTGACACTTCAATTATGGGCTTAACTGCAGACCCCAGAACAGTTCTGAGGAGTCTCATGTCAAGAGGAATTTCCACATTTTCTTCTGCTTCTTCTGTCTCAGGTTCGCTGATGTCTTCAGGATCTCTGGTCTATCTTCGCTCCATGGCATCTATTCTGGCCTCGACCCTTTGCAACATCCCCAACACCTCAGCGTTGGCAACAGGTCTCCTTCTGCCAGCACCTCTTCCAACTCGGATTGCCATGTCAGCAAAACAACCTCAGACAACGACTCTGATACCACAAATGATGCAACGAGACCAAAAGTCTGCCAAGGTGAGCTGGTCAACTATTTCGTGTCTCTGTCAGCTTTTCCCTTTGAAACCTCGTGCTTTACTCCCCATAGTCTTCTTTCTTCTTTTTATGGAGTTTATCTATCAAATATTAAACATAATCCTGTACTTTGATATCCCAATTTCGTAGCTCGGATTTATATATCTCCGTCGGCCCACAAATACAACCGCGGGGTTCAATTAAATGCATTCGCTATACCTTCCGAACATTATATTAATAGTTAACACTTTACAACCAAATGACTTCATAATAACCTCTCGTCCCGGACCCCACATATATATCAATGGACCAATAAAATGTGCGCGTCATACTTGGTTTAAACATCGAGTATCTCCATCACACGAAGACCGTCCAATGGCCTTCTCTCAAATCAATGGCATGTACTCATTTCGCTCGACGACCTCGTCCTGACGTTAACGCGCGAAAAGTACGGGAAAGTGGTTTTTGAATGGTCCACTACGCCACGTGTCGATTCCTCTATGGAATCGCTCCTCGACCAAGAAATACCACCTCCGCACCAAAAGCGGTGCGAAATGGGGCAATCCACTTTTGCGATTCCACTTCTGGTTTTGGTGCGAGGTTGACCCGGGTTACCTCGGGTTACAATATCCTTTGCGTACGTTAACTCAGGGTTTAGTCCCCGGGTTCCAGCTTCAACTAACAGTAAAACAAGGTTATCTCTTTATACGGGAACATCACCAATATAAACCAGGATTCTCTATACAGACCACGCCTACGAGCGGGGTTAAATGCGCAGGGATTATTCGAATTAATTAAGATAAAAAACCGATAGAGACAAGTGGAATTCATGCAGGAGTTCAATTATTCATGCACAGAGTTCATCACTTCGCAATTAAACAATCTCTTCACACTTAAGGATTCGAACTACTCTATAGTGAATGCGCACAGAAACTATTTAATTGGAAGCAACTATGAACAAATTTTATTGCAGAATCTCTCTTCTCCCTGCTCTCTCTTTCTCTCTTCAATGCATCCGAGGATTCAATTTATATACATTATAGTGTGACTCTTCGGTTCCTCTATGAGGACCGTTTCAGAAAACCAAAAGCCTAATTACAATTTATTCAATAACTGAACTATGACAGATGGATCGAACCTAACTGTTCGACTTCTAAAAATTCTAACTGATCTAAATAATACAGTCAGCTGAGGTATTGACACCTAGCTGTTACAATTCAATGTTCTCAAACTCTCCTAGCCACAACATGTGGACAAACCTCCTACATTGTTGGCTACTGTCTAATGCCCCTGCATCATGTTTCCATTGTGAAAATAAAACCCATTTATTGTTACCTTGGTCATTTCAGTATCCAGTTTACATTTTGATTAAGCATAGTCAAGGAGTACAGGTATCAGATCAACTCATTGACTGGCTTTATTGGAGGTTTCATGTTGTTTGAATCAAACATGAAGATTGAAGCTGTTATGGTAGGTAGGAGTGTGTGTGAATAAGCTCAAGTAGACTGAGCATCTTTTCAATATGTACAGATTTGGTTTTTTCAGCACTGATCATCAAACTTGAGCCCGAGGTGAAGGCCATAAGAGTTTGAAGAAGGCTTGAAAAATTTCAGAAGTTTATTTTCGAAAAATATGGATGGCACTGGAACTAAAGGTTCTTTGGTGTACCACAGGGGCACACCATCCCAAGTGGAGCCACTGTTATCACTCATTAAGTTGTGAAACATTTCTTGATAGGGTCATACATGTCACTCACCAAATGGATAAGGTCTTCTAAGCCATTTCAATGTGGTATAGGAAAATTTTTGCATTTTTTTTAGCCTATCGTAAGTTTTATGATCACCCCCATATATGCCATTTTAGTCAAATCACTCCCATATCATGTTAGTTTTAATTCCCCATACTTTTAAAATCAAAAGCGCACACTTGTCATTTTTTTAGTTTTTCGTAGTGTTTTACACAGGAAAACAACAGATTTCGTTACGAAACTGCCTAATAGTTTCGTAGCGAATCTGTCAGAAGCATAACTGTTTCCACCACGAAAATTCGTTTTATAACTTGGCATGTCAGAATTGTATGAGGTGTCATTTTCTAATTAGAGCAGTAAAGGTGAAGGTCATTTAAGGTTGTTATGGTAAAATTCAAATGTACAGAGCTGTGTTTGATGTCATCATTAACATTTTTTCTTGCATGTGATATGATTGAAGCTCGAGCTGTCAGTTAAACTATTAAACCTCACCTAACTTAGACTTTTGTCATATTGTGGTTTATCCTTGCATGTGAATCGATCCCTGGAGAGCTACTTCATCGAGCCAAACAGGTTGCTGTCAAAATTCAAATTTTGCAAGTGTCATCAACAAGCGAGGAAGTGACGACTATAAATTATCAATGGCTGCAAGAAATAAAACAAATAAGGGTGGCCATTATCACAAGTATGAGCCCATGGATGTGAAATTACTAAATAAAGACCCTAAGGCTATGGAGGTTTTCATAAGGACTAGTTTCTTGCAATTCTGCTAGAGGTTTCAGGGCTTTCATTTATAGGTTTCAAAGGATTTTTCCACCAGCTACATAGGAACAACATCAAAGGTTGGAATTATGAACCTTACAGTGACACCAGAGAGCATCTCAATAGCTACATTAATCCTTAGAGGTGGTGAATAGTGGTTTAAAGGTATCAATTTCACAATGTAGGATTGTAAAGAGTTTATCAAGCAAGAACACGGTGGAGTTGATTTGACAAATGCTATTCCTAGGAGTTTCATGAAAGAGAATTATGAAAAGTTGTTGATGGTCATTCAAAAGTATTTTACCTGTGAAAGAAGATATCACATGGTCTACTCATATCGTCTCAAACTTCTTCTGCATTTTGTGGGTAAGAGGTCACTTGACTTGCCTTTTTATTTATACATAAGTCTAGGGAAAATGTCAGATAAGGTTCAAATCAAGACAGAAGGAAGTGAAACATCTCTTTTTCATCGTGGTCTAATAAATTTGTTAGTGTTAGAAGAGTTGAGAAAGTTAGACAGAGATTGGACTTCTTTCTTTTTCATGAGTGGTTACGAAATTGATGTGGTCACTCCAAAGAAAGCCTCAAAACCTAGAGCTACTTCATCACCAACTGTGTCAGAAGAATTTGAAGAAGAAAAGAGATCATCCCCTGCAGAACCAGTAGACATAAGAACAGAGCCTTTGCAAGAAATTTGCATCCCTCAAGCAGCACATGCAAAACAGAAGCATACAGTTAGAAAACAAGGTAGCAAGAGAGTCACTAGAAGCCAGACATTGGTGTTACACAGATAAATCCTTCTTGCAGACAAGAATGAACTCCCTAGTATCCTAAGGATATCTAGAAACAAACAACCAAATGCAAGCCATTTTATCTAGATCTTTTGTGATTCGAAATTATTATTTAAAAAAGTGAGGACATGCCCCTACCTAAAGTCCAACGCTTGTTGTAATCTTTATGTCCAGTTGCTACAAAAGAGGTCCCTTCAGCATGTGAAACCTGCAATCAAAGACAGAAAAAAAGGATTAAAATCACCTGCAAGATATAATAATTCAAAAAACAATAATCTATCTCAGTGATCAAGGAATCCAAAAATTAAATTACTCAAATAGATACATGAACAATTTAATGAGAAAATAGAATCCATTTGTATTAACTTGTATAATAAGAAGTAACCTTACAACCTTGTTGCCTTGATGTTATACAGGTTCTTTCGGGGTCCTGAACAATTGTTTTCCCTCGGTTTGACAAGCCTTCTCCTCTCTGAACTAGCATGAAACTATGGATATGAGTATGTGATCGTTCTCATACCAATGATGCCAAGTATAGAGAGTATGATTTCTTCAGAAATTTTCCTTAAAAATATTAAGTTCTAAGTACCCTTGAGACTGAAACATGAGTTCAATTTATAGGAAAATGGAGGTGGTTTAAGTTCCATAAAGAGGGGGATAAATTCCTCTCATGAAGGGATTTGAGCTCCAAATACCAAGGGATAAAATCCATTAATGAAGGGATAGAGGTTCATGAATGAAGGGATGAAGCTCGACTGGATTACGCTTCTAGAAGCCTCCAGTTGGGAGACTATTCGAACAACTGTACTTCTAGAACTTACTTTTTCTTTTATTTTACCTTTTACGGGGGTCCACAGGTTTAATAAGCAGAATGTGCAAGATGTGCCATAGTTTATAGAGAAAAAGGTTGCGGGTCTGCTAAAAAGGACTAGGAAAAGTGTGGAGTTAGGATTTTTAGGGTTTTAATGAGCTTTTCTCCAATTCCAAGACTTGGTTTAGGAACTGTGGGGTTTTTTACTTCTAAGGAAGCATAATATAGGTGATGATGAACCCATATAGTTAGCTAAATGTCATGGTGACAATTTTTAGTGTAACAGATTTCCCCCTAAAGCATAAAGCCTGAGGTAGTTCTGAAGAGTGAAGTGCTTTATCATTTCTAGGATTGGATTGCGGACATACCAGTTGAAACCTGTAAAATCATTCAATGCAAACATATAAATGTATATCATCGCTGAGGTAGGAGTTCCCATACTCAAATCAAAACTAACTAAATGTTCTGATATAGAAATGATTTTAATATTACATCAATAGTAGACATAGAATGGACGCAGCCATCTGTCATAAGTAGTCTACTGTATCATGAACAATAAAACTCCTCACAGCCTAGATGGTGGAAACTAGATCCAGGGTCTTGATTTCCGCTACCTGAACTAGTATGATTCTACCCATGCGGTTGATTGTGTCGAAGTTGAACATGGTAGAAACCACTTGATTACCAGTCAATGATGTGAACTATTAATAAGTGTGAGAGAAACCACCAATAATGACAATGGTTCTCAAAGTACTCAGTACAATCCACGAAGTGTGAATAAATGATTTGCAGTCAAATACTTCACAGAATCATTCAATTGAAGGTCAATGATGCAACCTATCATCGAAGGCGAGAAACCTGTCATTAGGGCATGCAGATCCTAAGGTACTGATAGGATTCTAGATCAACTTTCTAGATGATGTGTTGTCATCGATAGAAAGTGGCCCGTCGCAGGAAAACCCACGACACGAAACCATTAGATCAAGTTTTGAAGAAATATTTGCAAGGACTTATTCAGGGATGGTCAACGCGAATGGAGACAAATGTTTGCAATGAATGGTTTATTTGAATTGTTCTCTTGAACACATAACGACACTGCAGATGGTTTGGAGATATTTGACCTAAAGCTAATACCCAGAAACCGATTGAAGACTTCCAATGTGGTTTGATTAACTTTTAGACAAAGGATTTCCCCAACCCAGATATGAGTGTGACAAAAGTGCCGTGTTCAACAGTGGTATACTTCTTTTTGAAATAAAGTATGACAAATAGATTCATTTTCTCTCTTTTCCCCCACCATTTTTGGCAAGTACCTCTTTATTTTTGACAAGCTTGAGGAGGATAGAATTTGCTTGTTGTGTAAGCTCATCCTTTGGATGAGTCCAACTTAGTATTAAAATTGAACCCTAAGAAGGAGTGGTTCGTTCCTATTTGTAATCGACAGGTCCTTTACTGTTAAGTTTTAATGAGTCCAGTATAGGTGAAACTTGGTGTTTTTCAGTTTTTGGGAGTCAAAAGAAAAACATAAGAAAAATTTGTGGGTGTACTTTTTCATAAATTTAGTCTCTCAAGCCTGAAAAAGGATAAAATGATGTAGGAGAGAACTATATTTACCATGATTAGTCAACATATACCTTTTTCGTAAATAGTCCATTTCAGTCCGAAAAATGGGTAAACTTATACTGAAGGGACGATTGTTCATTTCCTTTAACGAGTTCGAATAGTTAAGTACTCGGCAATATTTTCATGTTTAGTGAGTCTAAAAATGACTTAAAAGAGAACTCCAGGGTTTCACTTTTTCATAATTTTCAAGAGCCTGAAAAAGTGATAAATTTATACTCATAATCAAAATAATTCTTTTCACTAGAGAAATCTGTTTTCTGCACAAAAACTCGAAAGATTAAACATACCTGTTTCCAATAAGTAAAAACATTTGAAAAATAAATTTTTAAAGTCGAAAATAAATAAAATAATATTTTATTCATTCAAAAAATCTTATAAAAAGTAGTTCAACAAAGTGATTTTCACCTTTTGTATTCATAATTGCAAATTGAGATATTTTGGCAGAAAACATTCCGGAGGTGATAACGAGAGAACCGACTGCTCAAATCGAAAATCATTGAATCCAGGTAATCTACAACACTCTTCTCTTCTTTTTAATCCAATTAAATTCTCTTTTTTTGCTTTAAAATATTTTTTTGAGGGGAAAATAGGTTCAAAATTCTGCTCTCGGGGTTCGTGAATCATCCATGTGTTATCTGCGGATCCAGATAATTTTCCTAAAGGAAAATTATCAGGCTACCGCAGTTTTCATAAAGAGCGCGTGTGGAGGTCCACACTGTCTCTACACGAAAATTGTGGAGGCACCATGAGAAAAGGAAAATTGTTAAATTCTCTCAAAAATGGTTAAAAATTTCCACTCTAAAAGTTTCTAATCTTCAAATGCATCCATTTTCAGACTATTCCACAATGCTGGAGTGGAGAGAATGTGAGAATGAAGAAGTAGACGAAGCGGCTTTGAATAATCCAGCCACAATGCATGTGTTAAGAAATTGTGGATTGTATAAATTCTGGGTAATTTAGGGCATGAGGGCACAAGTGGAACTAATGACGTGGTTGGTGAACAAATAGGATGTCCAAGAAAAATGTTTTATCATTGGCGATCACTGGCTAGAACTTGAGCTCGAAGATATTTACTTTCTCACTGGTTTATCCAAAAGAGGGGAACATATCTCCTGGTTTGGAGCTAGGCAAGGTGGCCTGCCTATTTTTAGCTATAAACAAGAGTTTTGCAGTGAAGAAGCTAATCCAAAAGATAACAGTATAGATATAAAGACTATCTTACATCTTGATCTTAAAGTGATTGTGTTCACTGTAACCAGGTTGTGTGGGAGCGTGGATCCACATGTGGCTACCAAGTCTCAGATGCAGACAACTGTCAAATGTTACGGAGGTACCATTTTCAATTGGTGTGAAGGGGTAGTGGCTAATATGAAAGGCCAATTGACCAGAGCAAAAAACTCAAAGTTGAAAAACTTTGGGTCTGGTGCCATATTAGTTTATTTTTCTTTGGAGAGGATTTTATTCCTCGCCCCTTAGCTTATCCCTATTGATCCTGGTGAAGTTAGAGAACCTCGTATGGTACGCTGGGTTGCACTAATGGCCTGCCATGGTGGCGACGACTGCGTGGTAGTTTGATTCACTCTGACATATTTTCATTGGTTGCAGAACCAAATCTTCACTATTGAAGATTTCACATATGTGGGTATAGATTTCCGAGGTGATCCCGAGATGTCCCTACCTCCAGGGGCACAATGGGATGAATCAGGTAAATGAATCATTTTGATGTGTTTTAACTCTAATTTTTTTTTTTTTTTAATCGTCCAATACTAATGAAAAAATTTCAAATGCAGATGTTGGTCCACGAAGGCCAACTACACTCTGCCGTTTCAAAAGGAAGCAAACAGAGCCTGTCACATAGCCACAAAATCAGGCGGCAAAAATCCTTATTGACATGGAGCACAACCTAGAGAGGTTGACTATAGATATCCCAGAGACATCGACGGACGACATTCCTCTTCATCTCCAGAGACATGTTATTGGTGTTCCTAGCCAGTTTAGGAGATTCTTGTGCAAGGTGGTGCAAGAGATAGTTTACTACCATGATCATCACCACAGATAGTGGATGATCATCGTGCATTGTTGTATTTTGTTTTTTTTATCACTATCTTTTAGATCATAAGGTGTTTTAAACCTATGATCGCAGAAGATGTAATATTTTTTGAAAAAAAAACTCTTATCTATGATATTACTACTTTCTCTGACTACCTTGTTCAACATGTATCAAATGTTGTTTTGGTTTACTTTTTTATCGTTTCAAATGTCTATTTAAAACAATATTAGCTAATGCATCAGCCAATGTGTTTAAATTTC
The DNA here is from genome assembly GCA_034641835.2 of Pinus albicaulis. Lineage (NCBI taxonomy): Eukaryota > Viridiplantae > Streptophyta > Pinopsida > Pinales > Pinaceae > Pinus > Pinus albicaulis. The sequence goes on along the minus strand of CM076575.1, from coordinate 1,674,069,986 downwards.
TTAAAATGTGTTGATATTCGATATAATTAAAATTTCTTTCCAAGAGAGGAACTTTCAAAATAATCTCAATAACACTGGATTTTTAATTGCGTATACTCTGTTTAAATTTAATATAATGAGTTATGAATCTAGCCTAATCATCAAATTTCGAATACTAATTGAAATGGCATCAGATAATAACTCAATCACTGTGCTATATTCTATAATATTATTCGTTGTTTGACCAAGGCTTACCCCATGCATAGAAATTAACTCATCAGTGGGTGAATAAATAACCCAAGTTGTGGAAGAAATATTCTATGTGCTACGATAGGCACCATCAACAAAAACAATGTATGTTTGAAGGGATGTTGACATATGCAATATCAAGACTAATAAAGATAAACAATGATAGTAGTAAAATCAAACTTAAACTAGGCACACTTTTCTAATCTAGGGCACAGTAACTAGAAAAATAACTAATATACAAGTGAGATCTTCACACAAGAATCAACATAATATCTCTTTAGATAAAGTCCATTTATGGGTTTATCTAAAGAGACCCCATCATAATCAGTCAATTCATAAGCCCCTTTTGCAAGCACTCGCTTGACAATGTAAGGACCATGCCACATTGGTTCGAATTTCCCAGCTCCTAGCTTATCGTTAGCTTGATCATATACTAAGACTAGATCACCTTTTGAAAAAACACGAGGTGTAACACTTCGATCATACTGAGCTTTAACACATTTTTTATGAGCTTTGGCTGCTAATGCGGCAGTCCGCCAAGTCTCATCTAATTGTGCTAAGTAAAAAAGTTTTTTTCCTCTTCAGAGGTAGCTAGTAGTAACTCTATGGCTAATTGGAGTGATGGTATTTCACATTCAATGGGTAACACAACTTCTAAACCATAAACCAGTTGAAAAGGAGTGAACCTTGTTGCATTTTTTGTGAGGTTCGGTATGCCCATAGCGCCGAAAAAAGCATGGTATGCCAATTCTATTTGTGAGTTCTGATTATCCTTTTGATCATGGTGGTTAAAACTTTATTAACAGCTTCAACCTAACCATTATCCTATGGGTAATATGGAGTAGAGTTATTATGGTGCAGGCAAAGTTGATCAAAAAGTTTGGTCATCATTATATTTCGAAAATGACTTCCATGATCAGTGATAATAGCTTGGGGTACACCAAAATGAGCAATCACATGATTGAATATGAATGTAGTTGTAGTTTTTCCATCTGCCACGAATGTAGGTATCGCCTCGGCCAATTTGGTAAATTAATTTACAGCGAGAATAATATACCCATGCCCCCTGGACGAGTGAGGGTTACATGTAATGAAATCAATGCCCCATTTCGCAAAAGGACTGACATCAATTATGGAGTGAAGAGGAGCTGGTGGTGCACGCATCTTTCGATCAAATATCTGACAGTTGTGGCATTTTTGGACCGCTAGAATACAATATTTGAATAATGACGGCAAAAAATAACCAGTGCGCAATATCTTTTGGGCTGTGGCATATCCAGACATATGACCACCACATGCTCTAGAGTGGCAGTCATTCATAACCTGTTCAACTTCTTCATGAGTTAGACATCGTCGAAAAACAGAATCCGCACCATGACGATAAAGTGTGTCTCTAACAATATTGTATTGTTGAGATTGGTAACGGATTTTTCGTCGATTTGAATGTGAGAGTTCAGGCCGAAAGGTTTGGGTCTGAAGATAAATGATGATATCTCCATATCATGGATCTAAGGTACTAATAAGAAACAGAGATTCATCTACAATGGGATGCTCTACCACAGTTTCCGTCTTAGTATTTGGGAAGTCAAACATAAGTTTTGTGAACACTAAGGATTTCTTTGATTTAGATTTTTCGAATTCCAAATCAAAATCTTGTAGGATGACAATCCATTTCGAGTATTTTCCCCCAAGTAATTTTTTTGTCAAAATGTACATCATTGGGTTGCAATTAGAAATAACATTAGTCTTGCATAACATTATGTAATGACGAAATCTTTGGACAACTTGAACTGTTGCCAAGGCCAATTTCTCCACGTGTGAATAGTTAATCTCGGTTGTATTGAGATTCCGACTTAGATAGTGAATCATATGCTCATTGTGAAATTCATCCTCTTGAACTAATACCATTCCAATAGTGGAATCAAAGGCTGTTAGGTATAAAAATTAATCCTGGCTGTAATTGGGTGGATGCAATAATAGTGCATGGGTTAACATGTGTTTCAAAGCATCAAAAGATCGATTAGCAATCTCATCCCAAATAAAAGGAACATTCTGTTTCAACAACCTGGTAAAACCTTTTGTTAACTCAGCATAGTTCTAGATAAATGTACACGGAAAGTTTGCTTTCCCTTGCAAACTTTGGAGTTGGAAAAGTGTGGAAGGAGGAGGTAAATTAATGATGGCCTCTGTTAGCCACCTATAAATTTTTTATAGCAAAAGGTGGCTAAAATTTTTTTGAGCCTTCAAGGAACAAATTTTATTGCTAAAAAGTGTTGGCTATTGAAGACTCTTAAAGGCCTCATGCCTCTATCCATAATCTTCACTATTGTGCCTATCTACATTCAGAAATCCTGCAGATTTCCAAGATAGATTACTGCTACAAGCACCATTTTCCTTTTTTCCCTTCTTCCAAAAATGATCTCATTTTAACCCCTTCATCCTCCATGAAAAACCCTCACTTTCATGTTTCTCCATTTTACCTTATTCAAAATCCATTGATAAGGTTTAAAGACTTCTTCTTTGCCTTATTGGAACCCATATAAACCTTTGAAACCATTGAAAATCCATGAAAAACCCACATTTGGACACATATGGGTCTTAGCCCCCTTCGGCCAGCTCCCTCGACCTTTTCCCCATGTGACCTGGGCGCCGAAACCAGGCGCTAGCCTGAAAAGCGCTTAGCGCATTTGGTTATCGAGAGCATTCCTCACCATTGATTTCCCCACAGATCTGACGGTCTTCACAATCCCATCGCGGCCGTGGTCCCCACTCCCGTTCATCACGCGATCGCATCACAGCTGTCCATTTAAACCGCAGATCCGACGGTCCTTTTTTCATCCGCCCGGTGGTCCTCGCCACGGCTACTGTGCAAAAATCAGTGGTATCCATCGCACCGCCTCCGAGCGCAGGGCGGTTTTCTCCCGATCGGCAGCGATTCCACTCATCGATTGACGCGTGGCCTGGGCACTGTTCACCAAACCGTCGTCCATACGTTAAACATCGGACGTAGACCTCAGGCCACTCATCGGACGGTGGTCGCTCGTTGGAGATGCACACGCGATAATGCAGGGTCTAGCGCAACGGTAACAGCATCTCCATCGTCGATCTAATCTGCAGATCGACGACCCTAAATTCATCGCCCGTTTTCTCCGTTTTGACTTTCCACCTGCGCTCCCAACCGTTGATCTCTGTGTGATCGACGACTCTGATTTAATTTTATTTTTTGCCTTGCCTTTGACTCCTCTCGATCAATATCGACCATTGGATGATGCCATCCAACGGCCATGCTCTCCCCACATGTCCTCCCACAGCAATAAACCTATATATGCAGGATTTTATAATGTTTTTTGTATTTTTCATGGTTTTTAAGGGTTTTTTCGCCATGTCTGAAGAAAATTCAAAAGCAGAGGGTGACGATCCTCCCTCCTCTGATCCATCAAAGAAAATCAATCGCAGGGTTTAAAATTCATGTTTCATCGATGTTTCGTGAGGCATTGACACCATATCGCCCCTACGTGGCCCTCAACATTAGAAAAAAACAGCAAGTCAATCACAAATCAAAGAGTATCAATGTTGACAACAAAAAAATACCAGAGCAAAGGATTGAAGATAGGTTTTGTGGGATTACGGCTAAGAATGATTATCAAAAGCCTGATCCTCGATTAAAAACGCAGTTAAAGAAGAAAATCTTAAGTGTTTTATCGACAGAAAGCCTCCACTGCCACCTCTGAGGCAAATTGATTCCTCTCAGCTGCCGAAATGCCACTTGTGCCTCAAAGTATTCAATCAGAGGCCGAAGTTATTGATCAAATGAAGATATTCGCCTCAATGTAGCCAGAGAGTTACTTATTTAGGGAAAATTAATGCAAACAATATCTGCGGAGTAACCCCGACATCACACAGAACCTCCAAGGTCAAAAAAAGCTCCCATCGAGCTTAAAACTTTATGTAAATCATTTAATACAGAAGACACCTATTGTAAGTTTCTTCATTGAGCCCCCCAAAGGCCAAGAAGCCATTAAATTTGTATTAATTGTAATTGGAGATCTTTTATCAGATCTCACCTCCTCATTCTTCTATATATACTTCTGCCGAAGATGAGAGAGGGGTTGGTTGAGTTAGTTGTTGAATTTTGAAATATACTTGAGCTCGAAACCTCTTCTTGTAAATAGTGTTCACTGGCCCTTGAAGCTCTGTTTGCGGTTAGACTTGTTACGCTGGATAGTGAAGATGATTGCTGAACAGAAACATTGGACCTGAGTATTGTAACTAGTTTGACATCAATAACAAGCTGTTTCTTGGGATCCTGGTCTATATCACTGGTGAAGTGCCTCTTTCTTTGTTATTTTTTTCCTTCTATGTATGTCATATTGTTCACTATTCTCTGATAAAGAGCAACATTTATAGAGTTAGGATTTAATGTTTACCAGTACCCTTCTCTTACTGATAAGCTTTATCTCAATGTTTTCTTCCAATTTTTTTATTTAAGAATGATTTAATATAGTCTAAACAGTTAGGAATGTTGGAGTTCCCTCGTCCTACTGTTTGCTTTAAACATTGTTCTTGAAAGTTATTTTCCTTATTTGCTTATTAAAATTTAGACTAGAAAAGTGATGGTTTGCCCTGTTTCTAGCTTCTATTCTCCAAAGGCAGATTCTGAAGGTATCCCTTGGTGTTGGCTGAAAGCAGACTAGGTTTAGAAGTACCTTATATGATCTTAAGTTACACTTTGTCTTCTCTTATATGTTTTCATACTTTCTGAAGGTAATCATGTGGATTACTGGATTGTTTTTCAATTAAGCTGCTTTAATACAAAATTGCCCAAGAAGTCAATGGTTAGCCCTGTCCTTGGTTGGTTTTAAATAGTTACTTAAGAGGATTTTCTTGTGTTGACTGACTATAAATCCTTTGTGAAATTATTATCAGTTTCCACCCCTCCAAAACTTTATCGTTTCCATTCCATCACTCTAATCTCAATAATCTTGTGATATAGATGACTTGCCCCTTGGATCAATCTTGATGTTGTTTCTCAATTAAAGCCCTGTTATGACTCCATAGCCCAATGGACTAAAAACTAGCGTTATATCTATCTTTTTAGCCAAAGTTGTTCTATTCGCTTGCAACTTCTCACCTTTGAAACTTTTTGCACTTCGAACTTTCCCCTCAAGTAATTTTCATGCTCAACCATCCAAAAAACAAAAAAAACCCTTGGCCTTCATAACTAGCCTAATATCATTACCCAAAACTCCAAAGACAAATCCATCTTTACACTTATTGGAGAGATCCCTCTTCGGATTCAGGAGGGCTAGATCCTAGAATCCCAAAGTGGTTGAAATAATGTTGCTTCTGCAGTTTTAGTCTCACTAATCTGCCAAAATTACATATTCCTAACAACCTCAACCTTCGAGGCTTTGACACGAATGTCGGCTTTGGAAACAACAATTCCCAATAATTGTCTAGATTTCACACAAAAAACACACTTGTACGGATTCAAATGAATCCTATAATGCCTACATCCCATAAAAATTGCTCATAAATGAGTAGGATGATCTTCCCTGTGCAATGAGTGAGCAGGTAAATCATTGAGATAAGGCTGCACTATATGTTTAATGTCATGAAAAGCATAAGACATTGCCCATTGAAAAGTTGCACCAACATTCTTTAATCCGAAAGGTAGTTTACAATAAGCAAAAGTTCCTCAAGGACAAATAAATGTTGTTTTTGGTTGATCGACAGGGAGTATGTTTATTTGATTATATTTGGAAAATCCATCCATAAAGGAAAAAATTTCATTTCCAACACAATCATCAATGATTTGTTCGATATAGGGTGTTGGATAATTGTCCTTTGGACAGGCTTTGTTAATATCCCTATAATCGACACATACTCTTATAGTTCCTTGTTTTTTGGTAACAGGAACAATATTAGATACCCAATCTGTTAAAGGGATTAGATAAATAAAACCTGCTCTCAGTAATTTCTCAACCTCGGCTTTAATAGCAACAGCTTTTCGTGGATGTATCGGACGTAAACTTTGCCTGATAGGTTTAGCATTCGGGTATGTTTTTATTTCATGAATGACAATCTTGGGATCAATTCCTAGAATCTCTTAATATGACCAAACAAATATGTCACAAAATTCTTGAAATAGGGATTTATATGTAGTAATTTCACTGATTGTACATGAATCACCTATATCAATGTTTTCAACAACTCCAAGTTTAACTGATTTGTCAATAGGAACCATCGAAGAAATATTTCCCAAATTAATTTTAGAATCCAAATTCGTAATCAATATTGGACTCTGGGGTTCCTTGACATAGTCAATCGTAAATATAGATGAAAAATCATTTTCAAATCTATCAAACTCAGGTAAAAATTATGATCTATGATGAAGATCATCCCAACGTAATTCATCTATCAACAAGAATTCACGAATGCTTTCATCAGTATAAAACACTTGTTGAAAGGGATTGGGAATTGATGTTATAGTTGAGCTTGATGGTGAAAACGATTCTTCATTGATCTCATTCATTAGATCAGAATCAGTTGAAAAAGAATTGGAAAATTACTATACTTCTTGATATGCTATCTCAAAAGGACTCAAAGGCATCACGCCATTGAAAGAATCCATTTCTGACTCTAAAGGCACTATCCAAGGATCATCAAATGGAATAGTGCTTGATGTAATCATATTGATATTAGCAATAGTACGTGGTACGTTAGGTGGAGGCATAGAAAAATTTCCCATAAAAATGAAATATTTCATTAAACCTACTCCAACATCTTCATAAGGGATAGTCATTTTTCCAACATGCTGGATACTATCTATAGAAGCAGGGTCAGACGAATAATATGAGAGCTGATCGATTTTCACAATATTTCCTTGATGAGGAAACATGATTAACCGAAAGATGGATAACATGACAGCAGTCATAGCATAAGACCAACTTCGACCCAGAAGAAGGTTGTAATCCAGAGGGGCATCAACAACTTCCACATCTAAATTTACAGTTTTACCTTCAACCTCTATAGGTAGATCCTGCAAAATTCCATATGGATGGAATCCTCTTCCATCAAAATATTTAAGGATTGTCGGAGACTGGTTTAGTGTTAGAGAACCAAGTGATTTCCAAAATTTTAACGACATAATGCACGTGGACGCTCCCTCATCAATTACAGTACGAAAGCAACATCTATTTTTGACTAATACCGGAATCTGAAAAGCCATTTGATGAGGGATTCTTGGTGTAAAATTTTATAAATTGAAGATCATAAGGTTTGAATCCTGAAGATCTATAGCTCCAATAGTTGATAAAAGTAATTTCCTCTGTGTTGGACATGATTGCAGCACTTCTAAGGTTGACATTGCTGAAGGGGAAATCACCAAGTCTTCAACAATGTTGTAGTTCTGAGCATCTCTCAAATGCGGATTGAAAGATGATTTCTGAAGTACACCTTTAGTAGGCGGTTTAATTACTAGATCAGGATTAGGTTTCTCGATATGAAGTGGATCATAAACCAAAGGAGATGTAGCTGGCGTTGAATTAGAATTTTCTACTTCTTTACCAGTAACAAGATTTTTACTTCCATAGTCTTGCGATCGAGTCGCAACCATTACTTGAGACATCATCAGAATATCTGTTGAAGAGTGTGAAGAAGATCCTATCATTTTGCTATCTTGAATAGGAAAAGGATCCTTCAACACAGCGGGTGTGGGCGAATCTTTGATGAATTTAGAGACCTCAAATTGATGCAGACACTCTTTAGTAAAGTGATCCTCATCACAGATAAGACAAGGATAACGAGGTTTTCGTTTATCATCAGATGGTTCAGTTTTGTCGGTTTTCTCTTTGGGAGATGAAGTCTGTTTGCTTTTATTCTTACCTTTCTTCTTATTACTGGTTTTATTTTTGGCTGTAGATGAATCCACAACGTGAATGTCAGCATAAGTTTTAAGGGAAGAATCTCCTTTTGGTGAATCAGGTAAAGTTATTATAGGAGGAAGTAGTTTTTGAAGACTTATTCTTACTTTTATTTGTATTAATTAAACCAATTACACCATTAGCATCATGAGACCCTGAAGGAGTTGCAGTTATTTGACTAGGACGTGGTAGATCAGGAATTTTTTCATACAAAGTACCAGACTACATATATACAAGGTCTAATTACTGAGCTTGAGCAATGACCTATTCTTCAGTAACAACTCCTCCCTTAGCCACATCTTTAGTGATCTTTGGAAGTAATGATTTGATGAACCATTCTGATAAGATCTAATCCTGAATAAAGACTTTCACTAAACATCTTCTACGTCTCCATTCATGTATGTGATATGATATGTACGTAGACATAGATTGTTTTAATGAAGTCAATAATTCGGTGCCATTGTCGTATCTAACTGGCAATTGAAAATGGGTTTAAAAATTTGTTGCTAATGCATTGAAATTTTTGAATGAGCCACGTGGTAGTTCAATTTACCATTTGGCTGATAAACCTATGACCGTTCTCTAAAAAATTCATAATCGAATCGAACCATCAATCAATGAGTTGGATGCACACCAGAGGTGGTAAGTCATAACATGGTTTGAAGGGTCCTCTCCTAATTTACCTTCAAACTTTGGAATATCACTAGGCAACTTATTTGGCATTGGCGGCCAATATAGAAGATAATATATGGGATCATTCATTAGGCGCGACAAATCAGGTAAATCCAAAGTTGCTATGAATGGAAACCGACGGTTAGGGTCCTGTTGATTAAATTGATAACCTTGAGGGACTATACCGGTACCAGGAGGAGGATATCCAGGATATCCTGGGATAGCATGCGCATTTGGAATTAGAATTCCTCCCAGATAACCAGGATTAACTGGACCATATTGAGATTGAACTGGTGTTTGATATGTGTAGCCAGGGTACGGTTGATGTTGGTATACTAAATTCTGTGGTACAGGTCCATATTGATATTTCCCTTGGTACGGCTGATAAACAAACTATGGTTGAATTGTTATAACCGTACTTGTACCAGGTTGTCCTGTAAGTAACTGAATTGTAGGTCCAGGCTGTGGAACAGAAACTTGAGGGATTGGTACTGATACCTAAGGGATAGTATAAACAAGAGCTGTAGACACTCCAGGAATAGGTGTGGTAGGTTGAACAGAACTTGGTGCAGTAGTTTGAGTTGGGGTTCGAGGTGTACTCGGACCAAGCTGCTGAATAGGAATAGGTGCAGATACCTGTGGAATAACTGGAACCGTAGGTTAGACAGGTTGAATATAAGGTATTTTCACATTAGGCTGCAAATTATGTTGAAACAGGGATGGATCCCACACCGTGTTTACTCCAGGATACATAGGTCCCATTGAAGGTTGTGTTACATAAGAGGGACCATAACCAGGTTGATAATTTGGAACGTAAATTTGATAGTTGACCGGATAATTCCCACCTCCTTGAAAAAATTGTTGTTCCGGATAGAATTGTGGCCCTAAAGGAGGTTGTTGACCTTGGAAAGACAGTTGCCCTGGCATAGGGTACTGTCCTTGAAGAGTTTGCAGACCTTGAACTGAGTACCTCCCTTGAGGTTGATATTGGCCTTGAGGTATGTATTGTCCTTGAGGTTGCCGCCCAGGTGGTAGATTGCTACCATGAGATTTCCCCCTAGGCAGTAAATTACTACCTGAAGGTTCAGGGTTAGGAATATTTCCCATCATATAGAATTTTTCCATGCTCAAATTTTCGGTTTGGGATTCATCTAGACCTGTTGATGATATAGGTTTTCTAGGAGAAGAATTTGCACCTAAAAAGGTACTATAAAGTGACTGATATCTAGCAGGAACAGATGGACCACCATATAAATATGTTTTCGGTGATGCAGAAAACATGGATGACTCACCAGACATGTTGAAAAAAGGTCTGTAACTACCTCTGTAAAAAGGAATTCGGGGTGGCGAATAAGTTAGACCAGTATTATGTAGAAAATCTATCAACTGAGAATACCAAGGATCCTGTTTGAAAGGACTATAATAAATCAATTCATGTGGCCTAAAGAGATTCCTAAGTTGAAGGGAGAACAACTTCTTCCTCTGTGTTAGTAACTTCTTCAATACTAATAAGACTAGGAGGAAGGTTTTCAGTGATGCGATACTTTACTCTCGGTGAATCAAGACAACGAGGGGTTGGAATAACAAATTCTAAAGTGGGATCAGATGGAGCAGATTCAGTTTCTAGTTAAGAAATTTCAGGCTCAGTAGCTAATAATTCACTAGTTGTAGAAGCAAGTTCAACTAGTTCAGAAATTTCAATTTTTTGTGAAGAACTCTCTACTAGTTGAGGATGATCTACTTCATGTTCAGGATGAATAATTATTGATGTTTCTTCCTGTTCAGTTGATCCAGTCCTTGATGTTTTTCCTTTTTCAAATTTTAGTTTTTCTAACTGGCTTAGTGTATACTCAGGAGGTTTCCCCTACATTTGACGTGATTGTCTAGGTAATCCAGCCACGATTAAAACTTTTAACACACACAATCAAAGAAAATTTCAATAAAAAATCCTAAAGCCTCTAAGGAAACAACCAAATTGATCACAATCCTACAAAATCTACTAGATCAAACCACACACAAACAGTAGATTCCCTTACTAAAAACACAAGTTGGTGATGAAATCCAACATCGTAGAATTTTAATGCAAAAATGGCGGTTGGAACAGTTACCCCGACAACCTACTTAATGAAACATACCGGTGCAAGTTTCTCCACTTAAACCATCTCAAGTGAAGAGAACCCTTTGGAGATTCCAAGTGATTCTAGTCGACGTCTACTCCAGGTACAGTGGGACCTTCCCTCCACCATCATCTTGGGAAATAATCCTAAAGTTTATAGCCACTAAGGTCACCAACAGGAACAAATATACTTGGGGGAACAGTCTACGATCTGACATACACGTAAGGGCAGAGTAACTAGCTCAATCCCCTTGAAGGATCCTTGACATAATCCAAGGTTTACCGATAAGTGACCCCAGGCTCCTCAACAATGGTCTATCCGAGATTTACCATTTTTAATACGTGCACATATGCTATCTTTCCGAATGAGATAGGTGTGATTATCTCACTAATTTGGATATGATCTCATGATTAACTCTTTTAGGAAGAGCTTCCCAGAGCATACATGTTACAATTGGATTTTTCCTACCGCAAGATTACTACTTGTTTGTTTAAGCTGCCTTGGAACGTTAATTACAACCTATTCCAAGACACTAGCCTAAGCTATGTTGGTGGAAAAGAGCCCTAAAAAATGTAAAATTTCTAGATTGATTTCAATTAAGCGTTATTTTTAGTTTGGTTGTTTCTTCGGATAGAAGGTATGGAAGTGAAACTTCGATGATGTTTTATGACCTGATTCAAAAATACGCTAAGATGCATCTATATGAAAAAAAACTCATTTATTTTCAATGAAACCTATCTAAAGGAAACATTTGAGAGATTGAATAACTTTCAAAACATCAATTCTTTCTTTCATAAACAAGAAACTTTGAAAAGAAGACAATTTCTTGATAACTCAATTTCACAGAAAAATGATCACTTGTTCAATATAAAATTCCTTATATCTTTGATATCAGAAACTACAATCAAACTTTTTTCCAAAAGAAAACTAAAATTTCTAAAAAACATGAAATTCAAAACCAAAAGAAAAAACTCTAATTTTGAACTCTGTCTAAACGTTTTGAGGATGTTTATGCTTAGTTTTTGATCTAACTAATAAAATTTATACTTATTTCAGCAAAAATAAAAAACATCCAATAATGGATTATTGTGAAATTCAGGCCTTATCAAGCTAAAAGGTTTTCTAGATTTGCAAATGAAAATAAAATCTAATTTTCATCAAAGCAATATTTGCAACAAGTTCAATGGCTTAGCAAGAAAACAATGACATACCAGTCAACTAAGGTATATAAAAGTTTTTGATTTAGAGCAGCAAGAAGATAGGGCAAACACTCACTTATACAATGCAAATCAGCTCAAAATCACTCAAACACAGAAATTACTGAAGGAAATTCACACATAAGGCTTTGACAGTAAAGACAAGTTGGGGTAAACACAAAGAATCTGGTAATATGGCTCCAGAAAAGAGAACTCTTAATTTTTCAAAAATTTTCCCTAAGTTTGCAGGTTTTACTAAAAAATAGTGCGGTACTGCACTGTTTTTACACTAAAACTGCGGAGGATACCGCAATGTTTGTAAATAAAAACTACGAAGTCCAGGAAAAATATAGAAAAAAATAGCAATTCAGATTCAATTTTCAGGGATTCTAATAAGTTAACTACCCAACCCGGTTTTAGACTAATAAAAAGTAGAAAACTCTTTCAAAATTCAAACTAAAAATCAAAAAAGAAAACTAAGTTCATCTTTCCCAACGGATTTGCCATTTTGTTACATGGATAAATCCTTCTTGTGGACAAGAACGATCTCCGTAGTATCCTAAGGATATCTAGAAACAAACAACCAAATGCAAACCATACTCTCTAGATCATTTGTGATTCAAAATTATTATTTAACAAAGTATGAGGACATGCCCCTGCCTAAATTCCAACGCTTGGTGTAATCTTTATGTCCAGTCGCTCCAAAATATCACTTTAGCATGTGAAACCTGCAATCAAAGACAGAAAAAAGGATTAAAAGCACCTGCAAGATATAATAATTCAGGAAACACTAATCTATCTTAGTGATCAAGGAATCCAAAAATTAAATTACTCAAATAGATACATGAACAATTTAATGAGAAAATAGAATCCATTTGTATTAACTTGTATAATAAGAAGTAACCTTACAACCTTGTCGCCTTGAAGTTATACAGGTTCTTTCGGGGTCCTGAACAATCGTTTTCCCTCGGTTTGACAAGCCTTCTCCTCTCTGAACTAGCATAAAACTATGGATATGAGTATGTGATAGTTCTCATACCAATGATGCCAAGTATATAGAGTATGATTTCTTCAGCAATTCTCCTTAAAAATATTAAGTTCTAAGTACCCTTGAGACTGAAACATGAGTTCAATTTATAGGAAAATGGAGGTGGTTTCAGTTCCATAAAGAGGGGGATAAATTCCTCTTATGAAGGGATTTTAGCTCCAAATACCAAGAGATAAAATCCATTAATGAAGGGATATAGGTTCATGAATGAAGAGATGAAGCTCAACCGAATTACGCTTCTATAAGCCTCCAGTTGGGAGAATATTCAAACAGTTGTGCTTCTAAAACTTAATTTTTCTTTTATTTTACCTTTTACGGGGGTCCGCAGGTTTAATAAGCAGAACGTGCGGGATGTGCCGCAGTTTACAAAGAAAAAAGTTGTGGGTCCACAGGCAAGGACTAGGAAAAGTGCAGAGTTAGGATTTTTAGGGTTTTAATGAGCTTTTCTCCAATTCCAAGACTAGATTTAGGAACTCTGGGGTTTTTGACTTCTAAGGAAGCATAATATAGGTGATGATGAACCCATACATACAGCTAAATGTCATGGTGACAATTTTTAGTGTAACGATTGGCTAAAGGAAACCTGGAGGATATCCTTCATGCAATTGACATTGAAGTGTCACCTATTGTGCAAGCTGAAGACATTGAAGATGGAGGAAGAAAGCTGAAGAAAGGTAAGACTGCTATGAAACAAGATTTTGAAAGTGGTGATGTTGGTTTTATATTTCAGCCAAGGAAGCCAATGACTGGACATGCAAAGAAGGTCATGTAAAGAAAAGAGACTGAGAAAATCAATGAAGCTTCTCAACCAACAAGCATCATAGATTTGTCTCCATTAGCAAAGGAGGAAGTGGTTATCAGGCATAGAAAGGGCAAAGAGAAATTAATTGAAAAATCAGAAATAGAAACCCTCAAAGAACAGTTAAAAGAAGCAGATAAAGAGATATCAGCTTTGAAGCTAGAGGCAAAGAAGCACAAATTTGAGAAGGTTCAATTTGAACAGATGAGAAAAATATGGGATGAGCAAGTCACAAGTGTCTCAAAAAATTTGGGCAATGCAGAAATGTTGTTGAAATGGACTCAGCCATTAAGAGGGGAGGTCAAACACATTAAGAAGATAAACTTGCACTTACAATCCAATAACAGAGCATTAAAAGATAAAGTGGAATATCTTCAGGGGCATTTGGATTTGATTCAAGTGGACATAGAAAAGAAAGGGTTGAAGATGAGAGTGGTAGAAGAACCCATCAGCCAATTGACTGTAAATGAAGAAGAAACAACACAGGAGTAAAAAATTGAGTTGAAACAAGTTTTATGAGGTTCATAACTTGCCAAGAACCTAAATTTTTCATCTGGAGATCAATTTTTCAAGACAACTACAAAAACAACAAATTTTGGTTTTTTAGATAGTTTCGTAGCGTGCTTCAGGCTTGAGGCCAGAAAAACGCTACGAAATTTTCTGAAGGTACATTTTTTCCTTGGAATTCATTTTTGTGAAGTATTATGGAGGGAAATTGATTGTTTTCAACGTGTCTTTCCATAGTAAAGGTGTTTGAACAAAAAAGGTGGCAAGAAGATAGGGGAAAAGGCAGGTTTTCATACGCTACGAAAACTCGCTACAAAACTGCCTAAAATGCCCTGTTTCATAGAAACGGGTTTTTTGAATATTTTTTAGCATTCCAACAGCACATCAGTTAGTCAGAGACCTCCATCATGTCAGTGGGCCACCTTAGCAGAGACTCATTGCTTAAAAAGAGTGTCACACATCCATCTCATTAGACAGAACAATGATTAAAGTGAAGTTTATCCATCCCTAAGAAGTAGGATTGTGTTCCACAGATATAGGGGTGTTTTAGATATGTAAAGTGATAGTGATTTGTCCCTCAAACATGTGATATCCATCATGTAACTGTTTCACTGTTATAAGAACCGAATGCAATAAAAAGGAGATAGAGTCCTATTAGGATTTTGATTTCTTAAAGGATAACTGTCCTTTTTTTGTTTCAAGTAAGTAGTTTCAGTTAAGATAGGTGTCATAGTTAGGATTCGAAGATCTAGCCAGCTGGGAAAATAATTTACATTGTAAATAATTTCTAAATGTCTATTTTTAGACTGAACATCAAAGGGAAAGAGGTTGGAGAATATTGCAACAAATTGTTGCTTATATGTTTTTGTCCATTATCAGTAATATACAATGACATTCTACTTCCAGACCTGAGATTCTCATGAGGTGTTTAATGTTTTGTTTCTTTTTATATTTATGTCTAATCACTTGCTGTAGATTTTATCTCTAATTACTCATAATTCATACTATTATGCTTTGACTTCCTTTAGGGGTGAAATTACTGTGTTTTCCTTATATTGTGTGTGTGAAACATCTTGATTAAAGACCTCTATCTGCCTCAACTTCCATGTGAAGAAAGACTGTCATTAAGAGTATTGATGTTGACTCCATAGCCCAATGGTAGCAAGCCTTCATTTTTCAACCTTCAATCATACAAAAACCAAGTCACAATTCATAGAGTTAGCTATCTATTATTATTTCTATTGAAAATCATAAATTCCCCTTTGAGAGAGCCCTCTCAAACTGAAGAGGATAATCTTTAGTTAGAAGTGGTTTGAAAGAGTTACATTGACTTGATTGATGAGCAACCAATCAAGATCAATTTGGTGATAACAACCACAACAAAAACCTCAATGGAAAGATGGATGTGAACCAAAAGCTATTAGAAGTTAGAACAACCTCCAGAATTTCCCATTGTCCATCCACTTCTTGACATGATATTCCCTCACCCATTGTTGTCCCCTAAATTCCATCAACTTTGTCTCGTATTCAACATTTATTTGGACAAGAGCCTCTGATTTCCATTGCACAAACAAAAAAGGGAAAACAACCCATAGTTTCCCCAATTGTTGTCTCTTCCACTCAAGCTACTTCAATTCAATCACATACTAGTGCACATAGGATTGAAAATGATGGAGGAAGAGAGATCTCCTTCCTATACATGAATCTTGAGATATGTGAAGAAATGAAAAGTGAAGAAAAAAGTGAGTGTACTATTTTAATATGTTTCTAGATTTGTTTTGACTATGACATTTACTTGACTCTATGGTTTCATGCGCTTCATATTTTGGGCATGTTTTATGATGATGATATCATCTTTTTGGTTATACTATTATCTTTGGTCACAAGGGAGATACAAGGTTTTTAACATTAATTCCATTTTAAAATTTCACATAAATTCTCATATGGTGGTATATAAGGATTGATAATATATCAATGTGATATGTTAGTAATGATGAGATATCATTAAAGGTTTTTGCCATGTTTCTATTTATTTTGCATATTGTTAAGGGAGTCACAAGGTGATATTTTAAATGATATTTGAAAATGGAAATAAGCCTGTTGGGACGCCACCTACTTAAGAATAAATAAACAAAATAAAATTGATTATAAAAAATTATTCAAAATGCCCTCTTCTCCTTTTTTGTTTATAACAATTGTGAAATAAAAGGAAATCAATTACCTTTGTAACTAATTGAAGCATAATACAAAATGAGTAAGAGGAAATTTACAAAAGGCCTTAGAGGAGGAAATTGAAGGGAGGCATGCTATAATTTTAAGAAGTTGTCATTTTTTTAATCATACAGTTAATTTTCTTGGAAACAAGTCCAACTATTTTCTCGATACAAGATATTTCTTGAGGAGTCAAAAGGATGGAGTGATTTCATATGATTTTGTTATTTGTACCTATAAGGTTGTCCTAGTTCTCCTACAATTTCTTGTCCATTTTAGAAGGTTTAAATTATTTTAATGCTAATTAGTGCACCTTTTGTAGAGGTTCTGACTAAGATGGTCTTATTATAAGGGTAAAAACCATAAATTCCATATATTCTTCTTTCATGGAACTCAATTTCCTTTTTATGGCTATTTGGCATCTTTGGCTGCTAAAGTCATTATTTGGTCTAAGTTTTCACATAATATGAAAAGACAGTTGGTTGTATACTTAGATTTGATTGAATAAAATCAATTTTTTTACTCTTATTTATTTGACACATATCTCTTGAGTCTTTCTTATTATTATTTTAGAAGCTGAGAAAATATGTAGGATGTGTTTTTTTCTCTTTGGATTTCACATGTCATAATTGTTAATGCATGCAAAATATTTTCATTGTTGGTGTAAACTTTTAAATGTGCTTATAATTTCTTTTACTTTTTTATATATATGATGAGTTTTATTTATCTTTTACAACTGCAAAGTATTGTTTCTTTAATCGTATCTACAACTTGTCTTCTAGTTATTCCTTTTTGAAATTATATTTTAGTAGAATTTAGATGAAGGATTTAAGCAGTTGGGCTCATGCCCCACTATATCACTTAGCCTTATGTGATTCAAAAGTGTTGTAGGAATAGCATAGGAAATCCACCCTCAACGGGGGGGATCTCAAGAGGTTTTTTTAGAAGGGGTTGGGAGAATTTAAAATTATATGGAACCACACCTTTTTAATTTGTTACAAAATTTTGCAGCAAAATCATAAAATTAAGGAATGTCTTACAAAGAAACCCCAAAGCGCTTTCCCTATTTCATGAATGGTACACACTGCAACCCCACCAAGGTTGAATATGGTGCTTGACCTAGGAGGGACATCAAGTGAAGTACACAATAAAGGAAACAAACGTAGGAGATCAACCTAGAGATCTCTCACATTAAGTGAAAATCACTCACTCAATAAACATTGTATAATTATAATAGATTTACCAAGAGATATCTAGAGAAATAAGAATAAGATGTGGAAATTTTTAGAATTGTTATTTTTATAAATCAATATATGCACACATTTTAAACATATTTTAATAAGTGTCCCCATGTGCATAAGAGTGTGATTTTCCCTTTATCCCTTCTTTCAACATAAGAAATTGTCATTTAAGTATCAAAATGAGGTCCAAAAGTTTAAGGATTCCAAATTGCCATGTTTAAGATTACTCTTGAAATGGCTTCTAGAAGGCCATAACTCTTATTTTTCTACTCCATATAAATCCAAGAATTAATTAAATATATAGTGATACATTTTGGATTACATTGTGTAAATATATTAAGAGAAAAATAAGGCATATATATTTATTTCAAAATTATTAACATGGAAATGAATTTACTTGCCATAGTGGTGCTATAATATTTATCAACCTTCATCTGCATAATCATAGGCAATTTTTCAAGGTGTATCTAAAGTCGGTGCATCTTCATCATCAACTTGTGTTTCGGGGGGTGCTCCCTTCGCAATAAGTCAAAAGCCTTGATCATCCAATCACCTACTCACTCAACCCAATGTAGAAGGATTGAAGATCACCCTTAACACTGATCTACTCAATTTGTGGATGAACATATGGGGGATGTTGCAAATAGAATTCACCTACTTGGTTTAACAATGATAAATTTCCTCACCTTTCACTTCCTATTTTAGAGGTAAACAACCATTCAATCCTAATGATAATAATTATTGGATGGGACCCCATCTTCCTTATCAACAACTAGTTATTTTATGGTTGATTACAAACCCTTATGATAGTGACTACCCCCCCCCAAATGGGAATGATGCATTCTTCTACTTGATATTATTGTTACACCATTTTTTTGGTCATCTAACCTATTATTATCAGATGAACCCAAGTACACCATGTAAGACCAATTTTACCATAAGTAAAATTGCTTTCGCCATATAAAATAACTTATTTGGTCATATTTAACCCAAAACAAGGAAATTAATTAAATAAATCCTTATTTATTTAATTATTTCCTAAGAACAACTTATTTAAATCATTATTTAAATAATATTCTTAGTTAAATTTGACTAAATCATACATAAATAATTAAATAAACCATTATTTATTTAATTATATTCCCATCATTCCCTTACAATGATAAATAAATCATTTATTTATTTATTATTTATAGATAAAAGAATTGACCTAAGTCAAGAATCCTTTTCCCTCCAACAAATATAATAAAATATTCCTAAAAGGTGCTTCTAGAATTTGATTAATAATATTTTATTCACGCACCAAGTTCTAGATCGCCCCAATATTTTGTTATAAATAGGGGGGTTTTCCCCATTCATTAGTCACCTTCATTGCATTAGATCACTCTGGATCTTCTCTTGGTCACCATTTTCCATTTTATCTTGTGAACTCCCATTGAGTTCCATGTTTTCTTTTCCACGTCCATAAGAGAGAGAAATGCTAGGTCTGAAACATTGAGGACTTCCAAGAACCCATCCCACTGAGGAGAACCGGAAAACACCTTTCTTGTTTTCCTCTCAGGTGCCCCATTCTTCAATATAATACAAAATTCTTTCATATACATTCTTCTTGTCTTGTTCATTGGATCTATGGAGCTATGTTATTTTTTATCTGCTTAATATATTTTGTGCTTACATCTGAATTTGTGCAGCAATCTTAAAGATATTTTGCAGCCATAATCGATTTTAGGGCTATTTTTTATGCGTAGCTAAAGTGATCTTTTACGACGAAACATTCATACTAACAATTGGCGACTCCACACGGGTTTTCTTTTGCGACTGCTGTCGTTTTATCTATTCCTGCATATCCAACTGTTTCAGACCCTAGGGTTTCTCTTCCATATTTTATTTTTCCTATTTTTATGGTGATTCTCACCCCTAAAACCATTAAACAGACAAACTTTTTAATTACGTGTGTTTCTGGCCTTATTGCGCAGGTGACAGACATCAGCCGAAGCTGAGACGACAAAATTTTTCTGAAATCTGCCGCCAAAAGAGCCGGATCTGCAGGTCACACTTATCAGCCCAAAAAGTGCGACCTGAGCCTCAGGACGCACTTTTCTGGCCCAAAACTGCGACCTAGACTGAAAACAAGTCAGAACCTGCGACTTGCACTTTTTCTGCAAATTTTTCAGCACTTTTTCTGGGTTTGTCTGAAGCTTCTGTCAGGGTTTTCCAGCCTCTGTCTCTGCCCGTTTGGACCTATTTCTGATCTGCTTCACTCAAATAAGAAGGAATATTTCCCCTTAGGGCTCTAGTACCCTCCACTTTCTGTGGACGAGTCTTTGTTGTTTCAGAAGTCTGCATTTATAGAGTTTCAGCCCTATTTTTCTCAGATCTGCTACCTCTTTTTTAGATCCCTTTAGATCAGCTCTTTCCCCTCTCAAAACACCTCATATCATTTTGTTTGGGCTCATTTCTAAGGCCACTGCCTTGCCCCTTCTATTTTTAGTTGATCTCCTTCGCTTTCGCAGCAACCTTGCCTCTGACTCTTTGCTATTTTCTGCACCACTTTTCAGCAGACTTACCCTTTAGATCCCAGTCCCTCTGGACCTTAGATCTATTGGCCTCTTTTTAGCGTGCTTCACCTAGTTTTTTCCCTCTTATCGACTAGTTTTGAGAGACCCGCCTCCTTGGATTAGCTTGCTACATTGTTAGTTGTTAATTTTCTATTCTTTCAGTCTTATTTACTGCAGTTTTCTTTTCCATTACGTAGCACAATTTTTTATTTTACTCTCAAAACCTCTGGGTTTAAACAATTAAAATTAACGCACGACACACATTGACCCTAAGTGAAGAAGCACCTAGTTAACACCACCTGGCAAAGACTTTAAAATCAATTGTCACTACCCCTTTTCTACCCTTGACCTCACTTGATTTTGTCCCTTCCTGCACTTGTTGGTTTTCTTCTTCCCGTCATCATTGCGCCCCCAAGGTGCCTTTCTCGGAGACTTCTTGGCCTTCACCCTCAGTTTCTGCTTGGTCGACTTCCTCCTTCCCATCGTCATAGAGTAATTCCTCCCCCGAGTCCGCACTCTGACTCTTCCTCTGATTGTTCGGGTTCTCCCCCTAGTTCTGGTTCTCCCCCTGTCACTTTCACCATGTCTACTTTAGGGCCTACTACCAGCAGCAACCCCAGTACTACTGTTGGGTCTGTTTCTAGTGGAACCACCGTGGCACCTACCTCGACTACCCCATTTTTCCCTTATATGGCCGGCCTTAGTCTCCCCGACTTCAATCAGCTAATCAATGATCCTATCCACCATGATGTTAGTTGGCCTGCTATGCCAACCAAGATCCCTTCTGACATTCCTAAGTTTGAAGGCCTTGCTAGTGAAGATCCCTCCAACCATATTTGATCCTTCCATCTGTGGTGTTCCTCCAATTCCATTACCGACGACTCCATTCGTCTTAGATTGTTCCAACGCACGCTTACCGACGACACTTCTAAATGGTATGTTGAACAGGCCACCTCCTCCCATACCACTTTTGCAACCATTTCCCAAGCCATTTTATCTTATTTCCAGCTCCCCCTCCACTATGACATTGGTACCAAGCTTTTAACCTCTTTCCATCAATCCTCTTCGACCCGCCTTTCTGCTCATGTCCAGGAATGGCGGCAAAGATGGAGCTTGTGCCGCGCTCCCCCCTTTGAAGATCGGGTTTACATGGACTGGTTCCTTCCCTCTCTCTTACCTCCCATTGGTAAAGATGTCGCATCCCATTTTCCCCAAACCGAAGAAGCCGCCCTCCAAATAGCCTTGAAGTATGACCTTATCTACGCCAAATCTGGTTATGTTTATACTGTCCTCCCTGACCTTCCCAAACCCGATGGCCCTAATGCCTCGAGGGCATCTCACTCTATCGACGGTATCGTTGGAGCCCTATCACATACCTCTTCCCAACCTCTTCCAAGCAATGGTTTTCCTCCAGGGGCCAGCCCCTCCGGTGTTTTTTCCCCCCCGGTAGCATGTATTCAGGCTACGGCATGCCTCCTCCTTTTGCCCACCCTCCTGCTTACCTTACTGTTGCCCACCCTACTCCTTATCCATATCCGCAACCTGGTGTCCCAACTCCTCCAGCATTTGGACCTCCCACTCCCTTGCCTTCTCCGCCCCCACAACCGTACTTACTACCCCCTCCAGGGCAAGTATTTCCATAGCAGAGGGCACCTAATTTCCCTCCTTCTCAAAGAAGGAGATGAGGCAATAAATTCGCTTATGGTAATCGTGGACCCACTCCTTCCAATATCACCCTTCGTGTGTGGGATGGCCATGCCTCCCAGCCCATTGGCCTCTTCCGTAACTGTCCTATCACCCTTGCCGGTAAGACTGTCTGTGTCGACGTTGAAGTTATCGACGCCCCTCTTGACTACAACATTCTTTTGGGGCGTAGTTACACCTATTCCATATCTGTCGTCCCATCCGCAGTCCACCGCAAGATGTTTTTCCCTCATAATGGCATGATTGTCACTATTGACCAGTTGACCTACCATGAACCAAAATCTCAGACCTCCCCTGAGTCCACCATCTCTACTGTGACCAATACACCCACTGTTGATTCTTTGACTAGTGTTTCACCTGGCGTCTACAAAGACTCCTCTCTGCTTGGAACTTTTCCTGGTCCTCCCCCTCCCCCTGTCTCTAACCCCAGCTTAGCGAATGTTTGCATGATGCAATTGTCTCAGGCTGGCCTCTCGCAGCCTGCTCCAGCTAGTCAGCAACCTCACTCTCACCCATCACCTTCTGTTCCTAGCCCTTCGCTTCAGTCAGCCAAACCGTTTTCACCTGGCCCTTCCCGTCACACTCAGGAACCTGCCTACCCTCTCGAGTCAATTCCCTCAAGTCCCCACCATTTGAGGGTCATCCCCCGTGGTCATTACCCCGCCGGTCAAATACCTTTCCTTGGTCCCACCCCGGCGTCTATTCAGTCCCCGTCATGTCCACCCTTTCCCTTCCTAATTTAATCTTGGAAATTCCAGTATGGTATCTTACTCCTCCCACCGAGACCCCACCAGGCCACCTCAAACCGTACATAGCTGTGACACCGGTACAACCGATCCCCGTCGCGCCTTCCACCACCATGGTGCCCCTAGCCCCTCTGAAAAACCCTCTTAATGCTGCGAGAGCTACCGAAAAGAAACGAAAAACGCGCAAGGGGGCATCCACTGACAAGGCCACCGCACCTGACCCTACCCCGCCCCCAGCCACCAAGCCTTGTGCCTTGTGTGATGGTATCGGTCATCCCACCCATACTTGTCCCGAGTTGCCCCGTATCCAACCCATGGTTAAAGTCGCGTTCCCTGAATCTACATTCCTTGAAACCTCTGTTTCTTCCTCATCCATAGCAAAAAACCCCAAGACTCTTCGCACCAACAAACCCTGCGCTTTGTGTGGAGTCCATGGCCATTATTCCCTCCATTGTCCTCATCTCACCCATTACCAAGCCTCTTTAGAGGTCATCCGCGAGTACGAGGTTGAACAAAATAAATCCGCCTCTCCCATCCTTGCTCAATATGCATCCAGCCTACTTGAAGATTCCCCCGCTACCATTGAAATTCCTCCCCCTGATGTTGAAATGTCGGACCCTGTTGCTTCTCTGCTATACCTATCATCATCCGCGTGCTCCCCGGAGTACATTCCTTCTAAATCCACTCCCCCTATTCTTCTTTATTCCCCTCCAGACACGGATGCTTCATCTATTGACCATCTTCTTACTTGCTCTTCTGTCATTTCCCAGGATGACTCGTATCTGCGCATCTCTTCTCATCCTGATGATCTCGGTCCCTTTGCAGCGTCATCTGGTCTCTTTGACCCTCCCATTCCCTCTACTCATCATGATCATACCATCCGTATCTTCGATGTTCGTCGCAACCTGAATACCCGCCCTCCCTCCCATCGTCCTCCTTCCTCTCCTTCTCGTCAACCCATGAGTCCTAGGCTTCCTACTCGAACTGCTCCCTCCCGTAGCCGTCATTGGAGGTCTATCCTCTACTCACGCTGCTCTCCTTTGTCTCATCCTTCCCCTTTCCTGACTTATGAGACTATTACATTGGCCCTTTCGTCTGAACCTCATCTGGGCTATGCCTAGTGATTTTTTTATGACTAGTTTCCCTTTAAAATTTCCTTTCGCATGATGTTTGAATATGATGTATTATGTGTTTTTTTTTACCCATCATTTAAAAATCATGTATTATGTGTTTTCAATAATTTTTTTGGTGTGAAAGTAAAAAATTTTTGGTGTGAAATAAGCTTCAACTAAGTAATATCTTAGGTGTATATGTTTTAAATTGTTGTAAAACAATCAAACAAATTCAACCATATAAATTCTGAATACAAAACTAGTCAAGCATTCAATACAATTATGCATAGTCACTATTTACATAATTTCAAAGGTTTTACATGTTATGATAAACCATTGTTGAAAATTTTCAAGTAGCTTCGTCAAAAACATTAACTATAATGTATTTTTTAAGAGGAATAATTTAGTTTAGCTTTGAATTTGAAGAATTAGACATAAGGAGGACCAAAGAAAAAATTATGGAGTTTAATATTCAAACATATTTGCTAATTTACATATTTTCTAAGGAATATTTGTGATATATAAACTACTGTGGATATTCCATTGGAAATTTTTTCACAACATATTTGATAATATTATTTTAAAAATATGAAATTCTACATTATTACAATTTTGTTAATTTTCTAGACCTATAGATATTTTTGTAATTAGTACATGCATGTGAAAGGAAAATATGCAAAAAATGAATAATAAAAAAATAAAATCTCTCACACACACACATAAGAAATAATATATGCTTTCGGAAACACTTTCGGGAGAAAACCCAACTGTTAGGTGAGGTTGCTCTACTCTCTTTCTCTATTTGAAAATAGGGCTACAGGTAAAAATAATTATGGTTTGTGGCCCATGGACTACGACAGTAAAAAAATCCTTTTTTTATGCTCTACCTACTGTCCCTCTTCACTTTTTCTCCTTAGATATGGAGAAAATTCACTTGAAATAATGGAATTCCTCTTCCTCATAGTGGCCCCATTATAAGACAACCTAATAGCCTACTAGTCGTTAATTTTGACTGAATTAACTCTTAAAAATAATTAAAATATATAATTTTCTAGGGTATTTTACATCACAATCATGTCGACGTCCCTATTTCCATGGATAATGGGGGATGACGCAGCATCCTCTCAAACCATGGTACTATAAATAGCAAGCTCAAATTTTGAGTGGCATAACTTTTGGATATGGACTCCATTTGAAATATTTATTGTGTCGTTGGAAAGAAAATTGCATGTAGAATAACGTGAAAGGGTGTTTTGAAAAAGAGGTAAAATTTTAACCCCCAAAAACGTCAATTGATACGTTAAAATTTTCGTAGACAGTTTCAGACATTGTTTTTCCAAACTGGGTCCCGCTAGTAAAAATGGTCCTGTGAGTTGATTTCCTCTACTTTTTAAACTAAAAATTATTTAATATGGATGAGAAACAATATAATGATCCAATCTAGATTAATTTACCTAAATCTTATATTATAAAAAAAAATTCCTTTAAAATCACCAAAATTTTATATGGAGACTGTATAAAATTATTAGCAATCTAAATATTTTCACAAAAAATTCAGCATGCATTTTACAAATTGCATGTTATGGACTAGTAGGATTCTCCAATGTTTCTAGACTTTAAGATAAATTTGTACCCTTAAAATTTCCCTAGCAGACCTTATAAATAAGAATACAAGTTTGAAGTGTGTTTTAAATGATAATGTTAGAGGATTCTAACATTTCTAACAAGAATAACAGGTGGGCATGGATTTTGAAGAAATTCATAATCTTCTCACAAGGAATAAGAGTAGATATTTTCTATAGATAACATAACAAAAAAGAGGCTCAAACCTAGTTGTATTTATATTCAAGTGTGAATGTATCGAAATCATAATAGCCTTTGTAACCATATATTTGGGATTTCCATACCCAACCACAAAATAAATTTGTTTTCTAATCAAACTAGTACATAGCCATATTTTATAAAATTTGAGACCTATCACTAGTGTTCCAACACTAAAGAAACTACATAAAACTCTATAAAAAAAATGGGAAAAAAAAATATCACCTAGATAAACAAAAAAAGTGATGGTGTTTTATATAAGATAGAAATGTCCCATGGGTGTGGACATGTTGTGTCAGTCTCAATGTTGTGTAACCAACTCCAAAAATAGAAGAAAAGAGATATCAACGCCTTAGAAATAAGCCACTTTGAGGGGGAAACCTCCAATACATTATACAAATGAACAATTCTTGGATGATACAATTTAAAAAACCTCCTTTCTATATATAGGAGTCCATGTGGCCATAATGTAATTCTAGTGGGCCACAATGTAATCCTAGCCGACCTAACAATAATAATTTAAGGGAACAATAATAAAAAAATGGGGGTTACAAGGGTACAATAATAACAATAAGGGGGTTACACTAATAACAATAAGGGACTATACTAGTAATATAGGGACATAACATGCCCCTCTCCTTCAAAAAAGTGTTGTCCTCAACGCTTGAGTAGCTCTGGGTGCTTCTGTATAAAATTCTCATCCTCCCATGTAGAATCTTCAGTGGTTAAGTTCTTCCACTTGATGAGATACTCTGAAATTGATCGATTCCGTAGCTGTCGAGTTCTTGTTTCCATGACCGCTTCAGGTTCCAATATGATTTTTCCTCCCTCATCAAGTTCTGGCAATATTGTTTGAACTGGAAGATTTTCACCTATAACCTTTTTTAAGCATGAAACATGGAAAACTGGATGTACTCGCGAAGAAGCAGGAAGCTCCAATTTGTATGCCATAGTACCAATCTTTTGCAACACCTTGTAAGGACCTGTTGAAGCCTAGAAAATCTCTGCTTCAAACATTGAGGAAAACCACCCGGTCGAGACCTTAAGACAGCTCCTTTTCTGTTTGGTATGGTGGCTCCGACTGGATTTAAAGGACCAGTTTCCTTATAACTAAATGGATTGGTTTGAATGGGTGGAAATGGGACTAAATTAATTGAAATAAAACTATCTAATTTAAACTAAATACTAGTAAAGAAATTCTAACACTAACCGAGGTAATTATATGTGAATACAACTTTAGATTGTTCCAATTTAACAATAACCATGAAAATGTATTATTATTTAAATTGAAATGTGCAGAAACAAATAAAGATAACTCTGTTTAAGAAATTAAACAGAGTTGTATTAGCATATTGCATTCATCATTGTATACCATCTACATATACACTTATGAAAGATAACGTTTCAATTATACTTAGAAATGATATATAAAAGGAAGCGTTGTGAAAACAAATATATATATAAATGATAGCAATTTTAAAGCGAATATCATAAGACAAAAGAAATCAACAGTGAAAGGATAGAAATACCTCATTCATCTTGAAGACTTTCAAATGCAATGTGATACTCTAATCCAGTAACTCTGATGCAAAATCAAATTCCAAGGTTCAGAAATGCAACACTTCAAAGATAATTCCGCATGAAAATCACCAGATGTGATCCTTTTTAAAAATATATAAGATAATGGAGTACAGAAATGCAATCTCCAAGTCCAAAAATATTAAGATCCAGGACCCCTCTCTAAATGCATGAAAAGGGTTTAAATACTACTTAACTAAATCTAAAAATAGTTTATTACAAAAATTAAGGATTCGGTTCAATGACCGTCTTTTTCTTAGGCTAAAATACAGTGAAATTAAAACTAAATCTATCTATCTATGAACTTGATCTTTAAATTTGCAGGCATCTAGCATAGTTTTGAGAAGATGCGGTTGACCGACTTCAGAATTCAACTGTCCTGAAAAGACAGAGTCGGCAAGTGTAGGAGCAATCTTCTCTGTAGCATTGATGATACAATTAAGCGCACTGTGCTGACTATGTGGCTTCACCAAGTACATCCAGTATGAGTCCCAATTCAATCTCGTCAGCCCTTGGATAGATTTTGCTCTTTCTTCTGCCTTTTGCCTCCATTCTGTTTGCAGTTGACTTGCCTGTGGGAGATATCCTGGAACAGTTTCAGGAATCAAATTAGCTTTGTGTAAATTGTCATTTACACAATCAGTAAGAATGTTTGCCGCTGTAGCTGCCTCCTCTGCTACCTTTTCTGCCCTTTTGATTTGTGCATTTTTCTTTATTTGAGCTTATTGCTCTATTATTAATTTTGCAATTTCATCTTGATTTTGCTTCACCATTTTCTCATATCATACTTTAGCCAAAGTAGTTTCTTTTTATCGATTTGACCTTTCGCAGTAATTTTTCTCTGTGCCGAACACGCTCCACATATTTTTCCTTACTCAGCATGAAGTGCCTTGAATTTGGTCAATGTTTCCTCATTTTGTCTTACAGTTATTTCAAGTCTTCTTCAACTCCCGACTTCTCTCAAGAAGAGTTTTATGTTTCTCTGAGAACTTCTTGATCTCCAACAGCTTCTTTAGTAACTTCTAAAAGTTCTATAAAGGATAATTTTGGCAAACTTACATACCTTATCTTGTGGTAGAAATTGTGTCAATTTTCCCACTTGGATGTTTGAACTTGTGAACAACGTCTAAAACATCCTTTTTTGGTACTGTCCACCCGTGTTTATTTTTCTTCAATGGCTCATCTCTTTTGGTCCATTCTTGTGTGCATTCTGACAAATTTGCATGTTCTTTGGCAAATTATTTCATAACTTGCTTATTATAAGGCGCATGAGGTTCCAGCAACTTATACATTAGCCTCACGTCTTCCGTGGAGAATGACCCGATTAGTTCTTCAGATGGAGTTTTAAATTGCCTGTCTGAAATATCAGTGCTATCCAGCACCCATTTTACCATGTCCGTATACGGGAGAATCCTTGGCCTTGCCGCTATTCTATGTATAAATGAGCAAGCCAGTTCCCTAAGGGTTGCCTCAGACGTATTACTGGAACCTGCTGTAGCTACAACTTTCATCACCACAGGGTTTTATTCCTCTAGCAGATTATGCATTCCTTCCCAAGTGAATATACCGGCATCCTTATTACAAGCGGTGTCTGCATACAGTGAAGCCATTTCTTTGTTTTCAGAACTCGATCTTTTCTCCTTCTTACCCATAGTGTTTCGTGAAAGCTTTGTATAGACGTTTGCTCCTTCGTGCCTGCGTTTTACAAGTAAATGAGAGTAATGGCATAAGAAAGGTGATGAGACTGTTTTAAATGTGAAAGCGGATGAAATATAATATTTTAATCGTGAAACGACTTTCAATCTAAACACAATCTCATTTACCATTAATAATCAATCCAATCATTTAATTTAATCATTAAAGCGCATAACAGATTTGATATATGGGAAGATTGCCTTTGGATAGCGCGCCTACATGAATCTGCGACATTGCGATCTGTGATTTGCTGCGCAATATCGAAATGTCGCAATATCGCAATATCACAAAATGAAGTCATCGCAGTTATGTAAAATAGCGCAAAAGTGAAAATTGCGCAATAGCGCAAAAGCGAACATCACAAATCTCGCAAAAGCGCAAAATTGAAAAGAGCGCAAAAGATATTCATTAATCACTTCTGTTTTCTGCGCTATGCGATCTGCGACCAATGCGTTTGTTGTATAAGCTTTTGGGATCGCATTATCTCAAAAGCGCAAAATTGCATTTTCAATTTTATAAAAGATATATACCATTTTGCTATGGATGCGCTATTTTGTTTAAAGAGCAATTTTATTATAATCTATCATAAACTTAAGTGTTTCTTAATGTTCTTTCTAAGGAATTTCTATAAGTTTATGATGGAAAGTTTTATTTGAAAAGGAAAACAAATCCTAATTGATTTTTTGGATTTTTTAACTAAGGGTCCCCATTTATTTAGTATCATTACTAATATTAAATAAAAGGGGGGTTGTTGCTGGTCACAACAATTGGAGATTCACTGAAAGAAACAATTATCTCTGAAAAAATAAAATGAACATTCTATCTTTAGTAAGTAAATATTTTTAAAGATAATGAAAACTATCTTAGGATAATCCAAATAAAATGTAACTATGAAAAAGAAATAAAAATCATTTCATAATTTCTTTCTAATTCCTTAAGAATAAAAACATTTTGGGTTATCTCAAGCTTTGATTGGTGTTAATAATGAAGTAAGTGGATCTCTCCAAGTTTTGGTTTTATAATTACTCTATTGCCATAGGTATTGCCTCTACTGCTAGCAAACATTCATAGTCTCAATAGGGTTACCTTTAAACCATTAACCATTCATTGTCCCATCCAACTAAAATTATGACTTTTTTAAAAGATAAATTCATAAGACCTATTATCTCATGTTTTTGTCTTTTATTTATTTTTATTTTAAGAGCCATTGTTCTAATTTGGCAGCCAGTTAACAACAATGTCATTCATTGGTTATAATTAAACTAAACAAGCTGGCTCGTGATGAGACCGCTTGTCTTATATTTATAAGCCATTACCCTGTTTTGGTTTGCAGTATTGGTAACGTCAGTTTTATTACTCCTTATGAACATGGTAAGTCGGCTCACAATGAGACCTCTTATCTCTTAAAATTTTCGTATAATTTCTTAGAATTACATTCTAAAAAATCACAACTTAAATGGATGGGGTGAAAAAGTTTTATCCTTAAGAATCAATGGATGACAATTTTCAGAGTTTTTTTTTTTTTTTGAAGTTCCAAAACTTTGAAAAAATATTTACTTTGATAGATAACCTTTCTCTGCTTAATAAACTTATGATGATTTACATTGTCCTCAAGTTTTCAAAATATCATGTAAATGATTGAAATAATCTTTCAAAGTTTAACATCTTATTTTAAACTATTCAAAAACTGTGATCATTACTTTAAAAATTCTTATTTACACAAAATAAATATTTATAATATTTTTCCGAAGAAATTCTCTTAAATAGTAAATAGTCAATCAGAGACTCATAAACAACCTTTATTTGCAAAATAAAAAACAATCAAAAACTTTACAGAAAGAAATATGTACAGTTTAAGAAGGAGTTACCTCCTTATGAAAAGAATTTCTTCAAGATAAGCCCATTTACAGGAAGAGATTCTCTCTTACCTGTTAGATCTTGGAGTATGAATGTATTTCAAATTATCTTCTCAACGATCTGAAATGGTCCAAGCCACATTTTCTGAAATTTGGTATGTTTACCTTTTTCTTCGTGTGCTTTATCCCATTTCAAAACGAGATCACTAATTGACAAAATTTTTGAGCCGGTAGAACTTGCATCAAAAGAAGATTTTACAAGCTGTTGATGTTTTTCATGATTAATTTTTGCTTTATCCCTATCTTCTTCTAATTTAAGGATTTGATCATATCTCAGTTGAATGGATGAAGAAGGATTTTCTTCAATAAACTGCACTAGGGCTAATGATGGAAGAGTTAAATTTGATGGTATCACAGCTTCTTTTCCATAAACCAGATTGAAAGGTGAAGTCCCTATTGAAGCTTTTTCAGTGATACGATCAACCCATAACGCAAAGATTAAATATTTGTGTCAATTCTTTTGATTTTGATCAACGGTCCTTTTAATAATTTTGATAAGATTTTTATTAGTGGATTCACCCAAACCATTACCTTGTGGATAATAATTTGCTAAATATTTTAATTTAAAACATCTTTTGACCGCAAATTCTATTAAACTATTTCCAGAGAATTAAGATGCATTATCAAAGACAAGAGCTTGAGGTACACCAAACCTGGTTATGATGAATTGATCTATGAAATCAATAATTGCATTAGAATTGGCTACCTTCAACGGGATTGCCTCTACCCATTTTGTAAAGTAATCAGTTGCAGTAAGGATGTACTTGTGTTGTTTGGAAGAATGAGGTACTATCTCACCAACAATGTCAAGCCCCCATTGTTCGAATGGTTGCTCAATAGTTACTGGTTGCAAAGGAAAAGCTGGTTTCCTTTGTCTTCCACTTGCAGTTTGACAAATTTGGCACTTCCTTACGTAATCATGCGTATCTTTAAAAAGGGTAGGCCAGTAATAACCAGCGCGAATTATTTTGTGAGCTATGGTATCACCTCCAAAATGACCTCCTGCTGGTCCATCATGCAATTCCTGCAAAACCTTTTCAGCTTCAGTCTTTTCAAGACATCTTAATAAAATTGAATCATAATTTTTTCTAAATAATACATTATCAATGATCTCATATTTAATAGCCTTTAACCTTAAAGCGTGTTTACTCTTATAGCTGAGATTAGAAGGAGCATACCCATTTTTCAAATAATAGATAAGATCAGCAAACTGAGATTCGGAATCTGTGATACTTATTTGACTTACTTGAATATCTTGATTTGAATCTTGATTTTCTGGTATATTATGAGCTCCTGCCAATAATCTGCAAAAACCTTGTCCTCTAACAATCTTAGCTGGTTTAATATCAATATCATATTCTTGCAAGGTTGTTACCCAATTAGCTCTCTTTTCTCCTACTTCTTTTTGAATTAATAATTGCCTCACTGCAGAGAATGGGACAATGATTTTTGTATGTGTTTTCAAGAGAAAAGGTCTGAAATGTTTAATTGATTTAAACACAGCAAAGGCTTGTTTTTCAACATCGGAATAATTAAGCTCAGCTGCTTGCAGATTTGAGCTAAAGAAAGAAATTGGTGCTTCGATTTCTTGATCATTGAGTTGTGTTAAAACGGCTGCATAGGATGTTTCAGTGGCCAGAGTATACAAAGTAAAATCTTTAGAAAAATCTGGGGTATTCAGTGCTGGTGCATTAATGATAGCTTGTTTGATTGCCTCAAAGGCTTCTTTCTCTTTCTGCCCCCATTTGAATACTGAATTCTTCTTGATCATATTTTGCATAGATAAAACAATAAAAGAAAAATTAGGAATGAATATTTTAACAAAATTGATCTGTCCAAGAAATGATTGCATGGATTTTTTGTTATGAGGTAAAGAAATATCAGAAATTTATTTCACTCTATCTGGATCAATATATATATACCATCTTTTGACACAACAAATCCTAAGATTTTTCCTTCATCTAAAGCAAAGAAAGATTTCTTTGGATTTAAGGAAATACCAAACCTTCTACATCTTTCAAATATTTGTTTTAAATCATGTAGAGGATTGGCTCTCTTTTTTGAAAATAATATTATGTCATCAAGATAAACAACAACTGATTTATTGATCAGACCTTTAAATGCTATATCCATGGCCCTTTGAAAAGTTGCTCCTGCATTTATTAGACCAAAAGGCATTTTCTGATAAGCATAAGTTCCCCATTTTTTTCTGAAAGTTGTTTTCAATCTGTCATCTGGATGAACTAAAACTTGATTATAGCCCGAAAATCCATCGAGAGAAGACATAAGTTCAGAACCAGCTACCTTTTGAAGTATCTGTTCCATGGTTGGCAATGGGAAATTATCTTTTAAACATGCCTTATTTAAATTTCTAAAATCTATACAGATTCTTATATCACCATTCTTCTTCCTTACAAGTACCATATTGGAAACCCAATTGGAGTGCCTGACTGGAAAAATGATTTTGGCTTTTAAAAGTTTATTAAGTTCTGATTTGATTTGACTTTCGAGATTTGGATGGATCTTTCTCAACTTCTGTTGAACAGGTTTAATATTAGGAAGCATTGGAATTGTATGTTGAATAATCGAAGTATCATACGTTTTTAAATCATCATAATTCCAAGAAAAAACAATTTTATACTTGTTCAGAAGTTTAATGAACGCATTCCTTTCCTCTGGTGTTAAATTGAGTCCTAAGTTAACGTTTTGAGGTTTAGAATCAGAACCAAGATTTACTAATTCAAACTTCAAGGTAGAGCTTTGAAGTTTAGTATTAGTGACTTTCTTGAATCTGTCTTTAATGTCATATAAATCCTCTAAATTAATAACAGATTTTGGAATGGGGTTTTCATTACTTTTTGAAGCAATTTGTAAATCATGATCATCTTCGTCAGTAATTTTCTCATCATATGATTTCTCTGAGGTCATGAAATTTAGAATATCTTGATCATGATAGAATACTCTCCAATTTGTAACATTATCTGGGACAGATGGACGAAAAATCAATTCTACAGAAAACCTATCAGGACTGCAATCTTCAGCAGGTAGGAGTTTAGATGCAACATTAGCTAACAAGTCAACTGATGTATTCTGATTCCTAGGAATAGGAGAAATATTGAATGCTAAAAAATGAGTGGTAAGATATTGTACTAGGGTTTGATAGTGTTTAAGATGTCCTGAAAGGCAATGAATAGTATTCCTAACTTGTTTTATCACAATTTCGGAATCACCAAAGACTTTCAAGTATTTAACATCTAACCCTATAGCTTTATAAAGTCCTTGAACCAAGGCTTCATATTCTGCGGTATTGCTAGTACACTCAAATTCTAACCTACATGACAGCATGGTTTTCTCCCCATCTGGATCAATTAAGATGTATCCAGCTCTAGCTCCATCACTAGACTTTGATCCATCAAAATATAACGACCAAAATAAAGATTTGACTATTCGCTTATCTACAATTACATCAGAAATATTTACAATTCTGGAAGAATCAGATTGTGAAAAATTTTCTATCTGAGAAACAAAAGTATTTACAGAAAAAGGTGATTGAGGAGCTTCGAAGTTTCCAAGAAATGATTCAGCAGAATAACCTCCAAGAATATTGTTGTTGAATGCCACAGCCTCATTAGGTTGTTCGAATTCAGTGACAGTGTGCGTCATATGTTTTTCTTGTTCGATTTTGATTTGATTTGGTTTCCCTTTGTAGGGAAGCCACATATGTGAATAATCAGTCGAGATATAACCATTAAGTTTCGCAGACTAGTCCCTGCTCAAGATTAATCCATAGAATTCAGGAATATCAGCAATCAGAATATCAATTCTTTGGACAATCCTAGGATCAGAAGCTAATCTGATAGTAACTGAATTGATTTCTCCTACAACTTGAACCTTAGAGTGATCCAATTGGACGATATGAACTGCTGATTTTTGTGGTTCGATATTCAATTTGGCACAGACAGAAGTAGGCATTATATTGGAGGAAGCTCCAGAATCAATCAAACAATTGTGCAGATTTTTATTGTACATCTCATAAGTCAAAAGAAAAGGAGGAGTTTGAGAATTTGAATTTTCCCCAATGAGCACAATATCAGTAGCATCTACCTTATCTGGTGGCTTACCAGTTCCTCTTGCTGCTTTTGCAACTACACCGCTTGGTAAAGGAGCAATTGGTGTAGCGTTTAATTCTTTCAATAACAACTTTTGCTGGTGTTTTAGTTTGCTGAGTTCATGTAAGGAAATATTAGCTTTGATCTTTTTCATGTCCTCGACAATGTTGTATTCCATAGAATCTGACACTATTAAAGTCTGTGCTGTTGATGTAGGAGGATTAGAAGGGGATGGCTGATTTTGAGTAGGTAATGGAGAAGTTTTCTTTATAGGGGATTTGTCTTTGGTACTTGGAGTTGTAATTTTCTTTTTAGGAACTGTTTGCACTGGTTCCGTTGTGGATTTACTCCTAGTACTTACAGGCATATCTTCTTCACTATCAGAATTACGGAGAATAAAATCCCACATTCCATTCAATTCAGCTATTTCTTCATTTTCATTGTTTTCATTTGATACTATAGATATGTCTTCTTCCTCTTCCTCTTCTTCTGATTCTGCATTAGAGATTGCATTAGGAGGTTTAGATTCAACTTGGTTTCTTCTAAAATTTCAGAATGGTTTCTTGGTAGAAGTTTCAGCCACTTGTTTTTTAATTTCAACCATTTCATTTGACATAGTTTTAAGAACTTTCTGTAAACCTTCCATGTCGTATGGATCTTTGGCCTTTTTCTTTGAATCTTCTTTAAAGCTGACTTTCTTTGATTTCCTTTCCTCGATAGA
The DNA here is from genome assembly GCA_034641835.2 of Pinus albicaulis. Lineage (NCBI taxonomy): Eukaryota > Viridiplantae > Streptophyta > Pinopsida > Pinales > Pinaceae > Pinus > Pinus albicaulis. Next base: position 1,674,034,082 of record CM076575.1, on the reverse strand, counting down.
ATTTTTCTTTTCCAGAGAAGTAATTCGTTTTTCTACTACAATAGCTTCTTTCATATTCTCAGCTAATGTAGGCTTTGCAGCTCTGTCCACGAAAATTGCTATGTTTGAGGGTAAGGCAGTTATGTACCATTCAATTCTGACTTGTTCACTGGGCTGTGAATCTGTGTGAATTTTGTTCAAGAGTTTGTTGAATCTAGCATTGAATTCTTTAATGGGTTCCTTGGGTTCAATATTCAAATTTGAGAGGTCATTGAGTAAAGTTTCTATTGATCGGTCATCTCCAAATTTGGTTAAAAAATGATCTGCAAAAATGTCCCAACTTGTTATGGATCCTGATGGTAATGAAAAATACCATGATCCTGCTACTCCCTGGAGAGTATAAGGGAATAATCTAACTACAACATCTTCATGTATGACTCCATTCAAATTAATAGCGAGCATAAAGTTATTGATATGTTCTTCAGCTTGAATGTTAAGATCTGGGCTAAACTTTGGAAGCCATTTTCCAGGATTGTCTGGTAAATCATGTAAAGGTGCAGCCATGTTGACTGCCCCTGGAGTAGACCATGGTCTCTGTGCCATTATTGGAACAACTATCGGAGGGATAGTAGAAACTGGTGGTGTTTGAATAGAAATTGTTGGAATAGATGATGTTGAGATTAATGATGTGGAAACTACCGTACTTTGTTGAGAAGGGATTTCGGAAACAGGTATTTGAATATTAGATGTTGAACTTATATTGCTTACTAATTCCGATTGAGTTTTTCTTGTCTTGACTCTACTAGGTAAAGGGAATTATTTTGGAGAAATACCAAGTTTTTCACTTTGAAGCCTAGTAAGAGGTTTTGAAGAAACAAATTTTGAAGTTACACTAACTTCAGATATTTCAGACTCTTCTAGAGATAATGAGAATCCTTTCAATTTATGAATTAAATCTTGAACTTTGGGAGACTCAGGATTTTGATTGTCTGAATATTTTGAGATTTTGGTAGTGGGTGTCTGAATATTTTCTGCAATTTCTTCTCTAGGATTTTGAATTTCAGAAGAAATTGAAGAAGTTAATGAGGGTGTTTTGCTCTCAGAATGGCTTGTGGATAAAAATTTACTTGTCATTCATAGCTCATGCCCTCCTTCTAGCGCAAAAAATGTTGAAGCCTAGAAAATCTCTGCTTCAAACATCGGGGAAAACCACTCAGTCGAGACATTAAGACAGCTCCTTTTCCGTTTGGTATGGTGGCTCCGATTGGATTTAAAGGACCAGTTTCCTTATAACTAAATGGATTGGTTTGAATGGGTGGAAATGGAACTAAATTAACTGAAATAAAACTATCTAATTTAAACTAAATACTGGTAAAGAAATTTTAACACTAACCCGGGTAATTATATGTGAATACAACTTTAGATTGTTCCAATTTAACAATAACCATGAAAATGTATTATTATTTAAATTGAAATGTGCAGAAACAAATAAAGATAACTCTGTTTAAGAAATTAAACAGAGTTGTATTAGCATATTGCATTCATCATTGTATACCATCTACATATACACTTATAAAAGATAGCGTTTCAATTATACTCATAAATGATATATAAAAGGAAGCGTTGTGAAAACAAATATATATATAAATGATAGCAATTTTAAAGTGAATATCATAAGACAAAATAAATCAACAATGAAAGGATAGAAATACCTCATTCATCTTGAAGACTTTCAAATGCAATGTGATACTCTAATCCAGTAACTCTGATGCAAAATCAAATTCCAAGGTACAGAAATGCAACACTTCAAAGATAATTTTGCATGAAAATCACCAGATGTGATCCTTTTTAAAAATATATAAGACAATGGAGTATAGAAATGCAATCTCCAAGTCCAAAAATATTAAGATCCAGGACCCCTCTCTAAATGCATGAGAATGGTTTAAATACTATTTAACTAAATCTAAAAATAGTTTATTACAAAAATTAAGGATTCGGTTCAATGACCGTCCTTTTCTTAGGCTAAAATACAGTGAAATTAAAACTAAATCTATCTATATATGAACTTGATCTTTAAATTTGCAGGCATCTAGCATATTTTTGAGAAGATGCGGTTGACCGACTTCGGAATTCAACTATCCTGAAAAGACAGAGTCGGCAAGTGTAGGAGAAATCTTCTCTGTAGCATTGATGATACAATTAAGCGCACTGTGCTGACTGTGTGGCTTCACCAAGTACATCCAGTATGAGTCCCAATTCAATCTCGTCAGCCCTTGGATAGATTTTTCTCTTTCTTCTGCCTTTTTCCTCCATTCTGTTTGCAGTTGACTTGCCTGTGGGAGATATCCTGGAACAGTTTCAGGAATCAAATTAGCTTTGTGTAAATTTTCATTTACACAATCAGTAAGAATGTTTGCCGCTGTAGCCGCCTCCTCTGCTGCCTTTTCTGCCCTTTTGATTTGTGCATTTTCCTTTATTTGAGCTTATTGCTCTATTAATATGCAATTACATCTTGATTTTGCTTCGCCATTTTCTCATATCATACTTTAGCCAAAGTAGTTTCGTTTTTATCGATTTTACCTTTCGCAGTAATTTTCCTCTGTGCCGAACACGCTCCTCATCTTTTTCTTTACTCAACATGAAGTGCCTTGAATTTGGTCAATGTTTCCTCATTTTGTTTTACAGTTATTTCAAGTCTTCTTCAACTCCCGATTTTTCCCAAGAAGAGCTTTATGTTTCTCTGAGAACTTTTGACCTCCAACAGCTTTTTCAGTAACTTCGAAAAGCTCTATAGAGGATAAATTTTGGCAAATTACATACCTTATCTTGTGGTAGAAACTGCGTCAATTTGCCCACTTGGATGTTTGAACTTGTGAACATCGTCTAACACATTTTTTTTTTGGTACTGTCCACCCATGTTTATTTTTCTTCAATGGCTCATCTCTTTTGGTCCATTCTTGTGTGCATTCTGACAAATTTGTATGTTCTTTGGCAAATTCTTTCATAACTTGCTTATTATGAGGCGCATGAGGTTCTGGCAACTTATACATCAGCCTCACGTCTCCAGTAGAGGGGCAAACTCGATTCGTTCTTCAAATGGGTTTTAAATTTCTGTCGAAGTATTTAGATATCGGTGCTATCCGGCACCCATTTTACCATGTCCGTATGCGGGAGGGTAACCAATAACCACCGCTATTCTATGCAGAAATGAGCAAGCCAGTTCTCTAAGGGTTGCCTCAGACGTATTACTGGAACCTGTTGTAGCTACAACTTTCATCACCACATGATTTTCTTCCTCTAACAGATTATACATTCCTTCCCAAGTGGATATACCGGCATCCTTATTACAAGCGGTGTCTGCATATAGCGAAGCCATGTCTTTGTTTTCAGAATTCGAGCTCTTCTCCTTCTTACCCATAGTGTTTAGTGAAAGCTTTGTATAGACGTTTTCTCCTTCGTGTCTACGTTTTATGAGTCAAATGAGAGTAATGGCATGAGAAAGGTGATGAGACTGTTTTAAATGCGAAGGCGGATGAAATATATTTTAATCGTGAAACGACTTTCAATCTAAACACAATCTCATTTACCATTAATAATCAATCCAATCATTTAATTTAATCATTAAAGCGCATAACAGATTTGATATGTGGGAAGATTGCCTTTGGATAGCACACCTACATGAATCTGCGACATTGCGATCTGTGATTTGCTGCGCAATATCGCAATGTCGCAATATCACAATATCGCAAAATGAAGTCATCGCAGTTATGTAAAATAGCGCAAAAGTGAAAATTGTGCAATAGCGCAAAAGCGCACATCGCAAATCTCGCAAAAGCGCAAAATTGAAAAGAGCGCAAAAGATATTCATTAATCACTTCTGTTTTCTGCGCTATGCGATCTGCGACCAATGTGTTTGTTGTATAAGCTTTTGGGATCGCATTATCTCAAAAGCGCAAAATCGCATTTTCAGTTTTATAAAAGATATATACCATTTTGCTATGGATGCGCTATTTTGTTTAAAGAGCAATTTTATTATAATATATCATAAACTTAAGTGTTTCTTAATGTTATTTCTAAGGGATTTCTATAAGTTTATGATAGAAAGTTTTATTTGAAAAGGAAAACAAATCCTAATTGATTTTTTGGATTTTTTAACTAAGGGTCCCCATTTATTTAGTATCATTACTAATATTAAATAAAAGGGGGGTTGTTGCTGGTCACAACAGGACCATAGTACTTTGGCGATAATTTATTATCCTTCTTAGCTTTCTTGAGGGACATTTGTTTGTATGGTTGTAGCCGTAAAAATACCTAATCTCCTACATCAAACCTTCTCTCGCTGCGATGTTGATCTGCCTAATGTTTGATTCTATTTTGTGCCAAATTCAGGTTATCCTTTAAGAGTTGGAGAACTTCTTGCTGACGCTCGATGTGATCTTCCACTTCTTGAACCTTCAAATTTTCCCTTAAAGATGATGTGATGGATGGTGGATGATATCCATAAAGTGCCATAAATGGGGTCATTTTTGCTACAGTATGGAAGGAAGTGTTATACCCCCATTCAACAAGAGGTAACCACTTGACCCATTGTGTTTGTTTATCAAATACAAAACAACGAATATATCCTTCCAAACATTTATTTACTATCTCAGTTTGACCATCAGATTGAGGATGATAAGATGAGCTATGAGCTAATTGAGTACCCAAACAAGAAAAAAACTCCGTCCAAAAATTTCCAGTAAAAATGGGATCTCTGTCGCTCACAATAACCCTTGGGCTTCCATGTAGCTTTTGAATTCTGTCCATAAATGTAGTAGCAATTGTAATTGCTTTAAATGGATGAGATAATGCACAAAAGTGTGCATACTTGGTAAGTCTATCAACTACCACCATGATGACATTCTTTCCTTTGGACTTAGGTAAACCTGTGATAAAATCCATTGAAATCTCCTCCCAACGTTGACTTGGAATGGATAAAGGTTGTAGAAGTCCCGGGGTCTTAATTGTCTCAACTTTATTCTGCTGGCAAACCAAACATTCCGCCACAAAATTTTGAATATCAGATTTAAGGCCATCCAAAAAAAATTCTTTCTTCACCCTGTGGTAAGTTTTTAAAAATCCTGAGTGTCCTCCTAAAGGAGAAGTGTACAATTCCAGAAGAATTTTTTGTTTTAGTTGGGAATTCTTACAAAGATATAAGCAATATTTGTACCATCAGGAATCATTTTTCCAACTAAATGTGTCAGTTGTACCAGGCTCTTTCTGCAACTTTTGAATGAGTGTCCATACATCTTTATCCTTCTTCCATTCATCTCTTGCTTCAGTTATCCAATCTGGTTGGATAATAGAAATGGCACAGAGCAATGCTTCCACCTCTTCATTCTTTCTTGAGAGTGCATCTACAACAACATTAAGCTTTCCTTTTTTGTAGATTATTTCAAAGTCATAACCCAACATCTTTGTGACCCATTTTTGCTGCTCTTCTGAAGATAGTCTTTGTTCCAAAAAGTATTTAAGACTATCATGATCAGTTTTTACCTTGAAGTGTATTCCCATTAGGTAAGTTCGCCATTTATTTAGTGCATGCAGTATTGCTAACATTTCCTTCTCATAAATAGGTTTCTGTAAATACTTTCCTTTGATTGGACGACTTTCAAAAGCAATGGGTCTTCCTTCCTACATTAAAACAGCACCAATTCCATTTCCTAAGGCATCACGTTCCACAATAAAGGTTTTTGTGAAGTCTGGCGTAGCTAAGACAGGTGCTAGGCACATTGCCTCTTTAAGATGTTCAAAGGCCTTAGTTGCTTCAGGAGTCCATGAAAATGCATCTTTCTTCAATAATGTTGTTAGAGGTGCCGCTATTCTCCCATAATTCTTAACAAACTTGCGATAATAGCCTGTTAACCCGAGAAATCCTCGCAACTGCTTTATTGTCTTGGGGACTTTCCATTCCTTAATGGCTTTAATTTTGTTAGGGTCTAATTTAACACCCTCGTGAGATATAATATGACCCAGATATTCCACCTCTTGTACTGCAAAGAAACATTTGGATGTTTTTGCATATAATTGTTTCTCCTGCAATAGTTTGAGCACCCTGTCAACATGTTCAACATGATCCTTCCAAGACCTGCTGTAGATTAGTATATCATCAAAAATACTAGCACAAATTTTCTAAGGAAGGGTTTGAAAATGGAATTCATCAACCCTTGAAATGTAGAAGGTGCATTGGTAAGGCCAAAGGCATGACCAAAAATTCATAATGACCCTCATGAGTTCGAAATGCTGTTTTTGGAATATCTTCAGTCTTCATTCTAATTTGATGATATCCTGAACGAAGATCCAACTTGGTAAAATAAATTGCTCCATGTAATTCATCCATTAATTCATCAATCACAGGAATGGGAAATTTATCTTTAATGGTGAGCTTATTGATCTCCCTATAATCCTGACACATTCGCCATGATCCATCCTTCTTGTGTACCAATACTACAGGAGCAGAGAAAGAACTTTGACTAGGTTGAATTATACCCGCCTCTAACATTTCTGCAATCATATGTTCAATTTCGCTCTTTTGGACGTAAGGATATCTATAAGGCCCGATGTTTGGAGGAACACTTCCTGGAATCAAATGAATAGCATGATCATGATCACGAATAGGTGGGAGTCCTTTGGGAGTTTCAAACACCTTGGAATGATTGTCCAAGACTTGTTGTAGATCTACAGAAATAGATGATTTTGATGTCGGAACTTCTAGTGAGCATAATTGTGCAATTACTCCTCATTGTCCTTTATTTAGAAGTTTTTTCATGACATTAGAGCTTATTATCCTTCCCGGCTTCCCTTCAATACCCCGTAATTCGACTTCCTTTCCTTCTGAAAAAAAATTCAAGAAAAGTTCTTGAAAATTAAAAGCTACCGTCCCCAAAGATTGTAATCATTGTACTCCTAGTACAACATCAGCACCTCCCATAGGAATGGAAAGCATTGGACTAGTCAATACATATTCCCCCATGGTTAGCTTGATATTATGGCATTTTCCAGAGCAATTTATGGTTCCTCCATTTGCAACCATCACTTGACATTCTGGTGCTGGGTATAGGAAACAATTTAATTCCTTGGCTACCTTACAATGAATAAAATTATGGGTGCTACCTGAATCAATCAACACTATTACCTTTTCTTCTTGATATGTCCTTCTATCTTGAGAGTTTGAGGAGTGGTAATTCCTGCCAATGCATTACACGATATGGTCGGACTCATTTCTTCCTCTTCTTGGGTTGGTTCCCGGTGTATATCCTCTTCTTGTTCATTTTCTTCTTCCTCTTCACAATCTATGTAAAATAATTTCTTCTCAACACACTTATGACCTTTAGTGTATTTTCTATCACAACTGTAGCAAAGCCCTTTTGCTCTTTTTTCTTCCAATTTTTGTGGTTTCAACCTTGTAGGTTGTGGAAATCTAGGCGTAGCAACACTTCCTTCTTTATAGAATTGAGTGGTAGGCTTCCTTGTCGCCATAATTTTACATTCAACTTTTCTTGCCAACCTGAATGCCTTCTCCAATGAATCAGGTTCTAGAACACGAACTTCATGTTGAATGTTATCCTTTAAAGTGCTAATGAAGAGATCAATCCTGTGTTCCTCTGGAATATCAGTTACCCTTATATTCAATTTTTGGAAGTCCTCAATGTGCTGCCCCACTAAACCCTTTTGTTTAAGATTTATCAATTGGCTAAAGAAGGTGTTGCTCTTTGTATCCTCATAATGTGCTATCATTTCCTCTGTAAAAATTGACCAAGTGACAATTTTTTTATGGGAGAAAAGCCATCGATACCATACAAATATATTTTGTTCTAAATGTAAAGTTGCAATGCGTACCTTTTGTGTGTTTTGCACATTATGGAGATCAAAATATTGCTCCATCTGTAGTATCCATGTTACAGGATCCTTTCCATCAAACTTCCTCATATCCATCTTTGGAATATGGTGGTTCTTCCCGCCAACATCAGAGTTTATGAGATCACAATTAACATTATTTTGTTCTCAACATGAGGTTCTTCTACTATCTTTTCACCATTAGGAAACCTTTCTTGTATCAACTTTGTCAAACCTTCCATGTCTGCTTTTAGAAAATTCTTCATGTTTTCCATTTTAGCTTCCATGCCATCCATCTTAGCTTCCACGCCTTTCTTCAAAACTTCCATTTCATTTTTTGTTGCTCTTTGCGAGAGCGAAATTTGGTGCACTTGCTCTTATAATTTTGATAGATCATGTTGCAATTCTTCATCTTCATGAGTTATAGTAGAGCCTTCTGAAGGCTTAATGGGTGTGGAATTATTTTTACGGGGCATATTTTAGAATAAAATACTAATATCTATTCTACAATATGCCCTTGGAATCAATTCAAATTGATTCTTCAAACAAGACTTATGCAATTTCGGAAAAAAAAAATACACACTTTTTTCTTGATTTTGAGGAGGTCGATATTGAAATTGGATTGTCTCTATGATTTCGGCTCTTCAATATCTGAAATTCAGCACTGAAGTAGCCCTCTAAGTTCTCTTTTGAATGCCATAGGTCTGACCTGATTTGGATTCTCCAAGACAAAGTTATGTCCAATCTCCCACAATGAACTAATTATGGACTGGTTCAGTAGAGCGAACTTGTATGACTTTCCACGTGTTACTGTCTCATCCTTCTCCTCTGAAATTGATAGAAAAGAAACTAAAATCCATGTGCTTGCGACAAATTTTTACGGCACTCCAATCTGATTCTCAGAGAGAGATTTATTGAATGTTTCCCACGATCACCTCTTTGAGATGAAATTCGGGAGCCTGAAAACGCACTATATTCCATAGATCATATCTCCAAAATTATTTCAAACCAAGCTCTGAAATTTTTTGAAGTTTTTCCTTAGGATTTCAGCTTCACACCCTAAAAATTTTAGATTCTGAACCTTTGTAGAAAAACTGTTATAGCGCAAATTCCACGATGACCTGTTTAGGAGCCTGAAAACAGACCTAACTTCCACAGATCATATCTCCGAAAATATTGTGAACCAAGCTCTGAAATTTTTAGACGTTCTTCTTTAGGATTTTTTCTTCGCACCCTAAAAATTTCAGCTTTTGAAACTTCATATAAAAAACGTTATAGCGAAAATGCCACGATGACCTGTTTGGAGCAGCGAAACCCTAGAATCCAAAGCTCTCATACCAAATGTTGTGTAACCAACTCCAAAAATAGAAGAAAAGAGATATAAATGCCTTAGAAATAAGCCACTTCGAGGGGGAAACCTCCAATACATTACATAAATGAACAGTTCTTGGATGATACAATTTACAAAACCTCCTTTCTATATATAGGAGTCCATGTGGCCATAATGTAATCCTAGTGGGCCACAATGTAATCCTAGCCGACCTAACAATAATAATTTAAGGGCACAATAATAAAAAAATGGGGGTTACAAGGGTACAATAATAACAATAAGGGGGTTACATCAATAACAATAAGGCACTATACTAGTAATATAGGGACCTAACACTCAACCTTTTTAGCTTTAAGATTCAAATTTCATGCTTTATGCTTAAGCATGTGCAATGTAGGATCACATGGTGTGACTGAAGACTTAGACAAGCTTTCTATAATAAGTCCAAAGACCAAAGTTGGATGAGTATATGCTATCTTGAAGTCTCACCTTAAATTCTTAGTATTGTTGGTGTTGTATATTGTGATACTTATCTTGGAGTTCTAGTCAACAAAATATAAAAATCAATTTTTTCTATAGTTTTATTTGAAATCACACAAACACACACGCACAAAAAAACACACATATCTATATTTTTAAGACACCCATCAAATCAAAATTTTTAACATTTAGGTAATTATCGTTAGTGACATGAAAATTTTTAAATGGTCATCATTTAACGGTTAAATAAGGAAAATAGAGGTAAATTTTTGTCAACTTTAACCCCTTAATACACATATAGAGTTGTTTTTATAGATTTACTTTCTCACCTTGTAAGAACTCTCGTTAAAACTCCATTTAATAAAGTTAATAAAGAAAAAATAAGATCAAGCTCATGGGACACGTACTCCAAGATGAATGTTTGGGAAAAACATAGTGATTGGGATCACTTGTGATTGTTAAATGGATATGGAAACTGGAAAAAGAAATGGAAAAGGAAAAGAGGAATTAATTGACATTTTATTTATGAAAATATTGGAAAATATGATAAAAGGAAGGTGAAAGGTCACAGGTTGCATGTGTGGAGTAAATTGAAGGAAAAATAGAGAAAATGAAAAAAATAGAGTCTTAAATGACAAAAAGACTTCTAAGGACTACTTCACAACCTTTTTTCACTTTTAGCTTGGATCTCGCTTTTATTATCTCTCTCTCTCTCTCTCTCTCTCATACTCGTGCATACATGTTTCTTGGAGCACTCTTGGAAGATTATGGAATACTTTGAAATTTATGGAAGAAGGCAAAGGAATAGAAGGAAAGTGCAAAAGAACAACATGATCAACCACTACGACGGGTTTGATTTGCAAGTATCGAGTTGCATCTATGATTTCCTTACTTGTTTTGGCATGCATGGCATATGCATGTGGTTTTTTGGTTATGAAATTTCATTGGCATGGATGATTCGATAGATTGATAGTGGTTTTTCCTAAGCCTTTCCATTTCTTGGATAGCCATGATGTTGGTGGTTTTCCCTTTTGTTTTATTATGTGTTCTCATGTTCCTTATGGCTTTGTGTTGGGTTAGAAGTCTGTGGATCCTTTTCTGGGAAAACTCTCTAGAAGTTGTACAAAAAATTGGGTTGGGTTACTAGTCCTGGAAACCTGTTGACCAGTGGTTGTCATTGATGTCAACCCAAGTAGCACCAAGGGCTACCTTGATCTTGCATGGTAATTGTGACCTAAAAAATTACTATATTCTGGGTCAAGAATATTTTTTATGGTTTCTAATTTTTGAGATGTTTCTGTTGATATATGGCACGTCATGTAATTCTTCATAGTTTGAAAGATATTCATATTTGAAGTTTGTAACCCTAGTTAGTGGGCTAAAACCCCATGGGGTTGTGGCATGGGTCATTGAAAAGTCAATAATTAATAATTTGTAATCTCCTAAAATCCCTCCCACTTTCACTTGTTGAGGTCCCTCTCAACCTAAGAATTTAGATAAATTGTGATACTCATATCCTCCTTATGTATGGATTTTGCTACCTGAAACAGGTCATCGTCGAATTTTCGCTCTAAATTTTTTTCTAAAAAGGTTCAGAAGCTAAAATGTTTATGAGGTGAAGCAAAAATCCTAAGTAAGCTCTATAAACATTTCAGATCAAGGTGCACAACATTTTTAGAGATATGATCTGTGGAAGTTAGTGTTCTTGCGGGCTCCTGAACCTCATCTCAAATAAGTGACCTTGGGAAAATCATCATAACTCTCTCTCTGAGTATCAGATTGGAATTCTGTAAAAAGTGGTAGATAGTGCATGGAATTTATTTTTCACTGTATCAATTTCAGAGCTAAATAAATAAACAGTGATACGTGGAATATCATACAAGTTAGCTCTACTGAACCAGTCCATAATTAGGTCATTGTGAGAGATTGGGCATAACTCTCCCTTGAAGAATCCAAATTGGGTGAGACCTATGGCATTGGAAATAAGACTCAGAGGACTACTACAAAATTGAAAATAACATATTGGGGATCCAAAATAATAGAGATACACCAGATTCAATATCGAGCTCCTAGAAGGCAAGAAAAATCTAGATCATGTGTTGTCAAGGGCTGCAAAGGACCAGAATTTCTAGGGAAGCAAAGAAAAGAAAGGTGCAGTAGAGGGTAGCATGAAAAGAGTGGAAATCAGGGTTCATAATAGAAGCAAGAAGTTCATTACATGAATACTTCAAGTTGGCAACACTGGATACAGTCACTGTAAAGGTATCATTGTACTAAGTCATTGTAAATACATCATTGTAAAAATTGTACTAGTGTCTATCTACCAAGAGTTGAAGAGGCAGTTTTGGGAGGTCTAGGATCATCATTAGGTGGTTGTGTCATAGTTGGGGTTATTGTCTAGTATGTATTCTTCTTCTACATCATTCTATATCATTGTAAAGTGGATCATTTTCCTTGGTATGAGAGTCCATTCTTATTTTATTCCTCTATAGGGTGGCAGGGTGGTGCTAGGTTCATGCATGAAGTCACCAATAGGTTCAATCTTGTGAAAATTCCAGGGTGGTAGGGTGGTTCTAGGGTGATTTGTATCTCATTGGGTGTTGGGGCATCCGTTCAGTTGACTACTGAAGAATCTCAAGCGTTGGAGAGTCCATCCAGTGGGAGCTAGAGAAGAATGATTTTCTAGATTCTAGGAAGTTGGAGCTTTATTTTCAATTGGAGTTGAATATTAAAGAATTATTAGAAAAGCATTCAGAATGTTTTTGTCCGAGAGAGGGTTTCCACCTTCAAAACTGTGTGCATTTGTGTTCCTTTAGTTTACTCCTATAGTTGTACAAACACTGATAATAATTGAATATTAACTAATTCTCTAATTGAAAGGAATACTGATTCACCCCCCCTCTTAGTATTTCCATCAATTGGTATCAGAGCTTGGTTCCTTCAATCATAGTTTAACAACTGGAAGGAGGTCATGGAGTATACCAAGAATGGTGTACCTATGTTCAATGAAAATAATTATGCACTCTGGAAAGGAATTATGGAGGTCTATCTCTTGACGCAAGGTTATGAAGTATGGGACACTGTTCAAAATGGATTTACATCAATTGCAGATGAACAAGGTAAGAATAATTTGGTAAATAATGTAAAAGAAAAGAATATTACTATCAGTGGACTTATTAAATCTTCTTATCATAAGGTGTTGGGTTATAAAACCGCTAAAAATGTATGGGACAAGCTTGAGAATAAATATGCAGGTGACTCAAATGTCAACAAAGCAAAGCTTCAAATCTACAAAGCCAAATTCGAGCAACTCAAAATGAAAGAAGATAACAGCATTGCTGCATAGTTCCAACACATTGATTAAATAACCAACACTCTGGAAGGATTGGGAGAGTCTTTTGATGAGAATACTATTATACGAAAGATTCCTATAACATTACCAGGGAGATTCAACCCAAAGGTATTGGTCTTAGAATATAGTGCAAATCTAGAAAAACTCAGCAAAGAGGAATTACATGGAATTCTCATAGCATATGAAATGAGACTTGATGAAGAAGAGGGTACTTCACATCTAGAAACTAAGTTTACTACATCTAAGAAAACCAATAAGGAGAAACAGCCTTCAAAGGCACAAACCTGCACCTACAAGTGTGAAGAAAAGGAAAATGATGAAGGAGTTTTTTTAGATGGAGAATATGCTTACTTTACGAGAAAACTAAAAATTGGTAAGGGAATATTCAAGGGTGAACTTCCATTGATATGTTTTTACTGTGGTGAGGTTGGGCATTTCATAGCAAAATTTCCGAACAAAAGTGATGGAAACTCAAAAGAAAAGAAAGGCTTTAATAAATTCAACAAGAAAATAAAAAATAAAGGATTTAAAATGAACTTTATCTCTAAATAAGATATCTCATCATCTGATGAAGACAATGACAGCGAAGAAGGATCCAATGAGAGAGTATTATTTATGGACGAGCACATTAAGCAAGAGGTATCAAAAAATGACGAAGAAGGGATGACCATAGAACAATTTTATGGATGAGAACATTAAGCAAGAGGTATCAAGCTTATAAAAGAGCTCAAGGATGAGAGGATCCATTCCAATACACTTGAATAACAAGTTCAAGGTCTCAAAATTGAAGTTGAAGAACACAAATGTATTGAAGAGTCACTTCAAAAGAAGTTGGAAGAAAATAACCAATAAAGGGAAGCATTAGATGCCGAAGTAGTCTCGCTGCGTAAGAAAGTGGAGGGAAAAACTATCCAAAAATATGCCAACAACTCAAGGGCATTGGAAGAACTCATCAACAATCAACAATCTTACAACAACAGAACTAGCCTCAGTTACAAAGAAGAAGAAGCGAGACCTTCTACAACAAAATACAATGAACCTATGAGATCTTACATGCATGTAGACTTCATTGGACAAGATTCACAAGAACATCCTTGGAATACGATTCCTCGACAAAGATTTCCATCCAAGTAACAACATAATTTTCATGGCTATTGTTATTCATGTCGAAAATTTGGTCATAAATTTGTAGAATGTCGCATGTACCCTAGAAGCCAATACAATTCCAGGAGATCTGTCAAATATGAACCTCCCAAGGCTCAAAAAAACATCAATAGATTTTAACATTTAAGAAATAATATGGAATGTTAAAAATTTTAGAAATTTGGACACATATCTAGAGACTGCAGACTTGAAAATCCTCCAGAAGAATCTTCGTAGCCACAAAACGAATGAACATGGAAGAAGAAGAAAATTGATAATCGTGCTCTCACTCTCAAGACTCAAAACAACAAAGATGTGTGGTATGTTGATAACAGTTGCTCAACGCATATGACTGGAGATAGAAATAATTTTGTATCTATCAAAGAGAAGAAGGATGGAGCCGTGTCCTTTAGAAATGATGAATCTTCAAATGTTATAGGATCAACTATCGTCACTCTTAGAAGAAAATATGCTCTAGCCAAGAATGTTCTATTAGTTGAAAACGTGAATCACAATCTGCTCAATGTTGGAAAAATTTGTGATCAAGGACACACAATACTATTCAACTCCACAAAATGTGAAATCAGGAAAGGCACGTATGGTGAAATTTTGGTTACAACAAGTCGAGCTCCAAATGACATATATGTTCTAGATGAAGCAACTAAAGAACGTCTAATAGCTAAAGAGGATGATATAATATCTGGAAGACATGATGATCAAGTAAGTAAGAACTTGCCTACAAAATTGCAAAGTGAGTTAGATATTTCTTTACTTGGTGAGTTGACATACTTCTTAGGGCTTCAAATATCTTAGTAAGAGAAATAAATTTTTATATTTCAAGCCAAGTACATCAAGGAAATGCTCAATAAATTCAAAATGGAAGATTGCAAACCCATCCTTACTTTGATTGTAACAGGTTGTAAATTGAGCATAGATGACTCATCTAAGGATATGGATCAAAGGTTGTAAAGATCTATGATTCGTAGTCTTCTATATGTAACAACATCCTGGCCAGATGTTATGCAAGCAGTTGGACAAGTAGCAAGATTCCAAGCAGCACCAAAAGAATCACATATTATTGTTGTCAAAACAATTCTTCGATATCTAAAGGGAACAACAGAATATGGCTTGTGGTATCCCAAGGGTAAAAATATCATTATTCAAGCATTTACAAATGAATATTGGGAAAGAAGCATCAATGATCGTAAGAGTACTCATGAAGCATCGAAATCTCTTCACCAAAAGCTTGGGATTCTCCCAAGTTCTCATTACATTTTCCTTATTAAGAATACAAAGGGGGAGTGGAAGTGTGTACAGGTCCGCAGGATGGTTGTGTGTCAGGGGGAGTTACACTTTGCCATTGATGTCAAAGGGGGAGGGAATTTTGTACAAAGAGGTGTCATGATCGTAGGGGGAGTACTTGTGTTGCCATCAATGCCAAAGGGGGAGATTGTTGATCAGTGGTTGTCATTGATGTCAACCCAAGCAGCACTAGGGGCTACTCCGATATTTCATGGTAATTTAAACCTAAAAATTACTATATTGTTGGTCAATAATATTTTTTATGGCTTCTAATTGTCGAGATGTTTCCGTTGATATATGGCACACCTTGTAATTCTTCATGGTTTGAGAGATATTCATGTTTGAAGTGTGTAACCCCAGCTAGTGGGCTAAAACCCCATGGGGTTGTGGTATGGGTCATTGAAAATTAAATAATTGATAATTTTTAAGCTCCTAAAATCCCTCCCAAGTTCACTTGTTGAAGCCCCTCTCAACCTAAGCATTTATATAAACTATGATCTTGATATCCACCTTGTGTAGGGAGTTCGCTACCTAAAACAGGTCGTCATGGAATTTTTACTCTAACGTTTTTTCTACAAAGGTTCGAAAGCTGAAATTTTTATGAGGTTACGCTAAAATCCTAAGGAAGTACCTACAAAAATTTCAGGTCAATATGCACAACATTTTCGAAGATATGATCTGTGGAATTCAGTTTTTTTGCAAGCTCCTGAACTTCATCTCAAAGAAGTGACCTTGGGAAAATCGCCGTAAATCTCTCTCTGAGTATCAAATTGGAATTATGTAAAATGTGGTAGATAATGCATGGAATTTATTTTTCGTTGTATCAATTTCAGATCCGAATGAATAAATAGTGACATGTGGCACACTGTACAATTTTTCTCTACCGAAGTAGTCCATAAGTAGGTTATTGTGAGAGATTGGGCATAAATCTCCCTTGAATAATTCAAATTGGGTTAGGCTTGTGGCATTGGAAAGAAGACTCAAAGGAATACTAAATAACCAAAAATATCATATTGGGGATTTGAAATAACATAGATACACTAGATTCAATATCGAGCTCCTATAAGGAAAGAAAAAACTAGATCATGTGTTGTCAAGGGCTGTAAAGGACCAGACTTTCTAGGGAAGCAAAGAAAATCAAGGTGATGTAGAGGGTAGGATGACAAGAGCAGAAATCAAGGTACAGAACAATAGCAAGAAGCTCATCACTTGAATACTTCAAGTCGGAAGCACTGCATACAGTCACTGTAAAGGTATCATTGTACTAAGTCATTGTAAATACATCATTGTAAAAATTGTACTAGTGTATATCTGCCAAGAGTTTAAGAGGCAGTGTTGGGATGTCTAGGATCAACATTATGTGGTTGTATCACAGTTGGGGTTATGGTCTAGTGTGTATTATTATTCTACATCATTCTATATCATTGTAAAGTGGACCATTTTCCCTTGTACGAGAGTCCATTCTTCTTTTATTCTTCTATAGGGTGGTAGGGTGGTGCTAGGCTGGTGCATGAATTCACCAATAGGTTCAATCCTGTGAAAACTTTAGGGTGGTAGGGTGGTGCTAGGGTGAGTTGTAGCTCATTGGGTGTTGGGAAATCCGTTCAATTCACTATTGAATAATCTCGGGCATTGGAGCGTCCATCCAGTGGGAACTAGAGAAGAATACTTTTCTAGATTCTAGGAAGTTTGAGCTTTATTTTCAATTGGATTTGAATATTAAATAATTATTAGAAAAGCATTCAGGTGGTTCGGAGAGGGTTTCCAACTTAAAAATTTTGTGCATTTGTGTTCCTTTTGTTTACTACTATAATTGTACAAACACTAATAATAATTGAAGATTAAATAATGCTCTAATTGAAAGGAATACTAATTCACCCCCCCTCTCAGTATTTCCAACAAAACCTTGGTTGGAAAAATAGTATTAATCCCTTATTGAGTTAAGCTACTAGTCCTAGAGCTTTGGTTGGAAAAACTCTCTAGAGCCCTGCGACAATTGTGATTTGAGTTAATATTCCTGCAGCCAGTTTGGAACAAAAGCTATAGAGCCCTAGATGACTTGGGTAGAGACCGATATGGTGACGGATATTGATGTCTAACCATGAGGTGGAATCACTGGTTGATAGATCTCAATAGATAGATCTCAATGGTTTATTCCAATAGATCTCACATTGATACTTGGAATATGGCATGGGGGTGATTGGGTGAAAGAGAGAATTATTTCAGCGCAATTTATGGTTTGGTGGTACTTGCAAGTCTCTGACTTGGCTGGATTTTTTATATGTTAATAACAATGATTTTTCCCTTGTATTTTATGAGTAAATGTATTTTTTATTATGTGGCTTTGAGGGTTGTTCTATAATTTATATCATTATGGTTATATGTTGGTTATATGCATGGTTTTATGAAAGACTTGAGTTATATCTCTCATCATGTTTTGGTTAGTAAATAAACTGTCAATGATGGTATGACCTAATAGATGATAATGAAACTAATTTGATATGGGATCATACCTTCTTGAAGATTCCCAGATAAATATGAGACCCCTATGATCATATGTGTCATTATGACCTGTAGATTAGATGTTCATGATGTGTTTGACGAAATTCCTGTCATGCTTAGAATGGGCTAGGTTAAGTCCTTAATGATGTTTTGATTTAAATGCCTTGTGTCTATGTTATCTATCATTTCGGAGAGTTTCATCAAGTTCTGGGCATAGGTTTTTATCCTATCCCTAAAAAAGTGGCTATATCTAGGGATCATTGGCACAAAACTGAGTGAAAATGTCTATAGTCACTGGGATGCAGACTTATGTGAGTGACCGAAGGGTCTTTGTTGTTTTCTTTCCTTGTCAAGGGAGTGAATAAGATACCAGGTCAGTGAAAATATAAGTTAACTCAGGAGTTGGGTACCTAGAGTGGTATCATAGCATTGTTCAAACCTTTCTCTAGATGGGAACAATGTGTTTCTCATCCATGCCTATAGGTTGTATATGTGCTTGTTATGTATGCACCGTGGTAGTCATTGTTACGGTTTTGTTTTCATGTAGAATATTATGAACTTTTGTTGGGATGTGTTTTCCATGAATGCATGTCATATGCACATGTATTTGTTATGCATGTTAGTTTCGATATGTTTTTATGCATGAATTTTATGGCCATGTTTTTCATGCATGATGGCATGGTATAAAGTTGGTGTTGTCATGCATGAAGTTGTCATATTGATATGATTATGTTTATACATGTATTATGCTAATCTATATTGATCTTGCAGATGAGAAAGTGTCCCCTAAACTTCACGGAGCTACATTTGATTATGTTGGTTTATTTAACATAACATGTTTACAGGAATAATATCAAATATGACAAGAAAAATGGTGGACTACAGGTCACATAACTCTCGCAATAGATCAGATGAGAAAAATGGTGATGAGTACTCCCCTCACTGAAAAAACACTTTGAGAAGTTTGAAGGCAGAGATAAGAAGTTGTAAATGTTGAGATTTCAACAAGATGATGAGCTTAGTGGAAAGAAGTCGCCTTCACTAAGTGGGCCCGCAGGCTGTTTTTGGCACAAAGTCTATTTTTAGACATATGGATCATATTCTATGAGTTGTAGGATGCTATTTGTGGATGGTTGGTCAAGTTGGAAAAATATATGGAAATCTATTTTTAGACATATTGGGCGGAATCTATTTTTAGATTTCCAGTCTAAAAATAGATATGTCAAATATTATTAGCTCTTAATAATATTTGGACTCTAAACATTATCTTATTCTCTTGGAGCACTTCAGTTAGTGCGAGATGTAACACGGAAGTGGCCAGTAATTACACTATTCCTGAGGGTTATGTGGAGCTATTGCATGGATACTTCAGTTAGAACTCATGTGACAGAGTTTGGTGGAGTTGATTGAGGAGTTAATGGAATTGTATTCAGTTTAACTAATCTAAACAAGTTGAGCTATTTGTATCTAGTTTAACTGATTGATACAACTAGTGAAGAGTGGTGTGAATTAATTATTAATTAATTCACTAATTATAAACTCATTAATCAACTAAATAATACATCATTTAACTTCAGTGCATGGACAATTTCATTGGAGACTAGTGCAGAGATAGGTGAAAGAGCAGGTTAACTATCAGTTGTGACTATACTGTTGCATATTTGCAATAACCAGTGATTGGAGAAGCCCATGAGGATTGCGCAGTACAAGCCAGGTGGTTCAAGTTATTTAATGAGCCATCCTACAGCATTGATTATGCAATAAGGGGCTATCAGTGGCGGTGGAGCATGTGTTTTGCTAGATCTAGCTTGATTAGTGTGTAGCAATTGGAGGTTGTCTTTGGAGGCTATGCCGAGAGCTTGTGAGGAGCTTTGTGTACAATGGAGATTTTACATGATCTCCATGACATATAATATACATATAGTTGGGGGTTTTCCATCTTTTAAAACTTTCCCATGAAATATTGTGTTCATATGTGTGATTGTTTATGGTTTTAATGTGTGCATGCAATTGATTTTATTTCCGCATGTGATGATCAATGGTAGAAGAGATTATGTATTGTGCATGAAGATAAAATAGTGCGTGATCAGGAGAATCTCGGTGAATAATGTATCAGTTACTCAAATTTCTACATGGTATCAGAGCGATATTGATCATTGGAGCAATTGCAAAACATTGAATTGGTTGAGTTTTGTGCTGGTGGAATTCAAATTTGTAGCAGTGTTTTCTTGGTGTCGAAGTTGAGATGTCTTTCAACGGATTACGATTGGAGTATGCCCTTGAGGGCAGCTTGAATTATATTGCATGGAAGGACAGGATGGAGACGGTTCTGGATGACAATGGGTTGAAGGAGTTCATAGGTGCAAAAATTCCAAAACTTGCTTCTGGCGATGCTGTCGTACTTGAAACATGGCAAAAGAATACAGCAAAATGTTGAAGGATTTTTTTGGAAGGTGTGAAGGATCACATAGGGTCCAGCCTTCATGGTAAGGCTTCTCCATTCCTGATGTGGAAAGCTTTGAGAGATTTATTCCAAAGCAAGAGAGACCAGAGGAAGTTGGTGCTCAAGGATAGACTCAGAAACATAAAAATGGAGAAAGGCGACAGTATGCCCAAGTACCTCATGAAGTTTGTCCAATGCAGGGATGAGCTGGGAAGTTTGGGGGTGACTGTTGATGATGATTACTTGGTGAGCTTGGCTCTCCTTGGGCTTCCGAAGAGTTGGCATTCCTATCAGGACTATGTCAATGGTCGGGAGAAATTGCCAGGATGGGAGCGACTTTGGTCAGATCTTGTGCAAGAGGAGATAAGGCGAAGTACTAGGGACGGATCTTCATCAAAGAACTATGATGAAGAAAATTGAATTTTGGTTGCGAAAGCAAAGAAGGGGAAGAGCAGGAAAGCTTCTCAATCCGGTGCAAAAGGCAAGAAGTAGGACATGTCCAAGGTGAAGTGCTTTCACTATCACCAACAGGGACATTACGACACTAATTGTTCACAGAAGAAGAATAATAAGTAGGTTGTTGGATCTGTAGCTGGAGAGGACTTAGCCTCGCAGTTTGAGCTGGATTTTTCGCTGATCGCATGCTTGGTCTCAAGTGTGATGGGTTCAGTGTTGTTTCTTGACATTGGTGCATCTTTTCACATGACAGGAGATAGATATTTGTTTACTGATATGGATGAGAAAGATCTTGGAGTGCACATCGAGATGGGCGATGATGGTAGATACAGTGCGACCGGTATTGGTACCATTTCCTTTGAGAGGGAGTCTAGTAAACCCTTCGTATTGAAGGAAGTGATGCATGTTCCAAGATTGAAGAAGAATCTTATCTCTGTGGCAATGTTAGAAGACAAGGGATATGATTTTGTCTTTAGCGAGGGAAAGGCTTTCTTGCGCAGTAAGGCAACTGGTGAGACCCAGAGGATAGGGGTTCGAGTTAATAACCTTTATCAATTACAGGAAGATGGCTGCGTAGCAATGGCAGGCAAGGCAGAAGGAGTGGTGAGCCGGGATGATGACGAGTTGTCGTATCGGAGATTGGGCCACTGTCGAGTCAGAAAAAGGTATCTTTTGAACACCTAATTAGCCCACATTAATCATCAGTTCGGGAGCGTCTTTTCATTCCAAGAGTGTACTCTGTCTAAGGCTTGCAATTTTCTAAGAGCAATGCTGTGAAGATGTAGTATATGATAACGAAATCAAACGTAACCAATGCTTGAAAAGAAACCTAATTACAGTGACATGAATGGAAAGATTAAACTACTTCAATCTTTGTAGAACATCGAACAGGGATGCAGTAAAAGTAACTCTTTCCCTTAGAAATCGATGCAATATGACCAATCTGGGGACTGGGAAGCTAAAGCCTCTATCCTCTACAGTTGGAGATCTTAAAGAAATCAAACTGAAAGTAGATTTGATGAAAGAAACTTAAACAAAACGAAATCTGAAAAGGAACAACAATGTGTGACTACAACTATTCTGTCTACTAGTCAAAGATTATAAAGAAGTGATGAATAGAAATGGAACAGCAACGCGAATTGAATAGCAATCACAATTCTAACATATTAAAAGCACTAGATTTCTATGTTTCAATCATGTCGACAACTTCTCACCATGCAACCATCAATTACAATAGATTATAAACTAAAGGAACAGCAATTCAAATCATATACGAGTCTGTAAAGTTCTTACGGTAACAGTGAAATAATAGAACAATGAAATATGCCTATTGTAAAAAAATGAAACAGCGATGACTCTGTATTTGATCTGATCAACAATAAACCAATTCAAACATTAAACACACTCCACATGATAGTAAACAAAGATTAGAATACAAAGAGCGAAGTAATTCCACCAGAGTCGGGCCCTTAGCACTAGTGAAATATCGCTGGGCTACTTCCGAATTGCAGAAGGTAAATAAAATACGTGCTTTGTATTAAACCAACATAAAGTCTTATAGAGAGTTTTTCTCTCAAACAGAGAGTTAATATAACAGAGAAAATGTAAAGTCTTACGACCGATTCCCAATAACAATAACGATCCATCCCCCTGTCACTAAAGGACGTGGTCTTATATATCAACTCTTTGACGGATCAATCAAAGAAAAAGATAAGTTTGAACAGAGATCCCTCAGGATCGAAAGATCCTAAGGGATTCGCTCCTCTGTGTTTAGTCATCGTTATGTTTGTGCTGATTGAGGCTGAGTTGTTCCCTGCCTTTTCTGGGCTATTCGTTCAGATCTCTTTGCCTTTGGCTGGATATGATTCAATGCTGATGGAGTAGCAGTTATATTATTCTCAACCACGCCTCTGGTACAGCTGTTCACCTCTCCAAATTCCTGTTTGTCAACCAAAAAGCAGTTTTTAGTCATCCTTTAATAGTAATCATAAACCTTTCCATTTCTATTGTAATTCCTATGATAGATTACCTTTTCAAGGAAAACAAGAGTATATTTATGATAAATAATGAGTAAATATACAATAATTTCATACCTCTTTCACTGCCCAACATACCCCCTGCTTAATCATTTTCATGCCCTCATGAAAACTATAGTTCACATGGAGAGTAGTCAAAGAATAAGCCGAATAAGGTTTATCATCCACAGGCCTAAAACCATGGAGTGCAACTAATTCCTCAAAAGTATGTTTTGTTTGTCCTTCAGGAAATTCATAAATAGCTTTTTAATCCGAAGCAGGGTACCATACAATAGGGCTGCGAAATCCACATCCTAACCAATATGGTCCTTATTTTAAAACAATATGGCTATAGGCAATGAGACGGTCTGCAGCTAGCCCAAAGTTTCTATAATTGAATGGTTCCCTATTTTTCACATTCTGATTCGAGTTTCTCCACCCGACTTTGGCTGCTATGTAGGCTTGGTTTCTAATGGATGAAAAATAATTTGTTCCATTCAAAATGACTGATTTATGGACAGGCCCCAGAGTTTGGGTAACGCCTTCCCTTGTCATCAAGCGTTTCTGTCTAGCCCAAAATTGAAGTGGGTTCTGAGGTTCACTTCTGACCCATAGATCTAATCCATTTTTCTGTCTTTGAAAGGCGTTATAAGCGTTAAGCCATTCTAATTGGTTTACAGCAAAGGAAATGAATGCCTAAAACTGAAAATCTCCAATAAAAGGGCTAGGGTTTCATTCGCAGTCATTTTCAAGTATTAGATTATGCAAATAAAAATCACATAACAAGTGTTGTACTTTGATCCCATAAAGTTTGCAGAATGATATCAAATCATTTATTGTTTTTAGCTCTATGGATTTCCCTACCCTAACTACCTTGATCTTTAATTGTAAATATCATTCTAGTAAAAACAGAGCATAGTTTTTGGCGGGGTATCTACAGGCTAAGACATCAGTGTACAAGGAGCAGAGAGTGTCCATTCGAGTGTAGGCTAATTTTGGTTGGTTCATTACCTTATCATCCTTTACCTCTGCTTTCCATATTTTTTCATGAGCTTCAGCTTCTGCTTCATGAATAATTCTCATTTGTTGCTGCAATTTCTGATATATTGTTCTTGGAACAGTATCTTCCTCCAATTTATGCCTTTCCATTCGGGCCTGTGTCAATTCTTCCTAAAGTCTGAGCAATGTTGGCTCACTGAAAGTGTGCTAACTACTAGATTGCATATTTTCACTCAAAACTGGTTCCTCTGGAACAACTTGTGTTGGAACAGCTGTTTTTTTCTCCGCATCTTCAAAATTAGGCTCAGGTATGGTTTCTCCTGCAACTTGAGGGTTCCTATGAGTGGTCACTCTTCTCTTTTTCAAGTTTCTTTTAATAGCAATGCTTCCTTTCTTAGAGGCTCGCTTGGGCATGTATTTCATTCTCAGAACCCTAATGGTCTGCCTGAGCTGTTCAACTAATTTATGAAGCTTTATTTGTTCCCTTCGAAGATTCTCAATCTCAGTTGTTTTCTTCTTTTTTGTTAATGGAACAACCATTCCTCTATCCGCACTCGTTTGTTCAACAAAATTTTGGCCCATATCAGCCATGCCTTCAGTAAAATTTTCTTCTTGCTCTTCTCCTCAGAGCTCTTCTTCTACATTTATGTGCCCTTGGCTAAATTCTCCTGGAATCATATTCTCAGTTAACTCTGCAGTCCCCTGGGGGCTTCCCGCTTTAGAGTTTTCGTTCTTTTGCTCACATCCCTCAGGAGAAGCAATCCTAGCTTCGCTAGGGTTTGTTGTTTCATTCAGTTTTTCTCCAGTTGTTTCTTTGTCAATAGTAGAGTATTATGGTAGTTGATTAATATCTATATTGAGGTCCAAGGGACTATGCGGCCGTGCATAATCACTCATATTGGCCAAAATCTTGGCCAATTGATCTTCCTGTAAAGGGCTTACAATAACATTCTTGGGCAGCTCTGTTTCATCCTTACTGCTGCTATGATTGTCCTCATCCTCTGCATTAGTGTGATAAATTCCTTCCTCTTCATCTGAATACTGCATTCCTCCCTCAAATTCTTCTTCTCCAGAATTTCCTTCTTCCTCATTATCTCCTTCCTTTGCACTGGGTTGTTTTTCACTACTGGATTGGTGGCTTATTTCTTCTTTGTCCTAGTAGCGAATTTCTCCTTCCAATTGTTCTTCCTCATCAGTCTGAGGGCTTACTTCCTCTAATTTCTCTTCTTCTTCAGTGCGAGGGCTTACTCCCTCCAATTGTGGAGGTTGTTCCTCCTCTGAGCTATGCAATTCCACGGGTTGGCTACCCGAAATTTCTTCCACCATCCTTCTAATTCATTTCAATAGGTGGGGCTGTCTATGAGTAGAAGGCTCAGCAATTGAGCTGAACATCCTCTTCCAATTTGGAGCGGGTAGAGCTAACCCTCCATCAATGGAAAATATTAATTCTTCCGAGCTGGTCTGTTGCTGAGCGAGGCTATGACTCACTATTAAACGAATTAAACAATGGTGGCTGACCACCATATCTGCATGCTAGGATTTCCTTATACCACGAGTAGTATCATGCAACAAAGAATTTAAAAATGCAGGCAAATTAATAGTGCATTTCTGTTTTAGTACATAAGCAGCTTAAGGTGGCAAGGTCTTACCACATCCTTTCTTCCATCGCACGTTATGTAAGCCTGCACAATTTTGGCTAATTTTGTCCATGGCTCTCCTAATGACGCTGGCTGGACTCCTTTACCTTTGATGACTAACGTCTGATCGTCATCTTGAAATTTTTTTATGGCTTCACGAATCCTAATCTTCTTATGAGTCCAGACAGTCCCTTGCGCGGGAATGCCAGACACTTCTGCAATTATCTCATCGGATACCGCGATCTTCCTTCCTCTAACCATGGAGGATCCTTCGTGCAGGTTCAATAAAAATTCGGTGGCCACAGCTTCATGGGGTTGCTGCATTCTCAAGAAATATGTAATCCACCCCAAAATTTCTAAGATTGTTCGTGCAGCATCAGAGACAATCAATACTTGCGATTCACTACGAATTGGCCATCCTCCCATTTCTACGTTCTGTTAATTCTCTCAACACACAGTAATCACAATGGAACAGCACAGCACAGTTCATTGAAAATTTATTATTTCCTAAAATATAGGGGTTTGGTTCGAGGAAATCTTGGAGTTTGATTTACATGCAGAAATCTACGCCCCTTGAATGAATGAAAGGTCATCCTCAACCGTTAATTGAGAATAAAATGTGTGGCACAACAAGAGTACAACAGTAAAAAGAGGCCGTAATTATGATACGTTCAATCAAATTGCAGCAAATAATGAAATCAATGCATGTAATAAATCGTTAATAAATAGAAAATCGTTTTGTAATGATTCAAATACAAGGAGAAGGGATAGCATATGATAACCATAAATATAATTCCGTTATTGACCACTTTGGATTAATATGATCGACTTATAATAATTTTCATGTGTAATAGGTTCCAAGATAAAGGTAAGAGATTCATATTTTCATTTGACATTTAAATAAAGATATAGGAAAAGGGTTAAATATAACTATTGATGTGTATAAGTGTGACTCCAATACCATCAGCAGAGCTCTGCTGCCCACAGGTGTCCATAACCTTGACAGAGTTGCTTCCTTACCCATGGAACCATTGTCCTTTATGTATGCTGAGAAAGTGCTTTTTATTGAATATCATGACGGAGGCCATTTTGCTGGCTTGGTGACCAGATAAACCACAATGTCATTCACCAGGAAGAAGTGAAAGGTGGGCAAGCCGACTCGTGATGAGACCTCCTGTTCCAAGGACTTCTTGATTTTTTCAATTGTCTGTTGGACCATTTCCCTGGTTTTGTGGCCATAATGGGAATGCCATTTCACTACCTTCCCTATGATCACGGTAGGCTGGCTCTTGGTGAGACCCCCTATCCTCCATATGCAAAATCATTATTAATGAAATATATATATATATATATATTTGCTTTTTTCTTTTACAGAAAACACTTTTCCTCAGTTACCCGTAAGGGATGGCTCATCACTCCTTAAGAGTAGGGATGGTGGAATAAGTCTGAACATTTCAATAGAAAAGAGTATGCCCTTATTTTTATTCCATAAATAAACATCAAAGAAAATTATAGCATGTGGGAAAGAACCAATCATGATAAAAATAGTTGATCAGATTAATTCTATGGTAATAAAATAGCAAAGTTATGTTACTGATCATGCCCCTTTTTTTTCTTATCATTACTAGACAATTTTCTTGAAAAGATGACGATTTATTTTTATTTTTTTATTACAGTAAGATTTAATTTGTATGATTTTATGTAAATGATATATTTTCCTTTAGAAAATTAATCAAAAATCCAACATGCTGGCTTAAAACAAAAAAACAATCCACACAAAAAGTGTTGTTCCTTTTAAAAGGAACAGCAAAAACAATCTGCGAAGCTATTGTTCCTTTCGAAAGGAACAGCAAGAAAATACTCTACGAAGGTGTTGATCCTTTGGAAAGGAACATCAAAAACAATCTGCAGAAGTGTTGTTCCTTTGGAAAGAAACAGCAAGAAAATATTCTGCGGAAATGTTGTTCCTTTGGAAAGGAATAGCAAGGGCGTTTCTGCGAAATTGTTGTTCCTTTCAAAAGGAACAGCAGAGTGTTGTTCCTTTAGAAAGGAACAGCAAAACAAACGAAATAGACAGAGAATTTTTTCAAAGAAATCAGATTTCATGAAACAAATGATGAAGAAGTAAAGAAGTAATATGAACTGAAATCCTGAAAACAAATTCCATAAAACAACAAGCGAAAAACGAAAAAATGCTTTATGTACAAAAAATTTTAAAAAAAGAAGTCACTTATGAAACTGGTGCCGAGGAGGATTTCTCCCCTTCCGCAAGAATCTCCATTGTAGAATCTCCTCGAAACTGTTGGTAAAAGGATTCCCGGGTGAGCGGTTTATGATACAATCATACTTGATGACCGTTTACCTTAAAGGAATATCCAAATCCGTCAATGGTAACTAATGTAACAGTGCCATTATCATGCACCTTCTATATTTCATAGGGTCTGAACCATCGTGTATGGAGTTTTCCTGGGATATCCTGGAACCTGGAATCATATAGGAGTGCCCAGTCTCCTTCGTGGAAGATCTTTCCTTTGATATGGGCGTCATGCCATTTGGCTCTCTGTTGCTGAATTAATGCTGTGTGCTGAAGAGCAGAGAGCTAGATTCATCCAGCTCATTGATTTGCTGCAGTATTTTAGCCTGGGCTTCATTCAAATCCAAACCCACCTTTTGAGTTTTTCTTAATGTTTGAACCTCGAATTCTATAGCGAAGATGGGTTCCTTTCTGAATACCAATCGGTATGGTGAATATCCTGTGGTAGGTCTCCACATTATTCGATATGCCCACAATGCTTCTGGCAATTTGTAGGCCCAATCCCGTCTATGAGAGGCAACTATTTTTTTTAATATAGATTCAATTACTTTGTTCGTGCTCTCTACTTGGCCATTGGCCTGTGGGTGATATGGAGTTGTAATCTTGTGCTGAACATGGTAGTTTTGCAATGTTTCAGCTAATTTGTTACCTACAAAATGTGGTCCTCCATCTGTGATTATATCCCTGGGGAGGCCGTAGCGCACAAAGATTTGGAAAATAAATTGTATTACAGAGTCTTATGTCGCTTTTGAAAGAGCTTCTCCCTCAACCCATTTGGTGACATATTCAGTTGCAACTAGGATGTACGTTTTTTGGTTTGATGGGGGTTAATAGGACCAACGAAGTTGAGGGCCCAATGTTCAAACGGTTCAATCACTAGTTGGGGATTCGGAGGCATTTCATCAGACTGCCAAGGTCGACCTGCCCTTTGGCAGCTATCACAGGCCTGCACGAATTTTTTATCATCTTTAAAGATAGTAGGCCAATAGTAGCCTGTTCGTAAAACTTTGTGGGCAGTTCTACGATATGCAAAATGTCTACCACACTTTCCATTATGGCATGCTTTCAAGATGTCAAATAACTCAACCCCCCCTAACGCATCTCCTTATTTGCATATCTACACATGTATGAAATAGGTAGCCTCCAATCCAGGAGAAGCGGGTACTGCGATGTATTATTTTCTTGCGTTCATTAAGAGATAGATGTTTAGGTAATTTACCTATCACCAAATAGTTCGCTATATCAGCATACCACGGTGTTCTGATAGTAACAGCGAAGAGATTTTCATCTGGAAAATGGTCTTCACCTGCTTCTATATTTTTTGGCTTTGGCATTCTTGACAGGAAGTCAACTATAGGGTTCTCTTTCCCAGGTCGATCTCTGATTGTGATGTCGAATTCCTGCAGTAAAATTAACCATCTTATCACTCTTCCGTTTGTAACAGGTTTATTTGCTAATAATTTAATGGCAGAGTGATTAGTATACAGTACTACAGGATACCCAGTTATGTAATGCCTAAATTTGTTTATAGCATGAACTACAGCTAGAAATTCTTTCTCAGTCATAGTATAATTTAATTCAGCAGGGCATAGATTTTTGCTAATATAGTAAATTTCATATGGCTTCTTGTCTTCCTCCTGCCCAAGCACTGCTCCAATTGCTGTTTCTGAGGCATCAGATGAGATTTGGAATGGAAAATTCCAATTTGGGCCCCTCAGCACTGGGGTTGTTGAAACAAGCTTCTTCAGATCATTAAAGGCATTGTCACATTTATCTGTCCAAGTGAAATCAAAATTTCTAGTCAGTGCATATAAAGGTGCATCTATTTGAGAATAATGTTCTATAAATCTTCTATAGTAACCAGAAAATCCAAGAAAGATACGTACCTCTGTTTGTGTAGTAGGTGTAGGAATTAACAAAAGTATTTGAATTTTAGCCGGGTCTACTTAAATTCCAGCTGCTGAAATATAATGCCCTAAGATAACTCCTTCGATCATCATCATAAGACACTTTTCGTTGCTTAAGAAAATCCTAGTGTCGATACATCTTTGCAATACCTTTTCTAGGTTGTCCAATGCAGGCTCAAATTCATCCCCATAGGGTGTAAAATCATCCATATATACTTCGAGGCCTTCATTTATTAAGTCTGCAAAAATGCTAAGAATTTCCCTTTGGAACGTAGCAGGGGAATTGCATAGGCCAAAAGGTAAAACCCGGTAGGCAAATGTCCCCTGAACAGGTAAAATTAGTTTTGTTCTGATCTTCAGGGGCAATCTGGATTTGATTGTACCCACTGAAGCCATCAAGGAAAGAAAATAATTTCTTTCCTGCCAATGTGTCTAATACCTGATCAATGAAAGGAAGGGGAAAGTGGTCTTTCTGTGTTGCTTTATTAAGTTCACGGTAATCTACACATATCCTCCACTTCCCATTCTTTTTTGGTACTACCACTAGTGGAGAGACCCACTTGCTATCAGATATTGGGTAGATGAAATTAACATCCAATAGTTTTTGTAATTCATCTTTGACAATGTATTTAAGGTGAGGATTTAATCTCCTTTGAGGTTGGCGAATGGGTCTTGCATATTTTTCAATGTAAATGTGGTGAGTACACAATTGAGGATCAGTTCCTTTCATGTCGAGGTAATCGCATGCAAAGGCTGCTTTGTATTTTCGTAATAATTGGACCAATTTCTCTTCTTGTTCATCAGTGAGATTTTTATTAATATTTAAAGTTTTTCCCGGCTCAATTTCTACAACCTTGCTATTGCTCATAGAATTAGTAGGTATTGTTTGATCAGGAATATCTTTGAAAGGATCTTCTTCTTCTTTATTATCAAGTGCTGCTTTGATCATGTGAAATTGCAAATGAGATCTGGTCTGTGACTTATTAATAAAATTATTAATGATATCATCCTCTATTTGATCTTTAAAAGCAAGATCATTTTCTATGGTTAGAGGTGATCTCATATTCTCCATAAGGTATGATGCAGGTGGTTTCCTTGTTGTGATTATTGATAGACTTGGCTGGGCTGGGGGATATAGGGCTAAATTCTTAACATAATTTCCCCTTGTCATTGTCATGTTGCCTTGTCGGCATCCAATATAGGCATCGACAGTTGCCAACCAAGGTCTACCGAGAATTAACGGATGTCCATCTAGTCGATTCTTTGGATTGATAACTAGGAAGTTAGCAGGGTATTCCTAGGAATCTATAGATACCATTAAAACTTGTATTATTCCTTCTGGTTTGACTACTGACTGGTCAGCCAATTCTAACAAGGTTGTTGTTGGTTCCAGTGATGTAATGCCAAGTTTTTGACAGGTGGTGGTGGTTAAAATGTTTATTTCTGCCCCCAAATCAACTAAGGCATTTGGAAATGATTGACCATTGATCTGTACTATCACTATAGGATTTCCTGGGTCTTCATACTTGATGGGTGTTTCTATTCCTAATAATAAGTCAGATAAGGTGCCAACTATTTGGACGGTAGGATTGGTTATTTTTCTCCTCTTTAGCTTCTTTATGCATAATTCCTTAATAGTTTTTGCATAGATATGAATATCTTGAATAGCTTGGAGGAGAGGGATTTTTATGCACAAATTTTTTAATTCTCCGAGAAGATTGAAATTAGGTTGTTCTAATGGACGGGGTATAATTAATCGTTCTGGGACTGGTGGAGAGGAAGTTGTTGCTTGTTGTTGATTTTTTTGTTGAACTTCCTTTTCACTTTGTATTGTTTGTTCTGCAGGTGGATTTTCAATGTGGACATCATTGTTTCTCTCTGTTTTGATTATGTGCCCAGAACTTAATTGAAGATCATTACACTCCCTCAATTTAGTTTCTACTTCTGGGGGTTCCATTATTTGAATATACTGAACTGGCCTATTTTTTGGGTTTGGGTTGGGTTGGGTTGGGAGTTGTGGTCTTAAATTGGTCTGGGGGTTTGTATAAGAAGCTGGCAGTGTAGGTTGAGAGAGAGGAATTGATCCAACTGGCTGATTTGTAGGTTTTTGCCAGTTTGACTGCCAGGCCTGACTCTGAGAAGTAGAAGGGGACCATTGTGTAGGCTAGAAAGGTGGATAGAAAGGAAATTTAGGCCAATTATTTTGATTTTTTTGATTTGGCCAAGATATGGGAGGAAATGGTTGTTGTGACCAATTAGGGAAAGATGGTTGATTTTGCCACATCCCACTATATTGTTGAGTATTATATTGAGGAGGTTGAAAATAAAATGGATCATTTGGCATACCTAATGGTTGTGGCTGCCATTTTCGACACTGATTAAGAAAACATACCACTTCTGATTCTTCTTCTGCCTCCTTATAGACTGCTTTTAGGCCAGGAATCAAAGGACATCCTTTTGTAGGGTGATCTTTCGTGCAAATGGAATAGAATTTAATCACATCCAATGGGCATTCTTTTTGGTTGTGCTTCTTTCTACATCTGGGATAGAATATTGCCAAATTCTGTTATGCTTCTGCCTATTTCTGTTTGGCTTGTATAATATCAAACTGTGTTGTTAGAGTCCCAAGTATGTCTGTCTTAAAGTCTTCCATCAGATTTCAAATCTCTGCATGAGTCACACCTTCATTAGAGGTCTTATTTTCCCTTGTGATCATATCACATTCTGCTAATTTCAACCTCGAATTTCCCCTCGAACACCTGATACACAAATTAATGATGTTAGGATAATTTTCCTGATATATGTCACCTTTTCCCATAATATTCAATGTTTCAACCCATTGATCTTTCATTCCCCTAATTAATGTGGTTTTAAAAACATTATCAGGTAAGGGTAAAGATGCATAAGGGGATCTCTGAAGATTATATTGAAACCATTCCACATACTCTTCCAGGGTTTCATTTGGTTTTGCTGTCATTTGGAATATCTCATCTTTTAATTCCTGAGACCTACAATAATCTTGATATTTCTTTAAAAATGCAGCTTTCATATGATCCCAATCAGTTAGGACACCCCCACCTAATCCCATAAACCATCGTAGGGCTGCCCCCTTTAATGTAGAAGGGAATAGTTTTATTTTTTGGGCATCGGTGGTGTAATCGTATCCTCTGCACAGCACATCAAACTCAAATAAAAATCCATCTGGGTCCTCTGATGTTAAGCCGTGAAATGTAGGAATATGTTGAAGAGGAATAGCTTTCATGGGTGCATTAACTGTAGTATCTACTATATGATATTGCAGTGTAGAGGTCTGCTACTGATTCTGGTTTTGGTTCTGGGCCATTTGATCAAAGATATGCCAATATCCCTCTGGGATTTCAAAGGAATTTCTAGGTTGACGAGTAGGGGCCGGAATAGTTTTGACAACACTCCCTTTATCTGGGATAATAAGTATTTCATGTCAACCTACTGTTTGAGGTGATTCAGGACATTGGTTCTGAATAAGTTGAACAGCACTTCCCTTATCTGGGCTACTTATTTTTTGGGCAATTTCAATAGGAGATTTTGAGTTTGTGATTTCTCCCGTTTCCCCTTCTCCTTCTTGGAGATTACTAGCATTCCCTTCTTGAAGGAAACCTATGCAAGGATTCTCAATTTCTTGGGAATATTGCTCAATTCCCTCTCTTTGATTTTGTATCTCAGCAAAGGCTTCAGATGGTGATTCTGTAGCCTGAAGGGAACTAGTAGGTTGTCTAGAAGTAGTTCTTTTAAATCCTACTGATGGCTGAGATTCAGTTCTTTTAAAGATTTCGTCAATAAAGGTTGTGCGCCCAAGGGTCACCGGTCCCTTAGGTTTTTTAGTTTTAGGAGGAATTTTGTTTCGCTTAGTTGATTTATTCATTCAAAGAAACAAGCCTTCATTCCTACCTAAAGAAAGAAGCTTACCTACTTCTGCTGTAAAGCGGGCTACGAGAAAGTGTGTTTCTTTCCCAGTGTGCAGGCTCTTACCTTCCGTCTTTAATACCGAATTCTTTGCAAGCTAAAGAGAATCAATTGTGCATCACTCCTTTAAAATGGCATACACTCTCCCCGGCAACGTCACCAAAATGTCGAGTCAGAAAAAGGTATCTTTTGAACACCTAATTAGCCCACATTAATCATCAATCCAAGAGCGTCTTTTTATTCCAAGAGTGTACTCTGTCTGAGGCTTGCAATTGTCTAAGAGCAATGCTGTGAAGATGTAGTATATGATAACGAAATCAAACGTAACCAATGCTTGAAAAGAAACCTAATTACAATGACATGAATGGAAAGATTAAACTACTTCAATATTTGCAGAACATCAATCAGGGATGCAGTAGCAGTAAATATTTCCCTTAGAAATCAATTCAAGATGACCAATCTGGGGACTAGGAAGCTAAAGCCTTTATCCTCTACAGTTGGAGATCTTAAAGAAATCAAACTGAAAGTAGATTTGATGAAAGAAACTTAAACAAAACGCAATCTGAAAAGGAATAGCAATGTGTGACTACAACTATTTTGTCTACTAGTCGAAGATTATAAAGAAGTGATGAACAGAAATGGAACAACAACGTGATATGAACAACAATCATAATTCTAACATATTCAAAGCACTAGATTTATATGTTTCAATCATGTTGACATCTTCTCACCATGCAACCATCAATTACAATAGATTATAAACTAAAGGAACAACAATTCAAATCAGATACGAGTCAGTAAAGCTTTTATGGTAACAGCGAAATAATAGAACATCGCATTATTCCTATTGTAAACAAACGAAACAACGATGACTCTGTATTTGATCTGATCAACAATAAACCAATTCAAACATTAAACACACTCCACACGACAGTCAACAAAGATTAGAATACAAAGATTGAAGTAATTCGACCAGAGTCGGGCCCTTAGCGCCAGTGAGATACCGCTGGGCTACTTCAGAATTGCAGAAGGTAAATAAAATACGTGCTTTGTATTAAACCAACATAAAGTCTTACAGAGAGGTTTTCTCTCAAACAGAGAGTTAATATAACAGAGAAAATGTAAAGCCTTACAATCGATTCCCAATAACAATAATGATCTGTCCCCCTGTCAGTAAAGGATGTGGTCTTATATATCAACTCTTCGACGGACCAATCAAAGAACAAGATAAGTTTAAACAAAGATTTGCTCCTCTGTGTTTAGTCATCGTTCTGTTTGTGCTGACTGAGTCTGAGTTGTTCCCTGCCTTTTCTGGGCTATTCGTTCAGATCTCCTTGCCTTTGGCTAGATATGATTCAATCTTGATGGAGCAGCAGTTAGATTTTTCTCAACCACGCCTCTGGTATAGCTGTTCACCTCTCCGAGTTCCTGTTTGTCAACCAAAAAGTAGTTTTTAGTCATCTTTTCATAGTAATCATAAACCTTTCCAATTCTATTGTAATTCCTATGATATATTACCTTTTCAAGGCAAATAGGTGTATATTTATGATAAAGAATGAGTAAATATATGATAATTTCATACCTCTTTCACTGCCCAACAGCCACCTTCACCATGGAGCTTTGAAGATACTGCAGCAGATTTCTACTTGGCTTCCTAAGGGTAATATTGCATAGTCAGATCAGTGCAAGGGATGTACCTTGGGAAAATTTGTGAAAGCCACCTTTCATGAGAAGGATAGTCGCGCCACGACGATCCTTGAGAGAATTCACACAGACATGTGTGGACCTTTCTCAGTAGCTTCGACAATAAAGCACAGGTACTATGTGATATTTGTTGATTATTTTTCTTGGAAGTGTTGGATATTCGTCATGCAGAAGAAGATCGAGACATAATCAAAGTTTTTTGAGTTCAAGGCACTGGTTGAGAAATAATCGGGGAAGCAGGTGAAGGCTCTTAGGAGTGACAATGGTGGTGAATTCATCTCTGGAGAATTCAATAACTTTTGCAGCGCAGAAGGAATTCAAAGAGAGCTCATAGCACCTCATAACCCATAGCAGAATGGGGTTGCCGAGCAGAAGAACAGAATGATCGTGGGTGCTGCATGGGCGATGTTGTATGATCAGGGCCTTCCCATACACTTGTGGGCTAAGGCATGCAATACTGCAGTATATGTGTAGAACCGTTGTCCTCATAGGATACTTGGCATGAGTACACACGAGGAGGCGTTTTCTGGTAAGAGGCCTGATATTTCCCATTTGAGGATTTTTGGTTCACTTGTTTACATTCATGTAACGAAGGATGCCAGGAAGAAGCTGGAGCCGACTGCAGAGGTTGGGATATTTGTGGGGTATATTTATACACCCCAAAACTATCGTGTGTATTTTCCAGATAGTCGCAAGACTGTTGTGCGACGGGATGTCAAATTTCATGAGGAGAAAGCCATGAAGTGTTCGCTTGAGAGGGAGCCACACTTGCATGCAGATGAGGGGCTATTAGTTCCTAAGGATGAGCCTCAGGATTTGGATTAGCCACAAGAGGAGGTTCATGGAGTGGATGAGAGCACTCGGGCAACGCCAACCATTAGAGGGTGGAAGCGCACTATAGAAGCTGAGTGACTGGCTTAAGATGCAAAGAAGGTTGTAGGAGCACCTACATCACAATGTAGATAGAGACAGTCACCTGACCAATATACTGGATACATGGCTCTTATGAGCAAGTGTATCGTGACAGAGACATCCTCTTTTGAGGAAGCTATGGAGGATCCCACATGGGTAGATGCCATGGTGGAAGAGTATGATTCGATTTTCAGAAATAGTGCATGGGAGATTGTCCCAAGGCTAGAGGGGAAATCAGTGGTGGGTTCGAGATGGATCTACAAAGTGAAGCAAGCAGCTGACGGGAGTGTGGAGAAGTACAAGGAAAGATTTGTTGCCCGAGGCTTTTCATAGATTGAGGGGATCGATTATGAGGAAACCTTTGCACCTGTCGCAATGTATTCTTCCATACAGACGATTCTTACTCTCTCAGCACAGATGGTGTGGCACATTCATCAGATGGATGTGAATACTGTGTTCCTCAACGGAGTCATTGAGGAGGAGGTGTACATAGAGCAGCCTGAAGGTTTTGAGATCTTCAGCAGCGAGTCGCATGTGTGCAAGCTCAAGAGAGCATTGTATGGGTTGAAACAAGCACCTCATTCTTGGTACACACGGATAGACTGTTATTTCACCGGACTTGGGTTATCCAAGAGTGAGGCAGATCCAAACCTATACCAGATTGTGGTGGAGGGTAAGTTGCTAATCATTGTACTTTATGTAAATGATTTGATTTTGAGAGGTGATGAGCTGTTGATACTCTCATGCAAGGATGATCTTGCAAAAGAGTTTGAGATGAAGGACTTGGGCCTCCTTCATTATTTCCTGGGATTGGAAATTTGGAAGCGCAGTGATGGACTGTTTGTTTCTCAAGACAAGTATGCCTGGGAGATACTGGAGAAGTTCAACATGCATGGCTGCAAGCCTGTTGATACTCCTCTTCCTGGTGGATGGAGGAAGGAGGATGCTACTTCGGCGGAGGTAGTGGATGCGACTGTTTATCGACAATTGGTGGGGTCGCTTATGTATCTGGTCAATACACGACCCGACATATGCTATGCTGTGAACCAGCTTTCACAAGCTATGGTTAAGCCTACTAAGCTCTACTCGAAGGCAGGAAAGCATGTATTGAGATATCTCAGAGGCACATCGGGATATGGATTATGGTACAGACAGTTGGATGAGGTAAAGTTGTGTGGCTTCACAGATGCAGATTAGGCAGGGAGCCCAACGGACAGAAAGAGCACATCTGGAGGGATTTTTAGTATCGGGTCAACAACAGTTTCTTAGTACAGTAGGAAGCAGAGATCCGTGGCACTCAGTTTAGTAGAGGCCAAGTATATGGCAGCGAGTTTGGCTTCATGCGAGGGTATATGGATGAGAAAGATCCTTGTCGGGTTGTTCGGTTCACACTTAGAGCCTACTATGATTTACTGTGATAATCAGCGTTGCATCAAACTCTCGGTTAATCTAGTATTTCATGATAGATCTAAAAAAATTGACATGCATTATCATCATATCAGATATTGTGTGTAGCGGAAGATCATGTTACCTTCATACATTCCCACGGAGGATCAGGATGATGATATCTTGACGAAGGCACTCACCAGGAGCAAATTCGAATACCACAGAGGCAGGATAGGGGTGGCATATAGTCCTTATCTTGTTGAGAGGGAGTGTTGAGATTGCAACAAGATGATGAGCTTAGTGGAAATAAGTCGCCTTCACTAAGTGGGCCCGCAAGCTATTTTCGGCGCAAAGTATATTTTTAGACTATGTGTACTTTTAGACATATGGATCATATTCTATGAGTTGCAGGATGCTATTTGTGGATGGTTGGTCAAGTTGGAAAAATAGATGGAATTCTATTTTTAGACATATTGGGCGGAATCTATTTTTAGATTGCCAGTCTAAAAATAGTTATGTTGAATATTACTAGCTCTTAATAATATTTGGACTCTAAAAATTATCTTATTCTCTTAAAGCACTTCAGTTAAGTGCACAAATGTGGCACAGGAGCTGACAGAAGGAATTACGCTATTCCTGAGGGTTATGTGGAGCTATTTCATGGATACTTCAGTTACAACTCATGTGACAGATTTTGGTGGAGTTGATTGAGGAGTTAATGGAGTTGTGTTGAGTTTAACTAATCTAAACATAGTTGAGCTATTTGTATCTAGTTTAACTGATTGATACAACTAGTGAAGAGTGGTGTGAATTAATTATTAATTAATTCACTAGTTATAAACTCATTAATCAACTAAATAATACATTATTTAACTTCAATGCATGGACAGTTTCAGTGGAGACCAGTGCAGAGATAGGTTAAAGAGTAGGTTAACTATCAGTTGTGACTATATTGTTGCATATTTGCAACAACCAGTGATTGTAAAAGCCCATGAGGATTGCACAGTAAAAGCCAGGTGGTTCAATTTATTTAACGAGCCATCCTACAACATTGATTATGAAATCGAGGCTGGCTATCAGGTGGCAGAGATTGGGGCAAGTGTTTTGCTAGATCTAGCTTGATTAGTGTATAGCAATTGGAAGTTGTGCTGAGAGCTTGTGAGGAGATTTGTACAATGATTGTTACATGATCTCCATGACATATAATATACAGATAGTTGGGGGTTTTCAGCTTTTAGCTTTCCCATGAAATACTGTGTTCATATGTGTGATTGTTTATGGTTTTAATGTGTGCATGCAATTGATTTTATTTCCGCATGTGATGATAAATGGTAGAAGAGATTTTGTATTGTGCATGAACATAAACTAGTGTGTGATCAGAAGAATCTCAGTGAATAATATATCAATTATTCAAATTTCTGCAGTAAATTCGATAACGATAGAATGATTTAGTCACAAGAGATACTTATTACAACACATGATAAATGAGAAGAGGTCAATGTAGTTATCCTTCATAGTTTTTCAGTGTTGAGGATATACGTGTCGCTTAGGATAAATCATGGAATGAAGGAAAAAACTAATAGAGCACATGGTAGCGAGTCTCATGGTGATCACAGGTCAAATAGAGATGATAGAATTATAGATAGCATGTCCTTGGATACACCTAAGAGGAGAGGCAATGGGATTTACACTATTGTTATTCATACAGGTACCATAGTCATCATCACTTTCATCGTCACAGGAGCAGTGACAGGGGATATTTAATGGATGATTTCAAGAAATCAAAGCCACCCATATTTCATGTAGAAATGAACAAGTCATAGGATGTAGAATCATGGTTTCTTGTAATGAATAAGGTTTTCTGGTTGCAGGATTACGTAGAGAATATGAAGGCCATAATAACTATGTTCAGTCTTAAATGAAAACCATACGTTTGATGGGAAGATGTAAACAATGTCAAAGGTATTCAAGAAGAGGATTTGACTTGGATTGAGTTAAAGAGACTTTTCATGATGAATTATCTATCTAAGAGATAATATGATGAGATGGAAAAGTAATTATATGTGTTGAATATGGCATCTATGAGCAACAAGGAGTATATTAGCTAGTTATTGTAATTGTTAAAGTATGTTAAGAAGGAGGATAAATCTAAGATTCAAAGATTCCTGAGCAGGTTTCTAGTATTATTCAAATAAAAGATTGAGTTTGATGATCCTAGATCGCTAGAGGAAGCCGATATGAAGATGAAGCATTGTTATGAGTAATCGAATTGCATATCTGAATCAAAATTAGATTGAAAAGGTAATGCAAAGAATAAGGTAATTTGGGATAATAAGTGAGGAAGACAACAAGATGTAGCTACCAAATAGAATGAAAAATCGCACAAGAAGTTAAAAGTATGTGACAGAGGACATGGATTTTAATCTAAGGAGAAGAATAAGTGTGATGGAAGGAAACCTTTAAAGTCTTGATATTGTCGAAAAAATATTCGTAGGAGATATTGTTGACAAAAACAGGGGAAAACCATATATGTATAGTTCTCAAGACGCACATATAGTGGGGGATACTGGGTAGGGTATTCCTTGTATTTATGCAGTGTTGGATATCAGGAAAGCGGATCACCATGCATCTATTATCAAGATGAACAATAATATTTGAGATCAAGTTGTGTTAGGTCCCTATATTACTAGCGTAGTCCCTCGTTGTTGTTAGCGTAGCCCCCTTATTGTTATTGTGTGCCCCTGCAACCCCCATATTTTTATTATTGTGCCCTTAAATTATTATTGTTAGATCGGCTAGGATTATATTGTGACCCCATGGAATCCAATATATAGAAAGGAGGTTTTGTCATTTTTTCATCCAAGAATTGTAAATTTATGTAATGTAAAGGAGGTTTCCCCGCCAAAGTGGTTTAATTCTAAAGCATTGATCTCTCTTTTCTTCTATTTTTGGAGTTGGTTTCATAACATTTGGTATTAGAGCTTTGGATTGTAGGGTTTCGCTAATTCAAGCTGGTCATCATGGAATTTTCACTATAACCTTTTTTATACGAAGGTTCGGACACTTAAACAAATACCTATTTCGAAGAAATCTTGAGGGTCTTCGTGTAAACATTTTAGATCTTGGTTCGCACTATTTTTGGAGATATGATCTATGGAATTTAGGGTATTTGTAGGCTCTCGAATTTCATCTAAAATAGGAGACCTTGGGAAAATATTCATAACTCTCTCTCTGAGCATCGTATTGGAATTTTGTAAAGTGGTTGAAAATACATGGAGTATGGTTTCCTATGTATCGATTTTAGAGCCGAAGGGGGGAACAGTGATGCATGTCACACCGTACCAATTATCTCTACTGAACTAGTCCATAATTAGGTAGTTGTGGGAGATTGGGCATAACTTTGCCTTGAAGAATCAAAATCACATCAGATTTATGGCGTTCGAAAGAAGATTTATAGGGCCAATACAAGACTGAATTTTAGATATTGAAGATCTGAAAGCACAAAGATAATTCTGTTTCAATATTAAGATCCTCAAAAGCAAGAAAAATGTGTGTATTTTTTTGTTCAAATTGCATAAGTCTTATTTGAAAAATCACTTTGAAGTGATTCCTAGGGAATACTGAAGCTGAGATATTAGTATTAGGTTCTAAAATCCCCCCTAAAAAGAATTGAACATCAATTAAGCCCTAAGAAGGCTCTATTATGACTCATGAAGGGGAAGAAGTGCAACCTGATATATCAAAATTACAGGAGCAAGTGCATCAAATTTCACTCTCACAAAGAGAAAAAAAAAATGAAATGGAAGTTTTGGAGAAATGTGTGGAAGCTAAGATCGGTGGTTTGAAGAAAGGCATGGAACCTAATATGTATAGTTTGAAGAAAGGCATGGAAGCTAGTTTGAAGAATGGCATGGAAGCTAATATGGATGACATGAAACCTAACATGGAAGACATGAAGAATGATCTAAAAGAAGACATGGAAGGTTTGAAGGAAGGTTTGAAAAATTTGATACAAGAAATTATTCCTACCACTCACATCTATAAATATGGAAGTGTTTCTACTCCTAGACTTGAAAAACCTACAAGGTTTACACCACAACAATTGGAAGAAAAAATAGCAAAAGAGATTTTCTATAGTTGTGCTAGAAAATACACTAAAGGTGATTAGTGTGCTGAGAAGAATCATTTTACATATATTGTGAAGAGGAGGAAGAAAATGAACAAGAAACTTCAAAAGAAGAGGATATACACCAAGAACCAACCCTAGAGAAAGAAGAAATGTGTTTGACTATATCCTGTAATGCTTTGGCGGGAATTATCTCACCTCAAAATCTGAAGATAGAAGGAGATATAAATAAGAAAATGGTAATAGTGTTGATTGAATTGGGTAGTAACCATAATTTTATTCATTGTAAAGTAGCCAAGGAATTTAATTGATTCCTATACCTAGCACCAAAATGTCAAGTGATGGTTGCAAATGAAGAAACTATAAATTTCTCTGGAAAATTCCATAATATCAAGCTAACCACAGTGGAATATGTATTGAATATTTCAATGCTTTCCATTCCAATGGGAGGTGTTGATGTTGTACTAGGAGTATAATGGTTTAAATCTTTGGGGACTGTAGCTTTTAATTTTCAAAAACTTTTCTGGAGAATTTTTTCAGAAGGAAAGGAAGTTGAATTACTGGGTATTGCAAGGAATATGGGAAAGATAATAAGCTCTAATGTCCTGACAAAGCTTCTGAAGAAATAACAACGAGGCATAATAGCACAATTATGCTCACCAAAAGCTCCAACATCCAAATCCTATATTTCTCCAGATCTCCAAAAATTATTGGACAATTATTCCAAGGTGTTTGAAACTCCTGAAGGACTCCCACCTATTCGTGATCATGATCATGTTATTCATTTGATTTTGGGAAGTGTTCCTCGAAAAATGAGGCCTTACATATATCCTTATGTACGAAAGAGAGAAATTAAACAGACGATTCTAGAAATGTTATAGGTTGGTATAATTCAACCAAGTCAATGTTCTTTCTCTACTCCAGTAGTATTGGTGCAAAAGAACGATGGATCATGGCGCATGTGTCTAGATTATAGGGAACTCAATAAGCTCACTATTAAATATAAATTTACCATTCCTGTGATTGATGAATTATTTGATGAATTACATGGAGAAATTTATTTTACCAAGCTGGATCTTCATTTAGGATATCATCAAATTAGAATGAAGAATGAAGATATTCTGAGAACAAAATTTCGAGCTCCTGAAGGTCATTATGATTTTTTGGTCATGCCTTTTTCCCTTACCAATGACTCTTCTACATTTCAAGGGTTGATATACTAATCTACAACATGTCTTGGAAGGATCATGTTCAACATGTTGACAAGGTGCTCAAACTGTTGGAGGAGAAACAATTATATGAGATTAGCAAGCTATTACATGAGATTCAATATTTTTGGATGATATACTAATATACAACATGTCTTGGAAGGATCATGTTCAACATGTTGACAAGGTGCTCAAACTGTTGGAGGAGAAACAATTATATGAGATTAGCAAGCTATTACATGAGATTCATCGTGAACCTCTCATGAATTTTCTATCCTATTACATCCTTGCAGTGAAAATGTAAGATATTTGAATGGACATAAGAATGTGAAGTTGGTTTTGAGTAGTTGAAGCAGTCGTATACAAATTCTCCATTTATAAAGATCACATATAAAAAATAAAGATTTTTTGGTGTGTAAAGACTCTTGCAAGAAAGGAATTTATCAGTTTATGATGAAGGAAGGAAAAGTAGTGTGCTATGAATAAAGGAAATTGAATGAGCATGAGAAGAATTATTTTATGCGCGACCTTGTGTTGGAAACGATCATCCATGCATTGAATATGTGAAACACTATCTTCTTGGTAGGAGGTTCATATTTATGAGGGACCATAATGGATTGGGATACATTTTTGACCAACTAAATCTGAATTCCATGAAATCTAGATGGTTGGCCACGATCAGTGAGTCTAATTTCAAGAATAGGTACATCAAGGGTAACAAGAAAAGGGTTGTAGATTCTCTTACTAGAAGAGTATAGGTAAATCACATTGAAACTATCATCTCATATGGGATGGATTTATAGGATAAAATACTGCAAGAAGGAAAAAAAGATGAAAGGTATAGTGAGCTTAGGAACACATTACAACAATAGGGTACATGTGAGAAGGATGTGGATTATCATCACACATAAGGTGGTTTTCTCATATTTAGGGACAAGATATACATGCTAGGAAACAGTGAGCTCAAGAAGCTTATCTTAAGGTAATCTCATGCTAAGTCATATTAAGGTCACCTGATATATTAGAAGACATTGTAAACAGTGGAAAATTTGTACTATTTGTTGAATCTGAAGAAGAACATGGAAGAGTTTATGGCTTGATGTTTGGATTGTCAATACGTAAAAGCAGAGTGTACGCATCTAGGTTGATTACCACATCTAATTCTGATTCTAGAGTGGAAATGGAAGGCCATTCCATGGATTTAATTACAATATTTCCAGGGAATTGTAGACATCATGTATCTATTATGGTTATGGTTGAAAGGTTGAATAAGGTAGATCACTTCATTCCAGTGAAGCCAATGAATTAATCTAGTGAGGTATCATAGCTGTTCATTAGAGATATATTAAG
Source organism: Pinus albicaulis (assembly GCA_034641835.2). Classification (NCBI taxonomy): domain Eukaryota; kingdom Viridiplantae; phylum Streptophyta; class Pinopsida; order Pinales; family Pinaceae; genus Pinus; species Pinus albicaulis. The sequence goes on along the minus strand of CM076575.1, from coordinate 1,673,989,717 downwards.
GTTTCATGTTGTACCAAAAAAATTTATGTCAGACAGAGATGTTAAGTTCACTTCTAGGGTTTGGGAGGAGATATTTGTAGCTTTGTGTATAGGTTTGGCCTTCATTATAGTTTATCACCCACATACGGATGGAAAAAAAAAGGGGTCAAGAGGATTTTGGAGGATATGTTGAGGATGTACGTTTTGCATCAACAACGAAAGTTGGAAGATTATATTCCCTTAGTGGTGTTTGCATATAACAATGGGTATCACGAATCTTTTCATATGAGTTTGTTTGAGGAGATTTATGGGAATATTTTTAATACTCCTATATGTTTGAGTGATCGAGTGAATATTGTATTGATTCAACTCGATATGTTGGCAAATATGGAACAAAAAATGCATGTAATGAAGAAGAGTATAAATGGAGCATAAGATAGGTAGAAGAGTTATGTAGATCAACACATGGCGTTTAAGGAGTTTGAGGTTAGGGAAAAGGTGTACTTACGCATCAATCCCAAGAAGAGATCCTTCAGGATTGGATCATGAGCTAAGTTGGCACCTCGGTATTGCGAGCCTTTCAATATTGTTGAGAGGTTTGGACTGATATCCTATCGACCTGCACTGCCTTTGATAGTGAAATTCCATGATTTGTTCCATTTTTCGTTACTTAAGAAGTATGTGAAATATGTTCATCATGTGATTGAGTGGTTTGTATTATAGGTGGAACTAGAAGGAGAATTCGAGCTGGAACCTCAATACATTTTATATAAAAAGATTCTCATGCTTAGGAATCGAGAAACCGACCAAGTTAAAGTTAATTAGAATCACTTTGGACCTCATGAAGGTGCATGGGATATAAATAATAAAATGCACGCTATCTATCCTTCTCTGTTCGGTGGTTGAGCAGATGTATTTTGGTATATGATTGATTTTTTGTTTGATTATATCTATATATGCATATGTATGTAAATATGACATCGACCTATGTTATAAAGTTGAAATAAGCAGTATGGTGTTCATGATACGTTTTTTATATTTTTTAGTAGATGGATATAATGTAAATTCTATATCAAGCTATGTTATAAAGCTCCATGAGAAACATGTGTTGGCTGGTTTATAAATGGCATTAAACACTAAGGAAGTTATTTCCCCTAGGGTTAAGGTTCCGTAACATCCCTCATTGAAAATACATGTAATAAAGTTAATGAAGAAAAAATAAGATAAAGGTGATGGGATGCGTATTACAAGGTAAATTTTGGTAAAAAAACATAGTGATGGGGATCTCCCACCCTTTATCTTTTCCATGTGAGTAGTGCATTCATTCAATGTGTTCATAAAGAAATCAAAATTTTAATGTAATTTGTGATGTGTACTATTACTAAACTATCTAGTCTAAAAATTGCACACAAATGTTTACTCAAAAATAAATAAATAAAACTCGAGCTATATAATTTATGGTGGAACATTATTGTATCGAAAACTACAAATAAATGAATGATGACAATTTTTTACATAGTATATTCTATATTTTTAACTTCACCTTCTCACCACCTCCTTCAATATTTTTACTGTGTCCAATTTTCAGTGAGTATCATATAGGTCATTTAAAAGCATCCTCACCATAGCAAGAAAATTTTGGTAGAAAATTTTGGCTCAAATGTGTTTGTAAAATTTATTTTTATTTTGTTACAATTTAGGAAATGTTTATATTTTTTCTAGGCAATATGTTAGCTGGAATAATGATGTCCCCAATTTTCATGGCCTGATATTGTCACTATGATTGTGCTAGACTCGATCATGCTCTTGCAACCCAAAATTTACTCCAACCATCCACCCCTCTCTTGATATATGAAGCTAAGAACTAGACCCCATGAAAACCAAATTATATGTATACATCATGAATTATATTATAAATAATACCTCCCAAAAAATAAAGCTTTGCCTCATGCTTTAGGTAGAAATTAAAATACCACAAAAGCATATCAACCACCTATACATATATGCACATAATAGGTGTATTGTAAACCGTCATGTCCCTAAATTGATAAAGAATCAATCTCTATGATCCGTAAAATACCATGGATATTCCAGTACACGATTCATTACAATAAATCTGATAAATTTACACTGAGAATCTGAAACCTATACTATGAGGGTTATTTTCCTTAGAATTGTTGATTTATTAGGTCACAATTTTTATGCATGCAATATAGGAAATGCAGAAAATAGAGAAAATAAAAAAATGCAATCAGTCACAACCATAATAAGACAAGATATGACTTGGTAAATCGTTTTGGTAGAAAACATATTTAGAAGGCAACACTTTGTTGCACTCTCTTTCTCTGAACGGAAATGAAAGAATGAACAAAGTGAAAATTGTGGCCCATGGGCTACTATAGTGCAGAAACCCTCTATGTTTTTTCTCTCTCCATCCACTATATGTTGAACTAATCATCTATGGAACAAAATGCACTCGAATAGAATGGAACATTTTTTCTTCCTTATGATTTAGTTATAGCACAAGCCAATATTCTACTAGTGGTTAAGTTTGACTCCTTCAAATATTAATTGGAGTTGTAATATGGACTATTTTATAGTCTTCTTCATCATATTCACATGGACCCATCTAGTAAACTTTTTATGACTAGTTTTCCTTTAAATTTCCCTCTGAATGGTGTCCAATTTCAAGTTTTACCCATCATTTAAATATCATGTATTATGTGTTTTCATTATCTATTTTTTTCTGAAATTAAAATCAATTTTTTTCTTAATATAAATTTTTTGTTTTGTGTTCGTAAACATCTTAATTATTGCTTGACCATAAAATAAGCTTCAAACATTCGAGCCCGAATTTGGTATCAGCAGAATCGCCTTCACACAACTCTCAACACTGATGACGGTTCTAGATGACCTATATGATATTCACGGAACATTGGACGAAATCAAAATCTTCACTGAGGGAGTGAGAAGGTGAAGTCAGATTCAAATTAAAGAGTCTATCACGTAGAAATTTGCCCATGTGGGAGAGTAGGATTTTCTTTTAATAAACATCTAGTATTATTTTCAGATGGGATAGCTCGTTCATAGACCGCCTTCCAGACCACATTAAAAAAATATTCGACTTCTTCATGAATACATCAAATGAATGGGCTGCCGAAGTGGAAAAAAAGCAAGGGCGGGATATGGCAGCGTACATGAGAAAAAATGGGGTATGTACTGTTCATAATTAGTATAAACACCTGCTCTAAAATTGTACTTTTTTTGCAATAAAAAGGCTGTTATTATTCTGCCTGAATCGATGAAATATCTGACCTGTTAGCCTCCATTTTTAGTGGGAGCCATACCTTGAGTCTCTTGAGAGAGAAACTGAATGGATGGCAGCTCGATATGTTCCCTCGTTTAATGAATACTATAAGAATGGCCTCCTTAGCTCAGGGATGTGCGTGTTAAATTTGATTCCGCTTCTGTTAATGGGTCAAATTCTACCAGACGACATTCTGGAGCAAATATCCTCTCCATCCAAGATCCATCATCTGTTAGAACTGACGGTCCGAGTCAAGGACGACATAACAGATTTTGAGGTATTTGACATCAAAATTAATTTTTATTTTAAACCTAACACGAGATTAGCATTTGTTTTTAACATTTTCCTCATACAATGTGTGTGTGTGAAGCAAGAGAACGAACGCGGGGAGGTAGCTTCAAGTTTAGAGTGTTATCTGAAAGACAATCCGGAATGTACCACTGAAGATGCTTTAAATCATATGAAAGGCATCCTGGATCTTTCTGTCAGCCAAATGTTTCAAAATATTTCAAAGTAACTTAATGTTTCAAAATATTTTTTACATCAAATACTTCTAAAAACCAAAAAAAAAACCTTTCTATAGAAAGTCAAATTCCTTGATACTCTAAATTCAGTGGACGTTACTAAAGAGTTTGTTATTTCTGATGGCAAAGTACGATCACGTGTTTTAAAAAAAATTGATGGCACATAGGGGTTTATATTGGCATTGTCTATCTACATTACTTACACTACAAATTTGTTTGGATAACACTTGTTTTGGTGAATCAAGTCAAGTTTTTGAATTAATTTTTTTTTATTGTGCAAATGGATTCAGCACCATCAAAAACTCTTGAGACATTCAAAATCTTGAGAACTATAACTCATATTTTCAAAATTTTCTTCCTAATTTTCATAATCTTGCCCAAATTTCCATTCTTATTTTTTAAGCTAATTGATAAAAAAAATTTACACTAATTAATACTATAACTAAATACAATAAAAAGCCTCTTAATTCTCCTTGCAAAGTACGAAAAACCTTCATCACATGTTTATAAATCTATTATCATATTTTTTTTTCTTATTAATAATTTCGATAATGTTTTCAATCTTTTAATTACCATTTACTTATGTTTTTCATTCATTCCTAAATTTCAAAATAAGTTACTTAAGGTCATTAATGATTAACCTAATTATTATCATTACACACAAATTAGAGTATATATATATATATATATATAATAAAATTGTATTACTAAAAAAATATAAAAATTAAATAACATATTAATAATAATAAAAAAATTATATAAAATAACATATACCTACTCACTTAAATTTCACAATCTGTTAATTGTTGTGAACACGGTTACTATCCTCACATTAAAATTCATTCTTACAATATAAAAATTTATATAAAAAATAAACTAGATTTTAATAATAAAAATAGCTGAATAATATTTAATAACTAATAATATATATCTAATAACATATTAAATTCTCTTTAATCCTTTTACAAATGTAGCTTCAAGTGTGGAGGATGCAGCGAAGTAATGATATTTAATAATCAGGTCTAATTGCATTTGTTGGTGATTAAAATATGATAAATAAGTTGCATATTTTCATTGGAAATATTAGATATACCTTCCATCATCTTTAATTTTGGGAAATGTACTCTTTTTTCATCCCCTTTCATTTTGGTAACTATACTCTTTTTTTCATCACCTTTAATTTTGGAAAATGTACTTTCTTTTTCATCACCATTCATCTTTGGAAACTTACTCCCCTTTTATGGAGCGTATCTTTTGGATCATTAAAGGTAATTCAATCATAATTTGTATAACTAGATTTATTATATTGACTATTTTGTTTTTTTGTCTTTTGCATAACATTATTGAACTTGAACTAAATACAATTAGAGAAATGAATGTCCATTACCAACTAGAAGGAACACCTAATTATCATCTTTTAAATAAACATGTACAATACAATTAGTATTAAAATGCAAATGTTTTATGTTTTTTATTACTTTTTATTTTAGCAAGTACACTTTTTATTTTAGTAGTGATTTCGTATGATATTAACATTTCTATTATTGTCTAAGTAGGACATGACTCAACACATCGAGATTAGAGAAATGCAATCCATCAATTTTATGGATAGAGATGTTCGAGTAACGATATCATTCGATGTGATGCTCCATATGTTGATATACATAAAAATAATTCATAAACTAGATGAAAGTACTTTATTCATTTTAGAAAATACATTATTGAAGTTCACAAAAATTTCTAGTCCAAGATTGACAACCTCTGTATTTTCCAAATGTATCACAATTGCCTCTCTATTTTCCAAATATGTCATGCTTTCTATAAATATTATCGTGGTATTTAGGTTCCCATAAGGTCTCAAGGAACTATTTGTAAAATATGTAAGAATGAAATGGGTTCTCATCATTTCTCTCATTTTAATTATATGGATGGTAATGAACAACCTTGGGCCTCAAGACTACATACCCACGTTCAAGAAATGCTAATAGCATGGGTTAATCCAATAATATAGGTGACAGAAGTTCATTGTGTGCAGTTTAAATATAGTTTCCACACAATTAGATTTCCGCAAGATATGTCTATGATTGCAAAAAATTGTAGAAGGAAAAGCTAAACAACTCGACCTCCTAATTATGGGGAGATGTGATGCACACTCTAAATATTATTAATGTTACGTTGAGAGAGAATGGGTGATGAATGAAATGTTTTACAAAAGCCAAATGGATAAGTATCATAAGGATATTAAAATTGACATGGATTCAATTATCACACTTTTATAAAGACTGTTTTTCATGTCTATGAAGCTTAAATATTGATTGCGATATTGATGAAGTAGAGCCATATGATTCAAGCATTCATGACTTCGGCGTTGATAATTTACACTCTCATCCTTTGTATTTTGTTGCTTAAATACACAATGAATAAAGGGAGGTGGAAGATATTATAACATTTATTGAAAATACAAATTCTGCCCTGGTAGATGCTCCGTTGGTGAGGAATGGTGACCGGTCAGGAGGGTATATGGCGCAAGCATCTATTGCTAAATTTTGTAACCATCAAGAGGCTCCATCAGCAAATCTAAAATAGCAGATCAGTAGACGATCTATCTATGACAGAAGAGCATTGTTTTTAGAAGAATTCCAAGATGATTGTGATCATAATAAAAATTTATGTTACATTCATTTTATCTCTAGGGCATTGAGGCCTCCCGCCTTATGGGTGGAATTTCTTGAGGGAGAGCCCATTGATGGGATTGGCTAGGCATGTACCTTCAGGATTAGACATGATGTATGCTCCTTTGAGGAGACAATGTTTGATGATGTAAGGACCCTTCCATAATGTTTTGAACATCTTGGGTCCTAAGGCTTCTTTTGCAACATCGCAGCAGAGGACTAGCTCCCCCTCGGAAAATGAGTGAGGGGTGATATTGTGGTCGAATGAGAGACTCTTTTATTTTGAGCCTCATTATGTTGGAGAGACTCCCGTCTACAAGCTCTAATTGTACCAACCATTGCTCTAAAGGTTGAGTATCAGTGAGGAGTTTGATGGCTATGTGTAAGTTGGAGATTTCACGTTCAACGGAAATCACGTCCTCCACTTCATATACCAACTTGAAATATGTGAACCCTGTTGAACATTTGACCGCTCTACGGTATGCCCATAAGGCTGGAAACACCATATGGTGCCAGTTAGTTTTATGGTTGTTCACCATATGTCGTAACATTGTTTTGAGTACTTTGTTAACAACTTATACCTAACCATTAGACAGGGGGTAGTATGGTGATGCAAACTCGTGCATGAACCCTAGGTGATGGGATAGTTCCTGGAATATTTCATTCTCGAAATGATTTCGATGGTGGGAGACTAACTCCTTAGGCACATCGAACAATGTGATGACATGGTTGAAGAGAAACTGAGCTACGATTTTTGTGGTGTTGTTTTATGTGGGCTTGGCTTCTACCCATTTGGTGGAATAGTCGATGGATGCTATGGTGTATTTGTGGTTGCAAGATGATGTAGGGTTTCAAGTCATAAATTTGATGTCCTATTTGCAAAAGGGGTTTGCTATAATGATCCAGTGCAGGGGATAAGGAGGCACTCTTTCCTTGTGGGTGAAGCATTGGCATTGTTCGCACCTTTCGACTGCTTGTATGCAATCGTGGAATAGAGTGGGCAAAAAATAACGAGCACACAAGAATTTTTGGGTGGTGGGAATCCTTGAGAAATGTCTGCCGCAAACCTCACTATGGCAGTTATTTAAGGCCTGTTCAACCTAGTCGTGCACGAGGCATCAATGTAAAATAGTGTCAATTCCTATTTGATAAAGGATGTCCCCCATGAGAAGGTATTGGGGGACCTAATGGTGTATGTGCCTTCTCTCTTCATGGGTGAGCTATGATTTGAACTTTTGGGTTTACAGAAATAGAAGGATGTCTTCGTACCAAGGGTCCTCAGTCATCACTAAGAACAAATGTTCATCAGGTAATGATTAATTAAGTGGGGATCCTTGTGTCACACTTGGGAGATCAGTGATGAATTCAGCTAGGATTAGTGCTTTCTACTTTTAGGGGAGATGAGATGTAGGTCAAATTATTGCAGTATAACTATCCATCGGGCGTACTTATGGTTCATCACATAGCGGTTAGAAAGTATCACATGGGGTTTATAGTTTCTATTATTTATGTGGTCCTTAGGGTGATGTAATGCCAAAGCTTTTGTATTTCATGTAATAGGGCTAGGGCAGTTTCTTTTTCTGGCTCAAACCTTAAAGCATGGCCAACTAGTTTCTTTCTCACGTAATAAATTATATGCTCTTTTTTGTCAGGTTTGCCTTGGAAAAACACCCTACCTATGGTTGTATCTGATGGAGATAGATATAAGGTATAGTATTTGTCGTAATTGGGTGGCCTCATCAAGGGGGATGAAGACAATGTGTATTTCAGTGCCTCAAATTCATTTTGAGCCTGATCATCCCATTTGAACGGAATGTCCTGACGGAGTAGGTGTAGGAAGCCTTCCACACATGTGGCATAGTCGAGGACAAAGCATTGTTAGAAGTTGGCTTTCCCCTACAGGATTTGAAGATGCTTTAGCATTTTGGGTGGTGGTACTTCTTTGATTGCCTAGAATTTGAGGGGTTCAACTATGATTCCTTGTTGGGATACTATGAATCCTAACAGTCTACCCTCATTAATGCAGAAGACACACTTGAGGGGGTTCAATCACATGTTTTAGTGTCATCACCATTGAAATACTAAACATAAATCCTTTAGATGGTCATTTATTTTCTTGAATTCTACTGTGAGGTCGTCGAAGTAGGTTAAGATAAGATAAGCCAGGTCATGGAATTAAGGTTAGACATATAAGAATAGATATTTCCAACACGTTAGTGGTAATATAAATATTAAATTTATTACGGTTAACCATGCCAGCTCCACGACATAACAATGACACGTATACTTGTGTTTAACTAAGTCGTTGTCTTTCACATCACACCAGTTCTCATTGCATAATATATATATTTCAATTTAATATGAAAGCATACATAATATTTATGACACATCTCCCATGGGACCATTAAAATTCTGGAGGTTTACCTTAAGTGTCAGGTTATAGAACCATCACCTCTTACTGCACACCACTCCAACAACTTTCTCACCCTTATGGCATTAAATGTGAACAGATGTATTTTTAACGACTCGTAAAAATTTCACGACCACCACTGTACAACATATCCCTCAGGATTTCTAATATTAAGTTTTGCCGTACTTGTTCACATGGCATCTATGGTTTCATATGGAACTCTTCAATCCGATGGAAAACTATTTCTATCCCAAATCTTTAGACACGTGGACGATTATGATGAAATACAGGTTAGGGTTTTTTTGTGCCATAAATCTTTCTGTCGTTTGACTCATGCCCATTTTCACCTCTCACTTCCATTGAATCTAGTTCCCTTCGACTCATTAACCCCTTACTGTAATTCATACTTCGTTCGACATCCTTCATTTTATTACTAAGAAATGGGACTCGTTCTGCCCCATTAAAGAGGAGGAGAATGCAACTGACTAGTACGCAGAGCATCCTTCGCACTTGGTCAAGGTAAGGTCTCGGCATTGCTAGCTTCTCAATTTTTCTTCTACGTAATTTAGAATCTGGATGCACGATTTTGCACTTCAGATTGACATTGAATGGTTTCATGTGTTTGACTATATTTCCATCGTTGGGATCATTCTCTCCTTGAACAAAATTTTGGTAAGCATTACTAAATTCTTTTTATCTACATGCACTCCCGGACCTAAGTCTCATTTGTCTGTTAACTCATAAAATTTATTCTTATTTACTCTACACCTTTACACAGACCGTTGGTTTGTCTCTGGTATCTGATTTATATTTTTGTTAATTGTTTATAGCTATCCATAGAAATTTAAATGTCTATCTAGTTATACTATCCCTTTGAAATTCTTCCCTTCCCCTCTGGGGTTTATGACTTTCACCTCCAGCGTTTCGTAACTATATTACATGGCTCATATTTCCATGACATTTTTTGGGGGAATTTCCTATGAACATGTATAAGATGGGGGTCGGCTCACGATCCCTCTTATCAGTGTTCTCTTGGCAGCCTAACTATCAATTCTGAGTGTAATTCACTGCTTGTAGTTTTCTTCACAATTTAGTATTATTTATACATGTATTTAATTATAACCGGCAAAATCTCATGGTGGTCATGTGAAACGCAGATATACAAACAAGAAGCTTATGTCTCGTCCTCAGTTAACAACTGAGAGCAGTATGTGATTTATAGGTGATTTGTTGAACTCGGAATTAGACTCCATGCTTGTTTCAAATCTTCACTATCTCATTTCAGAGGATCTCTCTCTCTCTCTCTCTCTCTCTCTCTCTCTCTCTCTCTCTCTCTCTCTCTCTTTTATCGATATGTAGAATTTTTCTTATCCTCGAATTCAATTCAGTTTGTGCCCTACGAGGGTTTCAGGTTCCTCGTGCATTGTGCATATGCAAGAGTAGTTCCAAATGGATTAGAATTCGACCTATGTCTGATTATTTGAATGTATTATTCACATTCATGCCTTGTAGAAAAAATGGCCTATTTTCTTTAAGTCGAATTGCAATACTAGATGTACCTTGAGATTTTATTTATGAAACTTTACTTAATTGTATGGGCTTGGAATGTGCAATTGTAATTCCTCGCATGACTAATCTATTTTATTTTATGGCAGGTTGGACGTAATGTATGCGCCTCTAAGGTGATCTTCTCACCTTTATATTTTGTACTCCTTTTGATACTTACTACTGCTTCTACCCTTAATGACCAGAAGTAAATTATAGTTCTATATTTTTGCAGGTATCTATATGAATATTTGTTTCAGGATTAGCCTACATATACTGATCTTCTCTAATCGATCATAATTCATGGACTGTTGCTATTTAGGTGGGTCCAGTTAATCATTGGGCTTTATTACATGCAACCTCTGCATAAAAATTCCTAGGAGATTTTATAGTCTCATATAAAGAGACAGATTTCCTCCTTGTACAATTGTTCAGGTATACATATCATTTTTAAAATGTGTAACTACATGGATTATAACATGTATAAGTATAGGGCTATGTACTATACGAAATGGAGGACTATGTACTGTATGAAATAAGTTCCTTTATTTTTAAATAACAGAATGTTGGACTCTAAGATAGTGCCTTCATTGCAGTTATACAGTTATAATGTATGCATACTTCCTGAACAGCTATGTTTCGATAAAATACTAGTGATAGTACATTATTTCTTAGATCTATTGATGTGTACAAATAAACCTGAATCTTCAACTGGAACATGCACCTTGATAACTAATTGTTTTCCTTCTGCTTACTAGATATTTCATTTTTTTATACAAGCTAGGAACTTAATTAACTAAAATACGTACATGTTGATTTTCACACATGTATTTGTTTCCTGTATTATTTCCTCAACAAAATTATTACTTGTGATGTAATACTACCATAAAATGATTAAGAAAAAAAAAGCTTCTGAGAGTTCCCTAACCTCAGATCTAAACCTCCAGCAAGGGTTTCGACACTCTGAGAGTTAGTAATATTCATCTTAATGTCTATACAACAATACAGAACCAAACTATATTTAATATTGAAAATTTTTGTTCAATGTACACACCCACCATATGATTCATAGTTAGCCTAATTTGCACAATATCTACTAAATTCCAGATTTAAACAATTTCATTTATATCTTCTATCTTACCTCATCAGCATAATCCTAACAATACTAAATGTTAAGTAAAAATGTAATTTACTGGTGCATACAAATTTAGGTAGAATAGGTTCCACCCAACCTTTGAGCTCTCTCTCCATAGCTCCCCTCGAGCAGAGAACAAATCCTTTAGCCATAGACAACCTCTTGTCTATCTTGAATCTGCTCATTTAAGATTGCTTTCCTCTCAGCCTTTTTCCCTTAACTATGTCCAGTAAAATCAGGATGTTGCTTTTTTGTGTGCCTGGGCTTGCCTTTTGTTTCTTCCACAAAAGTACTTTAAATCTAGCTTTTACTCTTTATACCTTTATTCCACCTCTTCCCAGTAATTTCCTCTTCACTAGAGTAGTTTTTTAGATTTTTATCTCCAATCTAAATTGTTACATTTAATTTATTTCCTCCAACGACTTTTGGAGACTGGGAAAGTCTTATGATCCTTATCCATCCTCATGGATTTGGATCCCTGGTCTCTAATCATTATCTACTCCTTCCACCATTAATTTAATTTTTCATATTTTTAATTTAAATTAATAAAATATATCCACAATAAATATTTTCCTTGGGGTCCACTTAACCCTTAGAGTCTTTGACTGCCTATTTTTAAAAGCAGAAAATTTAGGAAATTACATATTCCCCCTCTAAAAACAAAACACCGTCCTCAGTGTTATCAATTTCGATGTTGATTTCTCAACTCGGAATGAAGATTTTTCCATCTTATCCTCTGGCTCCCAACAGTTTTCTTTAGAGTACTATTACCTTCCTCTACCTTTACTCTACTCACTGCTATATTCTAGAGTTTGATTTTCTTCCTACTTCAGTATAAGAAGTATATCTGGAAGAATATTTTATTCCTAATTCCTCCTGTCCATAGTTTATATCAATTCATATGAATAGTATCATATACATATATTGATAAGAAGAATTCAAGACAATCTTATAAACTTTAATAGTTTCAATAAAGTCATTGTTTAGAAAAACTTTTCAAGGTTCATAGTAGTATAGTGAAATTTTAGCACAACTACTTATCATTCCATGTATTTCGGCGAGACTTCCTCCTCACGAACGCATGGTCTCGTTGGAATTTCTTGGTGATTTCTCTGCACGTTTTCTCACCTTGACTCCTTTTATTAAAGTTGTATAATCCTTGTTACACTTTGCTTCATAAAACAAACACATTTTCATTAGAAGCTCATGAATTTTGAAAAACAACTTTGTCATATGCAGTGGTTCTGCTTAAGGTTCTATCCCCTTTTTCTCAGTTCATACATGCATTTCATGTACTTAATAATTTATTGATTTTCTCAACAGATTCAGATGGTGATAAGCATGTTCAATTTGAACTTAATACTGGTTTTTCTATAACATAGTTTCCAAATTCCACTTGAACTTTACCTTATCAAGTGTATCAGTTATTACCTTACATCTTGAAACTTCATATCAGTTTATTATTTCGCTCTTGGATACATTGACTACTTCTATGAATGTTGATTTCTAGGTCAACCGGTTTCTAAGCCAACCAATTTAATTTTTTTTTTCCAATCAACTTCCTATTTCCATCCTGGAATAGGAATACTATCTAAAATTTTGGTCTGATACTTAGGTTTCATTGTCTCTTATCAACATTTTCCACATAGGATTGTCGTTACGCTTTTCCTCATACCAGGTCAAACATGTTCTACTTTAATTCTTCACTTTACTTTGAGTCACTCGCATGTCCCATCTAAAGACATCTATGACATTTTTCTAAAAAATTTGCTGTACTGGGTCACATTATTAATGTACCCTCTACTTTTGAAATTATCAGTTCCTCCTTATTTGAAATATATATCAATATTTCAGTATATTGCAGTTTTTCATGGAGGTTTTTCCTGCTTTACTACTGCACTCATTCTATTTGTCTCAATTGTTCACAATCAAAAATTTTATTTCTCGAATATTCTTCAAAATTTTAGATAAATTCCTCTTTAAAACATCTAAAATCTCCTTCTTCTTTTTTTCTTTTTTTCTTTTTTCAGTTTTTCAGTTTATTTCAAACTCATTAAGGAAAGAAAAACACCTAGTTGGCTTAACATTTTTCATATTGTTGAAGAATTTAAACTCTAGCCATATGTGTTCCGGGATTAAAGCCCCTTCCTACTTTACAAGAAATTTTCTTTTGCCTACAGCATACATTTCAACAGAACCTTAATACATATCTTGTATAATTATGTTCATTTGTCTAATTTTTTCTTCAATCTTATGCTATAACTGAGTAATAATATTACCTCTAATCCCTCTTCCCAAGCCTTAGTACCACTTACCATTTTTCGGATTGGGTTACAATCTTAAAATAGGAATAGTCATTAGTTAAGTCTTTTAACTGTTCAAGCCTTCTTTTTTTTGGTCTATTTATTTTTTTCTCCTTGATTTTGTTGAGAAGACTAAGATAGGCTAAAATTAAGAATCTCTCTACCAATCTCCTCCAGTATTTTTCAATATCCATGGTTTTTCTTATGCGTAAAACATCATGAATTTACTGATCACTTCAATTTTACTTAAGTCTTTGTCTCAGTCTACTACTCATCTTTTTTCTGAATTTACATGACTTAACCACTGAAATTTTTATTAATTTCCTTTTTGTTAAGTCTATCATGTCATTTATTTCTTCTAGATTTTACAAAATTGTAAAACAATTCTGAATTGTTCTTTATGTTCTAGTTTTCTTGACACATAAAGGAAAAAAACATTATCAATCTAATCATGCAGAATTTCTAATTCCTAATTTTTGTATCTTGTTCTTTATACAACTTTTCTTAAATTCTTAATTTATGATGACTTATTAATCATCTATCCTAGATAGATAATATTCATCCTTCATCATCAGTTTATTCAATTTTCAATAGTCTATACTTACTATAAAGGTTACAACTTTCGTTTTGACCAACATTACCAATGCTCCTAATAGGGATATGCTTGGTCTTACATAGTTTCTATTCAACAACTTTTTATCGCTACAGTTTTAACTATTACAATTTTAGGTTATTCATCCTGTATACTCCAAAAACTGGTGTATCACATGGTTTTAACTTCATTTATTAATTAGCTTCCCTTGTTGGGGAATATATGAGAATTTTCATCTAAACTACCGCCTTACTTTCTTTGATGACTAGTAAGTTTTCTACAAGTTCATTATTTTTTTTTTCAATTTGTTGTCATACTTCTACAACATACCCTTTTTCAGCTCTCTTCTTGCTGGTCTTTTTACTATCATTGGTTTTTCCATCACCAGAAATACCCTGTAGGGTTTTTTTCCTAATCAATTTAGTATGTCCTTTTGGTTGTTCTACCCAGTTCATTCCTATTAACACCACATAGAAATCGAAAGGTAAAACATTTAACTCATGTTCTTTATACCTGTTTACCTTTCAACAATCTTGGGAAACCTTATATGTCCATTCTATACACAATTCGAACTTGCTGGAATTTCTTTCTTTCTTTCTTTTGTTGAACTACATCTAAGTTCATCAACCAAAATAGGTTATTTATCATGCAGATCTATAACTTTATTTTCAATTATCTCTAGCCTCTTTTGTCCTACAATAGATTTTACACTTCTACTGATAGAATATCTATAATTTTTAGTTATGTGTAAGTTTCTTGATCAAATTCTATTTATAAAAGTATTTAATCCATGATAAGTGGTTCAATATTCCTTAATTTGTACTTTGAGGGGGTTTTTTCTCAAATTGTGGTCGTTCCACTCTATATATTTCATCATTCTCTTTTCTTTCTAATCACAATTGCATTATTATGAAGTTTTCAGTATTACAGGTTTCCGAATTTCAGGAGACAGAATCCGTCATTCTACTTCTTATAACTAGTAGGTAAACGGTTTTTAACATCATCTTACCCTTGCCTTTTCTTTTAATACACAATTCAACTAGTGAAGCACGTTGGTGAGTTTCGTAACAACTCAGCAATCATAAGTTGTCCCAACATAAGCTCCGAGAACTCTTTGGATTTTTCATCATATGATCATTCATTCAAATTTCTATTACTGATTTTAATTTGAACATCCCTTTTAAGTGACATTTTTCACACTTACTTTCCTACTACTATAAGGTAGCCTTTCCTGAAATTTGTAGTTAGCCAACCCAGGTTTCAAGTTACTTTCATACGGACAACTTGAACATAAATTACCATGCTTAGAAGCAAAGCTTATGTATCATCCTCCTTTTTTCCATCATAGGAAGGAGGACTGAATTTATTTATTTATTTTTTTATTTTTTTTTATTTTTTTTTTCGGAATTCACCCTATAATTCCTTACCCCTTCTAGACTGTTGTCTAAAGGCTTTTATCCTCCTCAGACTCTTCTGAGTAGTTTTTCAGTTGCATCATTTATTTTTTGCATATGATGCATCATAGAAATCAATGGCGCATTTGGATATGATGAATTTTCTTCATCATCCATATCCAAATATATCTCATCCCTTTTCCTCATGGTTTGCAGTTGTATGTTTCCGCATTATTTCACTGTACAAAAAATTAAACATTAGTGAAAATTGAAATTAATAAACACTTTTACAGCAACATAATTTTCCTCTGGTTTGAGAAAACATTAAGGCCCAGTGTTTTAGCATGGGCTCTGGTACTATTTATGACATCTCTGGTTTCCATTTTTTTTTCTATTTATAGACTTTAATCTATAAAGAATCATACGCAAAAACTTACTACGGTTATTCACTTCTGTCAAAACTTTTACATTTACCTCTTATAGTCCAATAGTATTTGTTCAACCAGGTTTACATATACTTATACTTCTGGTCATCTGGTGATCTTTAGTCTTGAAACTAATTCCCAATTGACCATTTCATTTTAGACATTATGTTTCCAAAACAATCTTCACCTTTATCTCATGAAACTATAGTTAATAAGTTGAATCCCCCTTTTTATTATTATCCGCTTCAAATATTTTCCATATTACTTATTGATTATAGATAACTTCTCTAATGCTAATTCCACCACCCCATGGACATTAGCCTAACCAACTCTAATTTTCCTAGTATAATAAAAAAGGATATTTCATTTTCCTCTTTAAATGTTTTCATTGATCTTTACCCTTTTAAAAACATATAGTATACCCTAAGGGTAGAATTAATTAACTCTTATTACTGATCGTATATTTGTCTATTATTATGACCATCGCATTTATGAAACTTTGAGTCTTCCTTATAACCTCATTAATTTCACAACTTCATATAAATCTTTAATCAAAGTTTCATATACATATAAATCGAACACATGTGAATGACTTACCTCTCTTTTCACGGTTTAAGGCCATCCTCACCCAGTGTAGGTCTACCACATGACATCAACACACGAAACAAATTCTATATATGAAAAGCAATGATGTCTCTTATCCACGTCATCGGCTTTAATTGCATTTTCAGAAATATGGATTCACACTTACTATACCTATGTGACATATATATATATATATATATATATATATATTTCATGTTATATGTTTCCAACAGGTCAGTGGTAATATAAAGACTGAATTTATAACGGTTAACCATGCCAGCTCCATGACATAAAATGACACGTATACTTGTGTTTAACTGAGTCATTGTCTTTCCCATAACGACAATTCTCATTGCTTAAAACATATATATATATATATATATATATATATATATATATGTCAATTTAATATGAAAGGATACAAAATGTTTATGACACATCTCCCATGGGACCTTTAAAATTCTGGAGGTCTACCTTAAGTGTTAGGTTATAGAACCATCACCTCTTACTGCATGTCACTCCAACAAATTCTGCACCCTTATGGCATTAAATGTGAACATATGCATTTTTAATGATCCATAAAAATTTCACAACCACCACTGTACAACATATCCCTCTGGATTTCTAATATTAAGTTTTGTTGTACTTGTTCACATGGCATCTCTGGTTTCTTATGGAACTCTTCAATCTGCTGCAAAACTCTTTCTATCCCAAATATTCAAGCACATGGATGAATATGATGAAATCCAGGTTAAGGTTTTTCTGTTCCATAAAGCTGTTCTTATTTTGACTCATGCCCATCCTCACCTCTCACTTCCATTGAATCCAGTTCCCTTCTACTCATTAACCCCTTACTATAAGTCATACTTCATTCGACATCCTTTGTTTGATTAATAATAAATGGAACTCATTCCGCTCCATCGAGGAGGAGGAGAATGCAACTGATTGGTATGCAGAGTCTCCTTCGCACTTGGTCAAGGTAAGGTCTCGAAACTGATAACTTATCAAATTTTCTTTTACGTAATTTATAATTTGGATGCACGATTTTGCACTTCAGATTGATACTGAATGGTTTCATGTGTTTGCCCAGATTTTCGTCGTTGGGATCATTCTCTCCTTGAGTGAAATTCTGGTAAGCATTACTAAATTGTATGTTTCTACAGGCACTCCCGGACCTAAGTCTCATTTGTCTGTTAACTCATAAAATTTATTCGTATTTACTCTACGCCATTTACTCAGACTGTTGGTTTGTCTGTGTTATCTGATTTATATTTTTGTTAATTGTTTATAGCTATCCATAGAAATTTCAATGTCTATCTAGTTATACTATCCCTTTGAAAGTCTTCCCTTCCCCTCTGGGGTTTATGACTTTCACCTCTAGCATTTCGTAACTGTATTACATGGCTCAAATTTCCATGATAATTTTTTGGGGAATTTTCTGTGAACATGTATGAGATGGGGGTCGGCTCACTATCCCTCTTATCAGTGTTCTCTAGGCACCCTAACTGTCTATTCTTAGTGTAATTCATTGCTTATAGTTTTCTTCAAAATTTAGTATTATTTATACATGTATTTGCTTATAGTAGGAAAAATATCATGGTGGTCATGTGAAATGCAGATAGCCAAGCAAGAAGCTTCTGTCTCGTCCTTGGTTAATAACTAAGAGCAATATACGATTTAGAGGTGATTTCATTTTCCAATGTCCTTTCTTTTCACAACGTCTATTTATAATACCGTCACTGGTTTTATCTTCATTGTGTTATAAATTTGGGGTTTTATATGCCGATTCCATAGAAAATGCTTATTCACTGATTTCTTGAACTCAGAATTAGACTCCATGCTTGTTTCAAATCTTCACTATCTCATTTCACAGGATCTCTCTTTTTTTTATCGGTATGTAGAATGTTTCTTATCCTCAAATTCAATTTGGTTTGTGCCCTGTGAGGGTTTTAGGTTCCTCAGGCGGTGTGCGTATCCAAGAGTAGTTCCAAATGAATTAGAATTCGACCTATGTCTAATTATTTGAATGTGTTTTTCACAATCATGGCTTGTAGAACAAATGGCCTATTTTCTTTAAGCCGAATTTCAATACTAGACGTACCCTAAGATTTTATTATGAAACTTTACTTAATTGTATGGGCTTGGAATATACAATTGCAATTCCTGGCATGACTAATCTATTTTATTTTATGGCACGTTAGATGTAATGTATGCGCCTATAAGTTGATCTACTCAGAATTCCCCAGTATGGTCACCACTATGGTGCTACTAGGCACGAATGTTTTTTCTTGAAGAAAAAACAAGTGGTGATGAATTTCATCCCACGGATAATCTGGTTCTGTCGTGGCCTCTAATACATCCTCATCGAAGTGAAATAAGATGTTTAAGGGGGATTTTTTTGTTTGAGGCTGTGAGGAATTGGTTCGGGCCTAACAATGCTAGTCGATAGACATAAATATGATTATGTGGTTGATGTCATGGAACCAAATCAAGTTGACAGAGTGTATACGTGCTAGGTTTGAAATGTTGAAGGTAATACTACCATTTTGGTAGTTTTAGCGGTACTGACAGCAAGGAAATATGAGCAGAAAGCACGAGTCATGGTTCCCATGCATTATGAGATGAATCGTAAATGGTGGTGTGTGTCATGAGCATTACATGGTGGAATAATTTGCATGATGGTTGCTTATTTTTTAGGGAGACCAACTTCATTCTCTCTTGGTTGTGTACGGAAGATACATTTGTCTTCTCTTATGTGAATATTTTCACGAATGAAAAGGTGTCTAAATGTTTGCAACATAGGGAATTTATCTGTATCATGATCATTGCTCGTGCAAATTTTACATGGAGTAAAAGTGCTTACTGAGTGTATTGTATGGATTCCAATACTACTCAACCTATTAGAGGATGATAATGGGATATTGTTAGAAGAATGTGTATTTCTTCATTTTTCCATCTCTTATTCTTATACATTGTGTGATTTGGCTCCTGTGGGAGTTTTTCTTCTAACACTACTCTAGCTGCTCTTAACCTTGGAACGTAATGAAAATTCATTGTGTGGTGAAATTACAGCAGATTAGGCAATAAAAATGTGTGATATTCTCTTGATTAGAGAGATGAATGTAAGGTATGGGTATGAGCATGTGAAGGTATGCCTATGATTGCGCAAAATGTACAAGGAAAAATTAAATAACTCGACCTCCTAGATGTGAGGAGATGTGATTCACACTCTAAATATTATAAACCTTATATGGAGAGAGCATGGGTGATGAATGCTTTGTTTTAAAAAATTTAAATGGATAAGTATCATAGGGATGTTGAAATTTACGTGGATTCAATTATCACTCTATTATAAACATTGTCTATTGTGTTTGTGAATCTTAAACTTTGATTGCAATATTGATGAAGTAGAGACACATGATTCAAGCATTCATGACTTGGCACCTCATAATTTACACTCTAATCCTTCATATTTTGTTTATTAACTACCCAATGAATGAAGGGAGGGGGGGAAATTATAAGAACATTTATTGAAAATATAAATTCTACACCTAATTAGCCAATGCAATATACAAATTTTATTTCATCTCCCATCATTAAATATAATACAAAGGGCTTACTAAACATGAAATTTCTCACACTATTCCCCATTGGTCATCTTTACTGGTTACATCCACATATTTTTTAGCATTGAAATATATGAATATGGTTTGTGTCTACTAAGAAAATCCATCCTCATTTTTTATAGTTATTATTAAACAAGATTATGAATTATTTTACCACAAGAAAAACATGTATTCTTTGTACATAAAATTATTCATAAAAATGGTCCTAGAAAACAATATACATTATTATGCAATATTATTTTTTTATAATTTGTAATGTTGTTTTTCTATATATATTTTTAAAGTAAGAAACATAGTGACACCTTGAAATGATGAGCTCAAACATAAGGCTCTTACATGAGTGTCTTAACATGATGACATTTTTTTCTCTTTTTACTTGTAGGAATTTGTTTATAATATTGTAGGCGCTTTCCCAATTTTAAAATAGTTAATCCTATCATATGTCATAGTGAATACAAGACCTATGTTTTTCATAAATTTGATATATATGTATTAATTTTTTTTTTTATCAAAATAATATATATTTAGAATTTGCGCATAGATATCTATAAGTGTGTCTAATTTAATTTGAAATGAACAAACAGTACATATATAGAAACATGGTTGGAAAACATGAAGTTGTAAAATTGTATATTATTTTGTTTATCTAGACAAAAACAAGAGGATTGTGAATCTGAAACTAAACTGAAAGTTGCAACCTCATCCACCACATAACCAAAAAGAGGTGATCCTACCATATGTTTTTTTTTTAATTTAGTAATGAGCGCAGATTAATTATACATGAAATTTTTATAATAACACATGCATATTTTAATAATGTAGACACATTATTTACATGCATACAATTTAATAATGTACACACATTCCTTTCTCTATCCCTAACCATCCTTCCCAGCTCTATTTTCCCCTACTCTCTCTCTCTCTCTCTCTCTCTCTCTCTCTCTCTCTCTCTCTCTCGTGTTATTTCAACGTGTCCCTCCTATCTCCTTCTCTCTCCCCTTATGGCCTCCTTCTCTACCATTTTTCTATTTCTCCCATTCTCCTTCTCCATATTTATATATCTATATTTCTTTCTAATCCAAATTGTATAAATATATTTTTCATCCATATTGATACTTTCAAAGTGTAAAAACTAGAGGAATCATCTCACATTTGACTGTGTTATAACTAGGCCGTTAGGGGAGAAGGGGTTCCATTCTATTCGAGTGTAGTTTGTTCCATAGAGTAGTAAAGTAGCTAGATTGAATAGGGTGAGAGAAGAAGAAAGGTATATATGCACTATAGAAATTCATGAATCACAGGCCTCACTTCTTTGTACTTCATCCATTTTTCCATTGAGCTTAATAGAGGAGAGAAACCTCACCTTCTAGTTGGTTTTTCTCCCTAAATGGTTTTCCAAGTAATATTTTGTGTTAATTTTTTGCTTGTGAGTTTTATTATCTTTTTCTCTATTTTCTACATAATTATAACACATACAAAATAAACCATAATTAACATATATGAAAATATAAGGAGAAAAAAAACCCTCATAGTGCATATTTTACATTTTCTAATACAATTTAATATATATGTTGTGATTAATTTTCCAATGGAATATCAATAGAATTTTACGGATCATATTTGTATGAGATCAAAAAAAAATTTGGGTATATTGTGGGGAGTTGTAGGGGCACTAGGTGGTTAAGCTAAAAGTCAAAAAAATCGATTCATGGTTGACGAACATATGAATAACCTTAATGATCTTGCAAATAAGAGATTTGTGTGGATCAAAGTACAAGTGGTCGATATTTAACATAATGTTATCTTCCTTGTGGCAGCCTTGATAATTAACCTTGAATTATTTAGAGAAGATGGTGTTTATTTAGAGAAATTGTAAGGTATAAAATGGGCCTCCTAAGAAATATTATAAAATAATAACGGAAAATAATAAAATAAGGTTAGATTACATCATCATATTTTAGAGAGAAAAAATAGAAAACTACTATTTGAACTTGAACTTTCAACTTATCTCCCTATGGTTCTATTGAAATTTTAGGTGGGAGCACTCATTGGATGTCATATTTAATTCCTCATCCAAGGAGCACCCATGTTGCATAGTTTTGATAGATCCTTCTACATAAAAAATGAGAAAGACATAAAAAATGTGATTGCAATCACATTTTTCATATATTTCACGTTTTGTTTACAACACAATCCATCAAAAGTATGCAACATGGGTACTCCTTGGATGAGTAATTAAATTTTGCATCCAATGAGTGCACCCACTTCAAATTTGAGTAAAAACGCAAGGAGATAAGTTGAAAATACTAGTTGAAAAAATAGTTTTATTTTTAAATATTTTTACATTTTTACTCTAAGAATGATGAATCATCCCTTATGGTTGACATCATCATCTTAAATTCTATTGGTTCTTATAAATTTTATTTTATTTGTACATTTTTTTAGTCCCATTTTTTACCTCAAAATTTCTCTAATGCTAATGTATAGGTTTGATTAGAGGGGAGATCAAGATTAGATTGGGATGAAATGGAGAAGGATATAAATAAAAAACTTGAATAATATCAACACATGTTACATTTCATTAACCATTCATATTCCATTTTCAATGTATAAGAAAATTCTGACATCAATCTATATCAAGGGGATATTGATTCTCTAAAGTTAAATCACTAGTTATATCAATTACATGTTTATTTTATTTTTCTTCATGTATACTAAGGTAGAAGGTTTCATTTGTTTAGTTGAAACTAGAGGTCCATTCCCTAACTTGGTAGGAAATCCACGCAAAGACGTTAATGTTAGAGGGAAATCCTCTATATTAAGTGGGAATATCTCAAAACCCTCATAATATCACAATTTTACCCTATCATGTATGAAGAGGACTAGTGGATATGATGGGATTAATTCAAGTAGAAGAAGGGGAAGAGTGTAAAAGAGTACACCACTGAATTCATAAATATGACCATAATGTTGGGTATCTCCCCAAAAAACCTCGAGTTAGTCCTTAAGTATCTAGGGGTTCTACACAACCATGTTCAGAAAGAAAGTGTTATTGT
The DNA here is from genome assembly GCA_034641835.2 of Pinus albicaulis. NCBI lineage: Eukaryota > Viridiplantae > Streptophyta > Pinopsida > Pinales > Pinaceae > Pinus > Pinus albicaulis. The sequence continues at coordinate 1,673,966,164 of CM076575.1, read as the reverse complement.
TCAAGCCAAAATTTGTGGATGAGTCAAGTGTATATAGGAGTTGTACCTATAAAACACAAGCCAGGATAAAGGGAAATCATTTGGATCATAAAATAAGTAGCATTAGTGTACTTTTAAGGAGGGAAAGAAGAAGTGGAAATATATAAAATACAAGTAGAAAACAACCACAACACATCTATGAAAAGATGTCAAACCACTACAATCATTATACAATTAATGGTCACATAGAGGATAAGTCATGGAAGTTGCATAGAGATGTAAATTTAGAGAAAAAATGAAGATACTATGAAGAAAAATATCATTTCCGTAGATTCAAGTAATCAAGTGGAGAGAAACTGAGATATGGATGAAAAGATTGTATGTACATCAATGTAGAAGGTGGTCAATCTAAGTAGCTTTTAACAGCGAAAAGAACAAAAGGACAAGGACCCTTCTATATAAAAATATAGGTCAACGAATTTTGTTCTATCTAATGTGGTTATTAATCAGGATGACATATATGAACGTAATTCAGTAAAAACCGGATCCATGTTTTTTCCTCTAGCTATTCTTTTTTATTTTCTTCCTTGGATTTTTGTTTTTTCTTTTATTCCTCTTCTTCTTTTTTGATACTTACATCCTTACCTCTTTCTTCATTTTATAACATATTTTATTTATTTATATCTCATTTAATTCGTATTTTTGTCTCTCCCACCCTTTTTATTTGTAGATTGGGCTTTTATTTATATTCCTTCCCTTTTCCTTTTATTAACCTTATTTATTTTCTTCATCTTCCCCCTTCAGCGTCTTTATTTTTATTTTAAATTTTAAATTATGATTTATTAATTATACTTATTAAATATACATTTAATTATAATTATATATATTTAATATATTATTAATTTTGTTCTTATTCCAACTTTTTCCTTATATTGTTTTTATATTCATTTATTTTATTTTTATTATTATTATTATTATTATTATTATTATATCTATATATATAGATATTCTTTATGGGTTTTTATTTATAATTATATATTTTTATTTTTATTTAAATATATTTTAGTCTTTATTTTGACCATAATTTTCTCTAATATTTATATATTTCAACTTCTTATATTTATTTAATTTGTTATTTTCTTTATTCCTTTATTTATTTTTTATTTTTATTTTTTTAATTTAATTATTATTATTTTATTTATTTAACCCTAGATTTATTTTTTATTTTTTCTTGACATTTGATTTATTTTTTTTACTTTTTTGAATATTTTATTTTTCTAGCCATTATTAATTTCTAAACTTTATCACTTTTTAGCTCTTTTTATACACCTATCAGATAGGAATTATGTTCATATATTTTAACTTGATGATGAACCACATTAGATGGTTTGAAACACATTGGCAATTATTTCAATAATGTGATGGATCCAAAAGATAGTTTTCTAAATATTTCTATTCACACAAGCCTCCAATCAGATATTAATGTTTTATTTAACTCAAAGTGTCAAGCGAATATCATTGTGGCATATTTTATCAAGAATTTTGGATTGTAATTTCATCACCATCCAAGCCCATATCCTTTGGGATGGGTAAATAATGATGTGGAAATAAAGATAACAAAATAATGTAAAATTAGATTTTCTATCAATGTTTGTTTTATTAATGAAGTATAACTAGATGTATTTCCCCTTGATGTATGTGGAGTGACGTTTCAAAGTCCGCATATGTACATGCGAGATGCAATATTCATGCAGAGAGAAAACCAATACGACCTCATCAAGGATGGAAAATCCTTCACCATAAATGCACACAAGGACAAGTCCAAAATTTTTTTGGTAACTTCTAACCAAGAAAATAAACTTATTAATTCTAGAAAGAAGTATCTCTCTCTCTCTCTCTGGAAAAACATGAAGTTGTAAAATTGTATATGATTTTTTTTATGTAGACGAAAACATGTGGATTTTCAATCTGAAACTAAAATGAAAGTTGCCACCTCATCGACCACATAATCGAAAAGAGGTGATCCTACCAAAAAAAAAAATTAATTTAGTAATGAGTGCAGATTAATTATACATGAAATTTTTATAATAACACATGCACATTTTAATAATTTAGACACATTATTTACATGCACAAAATTTAATAATGTACACACATTCATTTCTCTATCCCTAACCATCCTTCCTAGCTCTCTCTCTCTCTCTCTCTCTCTCTCTCTCTCTCTCTCTCTCTCTCTCTCTCTCGCGTTATTTCAATGTGTTCCTCCTATCTCTTTTTCTCCCCCCTTATGCCACGCTCTCGCTCGCTCGCTCTCTCTCTCTCTCTCTCTCATGAAATTTTTATAATAACACATGCGCATTTTAAGTCTCTCTCTTTTCTCTCTCTCTCTCTCTCTCTCATGAAATTTTTATAATAACACATGCACATTTTAATTCTCTCTCTCTCTCTCTCTCTCATATTAATTTCCAATACTTCTAAATTCTTGTACTCAATGATGTTCCAATAATAAGATAAAAATAATCCATTAGAGCTATTGCATGGTTAGAACTGGTTGATTTGTGGAATATACATGTTGAAGGTCATCCTAAGATACCCATGAGGAACACATCCTTCTTACATCCCAAATAAAATGATGTCTACTAAAGGAAGGAATAAAAGAATACACAAAAATGTGTAAAGACACTATTGGTAATGAGGATTCACTAATTTTTACAAGAGAATGGAAAATTAGAATATAGTATTAGGAAAGTGTTCATTATACAACTGATATGAAATATTTAATGAACATGCAATAGTTCGACGAAAGTTATTTATCTTCTGAGGAGCTTTGGCCCAAGACAAAAAAAATTATGTATGACGAACATAATTTAGTTGAGGTACTCTTAAGTATTATGGATGGAGATTTTCCTTGTTAGATTGAGAAATGAGGATAAGGGATATATGATTGGGATGGAAAATTCCACCTCATATATTTTCAAGAATAATGAAAGTGGAAGTGTTCATGTAAAGTTTGATTGGTGGAAGCCTATTTCAAGGAAATACAATGGAAGAATTCTAGAAGAATATTGGGTGCAAATATTGATGACATAGAAGTTTGTTGTGTTACAATAAATACCATAGTTTTGGCATGGATTCTAAAGAAAGAACATTGCATGAAGACATAGATAAACAAATGTGATGTATAAGTTGTCCTTGACCTACTTGAGATAATATCTTCATATTATGTGGAGATGATTCATGAGTGTAATTTTATCTTTTAAAGGATATATTAATATACTTCAGAAACAATTTTTAATGGTTATTGTATATCAAATATTGTATTCATATAATTGTTTGAGAAATTTTAATTGTTTAGTATGTATATGCACATTTTGTTTTAACTTGAATGTAATCATGTGACGATGCTTTATGTGAACTAAATGACACTTCCATTCAATTTTTTAGTTCAAATATTTTTTTAAACAACATAAATTCTCACTATATCAAATTTTTATAGTAAAATTCAATGATTCACTAAAAAGAAATATATTTTAGACTTGTTAAATTAAAACAATATTGAACCAGATAATGTCAATACAAACAATTTAAACACTTAATGAATAAATGCTAGACAATTTAAATAAATTTTGATGTGATACTTACTTAATACACCTTATTATATTTGATATAAATCAAATAAGACTACTCCATTTCATTCTAATTTAGAAAGAAATAAGTTTGATCATCAAATGAAACAAGTAGAGTTACACAAAGTTTTCTCTTATATAATTTATGGGCATGCCAACATTGGATTGGTATAATAGCTTATACTAAACATTGACAAAACATTTACTAACCATCAACATTAAAATAGTTAATAATAATAACAAACACATTATTTATCTCTAGTGAAATATATTTATAGGTAATACATTCCTTACACAATCTATTTCTCATGTGTGAAATCTTGATGAACTTGGATTTAATACAGAAAGATAAATATTAATTATAGTAAGCAATCTAAATATTAGAGGAATACGAATTATATGTTATTTTCAATATAATGTATTCATACAATTCAAGGATAAATAGTGAAAAATTGTAATAACTAGTTTAGTTACTTTACCCTCTTTCCTCTTGTATTTGAAAAAAAATCAATCTATACTAATCTATTTCTATTAATATTCATAATTGATTTTGATTGTTAATATAATTATTAATTAGATAAATTTATAAGATATTTCTCGCACATTATATATTATTCATGTAGTGAACCTGAATAACTTAGTTTTTAACACAAAAATATATATAATAAAAATAAACTATATTACTACTCCAATTGGTAAATTAATTTAATTTAATTATAAATTCATGTAAATTTCCCATAATAATATTTAATAGGTAAGAAATATCTTACACAATCTATTACTCGTGAATACCTACAATAACCATTTAAGTAAATTCAGCTTCTTTCCTATTGTATTTTAAAAATATCAATCTATACTACTTTATTTATATTCTTATTGATATATGATTTACATATATTGTTCAAAATGTTATTTTAATAATAAATTTTGGACATTACTAATGTCATTATCGTTAAATAATTTTCTAAGTAACATATTTATCACACATAAATATATTATTCATGAAGTGAATATTAATAAACTTAGCTTTTAACACAAGAACATAAATAATAAAAAACAAATATATTACTATTCGAATTCATAATTTATGTTTATGATTTTAATTATCAAGTGGTGTAAATTTCCTATAATAATATATAATAATGATGGAAATTCCTCCCCCTGATGTTGAAATGTCGGACCCTGTTGCTTCTCTGTTATACCTATCATCATCCACGCGCTCCCCGAAGTACATTCCTTCTGAATCCACTCCCCCTATTCTGCTTGATTCCCCTCCAGACACGGATGCTTCATCTATTGACCATCTTCTTACTTGCTCTTCTGTCATTTCCCAGGATGACTCGTATCTGTGCATCTCTTCTCATCCTGATGATCTCGGTCCCTTTGCAACGTCATCTGGTCTCTTTGACCCTCCCATTCCCTCTCCTCATCATGATCATACCATCTGTATCTTCGATGTTCATCGCAGCCTAAATGCCCGCCCTCCCTCCCATCGTCCTCCTTCCTCTCCTTCTCGTCAACCCATGAGTCCTAGGCTTCCTACCCGAACTGCTCCCTCCCGTAGCCGTCATTGGAGGTCTATCCTCTACTCACGCTGCTCTCCTTTGTCTCATCCTTCCCCTTTCCTGACTTATGAGACTATTACATTGGCCCTTTCGTCCGAACCTCATCTGGGCTATGCCGATGGAGCAAGTCGCTATTCCCATCATCTCGCTTCTGCCGCATGGGCCATCTTTACCCCCTTGCATACCCTAGTCCTTGAAAATGGAGTTTTCATTGGTACGGCCACCAATAATCAGGTCGAATATGATGCAGTCCATGGTCTCTTAGCTGATGCCCTTTCTCACCACATCCTCCATTTGCATGTTCATTTAGATTCCTTGCTTGTTGCCCTACAACTTAACGGTGTCTATCGTGTGCATAACCCCCTCCTGTTTAGACAATATTTACAAGTGAAACTTTTGATACGTGAATTTAGATTTATTTCATTCAACCACATCCCTAGAAGTCACAATCACTACATAGATCAAATCGCTAATCATGTTCTAGACTGGCATTTATCACACACACGACAATAGCATCCACAAAATGCACATAAAACTCATATATATATATATATATATATATATATATATATATATAACATGTGTTTTAAAGTCCATATACTTTGAAACATATGACATGCCCATAGCATGTTACAAAAAACCAATACTACAAAAATGGGGGGCACCACTTGCCCCTAAATCACTACTAGGGGGAACCACCTGCCCCACACCTAATCACTCTCTGGAGGCTCCCGAGCCAACGGCTCTGCTCTCGCAGCTCGTAGATCACGCACCGTCTGCCCGGCCATCGCCATGCGTCGCATGATCCCTCGCCATTCCAAGGGGAGCCCAATACACAGCTCTATGTATCAGTAGTCTAAATCCTCCCAACCACGCTCTGACACACCAGTCATCATTCCCTCACATCTACGATGGAGGTCCTCCACCAGTGTGGCCATCTCTTCATTCTGTCCTGTCCTCGATCCACTTGTGCCTGTTGCTGCTGGTCGTCCCATATATCCGACCGATTTTACCGGAGCTATATCTGCATCCCAAACAATATAAGGATTAGCACCATGAATACTAGTCACATACTATAAAAAGGAACATAACAGGTTAGTTTCTTGTCACTTACCATCCGGTCCCCATACTCGACCAGGTGGCAGCGGCAAGTCCGGATCTCCCTAATAACTCATCCCACTATAGGGATAGTCGTCTATGTATAACGGCATCTGATCCCAATGGGCAAAGAACTCTGGTCGAAACACCCTCCCGATTGCCCCTCCTCCGACTCTACTCAGTAGTCATCCCCACCGATGCATCCGAGGCTCTCTCAGGCCCCCATCAGGCAACTGTATACGAGTTCGTAAGGTCGGGATCTTCTCAAAGAAGAAAGAGCACAATATTGTTCCATACGCACAATCATGATTCACTTGCCGCTTACATAGCGACAACTGTCATTTCAGCGACACCAAAATAATCTGGGCCCACCCATAGTAGGTCCCACCCAACACACTCTCTACAATCATCATCTTCCCTCCAGTGATGTGATGGAGCGCCTGACTGCCCACGATCTACAACACTGCTGCGGCCACTGCCCGGGTCTCCAACCTCTCTAAATCCCCAATAGATATCTGAGTCCCTTTGACTCGGACACTCGATCGACAATGTCGCTCAACAAACTCCATAATGTTACACCCCCACGGTAACACTGGCTGCATATTCCCCACCATCCCCAATGGAGGGAGTCCAGTCAAGAAATACAAATCCTGGACTTTCAGCTCGATCCTATGCCCCTGCACTATAAACACCTCACGATCTGGATCCCAATAACTGATAATCTGGGCTAACAGGGGCTCACTAGCCCTCATCAAAGGGTTCTTCAAAAATTTCAAAACCCCAAATATATTCAGTGCACGACGCACACCCTGATCTGCTTAGATTTATGTTCGTAGTGTACCTAGATCTCTCTCTCTCCATTTGATCCGTATATCTACCATATCTGCACAAAAATGCCATCGTTGTTAGTCTACAGATCATCAAAAACTAGAATAACTCACATCAACGCTGAATCTCAGCCCAAAACAGCACTGAAAACCCCTCCCTCTCACAGGTCACACTTTTCAGCCAAAACCTGGGCCAGGTTGCACTTTTCAGGCTCAAACCTGCGTCCCAGGTCACAGTTTTTTCCCCAAAAAGTGCTACCCAGCCGTGAGGGAGAAGTAGGGGCAGTTACTGAGATTTCAAGCCCTAATCTGAACTTTGAATCCATCAAAAACAAAGAATAGGATTAGACCTCTTACCTACAACTGACGAATCACGATTCCAACGGTCGGTTTGTCTGCTACGATCACCGCAAGATTTAGGGCCTTCTCTCCTCTCCACATTCACCACAGCTACACAAGCAAATGAATTATTTTGGAAGGAAAAAGCCTTATTAGAAGAGAACCCCTATTTTTTCTTTCGCCAGCTGCGACTAAACCGTAGCCCCGTTTGACAAACCTTCTGCACCGTTGGAAAGCTCTCACCAAGCACTCACATGGGTATTTGTCAATTTTCCATGTTTTGATACTTCACCAGGACACATTTTGTCCATGAAGGACCTTTTCATCTCTCCTCAAAATCGAATTTCTTCACTTACAACACTTGTACATGAGGCACCACTTTGCCTCCTTACTTGTCTTTGTTTGTGTTGATTTTCATCATGAGATACCCTATTGTACTCATGTTTTTATGATTCCCCATGGGACCTTTACTATATGGCAGCACCATCGAGTCGTCCTTGTTTAGAGCATCTGAGTTGAGTCATCCTCAGTCCCCGAGTTGTTCTCGCATCCCTTTGTACCCCGCTATAGATCTCCATCCTTCATCGCTTGGTCCCCCTCTCGTATTGCACGTTATAGCCCTCAGTCCCATTGTCCCCTATCCCTCATGATATTGTGTCAGTCGCTGCCAAGCCATTCATGCCTTTTATGCTCTAACAGGGGAAGTCGTCCATTCACCACTTGGTATCCCTCATTTCATCATCATTAGTCTCCATCTGTTCATCGCTCCACTCTTTTCTCTCGTGCCTTAATTGGGATTCCCTTATTTCCTCCCCTATGTTAGACCTACTTCTGTCGACAATAGCTCATTTTAATCCAGAAGTCAGGTCTAGGGGACACTGTATCTTGGTTCGAGCTCTTTTCAGCCTGATCGTGATCTATACACTTGATGGTTCGGTGATGCAGCAACAGCTATTGGTGATACCCTGGTGTGTGTGAGATGTTTCAACCCTCATGAGGGGGTGGCCCTGCAGGTAGCCCCCCACATACCCGGACGTCTTCTTCATTCCAACCTTGATGCAGCTCCTCATTTGATGATATCGGCCTTAGTCGCTTGCAGCACCTCCTCGATTTGCACGAGTCGGTCCAATCTCGCGAGCCCTTCCCCCATGTAGGGGGCATTTGGGTGTATTTGTATCTCATCTACTACCATATTATTGTATAAGTCTTGACGATTATTCCAGGCCTCGCATGTATGTGGGATTCATCATGTTATTTGTCTGGCTCATGTTTAGGCCAGCACATGCTTCATTATTGAGTTCCGTGGTTTTCCAGGCGCCTTCTTCTTTGTACTTATTGTGTTCTGTGGTTTTCCGGGTGCCTTATTATTTGTACTTTGTCTCGGCGAGCATATGTATGCCTCCCCCGCCGACTTTAGCACAAGTACCACTTCATAGAGACTTGTTGCACCTGTAAGTCTCGTCTCCTCAGGGTCTAGTCCTTTAACACATCAAACAACATTACACTTCTCTCTCTCACTTCCCTTTTCATATCTAGTGATTGAGTTCTTACAACGTACTTCGGTCATACGATTTGCTCCTAACACTCGTACGTTGGGGGGCAATCTGTTACACCCTTTTTTTGGTCATCTAACCTATTATTATTAGATGAACCCAAGTACACCATGTACGACCAATTTTACCATAAGTAAAATTGCTTTCACCATATAAAATAACTTATTTGGTCATATTTAACCCAAAACAAGGAAATTAATTAAATAAATCCTTATTTATTTAATTATTTCCTAAGAATTGCTGCTTTTTGACAATCACATTGTAATATTCTGAATAAATTAACTAAATTGAGGATAAATAAATTAATAAACCATTATTTATTTAATTATATTCCCATCATTTCCCTAAAATGATAAATAAATCATTTATTTATTTATTATTTATAAATAAAGGAATTGACCCAAGTCAAAAATCCTTTTCCTCCAACAAATATAATAAAATATTCCTAAAGGGTGATTCTAGAATTCGATTAATAATATTTTATTCATGCACCGAGTTCTAGACCGCCCTAGTATTTTGTTATAAATAGAAGGTTTTTCCCCATTCATTAGTCACCTCCATTGCATTAGATCACTCTGGATCTATACTAGGTCACATTCTCCATTTTGCCTTATGAGCTCCCATTGAGTTCCATGTTTGCTTTTCCACATCCATAAGAGAGAGAAATGCTAGGTCTGAAACATTGAGGAATTCCAAGAACCCATCCCACTGAGGAGAACCGGAAAACACCTTTCTTGTTTTCCTCTCAGGTGCCCCATTCTTCAATATATTACAAAATTCTTTCATATACATTCTTCTTGTCTTGTTCGTTGGATCTATTGAGCTATGTTATTTTTTATCAGCTTAAATCATTTGTGCTTAGATCTAAATTTGTGCAGCAATCTTAAATATATTTTGCAGCCATAATCGATGTTAGGGCTATTTTTTATGCATAGCTAAAGTGATATTTTACGATGAAAGATTCATACTAACAATTGGTGACTCCACATGGGTTTTCTTTTGCGACCGCTGTCGTTTTATCTATTCCTGCATATCCAGTTGTTTCAGACCCTAGGGTTTCTCTTCCATCTTTTTTTTTTCCTATTTTTATGGTGATTCTCACCCCTAAAACCATTAAATATTCAAACTTTTAACTTCCGTGTGTTTCTAACCTTATTGCGCAGGTGACAGACATCAGTCGTAGCTGAGACGACAAAAATTTTCTGAAATCTGCCGCCGAAAGAGCCGGATCTGCAGGTCGCACTTATCGGCCCAAAAAGTGCGACCTAAGCCTCAGGATGCACTTTTCTGCCCCAAACCTGTGACCTGGACATAAAACAGGTCAGAACCTGCGACCTGCACTTTTTCTGCAAAATTTTCAGCACTTTTTCTGGGTTTGTCTGAAGCTTCTGTCAGGGTTTTCCAGCCTCCGTCTCTGCCCATTTGGACCTGTTTCTGATCTGCTTCACTCAACTAAGAAGGAATATTTCCCCTTAGGGCTCTAGTACCCTCCACTTTTTGTGGACGAGTCTTTGTTGTTTCAGAAGTCTGCATTTACAGAGTTTCAGCCCTGTTTTTCTCAAATCTGCTACCTCTTTTTCAGATCCCTTTAGATCAGCTCTTTCTCCTCTCAAAACACCTCATATCATTTTGTTTGGGCTCATTCTAAGGCCATTGCCTTGCCCCTTCTATTTTTCGCTGATCTCCTCCTCTTTTGCAGCAACCTTGCCTCTGACTCTTTGTTGTTTTCTGCACCACTTTTCAGCAGACTTACCCTTTAGATCCAAGTCCCTCTGGACCTTAGATCTATTGGCCTCTTTTTAGCGTGCTTCGCCTAGTTTTTTCCCTCTTATCGACTAGTTTTGAGAGACCTGCCTCCTTGGGTTAGCTTGATGCATTGTTAGTTGTTAATTTTTTGTTCTTTCAGTATTATTTACTGTAGTTTTCTTTTCCATTACGCAGCACAATTTTTTCTTTTACTCTCAAAACGTCTGGGTTTAAACAATTAAAATTAACGCACGCCACACACTGACCCTAAGTGAAGAAGCGACTGGTTAACACCGCCTGGCAAAGACTTTAAAATCAATTTTTACTGCACCTTTTCTGCCCTTGACCTCACTTGATTTTGTCCCTTCCTGCCCTTGTCGGTTTTCTTCTTCCTGTCATCATTGCGCCCCCAAGGCGCCTTTCCCGGAGACTTCTTGGCCTTCACCCTCAGTTTTCGCTTGGTCGACTTCCTCCTTCCCATCGTCATAGAGTAAGTCCTCCCCCGAGTCCGCACTCCGACTCTTCCTCTGATTGTTCGAGTTCTCCCCCTAGTTCTGGTTCTCCCCCTGTCACTTTCACCATGTCTACTTCAGGGCCTACTACCACCAGCAACCCCAGTACTACTGCTAGGTTTGTTTCTAGTGGAACCACCGCGGGACCTACCTCGACTGCCCCATTGTTCCCTTATATGGTCGGCCTTAGTCTCCCTGACTTCAATCAGCTAATCAATGATCCTATCCGCCACGATGTTAGTTGGCCTGCTATGCCAACCAAGCTCCCTTCCGACATTCCTAAGATTGAAGGCCTTGCCAGTGAAGATCCCTCCAACCATATTCAATCCTTCCATCTGTGGTGTTCCTCCAATTCCATTACCAACGGCTCCATTCGTCTTATATTGTTCCAACGCATGCTTACCGACGATGCTTCTAAATGGTATGTTCAACAGGCCACCTCCTCCCATACCACTTTTGCGACCATTTCCCAAGCCTTTTTATCTTATTTCCAGCTCACCCTCCGCTACGACACTGGTACCGAGCTTTTAACCTCTTTCCATCAATCCTCTTCGACCCGCCTTTCTGCTCATGTCCAGGAATGGCGGCGAAGAAGGAGCTTGTGCCGCGCTCCCCCCTTTGAAGATCGGGTTTACATGGACTGGTTCCTTCGCTCTCTCTTACCTCCCATTGGCAAAGATGTCGCATCCCATTTTCCCCAAAATGAAGAAGCCGCCCTCCAAATAGCCTTGAAGTATGACCTTATCTACGCTCAATCTGGTTATGTTTATACTGTCCTCCCTGACCTTCCCAAACCCGATGGCCCTAATGCCTCGAGGGCATCTCACTCTGTCGACGGTATCGTTGGAGCCCTATCACATACCTCTGCCCAACCTCTTCCAAGCAATGGTTTTCCTCCAGGGGCCAGCCCCTCCGGCGTTTTTTCCCCCCCCCGGTAGCATGTATTCAGGCTACGGCATGCCTCCTCCTTTTTCCCACCCTCCTGCTTAACTTACTGCTGCCCACCCTGCTCCTTATCCATATCCGCAACCTGGTGTCCCAGCTCCTCCAGCATTTGGACCTCCCACTCCCTTGCCTTCTCCGCCCCCACAACCGCACTTACTACCCCCTCCAGGGTAAGTATTTGCACAGTAGGGGGCACCTAATTTCCCTCCTTCTCAAATAAGGAGACGAGGCAATCAATCCGCTTCTGGTAATCGTGGACCCACTCCTTCCAATATCGACCCTACCACTTCCAACCCACCACAAGGCTCTCAGCCCAAGCCGGACAGGCCACTTTGCACCAATAAGCCCTGTTCGTGTTGCGGTGTTCATTGTCACTATACTCACGATTGTCCCTTATTACCACAAATGCAGCAACTTTGGGATTCTCAGGCCACCGTACGGGGACAACACTCCTCCCCTACTACCCCTCCCACCCCCGTTACTTCTCAACCTGCTGTGTTTACCGATCCTTTTCCGCAACAAGGATTCATAGCCACTCAACCACCTCGCGCCCTGGTAACCACTCAACCTTCCCCTTCTGGTTCCTCTGATTACTAGATTCTCATGATGGCTTTTGACCCACCTCTCACCATCGACCTCAACCTTCAAACTCGGTCCCGTCAATATTCCACACCTCCTGTTCCGTCTGTCTCTGAGCCTCTCTCGTCAGGTCCTACAAAACCTCTATCCACACCCAATGGTCCCTTGCAACTCCCTCTGCCTGAAGCCGAGGTTCATCCCAAGCCTCTTAAGGGACCCTTACGCCACAATGCTGCCTCTGGTCGGGCTACCCATTCATACAACATCGTAGATGATCTGGCCCAATCTCCTGCTGCCATTTCAACACTGGAACTCCTCCAGTCGTGTCCTTCTTAAAAGAGGGCTCTACTATCTGCCATGGGCGTTGTAGATCCTGCTGATGACCAATTGATTGTCTTCGACGCCCGTCAGTCAGATCATCCCCCTCTCCCTCCTTCGGTTGCTTTCCAAATCCCAGTCAAAATCCGAAATTCCAATGTTGCTCGGTGTATTATTGATGAGGGGGCATCTACCTGCGTCATGTCCGCTTCGGTTTGGAATCAACTTGGATCTCCCGAGCTGGCCCCTTCCACGATCACCCTTCGTGCATGGGATGGCCATGCCTCCCAGCCCATTGGCCTCTTCCGTAACTATCCTATCACCCTTGCCGGTAAGACTGTCTGTGTCGACGTTGAAGTTATCAACGCCCCTCTTGACTACAACATTCTTTTGGGCATAGTTACACCTATGCCATGTCTTACGTCCCATCCGCAGTCCACCACAAGATGTTTTTCCCTCATAATGGCACGATTGTCACCATTGACCAGTTGACCTACCATGAACCAAAATCTCAGACCTCCCCTGAGTCCACCATCTCTACTATGACCAATACACCCACTATTGATTCTTTGACCAGTGTTTCCCCTGGCATCTACAAAGACTCCTCTCTGCTTGGAACTTTTCCTGGTCCTCCCCCTCCCCCTGTCTCTGACCCCATCTTAGCGAATGTTTGCATGATGCAATCGTCTCAGGCTAGCCTTCCACAGCCTGCTCTGGCTAGTTAGCAACCTAACTCTCACCCATCACCTCCTGCTCCTAGCCCTTCGCTTCAGTCAGCCGAACCGTTTTCACCTGGCCCTTCCCGTCACACTCAGGAACCTGCCTACCCTCTCGAGTCAATTCCCTCAGGTCCCCACCATATGGGCTTCGTTTCCCTGGTCATTACCCCGTCGTTCAAATACCTTTCCTTGGTCCCCCCCGGCGTCTATTCGGTCCCCGTCATGGCCACCCTTTCCCTTCCTATTTTAACCTTGGAAATTCCAATATGGTATCTTACTCCTCCCACCGAGAGCCCACCAGGCCACCCCAAACTGTACATAGTTGTGACACCGGTACAACCGATCCCCGTCGCAGAACCCTCTTAATGTTGCGACAGCTACCGGCAAGAAACGAAAAACACGCAAGGGGGCATCCACTGACAAGGCCACCGCACCTGACCCTACCCCGCCCCCACCCACCAAGTCTTGTGCCTTGTGTGATGGTATTGGTCATCCCACCCATACTTGTCTTGAGTTGCCCCATATCCAACCCATGGTTAAAGTAGCGTTCCCTAAATCTACGGTGCCTGAAACCTCTGTTTCTTCCTCATCCGTAGCAAAAACCCCAAGACTCTTCGCACCAACAAACCCTGCGCTTTGTGTGGAGTCCATGGCCATTATTCCCACCATTTTCCTCATCTCACCCATTACCGAGCCTCTTTAGAGGTCATCCGCGAGTACGAGGTTGAACAAAATCAATCCGCCTCTCCCATCCTTGCTCAATATGCGTCTAGCCTACTTGAAGATTCCCCTGCTACCATTGACATTCCTCCCCCTGATGTTGAAATGTCAGACCCTATTGCTTCTCTGTTATACCTATCATCATCCACACGCTCCCCGGAGTACATTCCTTCCGAATCCACTCCCCCTATTCTGTTTGATTCCCCTCTAGACACGGGTGCTTCATATTTTGACCATCTTCTTACTTGCTCTTTTGTCATTTCCCGCGATGACCCGTATCTGTGCATCTCTTCTCATCCTGATGATCTCGGTCCCTTTGAAATGTCGTCTGGTCTCTTTGACCCTCCCATTCCCTCTCCTCATCATGATCATACCATCCATATCTTCGATGTTCGTCGCAGCCTGAATGCCCGCCCTCCCTCCCATTGTCCTCCTTCCTCTCCTTCTCGTCAACCCATGAGTCCTAGTCTTCCTACCCGAACTGCTCCCTCCCGTAGCCGTCATTGGAGGTCTATCCTCTACTCACGCTGCTCTCCTTTGTCTCATCCTTCCCCTTTTCTAACTTATGCGACTATTACATTGGCCCTTTCATCCGAACCTCATCTGGGCTATGCCGATGGAGCAAGTTGCTCCACCAGTCATATTGCTTCCGCCGCATGGGCCATCTTTACCCCCTTGCATACCATGGTCCTTGCAAATGGAATTTGCATTGGTACGGCCACCAATAATCAGGCCAAATATGATGCATTCCATGGTCTCTTAGCTGATGCCCTTTCTCACCGCATCCTCCATCTGCATGTTCATTTAGATTCCCTGCTTGTTTCCCTACAACTTAACAGTGTCTATCGTGTGCATAACCCCCTCCTGTTTAGACAATATTTACGAGTGAAACTTTTGATACGTGAATTTAGATTTATTTCATTCAACCACATCCCTAGAAGTCACAATCACTACGTAGATCAAATCGCTAATCATGTTCTAGATTGGCATTTATCACACACACGACAATAACATCCACAAAATGCACATAAAACTCATATATATATAACATGTGTTTTAAAGTCCATATACTTTGAAACATATGACATGCCCATAGCATGTTACAAAAAACCAATACTACAAAAATGGGGGGCACCACTTGCCCCTACATCACTACTAGGGGGCACCACTTGCCCCACACCTAATCACTCTCTAGAGGCTCTCGAGCCCACGGCTCTGCTCTCGCAGCTCGTAGATCACGCACCGTTTGCCCGGCCATCTCCATGCGTCGCATGATCCCTCACCATTTCGAGGGGAGCCCAATACACAGCTCTATGTATCGGTCGTCTAAATCCTGCCAACCACGCTCCGACACACCAGTCAGCAGTCCCTCACATCTATGACGGAGGTCCTCCACCAGTGCGGCCATCTCCTCATTCTGTCCTGTCCTTGATCCACTTGCACCTGTAGCGTCTGCTGCTGTTGGTCGTCCCATATATCCAGCCGGTTTTACCGGAGCTATCTCTGCATCCCAAACAATATAAGGATTAGCACCATGAATACTAGTCACAAACTATAAAAAGGAACATAACAGGTTAGTTGCTTGTCACTTACCATCCGGTCTCCATACTCGACCAGGTGGCAGCGACAAGTCCGGATCTCCCCAATAACTCATCCCACTATAGGGATAGTCATCTATGTATAACAACATATGATCCCAATGGGCAAAGAACTCTGGTCGAAACACCCTCCCGACCGCCCCTCCTCCTCCTCTACTCAATAGTCGTCCCCACCGACGCATCTGGGGCTCTCTCGGGCCCCCATCAGGCAACTGTATACGAGATCGTAAGGTCGAGATCTTCTCAAAGAAGAAAGAGCACAATACTATTCCATACGCACAATCATGATTCACTTGCCACTTACATAGCGACAACTGTCATTTCAGCGACACCAACATCATCTGGGCCCACCCATAGTAGGTCCCACCCAACATACTCTCTACAATCATCATCTTCCCTCCAGTGATGTGATGGAGGGCCTGACTGCCCACGATCCACAACACTGCTGCGGCCACTGCCCGGGTCTCCAACCTCTCTAGATCCCCAATAGATATCCGACTCCCTTTGACTCAGACACTCGGTCGACAATGTCGCTCAACAAACTCCATAATGTTACGCCCTCGCGGTAACACTGGCTGCATATTCCCCACCATCCCCAATGGAGGGAGTCCAGTCAAGAAATACAAATCCTGGACTGTCAGCTCGATCCTATGCCCCTGCACTATAAACACCTCATGATTTGGATCCCAATAACTGAGAATTCGGGCTAACAAGGGCTCACCAGCCCTCATCAAAGGGTTCTCCAAAAATTTCATAACCCCAAATCTAGTCAGTGCACGGTGGACACCCTGATCTGCTTTGATTTATGTCCGTAGTGTACCTAGATATCTCTCTCTCCATTTGATCCATATATCTGCCATATCTGCACAAAAACGCCATTGTTGTCAGTCTACAGATCATCAAAAACTGGATTAACTCACACCAACACTGAATCTCAGCCCAAAACAGCACTGAAAACCCCTCCCTCTCACAGGTCACACTTTTCAGCCAAAACTTGGGCCAGGTCGCACTTTTCAGGCTCAAACCTATGACCGTGAGGGAGAAGTAGGGGCAGTTACTGAGATTTCAGGCCCTAATCTAAACTTTTAATCCATCAAAAACAAAGAATAGGATTAGACCTCTTACCTGCAACTGACGAATCATGATTCCAACGGTCGGTTTGTCCGCTACGATCGCCGCAAGATTTAGGGCCTTCTCTCCTCTCCACATTCACCACAGCTACACAAGCAAATGAATGATTTTGAAGAAAGCCTTATTAGAAGACAAAACTCTCGTTGTTTCTTTCACAAATGCGTACTCAAACCGTAGCCCTTTCGCTTTGACAAACCGTTTGCACCGTTGGAAAGCTCTCACCGAGCACTCACATGGGTATTTGCCGCCATGTTTTGATACTTCACCAGACACATTTTTTCCATGAAGGACCTTTTCATCTCTCTTCAAAATCGACCCTTCACTTCCAACACTTCAGATGGCGAGGCACCACTTTGCCTCCTTACTTGTCTTTGTTCGTTGATTTTCGTCATGAGAGATGTTCCCATTGTGCTCATGTTTTTATGATTCCCCATGGGACCTTTACTATATGGCGTGGCAAGACCATCGAGTTGCCCTTGTTTGTGAGCATCCGAGTTGAGTCATCCTCAGTCCCCGAGTCAATCTTGCATCCCTTTGTACCCCGCTATAGATCTCCATCCTTCATCGCTTGGTACCCCTCTCGTATTGCACGTTATAGCCCTCAGTCCCATTGTCCCCTATCCCTCATGATATTGTGTCAGTCGCTGCCAAGCCATTCATGCCTTTTATGCTCTAACAAGGGAAGTCGTCCATTCACCACTTGGTATCCCTCCTTTCATCATCATTATTCTCTGTATGTTCGTCACTCCACTCTTTTCTCTCGTGCCTTAATTGGGATTCCCTTATTGCCTCCCATATGGTAGACCTACTTAGATCTCCATCCTTCATCGCTTGGTACCCCTCTCGTATTTCACGTTATAGCCCTCAGTCCCATTGTCCCCTATCCCTCATGATATTGTGTCAGTCGCTGCCAAGCCATTCATGCCTTTTATGCTCTAACAAGGGAAGTCGTCCATTCACCACTTGGTATCCCTCCTTTCATCATCATTAGTCTCTGTATGTTCGTCACTCCACTCTTTTCTCTCATGCCTTACTTGGGATTCCCTTATTGCCTCCCATATGGTAGACCTACTTCTGTCGACAACAACTCATTTTAATTCAAAAGTCAGGTCTAGGGGACACTGTACCTTGGTTCGAGCTCTTTTCAGCCTGATCGTGATCTATACACTTGATGGTTCAGTGATGCAGCAGCAGCTATTGGTGATACCCGGGTGTGTGTGAGATGTTTCAACCCTCATGAGGGGGTGGCCTTGCAGGTAGCCCCCCACATACCCGGCCGTCTTCTTCATTCCAGCCCTTGATGCAGCTCTTCTCATTTGATGATATCGGCCTCAGTCGCTTGTAGCACCTTCTCGATTTTCATGAGTCGGTCCAATCTCACGAGCCCTTCCCCGCGTGTAGGGGGCATTTGGGTGTATTTGTATCTCATGTACTGCCATATTATTGTATAAGTCCTGACGATTATTCTAGGCCTCGCATGTATGTGGGATTCATCATGTTATTTGCCTAGCTCATGTTTAGGCCAGCACATGCTTCATTATTGCGTTCTGTGGTTTTCTGGGCACCTTCTTCTTTGTACTTATTGCATTCTGTGGTTTTCCGGGTGCCTTATTCTTTGTACTTTGTCTCGGTGGGCATAGGTATGCCTCCCCCGCCGCCTTTAGCACAGGTACCACTTCATAGAGACTTGTTGCACCTGTAAGTCTCGTCTCCTCAGGGTCTAGTCCTTTAACACATCAGACAACATTACACTTCTCTCTCTCACTTCCCTTTTCATATCTAATGATTGAGTTCTTACAACGTACTTCGTTCATACAATTTGCTCCTAACACTCGTACGTTGGGGGGCAATCTGTTACACCATTTTTTTGGTCATCTAACTTCTTATTATTAGATGAACCCAAGTACACCATGTAAGACCAATTTTACCATAAGTAAAATTTCTTTCACCATATAAAATAACTTATTTGGTCATATTTAACCCAAAACAAGGAAATTAATTAAATAAATCCTTATTTATTTAATTATCTCCTAAGAACAAGTTATTTAAATAATATTCTTAGTTAAATTTGACTAAATCATACATAAATAATTAAATAAACCATTATTTATTTAATTATATTCCCATCATTCCCCTAAAATTACAAATAAATCATTTATTTATTTATTATTTATAAATAAAGGAATTGACCCAAGTCAAGAATCCTTTTCCCTCCAAAAAATATAATAAAATATTCCTAAAAGGTGCTTCTAGAATTCGATTAATAATATTTTATTCATGCACTGAGTTCTAGACCGCCCCAATATTTTGTTATAAATAGGGGGGTTTTCCCCATTCATTAGTCACCTTCATTGCATTAGATCACTCTGGATCTTCTCTTGGTCACCATTTTCCATTTTATCTTATGAACTCCCATTGAGTTCCATGTTTGCTTTTCCACATCCATAAGAGAGAGAAATGCTAGGTCTAAAACACCGAGGACTTCCAAGAACCAATCCCACTGAGGAGAACCGGAAAACACCTTTCTTGTTTTCCTCTCAGGTGCCCCATTCTTCAATATAATACAAAATTCTTTCATATACATTCTTCTTGTCTTGTTCATTGGATCTATGGAGCTATGTTATTTTTTATCTGCTTAATATCTTTTGTGCTTAGATCTGAATTTGTGCAGCAATCTTAAAGATATTTTGCAGCCATAATCGATGTTAGGGCTATTTGTTATGCGTAGCTAAAGTGATCTTTTACGACGAAAGATTCATACTAACAATTGACGACTTGACATGGGTTTTCTTTTGCGACCGCTGTCGTTTTATCTATTCCTGCATATCCAACTGTTTCAGACCCTAGGGTTTCTCTTCCATCTTTTGTTTTTCCTATTTTTATGGTGATTCTCACCCCTAAAACCATTAAACAGTCAAAATTTTAACTTCCGTGTGTTTCTAGCCATATTGCGCAGGTGACAGACATCAGTCGCAGCTGAGATGACAAATTTTTTCTGAAATCTGCCGCCAAAAGAGCCAGATCTGCAGGTCGCACTTATCGGCCCAAAAAGTGTGACTTGAGCCTCAGGACGCACTTTTTTGCCCCAAACCTGCAACCTGGACTGAAAACAGGTCAGAACCTGTGACCTGCACTTTTTCTGCAAATTTTTCAGCACTTTTTCTGGGTTTGTCTGAAGCCTCTGTCAGGGTTTTCCAGCCTCCGTCTCTGCTCGTTTGGACCTATTTCTGATCTGCTTCACTCAACTAAGAAGGAATCTTTCCCCTTAGGGCTCTAGTACCCTCCACTTTTTGTGGACGAGTCTTTGTTGTTTCAGAAGTCTGCATTTACAGAGTTTTAGCCCTGTTTTTCTCAGATCTGCTACCTCTTTTTCAGATCCCTTTAGATCAGCTCTTTCCCCTCTCAAAACACCTCATATCGTTTTGTTTGGGCTCATTTACAAGGCCACTGCCTTGCCCCTTCTATTTTTAGCTGATCTCCTCCACTTTCGCAGCAAGCTTGCCTCTAACTCTTTGTTGTTTTCCGCACCACTTTTTAGCAGACTTACCCTTTAGATCCTAGTCCCTCTGGACCTTAGATCTATTGGCCTCTTTTTAGCATGCTTCGCCTAGTTTTTTCACTCTTATCGACTAGTTTTGAGAGACCCGCCTCCTTGGGTTAGCTTGCTGCATTGTTAGTTGTTAATTTTTTGTTCTTTCAGTCTTATTTACTGCAGTTTTCTTTTCCATTACGCAACACACTTTTTTCTTTTACTCTCAAAACGTCTGGGTTTAAACAATTAAAATTAACGCATGCCACACACTGACCCTAAGAGAAGAAGCGCCTGGTTAACACCGCCAGGAAAAGACTTTAAAATCAATTGTCACTGCACCTTTTCTGCCCTTGACCTCACTTGATTTTTTCCCTTCCTGCCCTTGTCGGTTTTCTTCTTCCCATCATCATTGCGCCCCCAAGGCGCCTTTTCCGGAGACTTCTTGGCCTTCACCCTTAGTTTCTGCTTGGTCGACTTCCTGCTTCCCGTCGTCATAGAGTAATTCCTCCCCCGAGTCCACACTCCAACTCTTCCTCTGATTGTTCGGGTTCTCCCCCTGTCACTTTCACCATGTCTACTTCAGGGCCTACTACCAGCAGCAACCCCAGTACTACTGCTGGGTCTGTTTCTAGTGGAACCACCGTGGGACCTACCTCGACTGCCCCATTGCTTCCTTATATGGCCGGCCTTAGTCTCCTCGACTTCAATCAGCTAATCAATGATCCTATCCGCCACGATGTTAGTTGGCCTGCTATGCCAACCAAGCTCCCTTCCGACATTCCTAAGTTCGAAGGCCTTGCTAGTGAAGATCCCTCCAACCATATTTGATCCTTCCATCTGTGGTGTTCCTCCAATTCCATTACCGACGACTCCATTCGTCTTAGATTGTTCCAACGCACGCTTACCGGTGATGCTTCTAAATGGTATGTTGAACAAGCCACCTCCTCCCATACCACTTTTGCGACCATTTCCCAATCCTTTTTATCTTATTTCCAGCTCCCCCTCCGCTACGACACTGGTACCGAGCTTTTAACCTCTTTCCATAAATCCTCTTCGACCCGCCTTTCTGCTCATGTCCAGGAATGGCGGCGAAGACGGAGCTTGTGCTGCGCTCCCCCCTTTGAAGATTGCGTTTACATGGACTGGTTCCTTCGCTCTCTCTTACCTCCCATTGGCAAAGATGTCACATCCCATTTTCCCCAAACCGAAGAAGCCGCCCTCCAAATAGCCTTGAAATATGACCTTATCTACGCCCAATCTGGTTATGTTTATACTGTCCTCCCTGACCTTCCCAAACCCGATGGCCCTAATGCCTCGAGGGCATCTCACTCTGCCGACGATATTGTTGGAGCCCTGTCACATACCTCTGCCCAACCTCTTCTGAGAAATGGTTTTCCTCCAGGGGCCAGCCCCTCCGGCGTTTCCCCCCCCCCCCCCCGGGGTAACATGTATTCAGGCTACAGCATGCCTCCTCCTTTTGCCCACCCTCCTGCTTACCTTACTGCTGCCCACCCTACTCCTTATCCATATCCGCAACCTGGTGTCCCAGCTCCTCCAGCATTTGGACCTCCCACTCCCTTGCCTTCTCCGCCCCCACAACCGCACCTACTACCCCCTCCAGGGCAAGTATTTGCACAGCAGGGGGCATCTAATTTCCCTCCTTCTCAAAGAAGGAGACAAGGCAATCAATCCGCTTCTGGTAATCGTGGACCCACCCCTTCCAATATCGACCCTACCACTGCCAACCCGCCACAGGGCTCTCAGCCCAAGCCGGATAGACCACTTCGCACCAATAAGCCCTATTCATGTTGCGGTGTTCATGGTCACTATACTCATGATTGTCCCTTATTACCACAAATGCGGCAACTTTGGGATTCTCAGGCCACCGTATGGGAATAGCACTCCTCCCCTACTACCCCTCCCACCCCCGTTACTTCTCAACCTGCTGTGTTTACCAATCCTTTTCCGCAACAAGGATTCGTGGCCACTCAACCACCTCACGCCCCGGTAACCACTCAACCTTCCCCTTCTGGTTCCTCTGATTACCAGATTCTCATGATGGCTTCTGACCCACCTCTCACCGTCGACCTCAACCTTCAAACTCAATCCCGTCAATATTCCACACCTCCTGTTCCATCTATCTCTGAGCCTCCCTCGTCAAGTCCTACAAAACCTCTATCGACACCCAATGGTCCCTTGCAACTCCCTCTGCCCAAAGCCGAGGTTCATCCCAAGCCTCCTAAGGGACCCTTACGCCGCAATGCTGCCTCTGGTCGGGCTACCCATTCATACAACATCGTAGATGATTTGGCCCAATCTCCTGCTGCCATTTCAACACTGGAACTCCTCCAGTCGTGTCCTCAAAAGAGGGCTCGACTCTGTAGATCCTGTTGATGACCAATTGATTGTCTTCGACGCCCGTCAGTCAAATCATCCCCCTCTCCCTCCTTCGGTTGCTTTCCAAATCCCAGTCAAAATCCGAAATGCCAAAGTTGCTCGGTGTATTATTGATGAGGGGGCATCTACCTGCGTCATGTCCGCTTCGGTTTGGAAACAAATTGGATCTCCTGAGCTGGCCCCTTCCACGATCACCCTTCGTGCGTGGGATGGCCATGCCTCCCAGCCCATTGGCCTCTTCCGTAACTGTCCTATCACCCTTGCCGGTAAGATTCTCTATGTCGACGTTGAAGTTATCGACGCCCCTCTTGACTACAACATTATTTGGGGCGTAGTTACACCTATGCCATGTCTGCCATCCCATCCGCAGTCCACCACAAGATGTTTTTCCCTCATAATGGCACGGTTGTCACCATTGACCAGTTGACCTACCATGAACCAAAATCTCAGACCTCCCCTGAGTCCACCATCTCTACTGTGACCAATACACCCACTATCAATTCTTTGACCAGTGTTTCCCCTGGCATCTACAAAGACTCCTCTCTGCTTGGAACTCTTCCTGGTCCTCCCTCTCCCCCTGTCTCTGACCCCAGCTTAGCGAATGTTTGCATGATGCAATCGTCTCAGGCTGGCCTTCCGCAGCCTGCTCCGGCTAGTCAGCAACCTCACTCTCACCCATCACCTCCTACTCCTAGCCCTTTGCTTCAGTCAGCCGAACCGTTTTCACCTGGCCCTTCCCGTCACACTCAGGAACCTGCCTACCCTCTCGAGTCAATTCCCTCAGGTCCCCACCATATGGGCGATGTCCCCCCTGGTGATTACCCCGCCAGTCAAATACCTCTCCTTGGTCCCCCCCCGCCGGCGTCTATTCGGTCCCCGTCATGGCCACCCTTTCCCTTCCTAATTTAACCTTGGAAATTCTAGTATGGTATCTTACTCCTCCCACCGAGACCCCACCAGTCCACCCCAAACCGTACATAGTTGTGACCTAAGAATAGCCTCCAAAATAGATCTATATTTTTTTTCCAACAAATGCTTTGATATAGAGTTTTACAAAAGTTCTAATTTGACATAATCAATTCTAATATCCCAACTAATAACTAAAACAAAATTTACACAAAGCTCAAAGTTTGAACAAGGAAGATTTTAGGGGCTAAATTTGGTCAATTTAATATGTTTTTTCCAAAAGAAAGATTTTCTATATTGATGATTTTCCAAATTATATAGGATAATGAATATTCGACTCTATAAATTTCCAAACAATTATAGAGACTATGTGAAATCCTTAGAAATGTGGAATATTTTTACAAAAATATTGCAAAACATTTTGTAGTTGTCATTTTATGAATTAATAAGAATTTCCAAGTTTTATGCTCTTTATGATATAGTATGGATCCTATAACTATATTTATTAACACTAACAATTAATGATATCATGATGTCGAATCTTCATTCCTCCTAGTTTACATGGAAAGCATCTTTGCTTTCCTCCTAGTTTATGAAAGTTAATATTAGTCTGGATAATTGACTATTATTGTATGGTGGGCTATGTGGACACAAGTGCATGCTTTCACATTTGCATATACTGAATGTGGGTAACCAAGAGGACACAAGGAACTATAATGTGCGACCTACTAGGAATTTAGTTATTTTTTACCTCCCTATTTAGGAAAGGTAATATGGTTGAATTTATGAATCCTTTAGCGCTATGTTCAAACATGTACATATGAGCACATGATTTTTCATCTTGAACTATTGAGTGTAATACACTCAGAATCCAAGGAGTATATACTATGATTGTAAGAAAGAGAAATCCACCAATGTAGCATGTACCCACACATGGAGCAACTGACATGGGTCCAAAACTTGATGTCAACAAGAATAAGTCATGTCCCTTAGTCATGTTGCCTATTATAGGGACATTAAAACCAACCTAGACATTGAGGCTATCCAGTGAAATAAATGCTCAAATGCGCTTCCAATATTTTAAGAATGGAGCAGCGAAGATAAGTATAAATAATTGGATATCATCTTGTATCTATATTAAAAAAAATGTCTAAATAATATAAAATCCTATATGGTATTCCAATTTTCTAATGAAAAGTATTGGTGCATTTAGTTGAAAAAAATGTCAAAGCTTCATTGGAACACCTACTACACTTTCTTCCTAGCCAAATAGTCCTCTACAGAATATGGGAAGGGAACATATTTAGCTAAATGGGAAATGGAACATATGTGTATAAGATTAATAGATAGAAGTTGATTTATTGTAATGATTACACTTATCATAGTCGTACCATTACTATGCACATATTAATTAGGAGGTAATCCTAGAGGTGCATAGGTTATTCCTAGGTCCACCATTGGATGTGCAAGGTTAGGAATAGAATGAGTATCTTGGGCACCACCATATGGATTATATTGAGTTTCCATTATAATTGGTACAAGACATGTATGTTCCTATTGTGAATAATATAATGCATCATCTACATGTAAATCCTCCCAAGGGGAGCACTAAAGGAACTAAACAAGGAATATGGCAGAGAAAAATGAAGTAGAATGAAGTAGTGCCTGTTAGTGCTGGAATCAGCACTTGGACTGCATCAAGCACCTAACCAGACACATCTTAAGCTCAAGGGCTATTCTTATGATTTGATTGGGTTTTCGGAAAGTATGGATCTCAAGCACTCTGAAAGGAACGTTGAACAGATAAAAGAATCTAACACATATGAGGGCACTCATATATATGATGTGGTAGCAAAGTTTGTAGTTCAATGATTTGAAGAATGGGAGAAAGACAGTGGGTATGTAAGACAGAAATCCACTACTGGGAGGAAATAATGACACAAATTTCAGACCTATAATGTCTAATAAAAGAACGATTTTTAAGAAAGACTTACAAGAATCTCATTTTACATTTTAAGAATCCTATTTCAAGGAATTCTTCTCACTAATATGACATCTTGAACCAAGAAATATTGATGGGTCAAGACTTACAAAAGAAGACCAATATGTTTGATAGATCAAAAGACTTATAGAAACATGAGATAGGATTTAATTCGACCCCAAGGAATGCTCATGAATAATCAACAAAAGGTATTGAATCATAAACGCTTGAAACAAGAGTTACAAGATGTTGTGGCTAGCAACAACCCCCCTTCTTATTTAGTATTATCACTACTATTAAATAAGTGGGGACCCTTAGTCAAAAAAAATTTAAAAATCGATTAGTGCTTGTATTTCCTTTTTTCAATAAAACTTATTATCATAGACTTAGGAGAATACCCCTTGAAAAATCTAAAAAGCTTAAGTTTTATGATAAAATAGAATCAAAATCATTCCTTAAAGGAATATCGCATTGCAAAAAAGGTAATGAATATCTCCTTACAAGCGGAATTCTAAGATTGCGAGATCGCGATGCGAAACTACGCACTAAAAAAAATTTACACATCACATGCTTCAAATGTCATATGTTACGCTGAAAAATCTCAAAACTGCCGATATGCGATGGCACATATCGCAAATCGCGTTTCGCAGAAAAACACATTAACAGTGGTTTGTCATATGCTACGCTCTAGCAATTTTGCGATATTGCAATCCAGTGATTTTGCGATTCTGCGATATTGCGGTATTGTGATATTGCAATTTCACGAGATTGCGACCTGCGATATTGCGAAGAAAATCACAGATCGCCTTATCGCAGATCTTTAGGGCTCATTGTACGAAAAATCTTTTCCATAAACCGAGGCATGATTATGTGCTTTAATGTTAATCAATGAATTAGTTGTCAATCATTAATGAAATATAGTTTTGTTATGATCGAAGAGCCATTTCACGTAAGGTGGTATATTTTATATGTCTTCGGCATTTAAAAGCTTTCGCATCACCTTTTTCTTGTCATTATTCTCACTTCATTTATAAACTGCAGGAACGAAGAACAGAGAACTATACAAAGTAGTATTCAGGATATTATGGGAAAGAAAGACAAGGCTCCGAGTTCTGAAGACAAAGAAATGACACCCTTGTATACAGACACCGCCTATAACAAAGACGTTGTTATTATTACTTGGGAAGGCATGTACAGTATACTTGAGGAAGAGAATCCCAGAATAATGGAGGTTACAGTTACTGCAGGCTCACATGGGTCTTCTGAGGCGTCTATTACAAAGCTAGCTTGCTCGTTCTTGCACCGGATAGCGGCGAGGCCCAAAATTCTTCCATACATGGACATGGTTAAATGAGTACTTGACAGCACTGACATTACAAACAGACAGTTTAAGACTCAAGGTCAAGAACTCATTGACTCATTCACTCCACAAGATTTGAGACTCATGTATCATTTACCAGAGCCACAGGTGACTTATAACAAACAGTTCATGGAGAAGTTTTCTAAAGAAAATGAAAACCTGGCAAAATGCACCAAGGACTGGTCAAGGAGGGACGAACCACTTAAAAAGGACAAACATGGTATGTACAGTACTGGTTCTCTCACCTCCCCATATTGCTTTGTTGCTGCTATGCTCTGTAGACTTTTTGGGAAGCCAGACATTAATAAATTTTCATCTAAATGGCTACCATTATTGAATGCCGCCGTTAATGCTACTATTGTGGATTGGGCTAAGATATTATCTGACAACTTAGCCACAGCCATTTTGAATTACCGGTCTAAAATAATTGTTTCTCAGAGAATTTATCCCCTTTTTTACTTATCTGCATATGTGATGGATTCAATCTGTTATATTTCCAAGTTTCCTTTAATGGGTTGGAAATGGACGACTCAAGACCCCTTACCCATTCATTTTTATCATAAATAATTGTGGGATCTCAAGTTCACTCCGTATTTTTACGAGATTTGTCATGGAATTATGTTGCCCCTGTACAAAATGTTATATGATAAAGAGGCTCCAAGATTTTCTCCCGAAGCAGAGGTAGATATACTCCCTGTCGCGAGATGGTTTGGATAAGAACTGTTTGCATATGTCAGGGTATTTGGAAGTCTCGCTTCCCCTCATGTCTTACCTTTGTATGTTCCTGATAAACTCATGGCACGAGAAATTGCTTATCAAACCTGCAGAGAAGGAAGTTTGACTAAAGATTTGAAGGACAAAAAGAAGGCTATTTGGCCACAATTTCTTGTGGCCCGTGGGGCCTTTTCACTATTTGATGTAGGCCATGCATTCAAAGAAGTAAACAACATAACATGTTTACATTTGTTCAAATTTCCAAGAAGACCGTTCGACCCTTATGATATTGCTAAAAATTTCACTACTGCAGTCAAAATAAAGGTGTTTTCTAAAGAAGATGATCTTTTTGATGACATTTTCCAAGAGAAAGGAACACTTGAAGAGGTTCTACACTCGGCCCAAATGCCATTTCCTCCAGCAGAATTTCAAGAGTTCAAGATATACAGGGAAAGGAGGTTAGCTAGTATCCCTTTGGATAAATTACGCTTGGAACCCATAAAGGAACCAACTCCCAATATTAGTCTCAGTGGAAGTTTAGGCACAGACAGATCTAAATCTAAGTCCAGGAGAGAAACGTCAGAACACTCTAAGAGGTCTGAAAATGACCATGATAAAAGTGAAGGGTCAGTACGGGATACTGCCCAGTCAAAGGAGCTCCCACAGCAACAGGTTTTGACCTCTCCATAGCTAAATCCTCTCCCTCTCATCGTACAGCAACCATCAGTCAGAACTAAGCTAGGTAAAGAATGGGAGACATTCAATGATTTAATCAATATTGAAGGACAAAACACACAGACACCTGTGAGTAATGTACAGGCAACAAAAGATATAGTCACAGGAATAACTAGCATTGTCTCAGAAATGGAACATATTCCCATTACCCCATCCTCTAAACTTATGCTCAAAATAGAGGAAATTCCTCCTCTTGGTGTATTTTATAGTCCACAACACAAGGCAGTAGTGAGAAGAAAAATAAAGAAAAGGAAATTGGAAAACATACTCTCTCATGATGCAGAACAATTAGACATCCTATGGCAAGATCCTGCCACTAATCCCACTGAAAATCTCACCAAATTATCTCAGATTACAGGAGCATATGCCTCTGCGACCATTGATAAAGCATCTGAGGTACGGCAATTACTGAATGAGAAAGAAGATCAAGTACAGGTTTTGCAAAAACAACTGCAACAAGCCAACGCCAACAACGAAGCACAGAAACAGCTTGAAAAATTACAGTAGGACTTCCAACAAATGCAGATAGGGTACTAGAACAGTTTGGCTGAAAGAGAAAAACAGTTACAGGTTATGCAAGAGATGCATAAGGATGATCCTAAGCTTACAGAATTCATCACAGAATCCATTTCCTTAAATGATCAACTGCTGCAGCAACAAGAAATATTGTGCCAAAGAATATCACAGTGGAACTCTTATTGTGAAATAAGCGATAAAATCACTAATCAAGTCATAGACTTACGACATGATTATGATTTAATTGATAAAAGAGTTACCGAATATTTGGCTTGGCAAGAAACAGAGGAGGGGAAAAGAGCAGGTGCACCAATAATCAATGACAATCACAAAGAAATTCTCTTTAACAATTGAGATGCACAAATCAGGAAAGCAGAGCAAGTGGCAGAAGAAGCAGCCACAGCAGCAAATAGTGTTATTGACTGCATAAATGAAAATTTGCACAAGGAAAATCTAATCTCAGAAACCACTCCAGGATATCTACCGAAAGCACAGCAACTGCAGACAGGCTGGAGACAGAAGGCTCAAGAAAAGGCAGAATCAATTAAAAGATTAACTAAGTTGAATTGGGATTCTTACTATGCATATTTGGTAAAACCACACAGCCAGTGCATGACTCTCAAATGTATCATCAATTCTGCCGAGAAGATGGTGCCAGCTCTTGCCGATTCCGTTTTCACAAGACAGTTAAAGTTTGAAGTCGGTCAGCCTACTCTTCTCAAACAAATGTTGAATGCTTGCAATTTCAAAGAACAGATTCACAAATAGTTAGTTGATCAGTTTTAATTTTAGATTTAGTATTAATTTTGTTTTATTTTTGTCTGAAATGAGAACGGTCATTTAAACCGTATCCTACATTTTTGTAATAAATTATTTTTAGATTTAGTTAGTAGTATTTAAACCCTTCTCATGCATTTAAAAAAGGGTTTTGAAAGTTGTCAAAAACTTGTCCTCAGAACATGCACTTTTGCACCCTCCGAGGAGGTTTTGATAAATGAATGGAACAAGATTTATTGATATCTGTGTTTAATATCTACTACTAATGTTGCACTTTTGTACTCTTAGTGGATGTTGGATTAAGAAGAGATAAGTCATTATTACTTGAAGCTCATGAGTAGAACTAGTTATAAATGGTACTTTTATCTCTTAACTATTTCTGCCTTTGTGTTAAAGTGATATTCATGTTCATTTGTTTATATTGATGCTTGAATGCTTGAGTTATCATTTGGCACTTTTGTACGGTGATAGTTATTTATTTATGCTTAATATATGAGCAGTTCATTATGCGATATGTTTTTCACAATTGTTTCGTCTAACTTTTTTATACGAAGTGGTTTATCTCTATTGAATTCATTTATTATAACAGTTGAATGATCTTTATTACCAATTGCTATTTGAAATCATTTTAGATCGCATAACGGAAAGATTACATCCCGGGTTAGTGTAGAATTAGACATTTATGTTTATTAGAATACAATTGCATGTTATTAAATTAGAATTAGAATAAAAGCATTTCACTTAGGAACTTTTAGAAAGGAAATATCAATTCTCAACACACACACACACATATTGGGAAACTGGTCCCATATCCCCAGTTGGACCCACTATACCAAACGGAAAAGGAGCTGCTAACCAAGGTCCGGACCGGGTGGATATCCCCCTTGTTGTAGACCCGATTTTCGAGACTTCAACACAAGAACAATTCAATATGCGTTGAAGCTTCATCATAAGACTAATAGGAACATGAAGTAGAATTCTTATGACATATTTGAAAAGAAAGATATATGGAAAAACAAATACACACACCATATTATTTGTGAATCCTCAAGAGTGTAACTAGAATATATTATGTGTTCAACAATACACTTTTCATGAATGACATGAGAATAGTCAATAGGGCACTTGGCCACTATGCCATCGACCCTCCCTCCTTCATTACATAAATATCAACTCTTAAATAGAGTTGCACAAAACAAATTGCTGCTAAACTTTAGGAATGAAATTACATAGAACAAACTAAAAATAGTAAACAAATCAAACTGTTACATAAATTTAGAACTGTTGAATGATTCGAGGCTTCGAAATATGAAGCATGAAACTGTTTGACTGCCACATAAGCTCTATCTGCCACCTACCCTAACTGACTTCAACTGCTACAAGAAATGTGGAGTTGTTTGACACCTACGTGCTTAAAATCAGGGGGGTAAAACCTGCCACTTGGAATAAGCATTTCATTAACTTGATCAAACTCTTGTCTTTAAATAATGCTCGAGCACTTTGTGCTTCAACTCTAATTCTGCTTGTTTTGATTTCTGAGAAAATAGTTTCCTGTTGAAAAGGTAGTGCATTTTCTTGTACTTCCTGTACGTTAGGATTTGCCAGATTTTTTATTTTTTTTCTCTGTCAACTGACTTGACTTGTTGACTTTCTCTTGTATGACAGCTCCATTTAACTTGGCATTGCTTCTCCTAAGTAGCCAAAAACCCTGACAAGCTTGTAAGACATAGAGCTTTTATATTTATAAATAATTGATGCCCTTTAACATATAAAATACTCTGTCTTTTTTGACAAGTTTCCTGCATAACAAATTAAAAAGGAAAAGACAAACTATAATTATCTGATTATTGAACATCCATTTATATCCTTCCACGACCATCTGATGAGCATGACAGATGAAATCGAACTTCACATGTTTTGGAACATTTTTTAATCATCCAAATAGTAATATGACCTTGCATTTTTCTGTTCCCTATCCTTTGCTTAATCACTGAACATGACCCTAGCTTCTTTAAACTCTCGGAATCCAGTAGAGCAGATGCCAAAACTCTTCACCGTTACATTCTTCAAATGAACCAGCTTCATATTCCATAAGAAACTAAGCCTCGCCAATGTTGACAGCATATATGCTCAAATAGATTTTCCTATGAAACCCTTAACACTAAACTGAATGGATAGAGTCAGCAAGAGCTTCAGGTCCATGCTTCACCAGGAAAAAGGGAGGTGATAATGATAACTGATTTGACAAATTTCACACTACATTAATCCTCTACTCTCTCTTCCTGTGGCCTTGCAAGGAGATTTATCGTTTTATCAAGCATTTTCCCCCATAGTATAGTACTAGTGTTTGCCAAGAGTGTTGGAGATTCAAATAAGAGCCTAGTAGATGTGACTGAGCACAACTTCGCCTCAAGAAATATTGTGATTGATTTAAATGTGTTGAAGTATGACAGGATGCTTCTACAATCCAAACCTTGGCTCGAGCAACTGAAATGCACAAAAACCTCGTGCAATGAAAACCCCTTTCCAATATCTATGCAATCAAATCCACAAGTCTCAGTCATGATTATTTGGGTATAAAAGATGCAACGGCTTCAACTGAATTTGACACCTGGAGGGTGACTCACTAGATACCATGGTGGTTCTTCGTTTTAGGTGTTTCAGAACCCACCTCTTGTTTTCCATTCTCGTCAATTACCTGGACTGAGTTTTCTTTATGACTAAACGTTATATTCTAATGCAATAATGAGTGAGAGGGTTTCTACTATGTCTGGGATATCGCTGAAAGAAACCATGGAGGAAATTGATTCTCAATTTTTTACTATGTCCCAGTTAAATTTCTTTAGTCATTGGTTGTTCTTACCTTTCTCATGATATCTACAATATCGAATAACCCGTGTTTTTTGTTGCTCTTGTTTCGATAATAGAGGCGAAAGTCATTTTTACATCAAGAATTGAGTAGTTAAGGCACATCTGCAAGAAACATGTAAAGGCACATCTGCCACAGCATTAGGCGTGCAATCCTTCCAGTAATGGACAGCGACATCATGACATGCCCTATGCAATTCTGCAAGGCCTCGGCTTCGAAATCACAGGAAGGAATGATTTTCCACTTAACATAAATAAAGATGGCAATATTGCATAAAAGAACATTTTTGCTGAGAAGAATCCACATAGACTGAAATAAGAATAAACCATCCTCTAGCATACCATGATGTTTCTGTCAATACCCAAAAAGTGGCAGAATTTTCTTAAGAATATTTCAAAATGCCCAGTAGCCAATATCCTGTTTCTGTCAATACCCAAAAAGTGGCAGAATTTTCTTAAGAATATTTCAAAATGCCCAGTAGCCAATATCCTCATTTGCACAAGACTGTCTGGACCATTCACTGGTGTAGATCGCAAGAAGGTTGGCTGCTCAGGTATGTAGAATACAGAGTTCCAACCCAGAGATTGGACTTTAAACCCAATTATTAATTCCTCAACTATGAATCCATACATAAACATAATCACCCAAAATCATTTTTTAGCATGCTTCTTATTCTTTTTTGTTGCAACCACAAGTGATAGATCTCCCTTCTTTCCAGCAAGTTGTAGAACTCCTAGTCTTTTGTTGCTCACTCCAATGATGCATTTTCCATGGATCGCTACTGGGCAGAGGTTTAAAACAAAGAAAATCTTATTTACAACATCTGGGGAGGCCTTGGAGGTCATGATGGCAACCAAATTCTGATCACAGCTCACCCTAGATTCTCTCTATTGAGCAGCAACTTCTCCGGAAAAATATATTGAAAATCTTTGTGATGCTAGCCAAATCACATTCATAGATCATCATGGAATAGACCCAATAACGAGTAGAGATCACACTAAACTTTTCATCCAGATCCTAGGTCTTCCACTACACTAGCTTAGTTTCAAAGTATACATCCATACAACAACAAATATCCCTTCCACAAATTTAAGATGACACGTCCCCAAGTTGAAATATAAGCATGGAAATCAAAATCTGAGAGATTGCTAATGCGATGAATTCATTTTCCCCGGCATGAATGATAATTCCAAAGTGCAGATGCCGAATCAAATCCATACGATGTCATCACGAGAAGAAAGAGAGTCAAATTATAAACTAGCATTCAAGCAACTAGACTTGTGTAGCAGCAACAGCCAATAAAATCCATGATCGAATCTCTTGACCGTTTATTGAAAATGGGGTTGAATGTGTCCTCGCTTGAACACATGATAATATTATGTCTCATGCAGTCTTCACAGGCAACTCTTTCAAGCTGCAACAACCTTCAAGCGGTTTGTTCTTTCACTGTTTCAATCTGTTTCATGCATATTTTGGGAATATCTCATGGACAATGCTTGACACTTGTGCATTCCCGTGTCTTATTTATTTTCTATTCAGAGGCTAAATCCCACATTTTCTAGGAAGGGAATGAATTTTTTGTTTAAATAGGTGTCAAGTTTTAATGTTCAATGACGATGAATTCGAGGCTATACACATTGTGACATTTTCTTGGGACTTGGCACTGAGTGTGGGCTACCCCTCTCGTGACTTGGATGTGGACTTGAGGTTTGACTTTCCTTGTGGTTAAACTCGTGGTTGTGTGGTGGTTGTAGTTAAGGACTCGAGGTAGACAAAGGCCCATTTTATTGATAAATAAAAATACAATTATAATTTTATAAGAATATAAAATTAATATTATTTTTACTTGCTCTTTTAATAAAACATAATTAGGCCAGAGTTAGGCCAGAGTAGTATAGATATGCTAGATTTTAGGCATAGGATAGTACTGGGGTAATTTAGCATTAGAATAAAAATAGCCACATTAGGATGAATTTGAACATTTGGCATTTTGGCAAATAAGGAAAGGATCAACGATATTGAAGAGAAATGGTGAAAAGGATGCGAAAGAATTGAATCATAAGGAACTAGAGGCCAAGAAAAATGATGGGGAGGGAAACTTTCAAAAGAGTAAAAAAACTAGTGCTAACATTGGCTCCAATTAGGGATGATATGCCCCCTGTGGGCTATCAAGAATCGTAGTTCTAGTGCCTTGTCTTTCCAACCAGCGATCTTGCTTATTAACTCAAAAAGACTAGCATGCCTAGCCATTGGGTAATGGAGTCAAAAGTATCATTTCAATTCTGCAACTTATTTCTCCAAACTAAAACTAAATTCAAACTGATAATTGAACTCTAACATTCTGTAAAAATGCTCAAAACAACGAACTTATTCATTCCTCTACTTCTAATCTGATTTGAATGGAAATATTCATGCAATATGGAACTTGTCGCACAACCATTCAAATAGCTAAAAAAAACCTCATATGGACTCTGAATCTTAAGAGTACAACTGAAAGAATCCATATCATAACATAGTGTAGCTCGTGATGAAAATAATCACAACGCGGGATACTCATAAAGCATTGAATATCTGCACTATAAGAAGACTCCAAATCATCAGCTATTGAATGGGGAAAAACATTAAATGTTACTTCTGCAATGATGTCCCTTTCAGAATTACGAAAGGTGTAGTTGTTTATCCAAAACTTCCACTAAAAATCTTATCTTTGCATCCCCGTGAAGTTGATCCAGAACAATGGAGTCACCAGGTTAAAAACTGCATTCCTCTTCAAGTTATCAATTCCTGTTCACCTTCAAGAATCGATCTTTAGCAATTAAAAAGAGAGACTCGGGAGAATACTTCGTTTCAAGAAATTCATCTCCTGGTAGACGCACCAAAAGATGTTAGCGTTGGAATTAACACTTGGACTGCATCAAGCGCCTGACCAAAATCATCTTAAGCTCGAGGGCTATTCTTATGATTTGATTGGGTTTTCGGAAAATGGTTGGATCTCAAGCACTCTGAAAGGAACGTTGAAGAGATAAAAGGCTCCGACACATATGAGGGCACTCGTATATATGATGTGGTAGCAAAGTTTGTAGTTCAATAATTTTAAGAATGGGAGAAAGACAGTGAGTCTGTAAGACAAAAATCCACTACTGGGAGAAAAGAATGACACAAATTTTAGACCTATAATGTCTAATGAAAGAAGGCTTTTTAAGAAAAATTTACAAGAATCTCATTTTACATTTTAAGAATCCTATTTCAAGGAATGTTTCTGACTAACATGACATCTTGAACCAGGAAAGCTTGATGGGTCAAGACTTACAAAAGAAGACCAATATGTTTGCTAGATCGAAAGACTTATAGAAACATGAGATAGGATTTAATTTGACCCCAAGGAATGCTCATGAATAATCAACAAAATGTATTGAATCATAAAATCTTGAAACAAGACTTACAAGTACGGCTTAATATGCCTTGAAGCTTCATCATAAGACTAACAGGAACATGAAGTAGAATTCTTGTGACATATTTGAAAATAAAGATATAAGATATGGAAAAACAGGGGGAAAACCAATACACACACCATATTATTTGTGAATCCTCAAGAGTGTAACTAGAATATATTATGTGTTCAAAAATACAGGAATGACATGAGAATCGGCGGCAGGGCACTCAGCCACTGTGCCATCAACCCTCCCTCCTTCATTACATAAAACTCAACTCTTAAATACAGTTGCACAAAACAAACTGCTGTTAAAATTTAGGAATGAAATTATATAGAACAAACTAAAAATAGTAAACAAATCAAACTGTTGCATAAATTTAGAACTGTTGAATGATTCGAGGCTTCGAAATCTGAAGCATGAAACTATTTGACTCCCACATAAGCTTCTCTTTTCCACCTGCCCTAACTGACTTCAACTGCTGCAAGAAATGTCTGCTGCAAGAAATGTGGAGTTGTTTGACACCCGCCACTTGGAATAATAATTTCATTAACCTGATCAAACTCTTTCCTTTAAAGAATGCTTGGGCACTTGGTGCTTCAACTCTAATTCTGCTTCTTTTGATTTTTGGGAAAATAGCTGCCTGTTGAAAAGGTAGTGCATTTTCCTGTACTTCCTGTACATTAAGATTTGCCAGATTTTTTATTTGCTTTCTCTGTCAACTGACTTGACTTTCTCTTGTATGACAGCTCCATTGAACTTGAGATCGGTTCTCCTAAGTAGCCAAAAACCCTGACAAGCTAGTAAGACATAGAGCTTTTATATTTATAAATAATTGATGCCCTAACATAAAAATACTGTCTTTTTTGACAATTTTCCTAAATAAAAAATTAACAAGGAAAAGCCAGAATATCATAATAACAGAAAAACTATATTATCTGATTATTGAACATCCATTTATATCCTTCCATGACCATCTGATGAGCATGACAAATGAAATCGAACTTCACATGTTTTGGAACATTTTTTAATCATCCAAATAGTAATATGACCCTGAATTTTTCTGTTCCCTGTCCTTTGCTTGATCACCAAACATGACCCTAGCTTCTTTAAACTCTCAGAATCCAGCAGAGCAGATGTCGAAACTCTTCACTGTTACATTCTTCAAATGAACCAGCTTCATATTCCATAAGCAACTAAGCCTCACCAATGTTGACAGTGTATATGCTCGAATAGATTTTCCTCTGAAACCCTGAACACCAAATCGAATGGATAGAGTCAACACGAGCTTCAGGTCCATGCTTCACTAGAAAAAAGGGACATGATAATGATAACTGATTTGACAAATTTCACACTGCGTTAATCCTCTACTCTATCTTCGTCTGGCCTTGCAAGGAGATTCATCGTTTTATCAAGAATTTTTCCCTAGAATATAGTACTAGTGTCTGCCAAGAGTGTTGGAGATTCATATAAGAGCCTAGTAGATGTAACTCAGCACAACTTCGACTCAAGAAATCTTGTGATTGATTTTAGTGTGTCGAAATATGACAGGATGCTTCTGTAATCCAAACCTTGGCTCGGGCAACTGAAATGCATAGAAACCTCATGCAATGAAAACCCCTTTACAATATCTACGCAATCGGATCCACAAGTCTCGACCATGATTATATGGGTATAAAAGATGCAACGACTTCAACTAAATTTGACACCTGGAGGGTGACTCACTAGATACCATGGTGGTACTTTTTTTTAGGTGTTTCAAAAGCCACCTCTTGTTTTCCATTCTCGCCCATTACCTGGACTAAATTTTCTCTATGACTAGATGTTAAATTCCGATGCAATAATGAGCGAGAGGGTTTCTACTATGTCTAAGATATTACAGAAGGAAACCATGGAGGAAATCGATTCTCAATTTTTTACTGCGTCCCAGTTAAATTTTTTTAATCGTTGTTTATTCTTACCTTTCTCATGATATCTACAATATTGATTAACCCGAGTTTTTTGCTGCTCTTGGTTCAACAATAGAGGCGAAAGTCGTTTTTATATCAAGAATTGAGTAGGTAAAGGCACATCTGCAAGAAACATGTAAAGGCACATCTGCCACAGCGATGATGAGCAATCCTTCTGGTAATGGACAACCACATCATGGCATGCCCTACGCAATTCTACAGGGCCTCGGGTCTGAAATCACGAGAAGGAATGATTTTCCACTTAACATAAATAAAGTTGGAAATATTGCATAAAATAATGTTTCCGCTGAGAAGAATCTGCATAGATTGAAATAAGCATAAACCATCCTCTAGCATAACATGATGTTTTTGTTAATACCCAAAAAGGGGCATAATTTCTTAAGAATATTTCAAGTTTCCCAAGAGCCAATATCCTCATTTACACAAGACTGTATGGACCATTTACTGGTGCATTTCCCAAGAAGGCTGGCTGCTCAGGTATGCAGAATACAGAGTGCCAACCCAGAGATTGGACTTTGAACACAATTATTACTTCCTCAACTGTGGATCCATACATAAACACAATCACCCAAAATCATTTCTTAGCATGCTTCTTAGTCTTTGTTGTTGCAACCACGACTGATAGATCTCCCTTTTTTCCAGCAAGTTGTAGAAATCCTAGTCTTTCGTTGCTCACTCCAGTGATGCATTTTCCATGGAACGCTAGTGGGCAAAGGGTTAAAACAAAGAAAATATTATTTACAAAACCTGGGGAGGCCTTGGAAGTCATGATGGCAACCAAATTGTGATCACAGCTTTCCCTAGATTCTCTCTGTTGACCAGCAACTTCCCCGGAAAATTCTATTGAAAATCTTTGTGATGCTAGCCAAATCACATTCACAGATCATCATGGAATAAACTCAATAACGAGTAGATCTCACACTAAAATTTTCATCCAGATCCTAGGTCTTCCACTCCACTACCTTAGTTTCAAAGTATACATCCATACAACAACAAATATTCCTTCCACAAATTCAAGATGACATGTCCCCAAGTTTAAATATAAGCATGGAAATCAAAATCTGAGAGATTGATAATGTGATGAATCCATGGTCCCCGACATGAACGATAATACCAAAGTGCAGGTACCGAATCAAATCCATGTGATGTCATCACGAGAAGAAAGAGAGTCAAATTACAAACTACCATTCTAAGCAACTAGACTTGTGTAGCAGAAATAGCCAATATAATCCATGATCGAATCTCTCGACTGTTAAATGAAAATGGGATTGAATCTATCCTCGCTTGAACACATGAGAATATTATGTCTCATGTAGTCTTCACAAACAGCTCTTTAAAGCTACAACAACCTTCAAGCTGTTCGATCTTGCAAGGTTTCAATCTGTTTCATGTAGATTTCGGGAATATCTCATGGACATTGCTTGACACCTGCGCATCCCCGTGTCTTCTTTATGTTCTATTTAGAGGCTAAATCCCACATTTGTCGGGAAGGTAATGAATTTGTTGTATAAATAGGTGTCAAGTTTTAATGTTCAATGACGCCCGAGGCTATACACATTATGACATTTTCTTGGGACTTGGCGCTGAGCGTGGGCTCCCCCTCTCGTGACTTGGATTTGGACTTGAGGATTGACTTGGCTTGTGGTTAGACTCATGGTTTGTGGTGATTGTAGTTAAGGGCTCGAGGTAGACAAAGGACAATTTTTCTGATAAATAAAAATACAATAACAATTTTATAAGAATATAAAATTAATATTATTTTTTACTTGCTTTTTTAATAAAACTTAAATAGGCCAAAGTAGTATAGATAAGCTGGATTTTAGGCATAAGACAGTATTGGGGTAATTTATCATTAGAATGCAAATAGCCACATTAGGATGGATTTGAACGTTTGGAATTTTTGAAAATAAGGAAAGGATCGAGGATATTGAAGAGAAATGGTGAAAAGGATGTGAAAGAATTGAATCATAAAGAGCTAGAGGCTAAGAAAAATGATGGGGAGGGAAACTTTCAAAAGAGTAAAAAAATTAGTGCTAACAGTGACAAAGGGACCAAAAGGATCCACATATGGATTAGCAAACCAATGAAGAAAAATACCAGCAAGAAAGGATCAATCAATGTGAACCTTACACTCAAGAAAACCTATGACATGATTTTCTCCATGAAATAAAATGATTCTAAGCCAACACTAAACCTCAAGAGTCCCATTGTATTGTGCATCAATCACACAATACAAGTAGATTAAAGAGATTACTAGTGTAAGATAGTCTTGAAAATCAAGGGGAAAAGGTGGAGAACCACAAACCTATCCAACGCCTAATAAATTTGAGTAGGTACCAATTCCTGCCACAAACAA
Source organism: Pinus albicaulis (assembly GCA_034641835.2). NCBI lineage: Eukaryota > Viridiplantae > Streptophyta > Pinopsida > Pinales > Pinaceae > Pinus > Pinus albicaulis. Next base: position 1,673,925,365 of record CM076575.1, on the reverse strand, counting down.
AATAATATTGCGCCAAAGTAGAGATGGAATAGACATTGCTCTAAGTATCAGATTGTTGGCATGCTCCAATATGAGGACAATCAAAATGATTCCATGATTTCTTCTGTAAAAGTGTTATGTAATGTCACTAGAATGAACTTATATTTATGTGGTAGATGAAGAGTCATTGAAACTCATCATGCAACTAAGCATGTCATTAGAAATCATTCCAACAAGGTTGGGATTTAGTATTGTACAAAGGAAATCCAATGTATTTTAGTGTAGGGAATCATCTAGAGTTAGGATGCATGTGATCATTTCCCATTGATGTGTTGCAACAAAGCAAGTGTGGAATTAAATGGCATGACCAAGTGTAATAATACCCACTTGCTTCATATTGTGGTCGTCTCCATGTAACAACCTAGATGGTCCCATGGAAGTGATGTACCATAGATTGGGGTTGGGATAAAGAGGTGGTCCTATATATATATATATATAATTCCCAAAGTGGTTGGGTGGTGCAGAGTCCATGAATATATGACCTAGGATAGGAGGGATATTCTCATTAGTTTGTGTGTCTATAGTTGTCACAACAAGGGTTAAACAAGGGAACACGTGGATTAAGTGAGAAGGATTCTATGTTATATTTGCTGTGGTGGAATTTTCTAAGAATGGAAAGGGAGTTAAGCATGTTTTGATATGGATAGAAAAGAAAAAGTTGAGTGATCGAGTAAGAGAGGAGTAGTGGTATGAATGTTATTAACAACCATAAGGAAGACAAATTAGGCTAAAAAATGGTGTGTTGACCTCATCCTTGAAGTGGTTATCATGAGGGGGCTCAATGTCCAAGGGACCCCAAAGCCTTGTATATCTAGTTAGCTTGTTTTCTCCTCACATAATGCTAGTATTTGGCATGGTGACACAACACATTGGCTATGTGAGCTAAGTGTAGGAATAATATATGCACTAGCATGAAATAGAATTTTTATACTTGTAACTAAGGGAAAATTGTAAAGAGCCTGAGGAGAACCAATTTGATAGGTGTTGGGGGAATGGAGAATGTAGTGGAACGGATATAAAGGTAGAGGCCCAAAGGAAAGAATATGTGAGTATTATGAGAACAAGGTGCACAAAACACTAATAAGTAAGATGAAGGAGGAGAAGTTAAAGAAAATAAATCTAACATGAAGAAAGAAAGGTTAGGAATCCAAAATAAAGATCCAACAACAAGGAGAGAGATTGACAACATGGAATAATAAAAGGTTGGGTGTTAGAATTCATATAAACATTAAAGATCATTTGTATAACATTTGGGTATTGTTGTTGAAGTGATATGAATTGAATCCTTGGAAATTTATGGCAAAGGGGGCTAACTAGGTGTTCAAATAAATCAAAGAGATATTAAATTTACTAGCATCAACAAAATATTTACCGAGACTGAGAACATTGAAGAAAGCCAACAACACAATGCAACACAATGTTTACCCTCAGAAAACCTCAACTTCGAGGAAAAAACTAGCTAATGGAATTCCATTAGTCCCTGGTAAAAACCGACCAAGCTAGCCAAGTGAGCTTCCACTACTCACCCACCCTGGCCCAACAATAAAGTCTTTACCTATCATTTTAAAGACTTCACGATATGAATTCCATGGAAATAAAACCATGGGTACACTAGACCGTGTGCTCGACACCACCACCATTTGACCCGATCAACTTTGACTCTTTCCCCGAGTCAACTTTACCTAGCAATCCCCCCTTACACCTTGACTTGGGGTTTCCCTTGAAGAAATTCAGCTAAACCAACCAAGTGAGTTAGCACCACTCCCTCTAGCCCTTATCCCCCTCAAATTTTATACCTAGGATATTTGTTAACCCGACATGCCCAAGTATTTGTTAACCTGAGTATAGTGAATTTGCAAATTCCCAGAAAAGTTGGTGTTAAACCTATAAGGAAGAGATTGGTTGTTGAATACACATATTGGGGTTGTAGTGGGGACCATGAAAGTAACTTGAATGGAGATGCTACCATTTAAATTTTTTGTTGGATGGAGGTGAGGATCTCAAAAGGAACATGGAATGAAAATGTAAGGGGCAATTAGGGGTGCATGAAACTAACATGGCTACATCGAAGAACGAAAGTGATTGGGCTGGATGAGTAGGTCTCTAATAAACCTAAGGGGAGTGGATCCTTGTTGAGCTTTAGGGTGGATGTGAGAACCTCAAATAAACCTAGTAAGTGAATGAGCAAAGAGTTTTGGGTTGATGTAGTGGAGCCAAATGAACCAAAGCTAGAAAAACTAAAAGAAATTGTGGAGGAATAGGCCTTGAGTTAACCCAATATTGGAACATAATCTAAGTGGTCATGTGGCTAAAGGAACCAAATTCATCGGAGAAAAAAGGCGCATAACTTGGATTTAATGCCAAATGATAAGCTACAATGTTTAGATATAAAAATAAAGATGGAAATAAGCTTCAAAATAGATCCATATTATACATTTCTAAAAAAATTATTTATAGAGTTTTATAAAAATTCTAGTTTAACATAATCAATAGTAACACCTCAACCAATAACTAAAATGAATGCTACCTGAAGCTCTATATTTAATATGAAAATTTACTATCTATCTTGCAATTTATATAATACTAATAATTAGTAATACATTAAACTGTTGTATCATACTATTGAGTTTTTCTGAGAGTTAATGATAATTTTTGAAAAAATATAGGAAAGATACCCTCTAAGCATATCTTATGCACACAAAAGATTTTTTTTCTTAGCTCCCTTATCCTATAAAGAAAAAATCTCAAACATCAATCCTCTGACTAAACTATGAACGTAAAAAGAATTATTATTAATAAATTTATAAATCCCTAACCCTCATTAAAATAAATGGATTGATTTTGCAGAAACATTTGTAACAACCAGCATGTTTCCCTAAATCCACTAGAAGGGGTAATTTGGAAAATACTTACAACCTAATCCTATATGAGTTGGTTGAATTTGGACCAATTATGGGGTTCGCATGTAAAAATGATTATCTCATGAACCAGTAGTCAAATAAAAAAGTCTCGTCGGTTTGGATTCTGTGGTTGAGAGAAACAATCCATGTATCTAGAATAGTTACTTTACTGGTTTTTCAACCATGTACTTTTCATTAGGCTATTTTCTTAGCACCCACAACTAATAGGCTATTTCCTATTGTGAATAATATATTTCATCGTCTAGATGTAAATCCTGCCAAGGGGAGCACTAAAGGAACTAGACAAGGAATATGGAAGAGAACAATGAAGTAGAATGAAGTAGTACCAAAGGGACCAAAAGGATCAACATATGGATTACAAAACCAATGACAAAAATACCATCAAGAAAGGATCAATCAATGTGAACTTGACACTCAAGAAAACCTCTGACATGATTTTCTCCATCAAATAAAATGATTCTAAGGCAACAATAAACCTTAAGAGTCCCATTGCATTATGCATCAATCACACCAAACAAGTAGATTGAAGAGAGTACTAGTGTAAGATAGCCTTGAAAATCAAAGGGAAAAGGTGGAGAACCACAAACCTATCCAAGGCCTACTGGATGTGAGTAGGGACCAATTCCTGCCTGAAACAAAATAACGTTGCACAAAAGTAGATATGGAATAGGCATTTCTCTAAGTATCATATTGTTGGCATGCTCCAATATGAGGACAATCAAAATGATTCCATAATTTCTTAGGTAATAGTGTTATGTAATGTCACTAGAATGAGCTTATATTTTTGTGGTAGATGAAGAGTCATTGAAACTCATCATGCTGCTAAGAATTCCATTAGAAATCATTGAAACAATGTTGGGATTTAGTATTATACAAAGAAAATCCAGAGTCTTTTATTGTAGGGAATAATCTAGAGTTACAATGCATGTGATCATTTCCCATTGATGTGTTGCAGCAAAGCATGGATCCAAATGACATGACCAAGAGTAATAATACCCACTTGCCTCAAATTGCGGTTGTCTCCATGTAACAACCTAGATGGTCCCATGGAAGTGATGTCCCATAGCTTGGGGTTGGGATAAATAGGTGGTCCTATATATATATAATTCCCAAAGTGGTTGGGCGGCGCAGAGTCCATGAATATAACACCTAGGATAGGGGGCATATTCTCATTACTTTGTGTGTCTATAGTTGTCACAACTAGGGTTAAACAAGGGAACACATGGGTTGAGTGAGAAAGGATTCTTGGTTATAGTTGGTGTGGTGGCATTGCCTAAGGATGGAAAAGGAGATAAGTATGTTTTGATAGGGTGAGAGAAGAAGAAGTTGAGCGATCGAGCAAGAGAGGAGGAGTGGTATGAATGTTACTAACAACTGCAAGGACAAAATATTAGGCTAGAAATGGTGCGTTGACCTCATCCTTTAAGTGGTTGTCTTGAGGGGGCTCAATGGCCAAGGGACCCCAAAGCGTTGTATATCTAGTTAGCTTGTTTCCTTCTCCCACATTGCTAGCATTTGGCAAAGGTGACACAACATGTTGGCTATTAGAGCTAAGTGTAGAAATGAGATATGCACTCGTAGGAGATAGAATTGATATAATTGTAACCAACAGAAAATTGTAAGAGCTTGAGGAGAACCCATTTGAACGTATAGGTGTTAGGGAAATGTAATGGAATTGATATGATGGTAGAGGCCAAAAGAAAGAATATGTGAGGATTGTGAGAACAAGGTGTACAAAATACCAATAAGTGAGATGAAGGAGGAGCAGCGAAAGAAAATAAATCTAACATGAAGAAAGAAAGGTTACAAATCCGAAATAAAGAGCAAACAACAAGGAGAGAGATTGACAATATGGAATAAGAAAGAGAAGGTTGGGTGTTAGAATTCATATATACACTAAAGATCATTTATATAACATTTGGGTATTGTTGTTGAAGTGATATGAATTGAATCCTTGGAAAGTCATGGCAAAGGGGGTTAACTAGGTGTTAATAGAAATCAAAGAGATATTAAATTTACTAGCATTAACAAAATATTTACCGAGAGTGAGAACATTGAAGACAACCAACAACACAATGCAACATAGTGTTTACCTCAGGAAAACCTCAACTTCCAGGAAAAACCTAGCTAATGGAATTCCATTAGTCCCTTGGTCAAAACCCGACCAAGCTAGCCAAGTGAGCCTTCACTGCTCACCTCCCCTAGCCCATTACAATAGAGTTTTTACCTATCCTTTTAAAGGCTTCATGATATGAATTCCATGGAAAGAAAACCATTGGTACACTAAACCGCTTGCTCGACACCACTACCATTTGACCCGATCAACTTTGACTCTTTCCTCGAGTCAAGTTTACCTAGCAACCCCCCCTTACACCTTGAGTTGGGGTTTCCCTTGAACAAGTTCAGCTAAACCAACCAAGTGAGTTAGCACCTCTCCCTCTAGCCCTTACCCCCCTTAAAGTTTATACCTAGGATATTTGTTAACATGACATACCCAAGTATTTGTTAACCCGAGTATAGTGAATTTACAAATTCCTAGAAAAGTTGGTGGTAAACCTACAAGGAAGAGATTGGTTGTTGAATACTCATATTGGGGTTTTGGTGAGGACCATGAAAGTAACTTGAATGGAGATGCTACCATTGACAAGTTTTGTTGGGTGGAGGTGAGGATCTCAAAAGGAACTAGGAATGAAAATGTAAGGGACAATTAGGGTTGTGTGAAACTAACATGGCTCGACCGAAGAACGAAAGTGCTTGGGGTGGATGAGTAGGTCTCTAATAAACCTAAGGGGAGTGGATCCTTGTTGAGCTTTCGGGTGGATGTGCGAACCTCAAATAAACCTAGTAAGTGAATGATCAAAGAGTTTTAGGTCAATGTAGTGGAGTCAACTAAACCAAAGCTAGAAAAACCAAAACCAGTTGAGTTGGAGGAATAAGCTTTGAGATAACCCTATATTGGAACATAATCTAGGTGGTCATGTGGCTAAAAGGACCAAATTCATGAGAGGAAAAAGGAACATAACTTGGCTTTGATACCAAATGATAAGCTACAATGCTTAGATATAAAAATAATACTTGCAAAAATAAAAAATGAGAGGTGAAAATAAACTTCAAAATAGATCCTTATCATATTTTTCTAGAATTCCTTTATATAGATTTTTATAAAAAATAAAATTTAACATAATCAATCTAACACCTCAACTACTAAAACAAAGGCTACATGAAACTCAATGTTTCATATGCAAATTTATTATCGATTTTACAAGTTATGTCAATACTAACCTTTTAGTCAATATTTCATATGCAAATTTACCATCTATTCTACAATTTATGTCAATATTGACCATTAGTAATATATTGAAGTGGTATATCATACCACAAAATTTCTATAAAAAAAAAAATGAAACTAATTTAAAAAAATAAATAAATAAAAATCTTTTAAACATATCTTATACATACGCATCATTTGTAAATAGTTTTTTTTTTTTTAAATTCCCTTATCCCATAAACAATTTTTTTCTAACTCCTCTTAAATCTCATACATCAATCCTCTAACTAAACTATGAATAAAATTATTATTAATAAAATTATAAATTATAAATCCCTAACCCTCCAACAAACAAGAGAGAGATTGATTTTGCAGAAACATGTGTAACTACCAGCATGTTTCACTAAATCCACTAGAAGGGGTAATTTGGAAAATACTTACAACCTAATCCTATATGAGTTAGTTGAATTTGGACCAATTCTGGGGGTTCGCGTGTAAAAATGATTATCTCATGAACCAGTAGTCTAATAACAAAGTCTCGTTGGTTTGGATTCTGTGGTTGAGAGAAACCATCCATGTATCTAGAATAGTTACTTTACTGGTTTTTCAACCATGTACTTTGCATAAGGCTATTTCCTTAGCGCCCACAGCCAATAAAAAAATTGGCCCACTCTAGTATATATCATTAGTTTACACAAATCATTATATTGGGTCGGTAGGGATTCCAAAGTCTAACCTGCTCGGCTCCGAAGTCCAACCATGGCCATTTAAGCAAATTGGGAGGAAGCAGCCATGAATGATAAACGAGAAACAGAGAAATGGCTGCAAGTCCCGGCCATCAAATACCTGCAAGTTCCTTCCATGTTATAAAAACCCAGGTTGCAGTGTTGCTGCTGGCTCCATTCAGTCCTGGCAGAGACTTGAAGAGATTGATATATTCCACCAGGCATCGCCACACAAAAGCACAGCGGGCCTTCCTAATCCCGCGCACAGCTCCCGGGTTCGAATCACAGGAACCGACCTCTCCCAAGGTAGGTTGTCTGGGGCAGATTAAGTTGAAACAGAAATGGGGAAATGCGTCCAAGCAGAGGGCCAAGAAGAAGCCCTGGGCGAAGTTTAAGCTGTGGAAACTCAGGAAATTTATCTTTGGCAGCCGCGGAAGAGGCCGGGGAGGAGGCTGTGGCGAGGGTAAGTTGTCGAAGCTCAGGAAATTTATTTTTGGGAGCTCTGGAGGAGGCGGGGGAGGAAATTGTGGCGAGGGCAGCGAGAAATGTCCTACAGAGGAAGGCTGTAGGGCCCCCTACCCTACGCTGGGGCGGTTCAAACGCCACGCCTCGGCATCGTATGATGCCAGATCTGGAGATATGTTTTCTCGGCGCGAGCCGTTCGTGGCATCGTCCGGGTGGCATTCCGATTAGTGCCCGTGTTATGGATTTTTCAGGTTGAGGGAGACGTTTTCCGTTAGCCGTCTCTATCAATCTTTATCATAATGTTCAAGGCTGGTAGATGGTGTGGTAAGGGAAGGAATTTCATTTTTTTTCCAGGTCCAATTTTTACCGTGATGGTAAAGGTTTGGTCCGAAGATAAGCTGTAGATCAAGTTAATAATCCAGGTTCAATTTTGACTGTGATTGCATTGGTTTGGTTCGAAGATAAGTGTCAATCAAATTATAATCTCAAATAATCTTTGATAGACTATTCATTTTTCTAAATTTGATATTTATTCAATTATATATTTTTCTATTATTGCTTTGAGGTGTATTCTATAAATCAATATGATGTGTGTAACAGTCTCAGTCAACTAGTCAAAATAAATAAATTTAAAAATCTAAAAATAAAAATAATTAATTTAAATGTTTTATATAGTTATTCAAATTCAAAGTATATGATAAAATAAGTATTAAACTCATAAGATCATTGTATATCATAAATTTATTTCAACCAAAAAAAAATCATCACATTAGAATTCCAAATCATGTAAAATTTTAAACATTTTTACTCTTTACTAAAGTCAATACCATTATTATCACTGTGAGACACTTTCTTTACTTTGCCACGGAAAAAAGGTGTCACCAAATTAGAGAGATTTGGGGATTCCAAGTTCATAAATTGGTTCAATTAGCTATCTATTTGTCAAGTGCACACACTTCGGACTATTTTGGAAGAGACCTTGCATCTTAAATCACAATTTGACATTATCGCTTGTCAACATATTTTCAAGGAGGAGAACCAAATTTCGAAGTGGGCGGCGAACCAACCTAAGGGGGAATCGCTGATTCCCGAGCAAAGTGGAACCATATTTCCAAGGAGGCGGCAAACAAACCTAGGGGGGAATCGTTGATTCTGGAGCAGAATGGTCAGGAGTTCTTTCAGTACTACCACCGTCCATATATGGATCATCATCAAGATGAGGCCCTCATTTGGACAGTTTTTTCCAGTTGTTCATTCCACAACTTAGGATGTTCGCTACAATATCCTCTTAGTAGATGCACAAATGTTTTGTTCAGCACTTCGGTCTGTCCATCTGTTTGTGGATGAAAAGTGGTACTCTTTTTCAATTTTGTGTTTATCATTCTCCATAGATTTGACGAAAAATTCCCAATGAACCTGGAATCCCTATCACTAACAATAGAAGTGGGTAATCCAAAATGAACCCAAACATTTTGAAAATAAAGTTCAACAGTTTATTCAGCAGTAATGATTTTCTTACATGGCATAAGTATACACATTTCACTGAATCTATCCACAGTTACTACAAAAAGATAATCATGTTGCTTTCTTGACATAGGTAGGCCTCCAACAAATTCCATGGAGACGCTCTCCCATGGCCTTGATGGTACCAGTAGTCGCATGTACGATCCAAGCTTCCTATTACTAGGCTTACTTGTTGCACACATAGAACAACCTCTTATAAAATGCAACACATTATCTATCATGTGAGGCCAATAACAATACCTCTGTAGATGCGTCATTGTTTTGCTTACTCCAAAGAGTCCAGCAATAAGAGAAGAATGAGCTTCTCTCATGACACTTAGCCTCTCTCCTTGTGGAATACATAGCTTTCCCAAATGAAACAACAAATTGTTATGCATGTGATAACATTTTTCTTCGACTTGGTTCCCTTCACTCAAACTAGCATACACATCTTGGAAATCTGTCATGTGCATATTGTTCTATGTAACTCTCATGTACAACAGAATCATTTTTGAGTAAAGTAGAAACACTAATGATTGGTCTCGAAAGCATATCTGCAACTTTATTGGATATGCCTTTTTTTTACTTTATAAATAAGTGAAATTGCTAAAGAAATCCTATCCACCTGAAATGTCTTGATTGCTGCAATTTTGTTTGCGACTGCAAGTACTGTAATGGTTGGTGATCGGTGTGTACAATAATCTCTTTACCCATCAAGTAGTGTTTCCACTTCTTGACACTTTGTACCAACGCATATAGTTCTTTTTCATATGTAGGATAATTAGTCGCAGCACCATTAAAAGTTTCTGAGTGAAAGGTGATAGGCTTACCATGCTGCGAAAACACTACGCCCATGGCATAGTCACTAGCATCAGTTTGTATCTCGAATGGTTGTCTCAAATTTGGTAGTGCAAGAACTGGAGCTGAATTGATTTTGTCTTTTAAAGCTTCGAAAGCTTGTTGTTGTTTTTCTCCCCATTGGAATTCTTTCTTCACACTTTTCACTGCATGCATAAGAGTTGCGATGGAAGAAAAGTTAGCAGTAAATTTCCTCCAATATTGAGCTATACCTATGAAACTTCTTACCTTGGTAACTGTTTTGGGTGTGGACCAATTCACAATGGCCTCCACTTTAGAAGGATCAATCCTCAATTCTCCTCCTCCTACAATATGTCCCAAATAGACCAAAAAAGTCTTTCCAAACTCACATTTTGACATCTTAAGAAACGATTTCTCTTTCTTTAAAATATCAAACACTTTATTTACATGCAAGACATGATCTTCTCTTGTTTTGCTGAAAATTAAAATTTCATAGAAGTACACAATAACAAATTCGTCAAGGAATGGTTGCAAAACATTATCCATAACTCGCATAAAAGTTGTCAGTGCATTACATAAACCAAAAGGAATAACTAGCCACTCAAAGAGTCCTTGTTTGGTTTTGAATGCAGTTTTCCATATATCACTTTCTGCAATTCTTACTTGATGATATCCATTTCGTAAATCTAACTTAGTGAAAAACTTTGCTTCTTTCAGCTGATCAAGCAAATCATCTATTCTTGGGAGTGGGTAACGATTTTTTATCATAATTTTGTTCAAAGCTCGAAAATCTACACACATGTGCCAAGTCTCATCTTTTTTTGGCATCAAGACTATGGGTGAACCGCATGGCGAGGTGCTTGGCCTTATGATACCTTTATCCAACATCTCTTTGATTTGCCTATTTATTTCAACATTCTCCATTATCGACATGCGATACGTACCGATGTTTGGAAGAGGACAATCTTGCTCGAACTGAATCTCATGTTGAATTTCCCTTTTTGGAGGCAATCTTGTTGGCTCCTGAAACATCTCATGATGCCCATTAGACACATCACATAATTATGATTTCAACTTAAGATCACATCCCTCAAAAGATTCATGATTAATATTAGCTTTGGGCTTAGTCATAAGAAGAACAAAATTATTACTTGAATTTACCAACCTCTTTACCTGTCTAGCATTTACCAAAGAAATGTTTGTCTTCTTGCGATGTGCTCTAACAATGAACTCCTAGCCATATTTGAATAAATGATACTTGTTCTCATGGCGATAGAAGATTGATTTCCTACTATACAAGTAGGGACTCCTTAATACAATACCAGTTATGTCAAGCTGAACCACATCTAATTCAACTGTGTCAACAAAACTTGCAGTGATTGCAAACCTCAATATACATTTCCTTGTAACTTGTATATTTGCATCCTTACTAATCCAACCCAATTGATATGATTTTGGATGTGGTATGGTCTCAAGGTGAATTTTTTTGAGCAAATCTTCAGAGATTAAGTTTGCTTTTGACCCACTGTCAAACATTGTGTCAATCTTGGTATGTTTGGATATGACCCTCACATGAAACAATTCTATTTTTTCTTCTTCATTTGGAGTGTTTATGTGATAGTTTCATGTACTGAAACTAGGTTTAGTTTAAATTTCTTTTCCCTTCATGTTCTTCAATCTCATGGCTATAATTTTAATTTCATCACCTGAACCAGATCCTAAATCATGTTGAGCTGTAGCTACAGTTTTATGTTCCCTTTGTTATTGGGTTTCTTTGGCCTCAATTCAGGTGTAATTACCAACTATGAGTTTTAGCATGGTCTTCTTTTGAACAATGTTTACAAGTCACGTTTTCTCCCTCTTTCTTAATAGATGCATTCTTTTTGTTTTTACCTTTTGGGGTCTTTTCCTTGGCTTTACCCTTAAAAGGTTTCTTCCTACCCTCTCCAGAAATGTTCTTCCCTCTAGCTTCTAGATGTGTGGCCTGAACACAAACTTCATATAGATAGGTGGGGTTAAACATGAGAATAATATGTTTTAGGTAGCTATGTAAGCCTCCTATGTACTTTAGCAAAGTGTCTTGGCTTTGCAAATCCACTCCTAATAAAAGAGCTCTTCTTCGAAATTCCTGGGTGTATTCGTGAACATTTTTTCCCTTTAATTGCCTAAAGTTCTACCTATTCATGATGGATTTCTACATATCAGCTAATGGATAAAACTATTGTTTAATAGAAACAATAAAATCTAACCATGATAGAATAATCTTACCACGTTTCTTGATTTCTTCTTGTGTCTTGGCTTCCCACCAAACAAGTGTTGCATCTTTCATTCTCAAAGAAGCTAATTAAATTTTTGTATCATCATCTTTAAGGTTATGTATTCTTAAATAGATCTCCAATTGTCGAATCCAATTATCTAGATTGTCTGCATTTACTTCACCATTAAACATTGGAAATTCGAACTTAACATCAAATTTTAATAAAGGAGATTTGCTAGTGCTCTTGGACTTGTGTAGCTGATGTACTAAAGAAGAGGTAGAAGATGATCATGATGATGAGGGTTGTTACCACTCTAGTAAATTCTTAAGTTGTAGGATTTTGGATTTAAGTCAAAGAACTCTAGAGGTAACCAAAAACCTACTTCAAACTCTAGGATCTAGCCTTCCTAGGGTTCAGAGAGGGCTCTCTCTTTAAAGTTTAACTTTGTTTTAATTTGTGAATATTAGGCTAGTTATGAAAGTACAATTTGGTTTTGTTTTAAAGGGTTTGGTGGGGAAAAATCACTTGGAGGTAAGATAGAGAGAAATCTACTTGTCCATTAGGCTATGGGGTCTAAATCAAGCTAGCAACACTAGAAATGAAGGCCAAAAAGGTACAAATATATTCAGGGCAAGATAGATAACCCTTAGAGATTTGGGAAAGTGGTTTTTTTTGAGGCGGTATGATCGGGATAAAGGGTACTTAAGGATCCTTTGATCTGGAAAATGGAAGTAGAAGGCAGAGGTCAAATGAGAGAAGGAGAAATTAAGGGTTCTTTGCACCGAAAATCAGAAGAAAACATTAAAATGGCAACTAGTTAAAGATAGGGAGCACTTGACTAATCTTGTAGTAATACTCCTAGTTACACATTTAGACAGAACAAACATAAAATGAATGCATGAAATTCAGAAAAGGAAACAGTGACAAGAAGGAAGTACTTCACTCATCAGCTTATCACAGGGATCTTGAATTATGATGCCAGACAGCTTGTCCAGTCTGCTACTTCGAATTCAAACACACAATAGTATCTAATGTTGAACATAAATGTCTATAGTAAATCTAGCAATTTTATTCCACCCTGAATACTTCTGAAATTGAAGTATTTCTACAAAAAGTATTACAAATATCCTAGAAGAGTTCTAGGAATAACTTTAGGAAACATAAAATATCATTACATTATAAAAGGGGCAGTTGCTTAACAAACTAGCAAGCTATCCTATTTTATCCAAAATAAATAGAACTATTTTATTCACAAGGAGCTTTTGGCTGTCTATGTGTCCTGCTTGCTGGCTGTTAGATATTTTCATGCATTTGATTTGCCTTCGCTGATACTCTTTCCTATTGATACTCTTTAACCTGATGCTCTTTAACGCTGATACTCTTTGACCATTAGTTTTACTGCTATAAAATTATCTTTTAGCAATAAAAATCGGCAAACTGTATTTTCATTTTATCTCTCTTTTCACTATCTTTGGGTAATTTTTTCATTGTTTTTACCTTCCATCTTTACATCAAATCTGTGAAAGTCTGCCACTCTTCTGCTTTTGGAATTTGAACATTTTTCAGCTTCCTGAAGTTTTCATCAGCCTCTGTGTATCTTGAAAAAGTAGGCTTGATGACAAAGAGGTGCTTAATTTCATGCTATAGAAAAAATAAATCCTCAACATACTGAAGTAAAACTTTTCCTGTAGGAGTGCCTTGTGCTAGTGGCTTGTTTACTTATTCTTTAGCAAACTTCCTGATTTTTTTGTCATAGTCCTTTTGTGGCATAAGTTTTTTATTGAATACATGTATGTCTAGTAAGCCTTTCTGTCTGAAATTCGTATACTTTACTATAAATCTAGTTATGGCAAGGTTCATTGTTTCGCACTTTTCTTCAAGATTGTTCATTAAGCTCTTTTTAGTAACAACCTTCTTGATTTTCAAGGTTGTCTATGTCCTGTTTGATATTTGCAATTCTTCAAGTTCCTCCATGTTCTTGCTGTTTAGAAATGTAATGAGTTTTAAAGCCTGTACAGACTTATCAGGTCAACTCATCTTTTGTCCTTTGTATCTCTGTTTGGGCTACTAATAACAATTCTTTCTACTCATATATAACTTGAATTGAAGGCCATTGATTATGAATGGCTTCAATTATGTTAGTCCAGAGATGATTTTTAATGTATGAAATCTGCTCTGTGAAAGTCAATTCCTTTTGTAAATTCTTGAACTTCTCTCCCAATCTGATTGCTTTCTACTCATGAGTTATGGCATTGATATCAGTTGTCTTGTTTTCCCTCTCAAGATTTTCAATCATCTTATTTAGTCTTTTTATTTCATCTGTTTTTTAAAACATTTCTTCCATGGCTTTGACAATTTCACTGGCTTCATCTTTTTATTGTATATTTGTGGTAGAAGAGTCTGTAGCTGAAATGGTGGCTGAAGTCACTGGCACTACAGTTTCTAGTGGGCCCTTTGGTGCTAATTTCTCTCTTAAAGTAGAGGGCACTGCTGTAGTAATCACTGGGATGACTGTAGGAATTGTAGGAATTTCTGGCTCTTTTACAGTCTCTTTCTCTTGGACAAGCTGGTCTATTTGTGTTTCCATCTCCTTGATTTGTGCTGTCAATTTAAGTATGACCTCCATCATTTCTTCTTTTTCACTTTGATCCTGGAGGATTTCCTTGGTTTGTGGATGCTCACTTTGAGGAAGCTTGAGTTGTTTCCTCAAAGCTGCTATGTCTTCATTATTTTTCATGACCAATAGTTCTGCTGCTTGGATATTTGAGGGATCATATCCCACCTGTAAAACTAGTTCCTCTAAGGCTTTGATCCTTAGGTCCTTGGCATAAAGTGATGCTTTATCCATCTTCATATAATCTTGCATATTAAGTATGGTATTTTGAAGTTTATTGGCACTCATTGCTTTGGTTGCCAATGTAGAATACATCATTTCAGAGGTCCGTTTATGGAACTCAATCTGGTCCAGCTCATGAATATTCTCTGTGTTTACGTCAAGGTCCACCTTTTTATAGTCTGATACTATTTTGGGTGTTGAGGTAGTAGGTTGTAAAAATGACATCATCATTTTATTGCTGGAATAGTCAAATGTTGATAATAACCTATTCTGATTTCCATGCTTCTGCTTTAGGAATTGAGAATATATTTATGTCTTTATCTCCTCATTCTTCTGCTTAATTAGCTTATACCTCTCTTTGATGTCCAAGTCCTTTTCCTCCTCTGGCTGTGAGGAAGAGGTTTCCATGCTGTGTTGTTTCTCAATCATCTGTGTGTCATTATGCTTTACTAGTGTTTCCTTTTGAATTTCCATAAGTGTTTCATTGATTATGGTTGTTGCTATATCATCATTGGTCACTGGAGCATCTATCTCATCAATATCAATTGTTACTTTCTTCTTATCAACTGAACTGAGCTTAGGCCTTTTGTTATAAATTAATTTAAATTTGGTCTCAGTTGTTGTCTCTGTTGTGTAACCTCCTTCTTCTCTAACTCTTTTTGATGTTTCTGGTTGTTTGACAACTTCCAAAGTTGGTGTTGTTCCTTTTTAGCTTGCTGTCTCTATCAAAGTGTTTTCACTCCATTCAATTTGATTGACAAACTTTTCTAGTTCAGGTTTTGACTCATGGATAAAGGGTGTTAGTTTACGTTTGACCCTTAGTTTGCTTAAGATCCCTTGTGGATCATAATTCCATGGAAAACTCTCATCAAATCTGAACTCTGATAATTTCTTTGTTATTTCCTTTCTGCATCTCTGTGGTTGATTATGAATGGCCCAGCTTGATTCTTTAACTTAAACTGGGTCTTCTTCTTGGCTGTCATAAAGTTAATTGAATCTGAATTGAAAATTTTCCTAAGATATTTAAGTGCAAAAATTCTCATATATACATGTTTAGGAAACTTGTAGGGTAACAAGTTTGATCCAAAAATTCTTAGTTCTGTATGTTTTTCATAGAGGTACCAATCTCCAACTTTGATCTACTCTGAAAGCTGCAATATTCTTTTCATTTCTTCAATGATTCTAGGCTGTTCTGATTTGTTTAATATGCTCATTGCTGGATGCAAAAATAGTTCATAAAACTCTGAATAAGTGAAATCATTGGATTCTTTTCTCAGTAATGAAGTCCAAAAGATAATTGATAGAGGCTTTCCCTCTACATCCATCTTTTGCAAAGAAACTAGAAATTTTTTTGCTAGAGAGAATAAAAACAAATGGAAAAGATAAGATGAATATCTAAAAACTCCTTTTGTGGGTAATTTAGTCAACTGGTAGTGGATGGTATCTACTATGAAACCAACATAGTTAAAGATGACTAATGGAGGTTGACCAGGAGACATGGTGGACAAGAAACCAAGAATAGATTATCAGTATACTCATCTGTAAAATATCCAAGGATAAAAGATAGCATAGATATAATATGTCTAGAACCTTCGGGAAATTTAGCTGTGGAGTATGGAGGATTTATGTTTGGAATATCAACATGAGAAGGCATAAATTTTGAAAGATCATAAACCTTTTAGGAAAATCTAGGCCAAGTTATAACTGAGTTAAGGCCTCTATAGACAAGGGGACTACCTGGGGGTCAGGCTATAATTGAAGCATTTGATTAATTGACTGGGTTGTAATGGTAAAAAGTATTTCTTTTTTTCATTTACTATATCCCTTTGATCTGGTTCATAGTATTTTTGACAAAGTTTGATGAGTTCTTGACCAGGATGAGTCAATGGGACTACATACTTAGGAAAATAGGTCTCCCAAATTGGAATATCATCTTTGTCTAGATATTTTTCATAACACCAGTTGTGTATATCTAAAAAATTAAACTTAATGATAGGGTCTGCAATTTTATAGTCAAGATCAATCAAAGGAATATTTTTAGCAACAACCACAGGTGGTTTAAGGGGGTTTACTATTGTAGCAGATTTGGCAATGATGGATGGGGTAGGCTTAGGTGCTTTGGAACCCTCAAATTTAGGTATTTGGATCCTTAAGGTCTGCTTGTGCTCTATTTCCTAGGCATTTTAGGTAACTGCTGCAAGATTAGACTGTTTGCAAGATTTTTTATTTTAACAGAGATGAAATTGAGCAATTTAGGTTAAGGATGACTCCTTTTGGGCTCTTTGCTCAATTAAGTTTATCTGAGGATGTAAAACTGGCACAAAAAAGAAAACAAGGGTTTTCTAAGTCGGTTTTGATTGAAAAAATGGGTTTTCAAGGTAATTCAGAACTTTTAGCCATTTAGATCCTTAAATTTGATCTTTAGACTGTGAAATTTGAGGAATTTGGCTTTTAAAATGCTTGCAATAGAATACAGGGTTTCCTAGGAAAATTTTGCCAGGGTTTGGCCTCTTTTTTGGTATTTTTAGGACGTTTGCTTTCACGAATTCTTCAATAAAAATGGGTTGGTTCTCTTAAAGACGGTTTAAACTTCGATTTACAGGTTTTAATTTTGAGAAAATTACCTTTTTGCAGGTATCCGGCTTTGAAAAGGATTTCTGAGGCTTTTAGTTGAAATTTTGGCTTCAGCAATTTGTCTGGAGCGGTGCACAACTTCTTAATCAGTCTTCAGAGGTTTAATTCTGATAACTGTAAAGGTTTTGGGTGAAAAAATGAGAATCAGGGCTTAAAAGACTTTAAACAGAGCTCTTGACAGTCGGGAGACAATGCGAAATGGTTTTAATTGTGCAACAATGAAATAAAACGCATGTTTCAAAGGTTTTAACCATATGATTTAATCTTCATTAATTTTTATTGAATGCAGGTCTCGTCAATGGCAGGAGGCGATTTTAGATTTCAAAAGAAAAACCATACAGTGGTTATCACGCAACGTTCAAGTGGTAAGCTGTTTTGATTGAAACGCACGCGATCGAATGAAGAAAAGCCATGTGGAGGGGAGGCGGAATGGAAAAACAGCCTATTTCGCGTGCATTTGGAGGTTGAGTGGTCGATTACATTTTCTACGCGATATTGCATATAGGCCGTCAGATTTGAAGCTTGGATGCGAAGGGTCCAGATTAAATGAGAAGTTGTGGCCAAAGAAAATGGTGGGACCGGGGATCATATGCATGCAGGCGGTTAATATATGCTTTAAACCTTTATATTTATCAGTGGATAAAGGCTTTAAAGTATATAGAGGCAGGGTTTATTCACACGGGGTGAGGGTTTAGTTTTTTACAAAAACATTGGGTTATAAAGTATGCGCGGAGGGCGAGGGTGGCGGGGTGTTTTATGTATAGGGGACTAAAACTTTTGAATTTTATAAATGTTTTATTTGATTCAAAACTTTGGAATAATGGTTATAAGCGGGGGTTAATGTGTTTTATTCAAAACATTTGTAAGATTTCTTAATAAAAAACATAATGGACGTGATTTATTTTATTATATAGTATTTAAACCTTTTTTAATAGTTTAAAGACCATAGGGGCGGGATATTTACTTACCAATAGTTTTAGACCAAAGTGATTTTAATTGGGGCTTTTAATTTAGCACATGGGTAATAAACTTTGGTCTAAAACATAGTAATAGTGGGTTTTTGGGGATATTTAAACATAGGGAATTAATAAGTAGGATAAGGTATTTTTTAGGGATTTAATAAACTAAGTTAAAAGTTAATATGAAAAGGGAAATGGAATACACACAACAATACATAAAATGACTAACTAAAGTGTAAAAGTAAAGAAAAGTTTGTCTTTTTATCATTTCACCAATACTTAGTATAAAGTATTTTTGAAAGTTTTTTGTATGTATCTGAATGAATGGAAGTTAATTAGATGGGTTTATATGCTTCATTAAGTAAGAATGAATCTTTACTTATGGAAAGAGGTTAAAATGTATGAATGAAGGATGAATAATGATAAATAAGGATTTAACATAAGAACTCAATATTTTCGACTAGCCAGTCATTGAGCCTTGGGTCCAGTCCCAATAAAAGTTAGAGAAATGCTCTGAGCCTGTTTGACTGATAGCTTAGAATATTGAATACTTACAAGGGATGGGAAATTAGTGATTTTGGCCGATGATCATTATTACATGCTTTCTCCACTTCTTTCTACCTACCTAGCCTTATTCTAACATTTTTTCTTCATTTGGCATGTGCATTTAGGCTCGCAACCTTGAAACATTTATTCTTTTAAAGCATAAACTATCTAGATCTACGTCATTTCATTCGAGGGCTTAGATTAAACTGTTGAGCTCCTCATTATTCTCTACCTATCTACTAATTTTTCAGGATTAAATTGTCTGACAAATCTTTATTCACTATCTAAAAACTTGAAATTGAAAACATGACAAGTTAAGTTTAAACAATTTAACTCATCAAGGATTATGGCATTTATTGACACTCTTCCATAATTATTTATTTTGCAAAAAAAGTAAAAATAGTGGCATTTGGACTTGCTCACTTTCAGGTCTTATTTTCATCTTTTTCCTTTTTGGGGTTTATATTTTTCAAGTCCTTTGATATTTCTTTTAGGAATTTTTACCCTCTTTTTTTATTTTTATTATTTTTTTCAAAATATGGGAAAACAAGTTGCAGAAAGCAAGGTATATACATATTTACAAGACTATCAAAGTTAATTCAAAATTATGAATCCTATATTTATAGGACCCTAACAATGGCTTCACATGGTGATGGCATTTCCTGGTGAAATGTCAAGAACACCATTGACTAGTAGCTTTCAACTTTCACCATGATGATCCAGTTATTTTCTTCTGTTTTCTACATAAAAAACTCATATTAGACATTTTACCTTGCAAAGCTTAGGGCCTTCTCTACGGGCTTCAAATTTGTAAAGAAAATATCCAATCTAATCTTAAAACTTCAATGGATATTTAAAATGATGTAAAAGTAGATTGGACTTACTATTGGTTAGCTCAGATGAATAGTAGTGCTTGAGCATTCTACCATTTACTGGTCCTTCTTGTATATCTGTTCCATCCAAATCTTTGATAAAGAGAGCATTATTACCCCTATCTCCATAAATTACATAAGGTCATTTCCACAGAAAGTCAAATTTTCCATGTTTGCTTTTATATTCTCTTCTAGAATCCCACTTTAACACTTGATCTCCAATGTAAAAATCATCCTCTTTACTTCTTCTATCAAAAATTTTCTTGATTTTATCTTTAATGACTTGAGATTTCTCATAGAATTTTTCCCTTGTTTGTTGTAGATGAATAGTTTGATTGATTCTACTTTGAATATAATTTGTTTCCACTTGTGATTCTTGAATGATTTTCATCACTGGAACACCTAAGGATGATGGAAAAACTGCATCCATTCCATATACAAGTTGGTAAGGGGAAGTGCCAATGGACTTTTTGGTAGCAAGTCTATCTGCCCATAAGGCATAGACTAAATTTTTATTCTAAGTCTTTTTGTTGTCTTCAAGTAACTTTTTTATGATATTTACAAGACTTTTGTTTGAGGATTGAACTAGGCCATTACACTGGGGGTAATATGAAGTAGAATGACCTAGGGTAATATGATATTTGTGACAAAATGAAATCATTTTTTTAGACTTAAATGTTGCTGCATTATCAGTAATTATCTTGTGAGGGCATCCAAATCTTGACAAAATGTTATTTTCTATGAAAGAAATAATGACTGCATCAGTGGCTTGTCTAGTAGGAATAACTTCAATCCACTTTGTGAAGTAATCAATGGCAGTCAAAATCCACTTATGTTGGCTAGAGGATGGGGGTGAATTTCTCCAATGAAGTCTAAGCCCCATTATTGAAATGACATTTCAGTTGAAATAGGCTTTAAGGGTAGAGTTAACCATTTATTTTTGCCTTCAAAAATTTGACATTTGTGACATGAAGTAACAATCTTTTTAACATTAGCAAACAAGGTAGGCCAGTAAAAACCAGCTCTGAAGATCTTGTCAGCAGTAGTTTTCCAATATAAATGCCCTCCACAGTCACCTACATGAAATTATTCAAGTATTTTATCAGCTTCTTCCTTTAGTAAACAATTCAATAATATACCACTATGATCTCTCCAAAAAAATACATTATCTAGGATACAAAATCTCATTACTTTTTTAGAAATCTAGATTTAGTCATTGAAAATCCAGGAGGATCTTGTAAGTTTGTAAGTACAAAGATGGTATCTGAGTACCAAGGTGAATCTAGAAAGGCTTCACTAATCATTGGAGTTGCCATCTCTTCCTGGTCATCAATCTGAGCAATAAAATTTATATCTAGTGCATTGCAATTAGATTCAGCCATTAATCTGGCTAATCCTTGTCCTTTAATGAGTTTTGTGGGTTTAATTTCTATGTCATATTCTAGGATAGTGGCAATCCACTTACCTCTTCTTCCATCAAGACCATCTTGAGTAAGAATGTCTTTTACTACAGAATTAGGGACATAGGCAATTATGTGGGAATAGAGAATATAAACTTTGAAGTATTTGATGGCCTTAACCAAAGCTAAGGTTTGTTTCTCCATTATGTTATATTTCAAAGGGGAATCTCTAAGAGTCTTACTGAAAAAAGCTATAGGTTGTTCAAATCCTTGATCATTCTTCTGCAGTAAAACTACAACAATGGTATGCTCTGAAGCAAATGAAAAAAAATTGAAATCTTTTTTGAAATTTGGACTGATTAAGACTGGTGTTTTAGTTAAAGCCTGCTTTATGGATTCAAATGATTGTTTGGCTTCAACAATCCATTTTAAAATTGAGTCTTTTTTTAGCATGTTGTTCAGTTCTTTGATGATTTCAGCTAAGTTTGAAATAAATCTTCTTAAAAAAATTATCTTACCTAAGAAAGCTTGTAATTCTTTGATATTTCTAGGTGGGCTGATGTTCAAAATTGCTTCTATCCTAGCAAGATCAATTCTAATTCCTTATTTTGAGATTATATGTCCTAGTAACTTACCTTCCTCTAATCCAAATAGACTTTTCTTGGGATTTAGAGAGATGCCAAATTTCCTACATTTAATGAAAACTTGTTTCAAATGATCCAAATGTTCATTATTTGTTTTGGAAAAAATAGTGATGTCATCTAAATAAATTACCAGAAAATCATGAATTTCCTTTGCAAAGGCTATGTACATAGTCCTTTGAAAGGTTTCCCTTGCATTCATCAGTCCAAAAGGCATTTTTACATACATAAAAGTGCCCCAAGGAGTGGTGAAGGTTGTTTTAGCCTGATCTTCTTCTTGGACTAGGATCTAGTTATATCCTGAAAAACCATTTAACAAAGAGATCCTTGTAGAACCTACTACCCTTTGTAATATATGATCCATCTTAGGTAAAGGGTAATTATCCTTTAAGGATACTTTGTTAATATTTCTAAAGTCAACACACGATCTAATTTCACCTGTTTTGTTTCTAGTGGGAACTAGGTTTGAAACTCAATCAGAGTATCTGATTGGTGCAATGATCTAGGCATCATACATTCTCTTGACTTCCTTTTCTATCAAAGGTAATAGTACATGGTTAATTCTCCTCAACTTTTGTTTGAATGGTTTTTGATCCTCTTTTATTGGAATTTTGTGTTGGATTATGTTTGTATCATAAAATTTTAAATCCTCATAACTCCAAGCAAACACATCCTGATATTCCTTTAAAAGTTCAATATATTTATCATTTTCTTCTTGAGGTAAAATTTTGGAAAGTTTTATCATTTTAGGTTTCAATTCTGTACCAATATTACATTATTCTATGTCAGATCTTACTGCCTCCATTTTTTGTTTTCTAGCTACATCATTAGAGTCAAAAAGATCTTCTAAGGGTGTTAATCCTTTAGATAAGAAATTATCTTTGAGGTTTAAAATGTCAGATTCATCATCCATAATTTCTTCAATTTCTACTTTCTTTAAGCTATCTATGTCAGATTGACTAAATACAGTAGGTTTATCAAATTTATGTACATCTATGTTATCTATTTTACAATCCAAATCTGAATCTATATTACAGTTTGTATCTATTTTACAATTTTGAAATTCTTCTTCATTGTTTAAGAAATGGTAAATCTATTCATCGTGAGAGAAAATATGCCAATAATTGAGGTTATCTGGAATTATTGGTCTATATTTAACCTCAGCAGTGTACCTATGTGTTGGCTGGAATGGTAAATTGCATGTACTAGCAAAAGTTGTTAGGCAGTGTGCTTGAGTATTTTGTTTTCTAGGTATAGCAACAAATTTGCATTCCAATAGATCATCAGTTAAATCTGTCACCGTGTCTCTGTATCTGGCTAGTCTAGGGTTATAAATAAAATCTACTGCATTTATTTGATTTATGATTAATTCTGAATCTCCCATGATTAGTATTCTTTTTCCTCCTAAGTTTCTAATGATCTGGAGGCCTAGAATGAGTGCCTCATACTCTGCCATATTGTTGGTACATTTGAAGTTGAGTCTGAAGGCATGTCCTTATGAGTGATTAGTCTCCATGTTTGTAATCCATACTCTTGCTCCTGCTCCTAATTTGTTTACAGAACCATCAAAGTATAAGTGCCAAAGGGACTCATGAAAGATGTTGTCATTGTTTGGTGTTGGATTTTTATCAATCAGTTCAGTTTGGATTTCATTATTCTTAGAGTTACATAAGATAAAAGAGTCCAAGTCAGTTGGTGTGGAATAAATAGGATAATTTATAGATCTTTCAGTGCTACTAACCATGAACTTCATCAATGTTTCCCTATATAGCTTTTTAGGCTGACCAAACACTGATATAGTAGCATAACTCATGTCTAATTGTATAGATACCTGCAAATTTTCTCCCCATGAGCAAGAAAGTAGCATACCATATTTAGGTGGGATATCAGCTACTACATTGTCTATTAATATACTTTTGCCAGGGTACTGAACTAATGTCACACATAAGTCTTTGATTAATCCTAAGCACTTAACTTTGCTAGAGTCAAATGAAAACAAATCTTTGTAAGGCTTGGTTATTTCTCGATTAAGAGTTTCCATTATAGCTTTAGGAATTAAATTATGGGAAGCTCCTGAATCTAGCATAGCATTATGGAGAATTTCATCATGAATGGTAAGACTGATATAAAAGGGAGGGATTGATCCATCTACATGCTTTCCATTCACATCAGGGCCAAAGATTAACTCTGGTTGATCATCATTCAAATTGATTGTATCTTCACCATCATTCATATTCATTGTTTCAGTTATGATTGATTTGTGTAATTCATTTTTTACCAATTATGTTAAAGGAATGGGTATTTTTAACTTAGCAATTTCAGTCTGAATATTAAATGAGGGTTGAGATTTACTAATTTGAACTAATTCATCTTTAGTAACTGTAATTTGACTTGGTTTTTCTTGAGCTTCTACAGTTATATTTCTATCTTCAATTGTTTTGACATTCTCTGTCTTCATTTCCTGAGTTTTATTGCTTTTAATCTTCTTTTCAGGGACTATTTGGGTAGTAGTAGAAGTTTTATCAGACTTAGAATTATCATCAGGCATTCTTGAATTATCAGTTTTTGGATCTACTGATTTAGGATCAGCAGAAGGTGTTTTTTGATCTAAATTTGTTGATTTGACAGAGTTAGAGGCTTTTGATACAACATATTTCTGTGTGTATTTTGAGGCTTGAGCCACTTCATCAATGATATCAACAATTTTAGGATTAGAAATGTTTTGGGGAGAATTGGAACTTTTCTTATTTTCTCGGGAGAATTTGCAAAACTTTTGTTTTTGGTGCTTCTACCTTTTTCTTATTTTGATTTTAGGAATTGTTTTTGGTAGAAGACTCATTGTTTTTCTTGTGTCTAAGGTTATATTGACTATGTATTTCATTTATGGCAAATTCATAACCCTGATTATAGTCAAAGGATTCACTGGACTCTAATTTGAGTTGTTGAAGCTCAAATAGTTCTTGATCTTCCTGAGTGAGGAAAATGGTATTGTTTTCATCTATTCCCATTAGATGATTGATGTCATCCTCATCTTCATCATTATTCTGAGAACTTTCAGTATAGTTCTCTTGGAATGGTGGCCTTATTGTTTGGTCTGGGCCTCTTTCTTTTGCTTTTCCCTGATTTATGTTTTTTCTAAAGTTGGGATTTCTGATCTATTGTTGATTATCCCAATGGGGTATTTTTTCTATATTATCTAGTCTATCCATAGGTTTTGGCTAAGCTATCTATTTTTGCATCTGAATTTGAATTTTCTTCTTTGATAGTCACTCTTCTTTCGTTTCTGAGTATAGATTTTTTAGCTAATATGTTTATTTCTACACTAACAACATATAATTGCATTTTTACTAAGGTGTTTGCATCTCTTTCCCTTAATTGATAAGCCATATCTGCATCAAATCCATCAGGGAATTTGAGCAGAATAGAATAAGGAGTAGGTTTAAGAGTTGCAGGAATAAAATTATAGATACTATTATACCTAGTGCAGTAATCTTCAACTGACTCAGTTGGGGATCTTTTTAATGCATCAAATTCAGATAAAATTTGAAGAGGGTTCTTTTTATTTTCCCATTTATTAAAAAACGTTGTGGAAAATATGGCTAAATCAGTTATGCTACCAACAGCTTGATCTTTAAACCATTTCTTTATTTTTCCAATCAAAGTTTGAGAAAACAATCTCATTTTAACATCTGAGTCATCTATTTCATAAATTTCAAAGAAGTCTATGACTTTAGTTATGTGTTGCTACGTAGCATATTGTGTAGTACCATCAAACAGTGGTATTTTGTTTGATAATCTTGAGGCATGTCATGCAAATGTTGAGGTAAGACAAGGGGAGCATATCTAGCAGCCATGGCTAAAAGCTTAGTTTGACTAGAAGATCTAGTAGAAGAACTTGGAGCTGTGCTGGAAATGATAGCTGATGAACTGAAAACTGTACCAGAAGTGCTGGGAAATGATATTGGGATATGAGTGGAACTACTAGGAAATGAGAATGGTGAATTTGAAAAATTAGAAGGTAAACTAGTGGATTCAGTGGATGGTGGAAAAAGTATTCTAGGCTGCAAAGGCAGTCCAGGGATAAATGGGTCTGTGGATGAGTTGGGAGTGGTATTTATATATGATGTAATAGCATACAGAGATGAATCTGCAACTGGTATTATTCTGGTGTGTAACTGAGAAACTAGAGGTTTGTTTGTATAAGTAAAAAATTTAGCTAATTCAATAGCCTCATCAATATCCTTAATAATTGTAACATTAATTTCCTTAACTTTAGTCTGATATTCAACTTTCTTTGATTTAGATCTTGCTGTAATAATTTCCTGTTTTGTATTCAAGAATGAAACAAAATTAGGGTCTACAACAGTAGTTTTTAAATCATTTTCAGTTTTTCTTTTAAATAAGGAATGCTCAAATTTCAGATCAAAATCAATATCTTGCAAACTAACTAATTCTTGAGGTAATGAATTGAATCTTATTGATGATACTTCAACTTCTAAGTTTTCTGTTTGTTTTTTCTTTTTTCCAATTTGGTCTAGGTTATCTACTATGACAACAGGTTTAGGATCCGAGTTATACCTGGTATAGTAGGTTTTCCTAGAAGCCAGAATTACAATTTTTCAATACCCACAACCTATAAAATAATCTTGAAATAAAAATATGAATAAAATAATTATCCTTCAAGACAATTTTATGACTGAGGATTGGTTAAGTTCCCCAGTATGGTCGCCAATATGTTATCACTCTAGTAAATTCTTAAGTTGTGGGATTTTGGATTTAAGTCAAAGAACTCTAGAGGTAACCACAAACCTACTTCAAACTCTAGGATCGAGCCTTCCTAGGGTTTAGAGAGGGCTCTCTCTTTAAATTTTAACTTTGTTTTAATTTGTGAATATTAGGCTAGTTATGAAAGTACAATTTGGTTTTGGTTTAAAGGGTTTGGTGGGGAAAAATCACTTGGAGGTAAGATAGAGAGAAATCTACTTTTCCATTGGGCTATGGGGTCTAAATCAAGCTAGCAACACTAGAAATCAAGCCAAAAAAGGTACAAATATATTCAGGGAAAGATAGATAACCCTCAAATATTTGGGAAAGTGGTTTTTTGTGAGGTGGTATGATCGGGATAAAGGGCACTTAAGGATCCTTTGATCCGGAAAATGGAAGTATAAGGCAAAGGTCAAACGGGAGAAGGAGCAATTAAGGGTTCCTTGCACCAGAAATCAGAAGAAAAAATTAAAATGGAAACTAATAAAAGACATGGAGCACTTGACTAATCCTATAGTAATACTCCTAGTTACACATTTAGATAGAACAAACATAAAATGAATGCATGAAACTCAGAAAAGGAAATAGTGACAAGAAGGAAGTACTTCACTCATCAGCTTATCACAAGGATCCTGAATTATGATTACAGTCAGCTTGTCCAGTCTGCTACTTCGAATTCAAACACACAATAGCCTCCAATGTTCAAAAAAAATGTCTATAGTAAATCTAGCAATTTTATTCCACCCTGAATACTTCTGAAATTGAAGAATTTATACAAAAAGTATTACAAATATCCTAGAATATTTCTAGGAATAACTTTAGGAAACATAAAATATCATTACATAATAAAAGGGACAACTGCTTAACAAACTAGCAAGTTTTCCTCTTTTATCCAAAATAAATAGAACTATTTTGTTAACAAGGAGCTTTTGGCTGCCTATGTGTCCTGCTTGCTAGCTGTTAGATATTTTCATGCATTTGACTTGCCTTCACTGATACTCTTTCCTGCTGATACTCTTTAACCTGATGCTCTTTAACGCTGATACTCTTTGACCATTAGTTTTACTGTTTTACTGACGTAAAATTATCTTTTAGCAGTAAAAATCGGCAAACTATCTTTTCATTTGATCTCTCTTTTGACTGTCTTTGGGTAAATTTTTCACTGTTTTTACCTTCCATCTTTACATAAAATCTGTGAAAGTCTGCCACTCTTCTGCTTTTGGAATTTGGACATTTTTCAGCTTCCTGAAGTTTTCATCATCCTTTGTGTATCTTGCAAAAGTAGGCTTGATGACAAAGAGGTGCTTAATTTCATGTTTTAGAAAAAATAAATCCTCAACATATTGAAGTAAAACTTTTCCTGTAGGAGTGCCTTGTGCTAGTGGCTTGTTTACTTGTTCTTTAGCAAACTCCATGATCTTTTTGTCATAGTCCTTTTGTGGCATAATATTTTCATTGAATACACGTATGTCTGATAAGCCTTTCTGTGTGATATTTGTATACTTTACCATAATTCTAGTTATGGCAAGGTTCATTGTTTCACACTTTTCTTCAAGATTGTTCATTAAGCTCTTTTTAGTGACAACCTTCTTGATTTTCAATATTTTCTCTGTCTTGTCTGATATTTTCAATTCTTCAAGTTCCTCCCTATTCTTGCTATTTAGAAATGTAATGAGTTTTAAAGCCTATGCATGCTTATCAATCAACTCATCTTTTGTCCTTTGTATCTATGTTTGGGCTGCTAATAACAATTCTTTCTGCTCATATATAACCTGAATTGAAGGCCATTTATTATGAATGGCTTCAATTATGTTAGTCCAGAGATGATTTTTAATGTTTGAGATCTGCTCTATGAAAGTCAATTCTTTTTGTAAATTCTTGAGCTGCTCTCCTAATATGATTGCTTTCTGTTCATGAGTTCTGGCATTGATCTCAGCTGTCTTATTTTCCCTCTCAAGATTTTCAATCATCTTATTAAGTCTGTTTATTTCATCTATCTTTAAAGACATTTCTTCAATGGCTTTGACAAATTGGCTGGCTTCATCTTTTTGTTGTATATTTGTGGTAGAAGAGTCTGTAGCTGAAATGGTGGCTGAAGTCACTGGCACTGCAGTTGCCAGTGGGCCCTTTGGTGCTAATTTCTCTCCTAAAGTAGAGGGCACTGCTGTAGTAATCATTGGGACGACTGTAGGAATTGTAGGAATTTCTGGCTCTTTTACAGTCTCTTTCTCTTGGACAAGCTGGTCCATTTGTGTTTCCATATCCTTGATTTGTGATGTCAATTTAAGTATGAGCTCCATCATTTCTTCTTTTTCACTTTGATCCTGGAGGATTTCCGTGGTTTGTGGATGCTCACTTTGAGCAAGCTTGAGGTGTTTCCTTAACGCTGTTATGTCTTCATTCTTTTTCTTGACCAATAGTTTTGCTGCTTGGATATTTGAAGGATCATATCCCACCTGTAAAACTAGTTCCTCTAAGGCTTTGATCCTTAGGTCATTGGCATAAAGTGATGCTTTATCCATCTTCATCTGATCTTGCATATTAAGTATGGTATTTTGAAGTTTATTGGCACTCATTGCTTTGGTTTCCACTGTAGAATACAACATTTCAGAGGTCTGTCTGTGGAACTCGATCTGGTCCAGCTCATGAATATTCTCTGTTTCTACCTCAAGGTCCACCCTTTTATAGTCTGATATTGTTTTGGGTGCTGAGGTAGTAGGTTGTAAAATGACATCATCATTTTATTGCTGGAATAGTCAAATGCTGATAATAACCTATTCTGATTTCCAGGCTTCTACTTCAGGAATTGAGAATATATTTTTGTCTTTATCTCCTCATTCTTCTGCTTAATTAGCTTATACCTCTCTTTGATGTCCAAGTCCTTTTCCTCAGATGGCTGTGAGGAAGAGGCTTCCATGTTGTGTTGCTTCTCAATCATCTGCGTGTCATTCTGGTTTACTGGTGTTTCCTTTTGAATTTCCATAAGTGTTTCATTGATTATGGTTGTTGCTACATCATTATTGGTCATTGGAGCATCTGTCTCATCAATATCAATTGTTAATTTCTTCTTATCAACTGAACTGAGCTTAGGCCTTTTTTTATAAATTACTTTAAATTTGGTTTCAGTTGTTGTCTGTGCTGTGTAACCTCCTTCTTCTCTGACTCTTTTTGATGTTTCTGGGTGTTTGACAACTTCCAAAGTTGGTGATGTTTCTGTTTGGCTTGTTGTCTCTATCAAAGTGTTTTCACTCCATTAAATTTGATTGGAAAACTTTTCTAGTTCAGGTTTTGACTCATGGATAAAGGGTGTTAGTTTATATTTAACCCATAGTTTTCTTAAGATCCCTTGTGGATCATAATTCCATGGAAAACTCTCATCAAATCTAAACTCTGATAATTTCTTTGTTATTTCCTTTTTTGCATCTCTGTGGTTGATTGTGAATGGCCCAACTTGATTCTTTAACTTAAACTGGGTCTTCTTCTTGGCTGCCATAAAGTTAATTGAATCTGAATTGAAAATTTTCCTAAGATATTCAAGTGCAAAAATTCTCATACATACATGTTTAGGCAACTTGTAGGGTAACAAGTTTGATCCAAAAATTTCTAGTTCTAGATTTTTTTCATAGAGGTACCAATCTCCAACTTTGTTCTGCTCTGAAAGCTACAATATTCTTTTCATTTCTTCACTGATTCTAGGCTGTTTTGATTTGTATAATATGTTCATTACTGGATGCAAAAGTAGTTTAGAAAAATCTGAATAAGTGAAATCATTGGATTCTTTTCTCATTAATGAAGTCCAAAAGATAATTGATAGAGGCTTTCCCTCTACACCCATATTTTGCAAAGAAACTGGAAATTTGTCTGCTTGAGAGAATAAAAGCAAATAGAAAAGATAAGATGAATATCTAAAAAATCCTTTTGTGGGTAATTTAGTCAACTGGTAATGGATGGTATCTACTATGAAACCAGCATAGTCAAAGATGACTGATGGAGGTTGACCAGGAGACATGGTGGACAAGAAACCAAGAATAGAGTCATCAGTATACTCATCTGTAAAATATCCAAGGATAAAAGATTTAACATAGAGATAATATGTCTAGAACCTTCGGGAAATTTAGCTGTGGAGTATGGAGGATTTATGTTTGGAATATCAACATGAGAAGGCATAAAATTCTGAAAGATCATAAACCTTTTAGGGAAATCTAGGCCAAGGTATAACTGAGTTAAGGCCTCTATAGACAAGGGGACTGCCTGGGGGTCAGGTTGTAATTGAAGAATTTGATTAATTGACTGGGCTGTAATAGTAAAAAGTATTTCTTTTTCTTCATTTACTATAGCCCTTTGATCTGGCTCATAGTATTTTTGACAAAGTTTGATGAGTTCTTGACCAGGATGAGTCAATGGGACTATATAATTAGGCAAATAGGTCTCCCAAATTGGAATATCATCTTTGTCTAGATATTTTTCATAACACCAATTGTGTATATCTAGCAAATTAAACTCAATGACAGGGTTTGCAATTTTATAGTCAAGATCAGTCAAAGGAATATTTTCAGCAACAACCACTGGTGGTTGAAGGGGGTTTACTGTTGTAGCAGATTTGGCAGTGATGGCTGGGGTAGGCTTAGGGGCTTTGGATCCCTCAGATTTAGGTGTTTTGGATCCTTCAGGTTTGCTTGTGCTCTGTTTCTTAGGCATTTTTGGTAACTACTGCAAGATTAGACTATTTGCAGGAGTTTTTAATTTAACAAAAAGGAAACTGAGCAATTTAGGTTAAGGATGACTCATTTTGGGCTCTTTTCTCAATTAAGTTTATCTGAGGATGTAAAACTGACATAAAATAGAAAACAAGGGTTTTCTGAGTCAGTTTTGATTGAAAAAATGGGTTTTCAAGGTAATTCAGAACTTTTAGCCATTTAGATCCTTAAATTTGATCTTTAGATTGTGAAATTTGAGGAATTTGGCTTTAAAAAGGCTTGTAATAAAAAACAGGGTTTCCTGGGAAAATTTTGCCAGGGTTTGGCCTCTTTTTTGTTATTTTTAGGAAGTTTGTTTCACCGAATTCTTCAATTAAAATGGGTTGGTTCTCTTAAAGACAGTTTAAACTTCAATTTACATGTTTTAATTTTGAGAAAAGTACCTTTTTTCAGGTATTCGGTTTTGAAAAGGATTTCTGAGGTTTTTAGTTGAAATTTTGGCTTCAGCAATTTGTTTGGAGCGGTGCACAACTTCTCAATAAGTCTTCAGAGCTTTAATTCTGGTAACTACAAAGGTTTTGGGTGAAAAAATGAGAATCAGGGCTTAAAAGGCTTCAAATAGAGCTCTTGACAGTCAAGAGAGAATGCAAAATGGTTTTAATCGCGAAACAATGAAATAAAACACACGTTTCAAAGGTTTTAACCATACGATTTAATCTTCATTAATTGTTATTGAATGCAGGTCTCATCAATGGCGGGAGGCGGTTTTAGATTTCAAAAGAAAAACCATATAGTGGTTATCGCACAGCATTCAAGTGGTAAGCTGTTTTGATTGAAACGCACACGATCGAATGAAGAAAAGCCACGTGGAGGGAAGGCAAAATGGAAAAATAGCCTATTTCGCATGCATTTGGAGGTTGAGTGGTCGATTACATTTTCTACGCGATATTGCATATAGGCCGTCAGATTTGAAGCTTTGATTCAAAGGGTCCAGATTAAATGAGAAGTTGCAGCCAAAGAAAATGGTGGGATCGGGGATCATATGCATGCGTGCGGTTAATATATGCTTTAAAACTTTATATTTATCAGTGGATAAAGCCTTTAAAGTATTTAGAGGTGGGGTTTATTCACACGGGGCGAGGGTTTAGTTTTTTACAAAAAACATTGGGTTATAAAGTATGCCGGAAGGGGGGGGGGGTTGTTTTATGTATAGGGGACTAAAGCTTTTGAATTTTATAAATGTTTTATTTGTTTCAAAACTTTGGAATAATGGTTATAAGCGGGGGTTAATGTGTTTTATTCAAAACATTTGTAAGATGTCTTAATAAAAAACATAATGGACGTGATTTATTGTATTATATAGTATTTAAACCTTTCTGAATAGTTTAAAGACCATAGGGGCGGGATAGTTACTTACCGATAGTTTTAGACCAAAGGGATTTTAATTGGGGCTTTTAATTTAGCACATGGGTAATAAAATTTGGTCTAAAACATAGTAATAGTGGGTTTTTGGGGATATTTAAAAATAGGGAATTAATAAGTAGGATAAGGTATTTTTTAGGGATTTAATAAACTAAGTTAAAAGTTAATATGAAAAGGAGAATGGAATACACACAACAATACATAAAATGACTAACTAAAGTGTAAAAGTAAAGCAAATCTTGTTTTTTTATCATTTCATCAATACTTAGTATAAAGTATTTTTGAAGGTTTTTTGTATGTATCTGAATGAATGGAAGTTAATTAGATGGGTTTATATGCTTCATTAAGTAAGAATGATTTTTTACTTATGAAAAGAGGTTAAAATGTATGAATGAAGGATGAATGATGATAAATGGGGATTTAACATAAGAACTCAATATTTTCGACTAGCCAGTGATTGAGCCTTGGGTCCCCGGTCCCAACAAAAGTCAGAGAAATGCTCTGAGCCTGTTTGACTGATAGCTTAGAATACTAAATACTTACGGGGGATGGGAAATTAGTGATTTTGGCCGATGATCATTATTACATGCTTTCTCCACTTCTTTCTACCTACCCAGCCTTATTCTAACATTTTTTCTTCATTTGGCAGGTGCATTTAGGCTTGCAACCTTGAAACATTTATTATTTTAAAGCATAAACTATCTAGATCTACCTCATTTCATCCGAGGGCTCAGATTAAACTGTTGAGCTCCTCATTATTCTCTACCTATCTATTGATTTGTCAGGATTAAATTGTCTGACAAATCTTTATTCACTATCTAAAAACTTGAAATTGAAAACATGACAAGTTAAGTTTAAACAGTTTAACTCATCAAGGATTATGGCATTTCTTGACACTATGCCATAATTATTTATTTTGCAAAAAAAGTAAAAGTAGTGGCATTTGGACTTGCTCACTTTCAGGTCTTATTTTCATCTTTTTTCTTTTTGGGGTCTATATTTTTCAAGTCCTTTGATATTTCTTTTAGGAATTTTTACCCTTTTTTTTATTTTTATTATATATATATATATATATATATATATATATATATATATATATATATCTATATATATATATATATATATATATATATATTTTTATTTTTTATTTTTTTTTTTCAAAATATAGGAAAACAACTTGCAGAAAGTAAGGTATGTACATATTTACAAGACTATCAAATTCAATTCAAAATTATGATTTCTATATTTATAGGACCCTAACAAGGGTGAAGATGGCGGCTCTCCATTGCCTCCATTTCCACCATTTCCCTTCTTTGACTTGTCTTCATCATGTTGACCTCCTGAAGATCCTTGTCCTTCCTTTTGAAGTTTAGATCCTTCTCCTTCCAGTCTCTCATTCCTTTCTTGATAAATAATTCTAACCATATCAGTTATGTCAAGAAATGCTTTCCTAAAAACTCTTTCTTCTTCCTTAGGGTCAAATTCTTCATGAAATTCTCCTTCCTCATGAGGCATGCTTAATGGAGCTTTTGCTTCTTTAGGAGGTGAACTAGGTGGTGGAGATTGTGGCAATCTTGCTCTCCTTTTCTTTGGATCCTTTTGAGACCTTCCTGCTTCCACCAGTTTTCCTTCTCCCCTTTTGAGCTTGAGCCTTGTAAGCTTCTAAAACTTGCAAATAGTTAAACAATTCTTTGCACTAAACAACACCTAAGAAAAACTCTAGCTCTGATACCATCTGATCTAAAATTACTGTATTAGTTTTTTTGTGCTAAGGGTCTTTCAGTTTTAAAAACATGTGCATAATTGGCTCATTAGTTTGCATAAGGATTAAGGAGTTTTTCCATGATTTGTAGATGATATTTAGTGAATTAGAAGCATAAAATAAGCATAAATAACACTGAAAAATAGTGTAAAATAGAGAAATAAGTCACCACATGAAATTTACACAACAGGCATGATGAAGCAGTTCACTCCTCTTGGGCTACATCTGTTGGTCCAGCTCCCAATCGCTTGTCCATATTTCACTTTGCTCAAAATTTTGCTATTTCATGTAGTTACAGTGCTCTAATGGTTGTTTTATCTACACCAATGGCTTAAGAATGCTCCAATTAGTCAAAAATGACTCTTCATTTACTCAGAATGGTCGAAAATTGAGCCTCCTACACTTTTGCCCAATATCTCCTAGGAAAGCTCCACTAAATGTGGAGAACTCTAGTTAACTGGAGCTAAATCTAGGCTGACCACCAAATTTGGCACGCCCCTAACCTCTCCGCCGAATAAACCACTCATTAAATGTTATGGTTGAGTGGTGGCCACATGCGTACCCCCAAACCGCTAGAAGATAAGACGGTTAGCGGAACCCACTCTGGAACTACGGTTTAAAATGTTGAACCATGGGTTGATTGCCGTTGGGTTAGCATTAACTGCACAGTTGAGTTGTTATGACGGTTGGCCATGTGACATATACGGGGACCGCTGGCAAGTTGGGACCGCCAGCGGTTCCCAACCCCCAACTATATGTGAAATACACCATAAATGAAACCCACAGCCTTAGGAGGTTAAGAACCATTGCATAGAGCAAACGGTAAACTGTATGCATGCCCGGAGGGAGGTCAAGGGGTCGAGCCTTGTGACCTCAAGAAAAATTTTAATATGAAGTTTCAGGGACATGTGGTGGTCTCAGGGCTAGCCACGTGGTACCCTCTAATTAGCTCATCCAACCCATACCTCAAATAAAATAGTGACACTTGTCAACCAACAACTAGTTCAGTGGAAGGAATATTCTTGGGAATATTCCCTTTTTTTGCTGACTCTGCATCCCAGTCAAACTTGGTCAAACTGTCATAATTTTACCTGTTTTCCATTTCGATTAGAACACAATATCTACCTCATACGGCATTGGTTTTTTCGAACCATTCACAGTGTCGGAATCAGGAAGACGAGATCTACGCAACCATCCTGGTTTCAACCCAATCCTGTAACTTTGAATTTTGAGAAAAACTTATGAACTCCTGATCATTGCACATCTACTCATATTTATCTACATACATAACATTTTCCTAAATATGAAAGATTATATTTAATTTTGTTTATTTAATTGAAGACTATATATTGGTGTATGAAATTTTGTAGCTATCCCCTTAAGAGAAATGAAGTGACAAGCAGAGGAATCAACTTGAATATGAAGTCTTCCTTTGAAGGATGTAGGGTAAACAACACCAATGAATGTAACGATTGTAAATTTTAATTAAATTATTTGTAGTTTAGTATAATTTATAAAATACCTTGTTCCCTAATTATATAAGCTATAATCTAGAACATTCATAATGCATATTATTTATAATCATTAACACTCTTAATCTCTATAATTTTTCTTAACACTTATCATTTGTGATTCTTATTTGTATAAAAATTCATCCCCGAGGAATTTAACTCTTAAATTATTTAAATCCTAGCTCCAATAATCATAATTACCTTCAACTATTAACTTATGTAGATCTCAACGATGAGTAAGGTAGTCACTTAGTTTTTACATTAAACTTTTTTCATTTCACACATAGCTTAATTAAGGGGAAAAGTAAGTGCCCATAATCCACATATTTTTTTACTAACCAGATCATTTTTACTTTATTATAATTGGGATTAGGAACCGGGTGTTATTGAAGAAAGGGAGTATCCCCTGCTTCCCTTACGTCTTTTAGACGATCCTGGGTTGCACCTGAAAGCTTTCTCAAAGCACTCGGTTTTCCATCTCCCTTTTTAGGCTTACACGGTTTGATAGGAAGGAAGTAGGTGGTCCATCAACCACACATTATTTTCTTTGTAGGTAAGGAACAAACATAACTTAGTGTAAGTAGGGGATTTTTTAAAGGATCATCGCATATCCACATCACTACGCACTTTGTATGTTCACTTTGTCACTTACACACACATTGCACTACACACACTAAGCTACTCTAAACTTTAAACAAAGGGCATTCAGTTTCAGGAGATTTTGTACTTTATTTGAGCTTACTTTTTCACACCATAAGTTAAGGAAGACTCCTAAAAGCAATCATAACTTGAACAAACTAAATTTCCCCACAGGGGCCATAAAATAATTTATAATTCAGGATAGGACCATTGGGGGTAGGCATCCAATAATCTGCCATGGTCTTGTTACATTTTGAAACATATAAGGTGTCTTTTAGGGTGCTTCAAATCCTTTGCCATATCACGAAAAAGATTACATGGGCACGCCAGAGACCAGATTCAGAGGGGGTTCGGCTTAGGTCCCAGTGCGTGTAGTACTATACGGGGCTACCTGACCTGTATAGTGCTCAGTACTGACGACTGATTACCAAGAAGCTAAAGACTCGACTGCCCCCGTGAGACGAAGGTATCCTAGTGGCCAAATTTTAGGGCATATTTTCCTATAGGTGGAGGTGTGGGAAGAACTAAAGCCTCATTCATTACTTTGGTTGATTCTTTTGGCTGCTGGAAGTGCCGCCAGTTCTTTCAGGACATAGCCCCAGTACCCGTCATAAAAGATACCTTCACAATTCCTAGTCACTTTGAGAGTGGAAAGGATGAATAGGTGTTCATAAGATCTTTTCTCATATGAAAAAAAACAAAAACCATTTTTCTTGTCTGATTGATCACATAACATAACTTAAAGGGAAATTAACCATTTATTTTTCACTTTATTTTATGTATGTAATTTATTTGATTTGATATTTATCCCTCCCCTCACCACATAAGTGACACATACTCCATTTTAAGAATACATAAATATCTTACTTATTCATATTAGGAATAATATGACAACGACA
This sequence comes from Pinus albicaulis, assembly GCA_034641835.2. Taxonomy (NCBI): domain Eukaryota; kingdom Viridiplantae; phylum Streptophyta; class Pinopsida; order Pinales; family Pinaceae; genus Pinus; species Pinus albicaulis. The sequence goes on along the minus strand of CM076575.1, from coordinate 1,673,887,785 downwards.
CACAAAACATTTCAGTTCCTATTTCACCTGAATATATATTAAAATAAATTTTTACAAATAAAAATTGAAATAAAATATTTTAGTTTACCTAGAAAATATTTTAAATAATTACAAAAAAACAAGTAATACATAAATTAAACATATATACATTTAGAAAAACTTGTAACGAGATTTTTAGTCATGATGATTCACAATCACTTTACCATGGATATTTGCTAAAGTAAATAAGCTTTGTTACAATATCAAGGCTTATCAATACCACATGACCAAAAACCATAACGTGTTTTATATGACACTTGGTTGTATGCCATTTTATTTAATTATTTAATTTAATTAAAAAGACAAAAAGAATGTAAATATTCTAGAATATTCCAGGAAAATTAAATCCCTGCCACTAATAATTATTGATGATTCAATTAAAATTCTAAAAACTTTACTAATTTTATTAACTGACTGATTAGCATGTTATAGAGTGGGGGGATGGGTGATAGATGGGTTATGTGAGAGATCCTATAGGATTAATTGAAAGTGCATTTGTTTGGGTTCTTGATATTTCAATAAATAATCATGCTGAATTGTATACACTATGGAAAGGTTTGAAGGCTTCCATCAACTTTGGTTTTCAAAATTTGAAGGTGGTGATGGATTCTTAGAATGAAAAAAGGCGTATGGTTCACATTACTCCATTGAACACTCTTTTGGATTTAATACCAAAGTGGGTGAAGGAGGTATCCAAGACCTCTCTAGAGTTAACTTCTTGAATGCTTTAAGGGAGAATAATGCTTTGATCGAGATATATGCAAATCAATCCATTAGTAATAAAAGAGAGGAGGGCTTGATTATCAATGATATGTTGGGAATTTACCACATCCCTTAAGTTTCTCATGAAGTAAAAGACATTTATCTCTTATTTATGGAGCAACATAGTAAATCTAATAGTCATATTGTAGGTAAGGTAACGTGAAGAGACCCACACACCCTTGTTTCTTATGTAAGCAACTATTTGGTTCCAAACAATTTTGATCTGGTGAGTCTCGACTTTCTAAGCTAGTTAATTTGCATGGTACTTATCCTATTCTATAACATTATTAAGTCACCACCATTGTGTCTTGTTTTATCAAAGAAGATTTAATATATGGGATTGCCTCTTGTCTTAATTCACAACATTTTTTAGTGGTTTTACTCTCGATATTCAGGGTTTGTTGCCAAGGAGAGGTGTTATGTCTCTCCCTTTGATCCCTATTTGAAGGGCCCCAATTAACACATTGATTCCCAATATCATATAATCAATGGGGGTGTATCATCGCCCACACCAACTATCTTTTTCCTATTTCACTTACACCATGCCTTTATCCATCACGCCTGAACCATGCCTCTATCCATCACCAAATGCTCCACCATCTACCTAGGAAGGGTAGTCTTCTCCATTTCATTAGATCTTCACGATGAGAATGAGAAATTGATCAAAATATCATATCAATTAATGAAATTGATTCTATGTATTTTGTTTCTTACAACTCATTGATTAATGTATTTTTTGTATAAATATCAATTTAGAAATGCACTTGGGAGTGCCATATATAGAGATTAATTATATATATATATATATATATTAGAAAATTTATTTTGAAAAAAAACGTAAAGCATAGTTATATGATAAACAAGGCACACTATATCATCTCATGATAAATGCAACTTATTGTATAAATAGTAAAGAAATCCATACCTACATATAGAGATAAATTTTGAGCCTAGTTTAGTAACCATTGGACTGTTGGACATGTAGCGTCCAATCTTTATCATGATTAAATTAGTTCTTCACCCATCATGTATTCTACCCTTTCTTCTTTTTCTCTTGTTGAAAGTCTTGATGCTAGTAACTAGGAGGCTAAGAAGAAGAAGAAAAGGAAGACGAAGAAGAAGAAAGATAAGAAAGGGTCTAACAAACCAACCATGGTCGTGAGTGTTAGTAATGTTGAGGAATCCTCCAACATGCAACACAACCCCAAATACCTTTGAAATCTTTGTAAGGGTGCTCACCTTCTTAAGGATTGTTCTAGTATACCTAGAGTCTTAGAAGTGTTGTCTAAATATTCTCATCAACTTATGGTTGATCCATTGACAAGTGATTCTAAAGTTCTTGGGGAAAAGGGTAAAGTTAGGTTTCCATGAAGGTTATCTAAAGGGAGGCATCAAAATAAAATTTTCCCTCATATGGATGAAGCCTCTAAAATGTCTGAATCAACATTTTTTAGAATTCCTAGTCTTCCTATGGACAATGCATCAAGTCTTGTTCCCTTTATGAAACTTACTTATTTCTTGATCAAACTCAAAGTGGTCTGCAATTAATGCATTATTTTTGACCCAAACCATCAATCTAGGAGATTAGAAACCTTCCCCCCTTTGAGAGAGGTGTTATGTCTCTCCCTTCGGACCCTCTTCAAATGGCCCCCATTAGCACACCATCTCATGCCTCAGTGTTGGGAACATCCTTGTTTTTATGATATTTGCATGTTAGGTAGTGTTAGGTAGTTCCCTTTGACCCATTCCACCTCAACCACTTATCACAAGTCACCCCATGACACTAATTTGGTGGAACCACCTCCACAAAGACATCATATGTCATACATGGTTATTATAAATTCGTGAGAAATATCTAAGTTGATTAATGACCCAAATATTACTTTTTCCAAAGTGGTTTATCTGAAAAGTAGACAATATTTACCTAAAAATGTGATTTCCATGCTTAGTGATATGCATTAATCAAGACCATAATATTTACTCAAACCAAATTGTTTTCAATGGAATGTGTACAAATATTTGAAGAATGACCAAGTGGGAGAGTATTAATGGGTTAGAAGTTGAAGACCCAAAGGATATGATTGAATTTTCAGTAGAAGCCAAAACATGTAAAAATATTGATGGGGACCAAGCTACAATTATTCCATATTGTCGACTTGATGATTTTATAAGAGGAGAGGAATTGAGTGAATGTGCACCCACTCAATTTAATCTTTATTCTCATCGAAGTAAAAAATTAGAGGATATCAAGCCAACATATTGTTCAACATATTTAGAGTACGCTATGTGAGTCTTTATATATTTATCAATATACGTATAATTTTTTACAGTATGCATATATGTTATATCTAATTTTTTGTAAAATTTTTATATACAGGTATTGGTGTGCATATGGTCCGAAGTGCAAAAACAAAATTATGAGTGCATCCTTAGATCAAAAGAAAAAATGCAGTTGACATGAAAGTATTAAATTTGGTTGCCAATGTCACTTAATTGTGCGATGACTTCAACTTAGACTAGACGATGTTGTAATAATATATACTGCATGTAGGAATATTGATAAATCCAATGTTGTTTGTCATGGAAAAGATGCAATCGGTAGGCCTATGAGATTCAGTTATGCACCACATTTAATAAGGGATATGAGATCTATTGTCCAACATTTACTCGAAAGAGGTTTTAATGTAACAATGATATGTGACAAGTTCATTTATGATGTGAAGGATGGATTTGGTGAGTTATACACAGGGATATCTCGAAATACATATATGAGAAGACAAGATATATTAAACATTTTCAATGATACCATAAAGCTAGAGTATGTTAAAGATCAAAGTGATCCAAATAGTGTAGAATGTTGGTATAAGGAATGCCCTGAGAGCTTTTTCTTCTACCAGAAACAAGATCTTGTTGAAAACATCCCTTCTATTATAGGCATACAAACAAAGTGGATGCACTCAATGATGCTAAAATATTCTCACAATAATATAATATCAATGGATTCAACATTTAGTACAATTAAGTATGGGGTGAGTACACATTTATCTTAAATTTGATTCATTTATTCAACCTCATTTTAATGCATGTAACTTATATAAATATAATTATGTACATGTTTTGTAATGTAGTATCAACTGTACACCTTAATGTCTTTCGACAAACATCGTAATGGGGTTCCAGTAGCTTGGGTGATATCATCACGTAATACTATAACTGATATTTCTAAATGGATGTCGACTCTCTTTGCCATTGGGAAGAAAGAGCGACTAGATTGGCATGCTCAAGCCTTCATCACAGATGATGCTACTGCTAAATTTAACGAGTTAAGGTGACATGTTTATTAGTTTATAAGAGAAATAAAAATATTGTTAATGTATATTCCCTCTAATAAATTATGTTATTCCAGGTCGTCAATCAAGTGTAAAATATTATTATGTGTGTGGCATGTTCGTCGTGCATGGTTGAATAATTTTGGAAATAAAGTCCAAGGAAGGGAAAACCAAATCCACATTTTTCATTCTTTAGGAGAAATCATGCACACATGTGAAGATGATGAATCTGTAAAAAGACAGTTGAAAGGTTGTTTGAAAGATTCAGTGACCATACAAGGTTTTTGGAATATTTTAAAACAACTTGGTTAGCCAACATCAAAATATGTAAGTTTCTTGTAAGTGGCTTTAATGACTCTATTTTGCATGTCATATGTATTATTAATTCATAACTAATAAATTTATTTCTACAGATATGTGGGCAAAATCTTACAAAAATTTTCCACATTCCAATCAAGATACAAATAATGTCATTGAATCCTATCATCGGTATATCAAGGAAAGGTACCTAAGTGAGAAGAACAATTCATGTCATAGGCGTGCTAATTGGTTAATATATGTGTTTTTTACAAAGGTTGTATTATATTAAAATCATATGAAACATTTAAAAGACGCTCATTTTGTATAGCCCAGGAAAATTGAGGAACAATTGAATTCATCCAAGTGTAAAGCTAAACAAATCCGAAATGAGTATTATGTGCCTGATGAAAAGAGTAACAATGATTATTGGGTTCGCATCCAAAATAAAGATACATGTGATATCTGGTACAATGTCATATATGAAGGTTCCAATCTACACTTTTGTAATTTCAATTGGGCCTTGAATGGAAATGTTTGTAAACATGTAATGAAAGTTGAGATGTTGGTGAGTAACATTAGTTTGGGTGAAAATGTACTATCTAATGTCACTAAGCCTACTATAGAAAGGCCTACAATTTTATTTTATTTGAATGAAACATCCATATTGGGCCCATAAAGCCAAACAGAGCTTTCGCCATGCTTTGAATATCCTCCCACTATAAATTATTATTATGAAACAAGCATTGATAATTTAGAGAATTTACCATATAAAATTGAATCAACCAATGTACGACCAAATAGTGCATTATTTGAATATGATGAGATCAAACGTGTTAACTCATCAATTCAAGAGAAATTGAGATCCATAATACCTACAAATTTGGAGCAAGCATATGCATTGAACAATTTGGTAGAAAAATCATGTCAAGAATACAATAACATGTTTTTCAATACTATAACTCCATCCAAGATCACTACTAAGAGAAAAAATAGTTTCTTGAGCCCAATTAATAAGAAAAGGCGATGTGGGCGCAAGTCAAAATCAGGGAAAGATAAACCACAATTTGAAAAGGTTGGACAAGTTCGTGCAAAAAAAAGAAACATGGATGAGCAACTTGAGTTATCTTCTCAACACCAAAGAAATGTGGGCCACATGCCTGAGTTAGTGCAACATTCTATTATACAGAAAAATGGTATGAATTGTTTTATGTGAAATACGATATATAATCATTTTCAATGCATTGGCATAACTATATGAAATTTTTATTGTTACAGTTGAGGGACACACATCTCACAACGTTCTAGCTTGTCGACTTCAATTATTTGATGAGCATGTTGGTGAAAAAAACTATAGCACTAGGAACACTGCTCTAGTCATTAGCATCCCAATTTCCTCCCCGAGGGTGCTTCCTCCTATTTTAAAACCAATGTGGATGTATTGTCACCCACACTGACCACCTTTCTCCTTCATAAATTTTCCCATGCCTATAACCACCTCCCTAAACCCTTCCCAATTCCCACCCCTACCATTTAGCCATCCACCCTTCTCATTGTTTCAATCATCCACCCTTGACATTCCAATTCCCCCCCTAGGGTGATCCCTCGCCCTAGGGTTATTCCCACTATCATACAACTGGTGGGGGTGTATCACCACCTACACCCACTGCCTTTTTCCTATTTCACTTCCAATATGCCTTTATCCATCACCCATGAACCATGCCTATATCCATCACCAAGTGTTCCACCATCTGCCTAGGAAGGAAAATCTTCTCCATTGCGTTAGATCTTCATGGTGAGGATGAGTAGTTATCGAAATCTTATCATGAATTAACGAAATTGATTCTATGCATTTTGGATTTTACAACTAATTGGTTATTGAATTTCTGCAGCAATATCAATTTCAAAATGCACTTGGGAGTGCCGAGCGTGGCGAGGGTGACTTATAGACCCAATTTCTAGATCATTCATGATGCCATTTTTCCATTATGTCATTTATGGGCATGACCTTCCATTATCTATGTTGAAAATGAAGTTCCATTTTGTAAAAGAGAAAATTGTGTAACTAGACCAATTTGGAATACAAGTACAAGAATTTGAACTTGTGTATATGACAATGTCTTCATTGGCTTTTAAATTCATGATTTGGATTTAATGTTATATTATATCATTGTTACATTACTTTTGATGAATGCAGTTAGAATAGATTTATTTGTTTCATTACAAATCATCAAGTTTTCAAGTTAAGTTACTTTTAAATTTATATCTTACTCAATGTTGCATGCATCGACAACAATATCGTTACCATGGAACTCTACTTAGTTATAATAATAGATGTAGCATGTATATGAGGAGATCATATATATGGATTCAGATATATTTTAATTTTGAATTTATGAAAAGGAAAACTAAGTTTTAAAGTACAATAGACATGCCTTATAATAAAATCTGCAAAAATAGATAAAGTTTTGAGCTTTTGCCACTTCAATACTAACATTTAAAGATGAAAACTTTATTGATTAGTGGTGTAGTATTATTTAAGTTTTTTTTTTTGGTTTTATATATATATTAACAATTCCTTTATTTATCTTTAAATAGGGCAAAAAACATATTTATGGTAATAATACAAAGAAGTGTCTAAGATTTTTTTTGAGATGTGAGTTCACCTTAGTGTGGAAGACATTTTTCCCACATAGTTTCGAACATGTGACTTTTACACCATGAAGTGCCTTAACATAACACCCTATCACCATCTACTCTAAAAGTTAACTAAATTATGACTTTAAAAAAAAGTTATTATTATCGTTATTAATTAAAAAAAAAATTAATATATGACAAGCATAATAATATATTTTTTGAATTTTTACTAATAATGTAATCATTAATAATAATAGTAGCTACATGTTTCAAACATTCTATTTTACAAACGTTGAAAGTTGTGTAGGTATTGAGAGTGAAGAAACAAAAAGTTTACCTAAGAATAGAAAAGTTATGATGGAATTAAATGATAATCAATTGGTCCTCTGTTCATTTGGAATTATGTTGAAAGTTAATGAAAGGATGTAACTACATGGGATATAGTGGAAACAACATATACACTAGAAATAAAATATATACATTATTTTCACTTATAATATAGAAATCCAATGAATCCAAAAATCATGGTATGCTTAAATTGGATCAAGTGTTTTTGTTGCAATAATTAAGGAGGCGTATGAAACTTACATTATTGTATAATAACGAGAGAGAATCATTTAGAAGGTATGGATGCTAAGCATGTTTTTTTTATATAATATGTATATAATCGTCCTAGAAAAATTACCAATTTGATATTTCTATCATATTTATTTCATACAAAATATTAATTCTTTATTTTTCTTTTAAATTATTTTTAAATGATTTTTCACCTACTATGCCAAATGGAGAGGTTAAGAATTATTACTTCTCTATAGAGGCCTACCTTATACTTAGAACTAGGGATGCATACCTAGGATGACCTATTTATCTCTCAACCTTCAAATGAGGATAACTCTTGGATTTCAAACTAAGATTTAAGACCATTTCACTCCCATTCTAAAGATGAAAAATCCTTTGTTGATGTACATAGTTAACCTACACTATTTTTAAACTATTATTTTGTGAAACTCTAATCTTCTCTCATTCCTATTGTGTGTACTTCTTATCTTATAAACATTATACTTAAAATAAGGCATGCCACAAATCATTTTTAAATTCTTTTATTATAAACATCGTACCTACAATAATTCAAGATATTATTATTAGAGAGAACTATGGATTCCTTGAATGAAATTGTCATAACGAGGTTAAATTTATGATAGAATATTATTTTAATTCCCTATTTTCCATCACCATTTCCCCTTATTATATTAATTGTGCCTGAAACTATGATTAAACCTATTTAATTTAAAAGTAATAAAATTAAACTATTTTATTACTTTACATTCACACACGTGTACATCTCAAAAAATAAAAATGTCAATCCTTTTATATTGAAAACTTGTCTTCCATTCATATGTCCACATTAACGTGTTTTGTTCATGTAAATCTACCTATAAATATTAAATCCAAGAATCATTCCATATGTCATGTAGTAATGAGAATGGAACTTCAAACATCGAACTAAAGTCATGGAATTAGTTTATAGTGTAAATTGTATTGAATTATACTGTAATGACAAGCATTTGCATGCAAAAGTCATGTTATTAGTTTATAGTGTAAATTGAATTGAGTTATAGTGTAATGAGAAACATTTGCAAGCAAAATGCTAGTTGCATAAAACATTACAAAGCTAGATAACATAATTAATGGAATTTTGAAAGAGATAATCTAAACACTTTTTCAATATATTAATTAACATTATTTTTTTAGTTTCTATTGGAAAAAATAAAGTAAACATTTATTTAATAATAACGTAATTTGACTTTTTTTTACTAAATAAAAAAAATATATATATATATTTATAAATTTGAATAAATTTTAAAATAACATATTTTTATTTTTATTTTTAATTAATAAAAATTTATTAGAAGCACAGCAAGTCATAGAAAATCAACTATGCTTATAACCACATTGAGATTTTAAAGAATTAATTTTTATAAAACATAAAACGCATCCTTTAAATTAACCATAAAAACCCAAACAAATGAAAATTTCACATCAATGAAGAATATGTAGCACCAACATTCTAAATCACCATTTAAGCTCAATACTAACTTTCATTTTCATTTCCTATAGCAATCCCTTGTATAACATTTGGAACTCACCAATGTCAAAAACACATGTATAATCATCTTTTCACCGTTTATAAGTTTGGTTGACCAAAAAGTATATGTATATATTTAAAAATCATGAGAACTGATGCAATGAGTGCTAAGTGGACTATTCAAAAATCACGAGAAATTAGTTAGTTTCGACTACTTCTCATGGAAATGGTCATAGTTGAATGACTTTCTTAACGCAGTTGAATCCCAAAAAAAAAGATATCTAATATAATGCACTGTGGAAACCCCTCAATACTTAAATACAAAAGAGTAAAGGGAGTTCTACTTGAATGGTTCATGAGGCACAATACTTTTTAAGGTTTTGCAAATGGGGTAGCAAGCTAAGTGGGCTTGATTGTGGGGAGCACTTCACTGTTAAGCGCGCTTGAGCCAGAGGAGTTCTAGGATGGGTGACCACCCAAGAAGTCTTGGTTATTGGGGTGAAAGCCCCGGAAGTGATGATTGGTGCTATGTGATTCATTTCACTAGTTTCAATCCCACTTCTTCACCCCTGTGAGCATCACTCAATGCAATGAGTGCTAAGTGGACTATTAAAAAATCACGAGAAATTAGTCAGTTTCGACTACTTCTCATGGAAATGTTCATAGTTGAATGACTTTCTTAACGCAGTTGAATCCCAAAAGATGACATCTAATATAATGCACTACGGAAAACCCTCAATACTTAAACAACCTTTCTATGAAATATTTTTCAACTTATCCAATGAAATGAATTTGAACGCTATTGAGGAAGATAGAACCCTGACACTATTACTGTATTCAACTTTGGGCTCTCCATTGAATAAATGGAGGCGTTCTCAAATCATAGAAAAATTTTAATGCGTTTCATTTTGCTGTCAAGGTTAATGAGTGCATCTCTACCATTAATTTTGACACCAACCATCCTCACAGTGTTGTTACTGATATCTTCCAAGGTGAGTGTTCAATATTCTACATTATTTAAGACAACATTTGTTATGAATCTCGAGAGTACATAATGATCCTTTTAGTCACTAGCTAATTGTGCCTTTAGGGTTACATTTGTCAGCGAAATATTTAGTGTAATTCTTCATTTTCCAAGTAAAAATACTTTGATCAGAAGAGTTCAGTGAACAAAGTTTGAAACCCACCACAGATTTTAGCATTACGATTCAACCCTTGCAGTCGACGATTCAATCCGTGCAGTACCTGTCTTCAACTATGAAGTTGTCTAATTTCCCTAACAAGCATACACACACATTCAATTCCCTACGTTGCCTCTTTCGAGCCTCCATCGCGCTACCACCTAAGAAACTGCCTCCATTCGATATTGGCCACTCAAACCCCACTAAAGCCGCAATTTTTCCCTCGGGAACTATACAAATAGACTTTAGCTTTTCCTTGTGTTTTGATTGTTGCATGTCATTGCATGTGTTTCTATCTTGTGATTTTCTATTCTGCGGATTGTAGAAGAAATTTGTATCTCTCGTTTTGAGTTCGAACTCATCAGTAATAATAAATTTATTGTCATTTCTAAAATATTAATATTAATCTTATTAATATTTAAACTTAAAATATTGTGAATAATATATAATAATAATATGGTTAATAATCATTACATTAATGTAAAGATTAAAAATCAGATTATTATTAAACATTATTTCAAAATTTAAAATCTAAAACCCAATTGTGTATAAAATCTTTCGGTGAAAATGACATTCCAATAGATTTTGTCGAAGCGTTTTGAACCAGGTATTGTGGTTCATCATCAGAACAAGATAAGAAATTTGATCTAGGACACAGTTTAAATAGATAGGAAACTCTGACTAGCCGTTATTCCAAAACAGATAATTAGACTGAATAAGAAACTTCAAAGAAAAAATAATAGTAGAATTATTATTATTCCATAACGGATAATTTCACTGAATAAGAAAAATAATAGTTGAATTATTATTATTGTATTCTATTAATAATTAAAAGATTTAAATATAATAAATATTTATATATAATTAATTTAAAAAAATAAAAATGCACTAAGATAAAATACATAAATAATTTTTTTTTAAATAAATAAGTAAAAACCAAAAATAAATAAATAAATCAAATGAAAATAAAAATATAAAAATAAAATAAATAAAGATAGATAGAAATAAAAATATAAAATAGATAAATAAAATAAAAATAAATGAACGAAAAATAATAATATTCAAAATAAATACTAATGATAAGTAATTAAATAAATAATAATAATAAATAAATAAAAATAAAAATAAAAATAAAATCAAGAACAGAAAGGGAAGAATAAAACAGAAAACAAAGGAGATGAAAGGAAACAAAGGAGAACAGAAGGGAATAAAACCAAAGACTAAGAGTGAAGGGCATGGATACAACATCTGCTAAGACTCCACCCATCATCCCTGTTGAGGTTGACTGGCGTCTTTTCAATCTCTAAGGCCTCCCTTAACTTTCTATGGTGGAAATGGTCTATCCTTGCAATAACTTCCGCATCTTCGATGCAAATGTGATGCTTTGTCTTTTCCGCATGCTCTGCAAATTCAGAGGAGCGAGACCTATTATGCTTCAGGTCAGCGGTATGCTCCTGAATTCTTTGACTAATGGAACGACCAATCTCACGGATGTAAGGGGTCCCACAGGAGCAAGGAATCAAGTAAACACCCTTACCATCCTTAAGGAAGCCAAATTCCTAACATCTAAAATCCAATATTAAATCTAAAACCTAAACATAAAAGCTTAATATTAAACTTTAAAACCCTAAAACCTAAAATCTAATCTTAAAATATAAAACCTAAAATATAATATTAAACATATTCTAAAACTTTAACCTAAAATCTAATATTAAAACTAAAAATTAAATGAAAATCCCAATATTAAAAAGCAGAACCTAACTTTTAAAAACTTAAAAAAAATGTAAACCCAACATTATAATCCTACACCTAAATGGTAACAGAATTATAAAATAATTTAAATCTAAAACCTAAAAATATTTGTAAAAAATAAAACTACTTTAAACCTAAAAGATTTAGGTTTCACAAATTCTAAAATAAAATATAATAAAATACTTTTATTAAAAATATCATAAATGCTAACAACCCATCTCATGCATTCTTTTCCAGACCTTCAATTTAATTCGACTCATCCACGATCCTCAAGAGAATTCGTTTCATGGGGCCCTCAACCAAAATCCCATCAGATGGGGCATACCGAAATCCATCATAGCCCATGAGACGTGGGCATATCATTTACTACCATTTACTACTGCATGTCTCATTTAAATGGTACTCGCATAACTATAGGGATGGGCATTGGTTCTTCTGAAGTATTAATGGGTTTATAGCTCACACAATAAGGTTTTGCTGGAAAATTAAAATAATTTATGAAAAATAAATAAATTAATTTGCTTCGGTTAATTTAGAGAATATGATATATTTTTAAGTGAAAGGTTAAACTAATTACCAATAAGAAATAGACTTGAGCACCCAATTAGATTTGGGAAAATTAAAATAATTTATTTAAAAGAAGAAAAAATAATTTGCTATGATTTAATTTTAAGTCATAGTGGAAACTAATTTCTTGATTTGAAATTTATATATTTATACAGCTTGAGTGGGTCTAATGATTAAAAACTGAGTAGACTAAAAAAGTAACATAATGATCTAGAATCTGGGAAAGATTTTCAAAAAATCTGGCAAAGATTTTCAAAAAATCCCACAAAGATTTTATCAGAAATTTGTTTACAGTTGTTAAACTTCAGTATTTTGGGTGCCGGGTTTTTTATAGTGCTGAATCTATTTCCACTGTCAAAAATGCAATTCAAACACTTCAAGTACCTGATTTTTTGAATTTTATTTTATCGGCAAAAAACAGCAGTCCAGGCTATTCTGTACTTCAGAAAGAAATGCGTTTCCTCTTAAGAAGTTAAAGGTTCAAAACAAGAGCGGGTAGAGTATGTATGTATTTCTAGACTTAGAAGTCAAATGACTATGCAGAGATAGGTCCCTTGTCCCATAAACAAAGAGGTCTCATACACCAATTTGGTGTCTAATGACAGAAAGAAATGCGTTTCCTCTTAAGAAGTTAAAGGTTCAAAACAAGAGCGGGTAGAGTATGTATGTCTTTCTAGACTTAGAAGTCAAATGACTATGCAGAGATAGGTCCCTTGTCCCATAAACAAAGAGGTCTCATACACCAATTTGGTGTCTAATGATTTGTTACTCAATGACTTCAAAATTTGATGTTATAATAATGATGTTATGCCAGATTAGTCTGTTACTCTGCTCAAATTGCGAAAAGCATGTTTGCAGGGTTAACAGAATGGAGGGAATGGGTGGAATGGAATGCAGAAAGCATGTATGCCGGGTCCATGGTAAAAATCTGTGAAAAAGACTGCCGCTCATCCATCTGCAAGAAGATATTACGTATATTAAAAAAAAAATAGTAAACAGGCATAGATACATGCCGGATGGCGGTTTCACATGAATTTCAAATTGAGTAAAAATAATGTATACTCAAAAGCAATTGTGAGAGTGGTTTTATAACGGAGCCATCAAAATAGAGTTGGAATGAGGTTGTTTTTGTTGGCAGACTGGTTATTCTTATTATCTTTATTATCTTAATGTCAATTGAAAATTATTGCAATAAGTTGGTTCAGTAAATTACTGTACTGATTGTAAATGTTTGCATAGCAACATTTTTTAATTTTTTTAAGGTGGAAGCTAGGATTCTTTTTTTCTCTGAAGTTTGGTTTGATCTCAAGGATTGGGATTTTTTGTTCTTTCTTAAGTTTGATTGATTATTTTTTATTGTTGCAGTTTGAGCTCAGTTTTCTTACTTATTTCATCTCAAAGATTGGAATATTATCTCAAATATTGGAGTGGTAATATTTAATTTTATTGTTATTTTTATTAATTTATATTTATTATTTTAATGTTATTATTATTTTTGGAATCAAAGGTTTTGTGATCCATTATATAAATTAGTAAAATTCTTTCGATAATAATCATATGCAATGGAACATGGACACGTTTCGAACCAACCATGGTTCATCATTAGGACTATGTGAGAAATCAGATCCGGACATTAAGTATAAATAGATGTAGAAACAGCTAGTTTGACTTTGAAAAAGTAATTATTCCCTTTATTTATTTAATTATTTATTGTTATTATTATATTATTTTATTTATTTCTAAAATCTTTAATATATTTATACAACTAATTAACCAATTAATTAATATAATGGAAGTTAACTAATTAGTGCATAGTTCATAATGAAGATTGGTTGATCTAACTTGCATATTTAAACCAAGAAGTGAGAAGCAACAGTGAAAACCCCAAAGAGTTAAAAACGGTCGAAAATTATAAAATAATAAAAAAATATAACTAACCATCCTTAAAATTAAAAATGGTCAAAAATAAAACCATCAACCACACTGGCTAGTTCGAAACGCGTCGACCTAATCTATTTTGATGTGATTTTCTCCGAAAGATTTTAGTCACAATCTATGGATCACAGAAGCAAAATTCCAAATATATTCAAGTCAAAGTCATAAATTATAAAAAAATAAATAAAATAATAGAATAAAATCAATAAATAAAATAAATAATTAGTGCATTTTTATTTTATTATTATTATTTTTTTCAATACAATAATAATAATTCAACTATTATTTTCTTTGTTTAGTCAAATTATCCGTTATGGAATCTTTGAAGTTCTTGATTCAGTCTAATTATCCGTTTTGGAATAACGACTAGTCAGAGTTTCCTATCTATTTAAACTGTGTCCTAGATCAGATTTCTTATCTTGTCCTGATGATGAACCACAATAGTTGGTTCGAAAGGCGTTTGTTGGAATGTGATTTTCGCGGAAAGATTTTACACACAATTTTATGGATCACAAAAGCCAAATTCCTAATAATGGAATTTATTTAACCAATAGTGGTGTATATATGCATATCTTTCTTATTAATTTAATTGATTAAATTAATCAATTATTATTATTGATTAATAAATATAAATAACTTTTATTCGTATATTTAACTATTTATAAGAGTCAAGGTCCAAGGAAAAAAAGACATTATAACCAACTACCTATAAAAAATGAAACACTCAATCAAAAATAAATAAATAAATAAATAAATATAAATATAAATATAAATAAATAATAAGCATAATAATAATAATAAGGTTATAATGTCTTTTTCCCTTGGACCTTGACTCTTATAAATAGTTAAATATACGAATAAAAGTTATTTATATTTATTAATCAATAATAATAATTGATTATTATATAATTTAATGAATTAAATTAATAAGAAAGATATACATATATACAGTACTATTGGTTAAATAACTTCCATTATATTAATTAATTGGTTAATTAGTTGTATAAATATATTAAAGATTTTATAAATAAATAAAATAATATAATAATAATAATAAATAAATAAAAATTAATTAAATAAATAAATAATGGAATAATTACTTTTTCAAAGTCTAGTTGAGCCATTTCTACATTTATTTATACTTATAAATAAATAATGGAATAATTACTTTTTCAAAGTCTAGTTGAGCCATTTCTACATTTATTTATACTTAATGTTTGGATCTGATCTCTCACATAGCCCGATGATGAACCACACTAGTTGATTCGAAACACGTCAACCACGTTCCATTGCATGTAGTTATTATTATTATTATTATTTTTAATATAATAATTCAATAACTTCATATTTTATGTTAATTTTTTATTGAATTAATATTTAAATTTTATATAAGATAATTAAAATCTATTTAAAAATTTTATAAATATTTATCTAAAATAAATAAATGTTATTAGAAACATTTAAATTTTATATAGGATAGTTAAATGTTATTAAAAAACATCTCTAAGGCCCCATATCTTCTATGTCGACGAACAACTCTCTAGTGCTCTCATGTATGGGTCGGCTTCGCTTATGCCTGTCATATCGTATGCCCGACGATATATTGGCATGAATTGTTTGACACTCGCTCTGAAGTTTTCTACTACGTTATCTATGTTTTTGAAAATTGAGTGGACTGAATTTGGCAGTGGTAACATATTTTTTTATAATTAGATTGAAAAATAAAAATATATAATTATAAAATTAGTATTATAAATTTGAATACTTTTAATAATTAAAAATATTTTTTAATATTAAATTGTATTTTTTTTAAATTTATTATATGGAATATTTTAAATTATTTAATTAAAATAATGTCATAAATTTATGTTAAGTTTGGTTGGTGATCCAAGATCAAAATTTAGGAGGTTGTTGTTTCCTTTGTGTGTTAGAGGAGGAGACATGCTGTAAGACCATGTTTTATGTTAATTATGTTTGGCAAACTTTTATGATACATTTGAATTATTAAAAATTAACGAATATGATTATTCTTTAGTGAGACTTGAGTTTATTTATAAATAAAATAAAAATTGATAAATTATCCTGACTAAAAATGGATTAATTGAATGGTAAATGATTCCAAGATTCCAGAGTAAAAAGTAGAGACAGTTTCTGAACTTTACTTCTCAAAAATGATAAAATGGAAATCCTGAAGAAGGGAAGGGGTTCTGTTCAGAAAGATGCTAGGGGTTAACAACAGTATATTGATAAGAGTTGTTCAGAGCTGGTAGGAGACCAGTGGAGCTTTGAACACCCATTGTATTATGTGGTCTTTCTTCTAATTAAGGTTGTCTATTACCTAAGGCTCTGGTGAGGAGCATGGAGGGAGCAGAGGACGTGATTGTCTCTCTCAAGGTTGGGAGGAACCATCACTTATCTGAAAGAAAGCACCGAGATAAGTATCTTTTGGTTTGTTTATCTTAGAATGCAAATGACAACTTAAGAAGAAAAGTGTGTATGATTTCACTTTACTGTCCTGTTAATGACTCATATCTGTTAATGTGAATAGAACAATGAGCTTATTTTTCCTTAATTAAGAAGATGAAAAATTGAAAATAAGAGTCCACAAATATATTTTATTTATGTATTACACCAAAAGAACAAAATAGTAAAGGTACTGCAAGCTTAAGCACTGTACATGAAACTATATTTATATAACATAGAAATAAAATACAGTGAGCAGTAGAACAAATTCTATCTTCTTTAAGCAGATAGAAACAATTATTTCATTCTGCCTCATATCCATTTAATTTCGGAAAGAATTTACACATGTGACATAAAATAGGAAAAATGTCTACTGTAAACCAAACAACTGTTGAGGCACAAAGATTTAGCGTTGAGCCCCGTGGAGATAGGCCAGGGCTGATGGTCCTCTGGCCAAATCAACCTTCGACTTGTTGTAGCTTACATTTGGAATAAACAGAAAATGAAGAATGTTGTGATATATTTGTATACATTTTTAGCAAACTAGCAATAGACAAAGTAAACCCTCTGCAGGAGAATTTAGATAGAAATTGGAAACAGTACATAACAGAGGTAAATGGAAGTAAATAGTAAAACATTATCTTATATAGATGAGTTGGTCTTAACAATATGAAACCCAAAAACTTCACGTTGAAACCATAAACCCTCAGGTGGAGGAAGAGAGACCAAACTGTGTCTACCCTTACAGATACTAAACAAAAGGGGAAAATAAAATAAAACTCAAAATGGAAAAATGTAACATTTCCTCAATGAGGATTCATACCAAAATACAAGATTTCAAATAGTACAATTAAATTACTATACTGTCAAAATAAACAAGTTACAAGCTTGGAGGCCTTAATTTCTGAAGGGAACAATCCATGCAGAAAATAAAATCAATAACAGAGCCATCTCGAGTTAAGTTCGAGCAAACAACAAACACACCATCTCTCATCGAACTTCAAGAACCTGGGGTAGAAAGACTCTTGCATGCAGGCGTAGTCGAGGCCATATGTCACCCTGCACACAAGGAGGGTTTTACCCTCAGCAAAATAGAATCATGCAAATAAGGAACGAGCGAGTTAGGGAGTCGGGGCTTACCTGTGAAATTAGAGCGGTATTGTAAAGTCGAACCCACTTCTCTCTTTCTGCAGCGTCAATATGAGTTGTGCCTGCGATTAAAATCAAACACAATGGAGTTCATATTAGCAGATAGGAAAAATAAGCTTACAACCCAGAAAGTAACATAGGAAAAAATTACTAGTTCAAATTGGAAGAATTTGATTCGGACAAGTCTGACATTAGAGTAAGAATGGGTTACCTGCTTGGGTTGGGCCTGCCTTGATCAATCTCCGTTTCCAATTGGCCAAAGGAAATTAAAAACCAGTCGTGATGGCACCTTAGTGCACAGAGAAATGCAATGGGGATGAAACGAAAACTCCGATAGTGGGGAAATTGTTCGGAAATAGCTTCGAGACAGGTGGAGAAACTTCGAATTAATACAATCACCATATATTAAGTAATGTAAACCTAAAACGCATAGATTACTACTGCTAAAGTAACAAACGAAACTCCACAAAGGAAACAAACACATTACCAGACTGTACAATGAGACTACAGAGAAGTTTACCTGTTGAAAACATAATGCATTCATAGTATGACGAAAGAAAGAAGCTCCAACGACCATAAAGACAAATTTAAAGAAGTGTTATTGGAGAAAAATGAAGAAAATTTACAGAGCCAGGTTAATCATGGCAATGACGAAATAATGCGGTTGAGAAATGGGTCAGGGGGCGGGTGGTTACCCTAACCTCCCCAGGCCTTCTCCAACCCGTTGGATCTAGGGTTCTGCAAACTGATGGACCAGATGCAACAGATTAATATTGCGAAACAATTGTGGAAATTAATGCTTGATCCTGAGGCCAGGTGTGTCCAAACTGAGATGGGTAACAACCAAAGTGTTTGCATGTTAAATGGAGCAGTTCGCACCATAGAAAGTTGTATGATCAATAATTAAATTCAAAACCTAATGTAATCCATAAAAATCAAAACCAAATCTCAAGTACATAATCCTAATGAAGCCAACATTTATAATTTTGTACTATGGTCCTACACGAATTTACAATCCCGAATGTATAAGTATAATGTTTATAAAGATTATGTCAAAGCTTTTTACCTATAATGACGAGATTTTAGATATATATATAGTGTTACTATGTTATATACGTGATCAAAAAAATATGCGGGTAGCATATATATATATATATATATATATATATATATATATATATATATATATATATATGGATAGTTTTACTATAGTAAAGGTAAACTGGTAAGAGTAGGAATGCAAAGCTAACTTAGATTAAAAAAAATTATGGTAAGTTGTAGTTATGTGTATAGATGTGACAAGCGGTATCAAAGCGTGGTTACACGTTGGGGTCAAATGGGCCAATGCAATAACATGGGTGTTTTCATTTTGTTTCTTGTTTGAAATTGTGCACAATGAAAGGAAGAATGATAAGAAGTTACAATGAGGAGAGGGTCCAGTCATCAAATACCAAGAAATATAGGGGAAGCCCATCCCTTGTCCAATCCTGAATTTAACCCAAAAATGTGGGTGCAATTAAGTATGGACCAACACCAACAAATCAGTAGATTACTCAAAGAAAAACAACGTCAGACGAATAGACTGTTAGATATGATGTAAAAACTTCAGACATAGATGACTCGGGTTCAAAGTGATAATGAAAATTTAATGAGAGAACAAGAAAGGATACTGAAAAGCCTTTTAAATAAACATAACCATCATACTGCACAACCCAGTCCAGAGAGGGACACCCACAAGAAGGAGAGTAACTACAGCAAGTTCATGACAACCCAGAAGGGAGTCATACCCAGTGAAGTAATAAGAGTTGAACTTATAATGAAGCTGAATATGGAAATATTTTAGATCAGTAAGAGTTAAAGAAAAAGAAAGTGGAATTACAGGGTGAATTTCGGAAAATCAAGCCTCTTACATTTGATGGAGAGGCTGAAGAAATGGTGGAAGATTGGATAATAAATATGAATAATTGTTTTCAAGTTTATGAATATAACAACAAACTCAAAACTCGCCTAGCTATCTATCAATTGTGGGAAAATGCTACATTATGGTGGAAAGAGGTGAAAATTGTGCGTGGAATTGAAGACCATAATGTGACTTAGGATGAGTTCCAGTAGTATTTCAAGGAAAAATACTTAACTAAACGATTTTATGATGATAAATTGTGAGAGTTTCATGATTTAGAATTGGGACAAATGTATATGGATGAATTTATCACTAAATTTACCTCCTTGTTAAGATACGTACCATACTTAAGAGATGAAAAGGCAAAGGTACAACGTTTCTTGAGTAGCTTTCCTGCTCACATGAAGGAAATAATCGAGTTTGTAAACCCAAAAACTATGGACAAGGTAATAAGAAAAGCATGAATGTGCTATTAGTAGTCCAAGGCAAAGGGAGAAGTTGGCAGAAGCTAGCCACCTGAGAAAGGGAAAAAAGGCCCCTCGAATTTTAAAAACAATAGACCAGGAAACTTTAAAAATGCTACGAGGAATTTAACAAATAGGCAGTTTGGAAAAAATCAGCAAAAAACCCAAATGGGCAGCTGAAGAGTGGCATACTAAGGCTTCTGGTAGGCCAAAGCTTGGACAGTCTCAAAAACCACCATTGCAATGTTGGGGATGTGGGGAGACACATTATTTTAAAAATTTTCCTCATTGTGGGAGAAATGAAGTGGCAACCAATATGCAAGAAGCATCTACCATGGGATATGTGGCGCAAAACATACCCAGGATCAATGCTGCTCTAGAAGATCAACAAGCGAATTTTCATCCAAATATGATAGAACTGGAAGGTAAGCTACAAACCTAATCTGTTTTCATTTTGGTTGACCTTGGTGCTAGTTTGAGCTACATAAACCTCCACATAGTTGAAAATTGTAAATTGCAAAATAAGAAATTTAAGAACCCATGGCTGGTTCAATTGGCTATGGGGGGGTAAAGGTGAGTCAATGCCATAGTTCCAAATTATGAACTATAGATAGGAGATTAGCACATAACTGTAGAATTGAACATTCTACCTATGGGTTCCTACGATATTTTATTGGGAATGGATTGGTTAGAAAAACACTGGTCATTAGTGGATTGCAAAGATAAAGTCATTTACTTTAAACCAGAAGATGACACACGTCAAGGATTGTAGGGGATCAAGAAGCCGCATCGGTTGCATCCCATTACTGCATCCTAGCTGAGTAAATGCATTAGGAAAGGGTGCCAGCTCTATGTAATTTAAGTGGGGCTCTCTATCTCCATAAATAATACCCTTATGGTGGAAAATATTCCTATTATACAGGAATTCATGGATGTGTTCCCTGAAAATATCCTAGGATAACCACCGAAGTGAGATATTTATTTCAATAGGAATAATACCCGGGGCAACACTTGTGTCACGAGCACCATACATAATGAGTGTGCCTAAATTAACAGAATTAAAAATGCAGGTGCAAGAATTAATGGAAAAAGGATATATTCGGCCAAGTGTGTCTCCCTAGGGAGCACGAGTGTTGTTAGTTAAGAAAAAGGATGGTACTATGCGAATATGCATGGATTATCGATAGCTCAATAAATTGACTGTAAAAAACAAGTACCCATTTCCACGCATAGACGATCTATTTGATCAGGTGAAGGGGGAAACAATGTATTACAAGAATGATCTAAGGTCGGGGTACCACCAAATACAGATTAAGGATGAGGACATATCCAAAACAACTTTCCATATAGTTGCAGACATTACGAATTTGTGGTGTTACCATTCGGGTTAACCACTGCACCATCAACTTTCAGGAGCTTGATGCATGGTATCTTCCACCCATTCTTGGATAAATTTGTTTAAATTTTTATTGACCATAAACTGATATATTCTAAGAATATGGAAGAGCACAAGGAAAATTTACGCATAGTACTAAAAATGTTACGGGAACACTAGATCTACACCAAATTTAGTAAATGTGACTTCTACAAGGAGAAGATTCAGTATCTAGCACATGTGATATCTGCTGAGGGGATTTTTGTAGACCCTGAAAAGATAAAAATGATTATGGAATGGAAAGTTCCTAAGAATGCGACAGAAAAACGTTCATTTATGGGTTTGGCTGGTTATTACTGACGGTTCATTAACGGTTTCTCTAAAATAGCCTTTATTATTACCTCTCTACAGTGGAAAGGACGAATCTTTAAGTGGACTCAAGAATTTCAAAACAATTTTGAACAATTGAAGGAGCTACTAACTAATTCCCCTGTACTGAAAGGAGCAGACCCAAGTAAGGAATTCAAAGTATAAATTGATGCCTGCAAGGAAGGGGTGGGAGAAATTTTGACCCAAGAAGGTAAAGTCATAGCATACGAATTGAGAAAGTTTAAGGATCATGAGCAGAGGTATTATGCCTATGATTTAGAATTAATTGCAGTAGTGCATGCCTTGCGAGTATGGAGACATTACTTGCTAGGGAAAAGGTTTGTGCTAAGAAACGATCATAACAGTTTAACTAGCTATTTTAAACAATCCGCTTTAAATGCTTGCCAAGTAAGATGGAATGCATTTTTAAGTGAATTTGATTTTGATATTCAACATGTAAAAGGTAAGGAGAACCATGTTGTTGATGCTTTAAGAAATTGAATTTCATCTATGAACTATATTTTAATCAAGTTGAATCTAAGTTCCAGAAGAAAATTGTGGAGGCAACAAGGAAGGACCCCGAATATCAATTCCTATGGCAGCAAGCAAGAGAAGGTGAAAAGCAAGGAAATAAATCAGATTATGAGCTTAATGATAAAAAATATTATTATACCAAAATAAGATATGTATTCCAAATCAAATGAGCTTGAAGGGGGGAGATATCAAAAAATGTTAACAACAATTACGAAAGATTATCTTTGGCCGGGAGTGCGTAAAGACATTGCTGCATGCCTGACCAAGTGCTTGGAGTGCCAGCATGTCAAGGAAGAACACCAGCATCCAACAAGATTACTTCAGCCTATCCATGTACCTGAATGGAAATGGGAAGTCATTTCCCTTGATTTCATCACCGGGTTACTGAGAAATAAAAGCCACAATGACTCAATCATGGTGGTGGTGGATAGAATCAACAAGGTAGCTCATTTCATACCTGTCCAGTCATCCTACAAGACAGTACATATTGTTGATATCTTCATTCAATAAATTTGTAGACTGCACGGTATTCCAAGAATTTTTTATCTCAGATCGAGATGTAAAATTTTCATCAACTTTCTGGAAAACACTATTCGCTAGATTGAGAAAAAAAATATAGTTTAGTACCACTTACAATCCTCAAACAGATGGGCAAAGAGAGAGGGTGAATCAAGTTTTGGAGGATATAATGCACATGTATGTAATGCAACAACCTACAAAGTGGGAAGAGTATATGCATTTGGTCGAGTTTTCCTATAATAATGGATATCAAGAGCCTCTCAAGATGAGTCCTTTTGGAGCATTGTACTGAAGAAAATGTCGGACCCCCATAAATTGGAGCAGTTCGGAAACCAAGATAATGCTTTGACCATGCATGCTTAAGGAAATGGAGCGTGAGGTGAGAAAGATTAGACAAAAATTAAAGGCATATCAAGACCAGAAAAATATATATGCAGACTGAAAGAGAACCTTCAGGGAGTTTGTGTTGGGTGACCACGTATATGTAAGAATTAAACCAAAGAGGAGTAGCTTGAGGTGGAATAATTGTGCAAAATTGCCTCCTAGGTATTGCATACCATTCCAAATTTTGGAACGGATTGGACCAGTGGCTTATCGACTGGCTCTGCCTTGTAACATAATGTGTTCCATGTATCACTGTTGAAGTGATACATACATGACCATAAGCATGTGATACATTGTCAGAGTATAAATATGAATAAGTATGTGCTATTAGCAGTCCAAGGCAAAGGGAGAAGTTGGCAGAAGATGGCCACCTAAGAAAGGGCAAAAAGGCCCCTCAAATTTAAAAAACAATAGACCAGGAAACTTTAAAAATGCTGCGAGGAATTTAACAAACATAAAGTTTGGAAAAAATCATCAAAAAACCCAAATGGGCAGCTGAAGAGTGGCATACTGAGGCTTCTAGTAGGCTAGAGCTTCGACAGTCCCAAAAACCACCATTGCAATGTTGGGGATGTGGGGAGGCACATTATATTAAAAATTGTCCTCATCGTGGGAGAAATGAAGTGGCAACCAATATGCAAGAAGCATATACCATGGGAGATGTGGCGCAAAACATACCCAGGATAAATGCTGCTCTAGAAGATCAACAAGAAGATTTTCATCCAACTATGGTAGAACTGGAAGGTAAGCTACAAACCTAATTTGTTTTCATTTTTGTTGACCTTGGTGCCAATTTGAGCTACATAAACCCCCACATAGTTGAAAATTGTAAATTGCAAAATCAGAAATTTAAGAACCCGTGGCTGGTTCAATTGGCTACGGGGGGAAAAAGGTGAGTCAATTCCAAAGTTCCAAATTATGAACTATAGATAGGAGATCAACACATAACTGTAGAATTGAACATTCTACCTATGGGTTCCTACAATATTTTATTGGGAATGGACTGGTTAGAAAAACACTGGTCGTTAGTGGATTGCAAAGATAAAGTTATTTACTATAAACCAGAAGATGACACACGTCAGGAATTGCAGGGGATCAAGAAGCCACATTGGTTGTGTCCCATTACTGCATCCTAGCTGAGTAAATGCATTAGGAAAGGGTGCCAGCTCTATGTAATTTAAGTGGGGTTCTCTAACTCCATAGATAAGACCCTTATGGTGGAAAATATTCCTATTGTACAGGAATTCATGGTTGTGTTCCTTGAAAATATCCTAGGATTACCATCGAAGCGAGATATTTATTTCATTAGAACTAATACCCAGGGCAACACTTGTGTCACGAGCACCATACATAATGAGTGTGGCTAAATTAATAGAATTAAAAATGTAACTGCAAGAATTAATGGACAAAGGATATATTCGGCCAAGTGTGTCTCCCTAGGGAGCACGAGTGTTGTTAGTTAAGAAAAAGGATGGTATTATGCGAATGTCCATGGATTACCGATAGCTCAATAAATTGACTATAAAAAACAAGTACCCATTTCCACGCATAGACGATCTATTGGATCAGGTGAAGGGGGAAACAATGTATTACAAGATTGATCTAAGGTCAGGGTACCACCAAATACAGATTAAGGATGAGGACATATCCAAAACAACTTTCCATATCGTTACAGACATTACGAATTTGTGGTGTTACCATTCGGGTTAACCACTGCACCATCAAATTTCATGAGCTTGATGCATGGTATCTTCCACCCAATCTTGGAAAATTTTGTTTTAATTTTTATTGACGATATACTAATCTATTCTAAGAATATGGAAGAGCACAAGGAACATTTACGCATGGTACTGAAAATGTTACGGGAACACCAAATTTAGTAAATGTGACTTCTACAAGGAGAAGATTCAGTATCTGGGACATGTGATATCTACTGAGGGGATTTTTGTAGACCCAGAAAAGATAAAAACGAGTATGGAATGGAAAGTTCCTAGGAATGCGACAGAAAAACGTTCATTTATGGGTTTGGCTGGTTATTACTGACGGTTCATTAATGGTTTCTCTAAAATAGCCTTTCTTATTACCTCTCTGCAGTGGAAAGGACGAATCTTTAAGTGGACTCAAGAATTTCAAAAAAAATTTGAACAATTGAAGGAGCTACTAACTACTGTCCCTGTATTGAAAGGAGCAGACCCAAGTAAGGAATTCAAAGTATGCACTGATGCCTGCAAGGAAGGAGTGGGAGAAATTT
Organism: Pinus albicaulis; assembly: GCA_034641835.2. Classification (NCBI taxonomy): domain Eukaryota; kingdom Viridiplantae; phylum Streptophyta; class Pinopsida; order Pinales; family Pinaceae; genus Pinus; species Pinus albicaulis. Next base: position 1,673,861,792 of record CM076575.1, on the reverse strand, counting down.
TGACCCAAGAAGGTAAAGTCATAGCATACGAATCGAGAAAGTTTAAGGATCATGAGCAGAGGTATTCTGCCTATGATTTAGAATTAACTGCAGTAGTGCATGCCTTGTGAGTATGGAGATATTACTGTCTGGGGAAAAGGTTTGTGCTAAGAAACGATCATAGCAGTTTAACTAGCTATTTTAAACAATCTTCTTTAAATGCTTGCCAAGCAAGATGGAATGCATTTTTAAGTGAATTTGATTTTGATATTCAACATGTAAAAGGTAAGGAGAACCGTGGTGTTGATGCTTTAAGAAATTGAATTTCATCTATGAACTCTATTTTAACCAATTTGAATCTAAGTTCCAGGAGCAGATTGTAGAGGCAACAAGGAAGGTCCTCGAATATCAATTCCTATGGCAGCAAGCAAGAGAAGGCGAAAAGCAAGGAAAGAAATCAGATTATGAGCTTAATGATAAAAAAATCTTATTATACCAAAAGAAGATATGTATTCCAAATCAAATGATCTTGAAGGGGCTGATTTTGGATGAATATCATCAGAGTTCATATGTAGGACATCCCAGATATCAAAAAATGTTAACAACAATTACAAAATATTATCTTTGGCCGGGAGTGCGTAAAGACATTGTTGCATGCCTGACCAATTGCTTGGAGTGCCAGCAAGTCAAGGAAGAACACCAGCATCCAAAAGGATTGCTTTAGCCTATCCGAGTACCTGAATGGAAATGGGAAATAATTTACCTTGATTTCATCACCGAGTTACCGAGAAATAAAAGACACAATGACTCAATCATGGTGGTGGTGGATAGACTCAACAAGGTAGCTCATTTCATACCTGTCGAGTCATCCTACAAGACAGTACATATTGTTGATATCTTCATGAAAGAAATTTGTAGACTACACGGTATTCTAAGAATTTTTTTATCTCAGATCGAGATGTAAAATTTGCATCAACTTTCTGGAAAACACTATTCACCGGATTGGGAACAGAAATATAGTTTAGTACCGCTTACAATCCTCAAACAGATGGGCAAACAGAGAGGGTGAATCAAGTTTTGGAGGACATGATGCGCATGTACGTAATGCAACAACCTACAAAGTGGGAAGAGTATATGCATTTGGTCGAGTTTGCCTATAATAATGGATATCAAGAGTCTCTGAAGATGAGTCCTTTTGAAGCATTGTACTGAAGAAAATGTCGGACCCCCATAAAGTGGAGCAGTCCGGAAACCAAGATGATGCTTTGACCAGGCATGCTTGAGGAAATGGAGCATGAGGTGAGAAATATTAGACAAAACTTAAAGGCATATCAAGACCGGAAAAAGATATATGTAGACTGAAAGAGAGCCTTCAGGGAGTTTGTGGTGGGTGACCACGTATATGTAAGAATTAAACCAAAGAGGAGTAGCTTGAGGTGGAATAATTGTGCAAAATTGCCTCCCAAGTATTGCATACCATTCCAAATTTTGGAACGGACTGGGCTGGTGGGTTATCGACTGGCTCTACCTAGTCATATATTGGTACATAATGTGTTCCATGTATCACCTATGAAGCGATACATACATGACCCTAAGCATGTGATACATTGTCAGAGTATACATGTAAGTCATGAGTACATTATGATTTGCAAATAAGAAAGGTTCTTGATGGAACTAATTAAATTTATTTTGTGCCACTGTAGGTAGAACTTGACGACAAGTTTCCGGTAGAACCTTAGCGTATTCTCGATCAGAGAGAAATAGTGCTTTGGAGGCGAGTAATCCCCCAAGTTAAGGTGCAATGGAAGAAATTTATCCCAGAGGAGGCTACCTGGGAGGATGAAAATTTCATTAGAGAAGCAAAACCCAAATTGTTTCAATGATAAGTAGCACCGGGGACGTTGTTTACCTTAGAGGGGGAACATGTAACACCCTGTTTTATGTTTATTATGTTTGACAAAATTTTATGATACCTTTGAATTATTAAAAAATAACGAATATGATTATTCGTTAGTGAGACATGAGTTTATTTATAAATCAAATAAAAATTGGTAAATTATCCTGAGTAAAAAGGGATTAACTGAATGGTAAATGATTCCAAGATTCAAGAGTAAAAAGTAGAGACAATTTTTGATAGTTACTTCCCAAAAAGGATAAAACAGAAATCCTGAAGAAGCGAAGGGGTTTTGTTCAGAAATATGCTAAGGGTTAACAATAGTATGTTGATAAGAGTTGTCCACAACTGGTAGGAAACCAATGGAGATTTGAAAACCCAGAGAAGTAGAGGTTAGATTTTATCCTGAGGTCTTTCTTCTAATTAAGATTGTCTACTACCTAAGGCTTTGGTGAGGAGCACGGGGGGAGTAGAGGACGTGATTTCCTCTCTCTAGGTTGGGCAGAACCATCAATTATCTGGAAAAAAAGTACTCAGATACATATATTTTGGTTTTTCTATATTAGAATGCAAATGACAACCTAAGAAAGAAGTGTGTGTATGATTTGACTTTACTGTCCTGTTAATGACTCATATATGTTACTGTGAATAAAACAGTGAGCTTCTTTTTCCTTAATTAAGAAGATGACAAATTGAAAATAAGAGTCCAGAAATATATTCTATTTATGTGTTACACCAAAGGAACAAAATAGTAAAGGTACCGCAAGCTTAGGCCCTGTACAGGAAACTATATTCATATAACATAGAGAGAAAATACAGTGAGCAGTAGCACAAATTCTATCTTCTTTAATCAGATAGAAAAACATATTTTATTCTTCCTGATACCCATTAAATTCTGGAAAGAATTTACACAAATGAATAAAATAGGAAAAATGTCTACTGTAAACCAAACAATTGTTGAGGCACATAGGTTTAGCACCGAGCCCCGTGGAGACAGGGCAGGGCTCATGGTCCTCTAGCCAAATCAACCGCCGACTTGTTGTAGCTTACATTTGGAATAAATAGAAAAGGAAGAATGATGTGGTATATTGTATACATTTTTAACTAACTAGCAATAGACAAAGTAAACCCTCTGCAGGAGAATTTAGATAGAAATTGGAAAAAATACATAATAGAGGTAAATGGAAGTAAACACTAAAACACTATATTATATAGATGAGTTGGTCTTAACATTATGAAACCCAAAAACTTCATGTTGAAACCATAAACCCTCAGGTGGAGGAAGAGAGACCGAACTCTGTCTACCATTATAGATACTGAACAAAAGGGGAAAATAAACTAAAAATCAAAATGGAGAAATGTAACATTTCCTCAATGAGGATTCATATCAAAATACAAGACCCAGAATTCCAAATTTCAAATAGTACAATTAAATTACTATACCGTCAAATAAACAAGTTACATGCTTGGAGGCCTTAAGTTCCAAAGGGAACAATCCATGCAGAAAAATAAAATCAATAATTGAGCCATCTAGAGCTAATTTCTAGCAAACAACAAACACGTCGTCTTTCATCGAACTTCAAGAACATGGGGTAGCAAGACTCTTGCATGCAGGCACAGTCGAGGCCATATGGCGCCCTACACACAAGGAGGGTTTTACCCTCAGCAAAACAAAATCATGAAAATAAGGAAAGAGTGAGTTAGGGATATAGGGCTTACCTGTGAAATTAGAGCGATGTTGTAAAGCTGAACCCACATCTCTCTTTCTGCGGCAGCAGTATGAGATGTGCATGAGATCAAAAGCAAACACAATGGGGTTCATATTAGCAGATAGGAAAACTGAGCTTACAACCCAAAAAGTAACATAGGAAGAAATTACCAGTTCAAATTGGAAGAATTTGATTCAGACAAGTCCGACATTAGATGAAGAATGGGTTACCTACTTGTGCTGGGCCTACCTTGACCAATCTCCATTTCCACTTGGCCGAAGGAAATTAAAAGCCAGTCATAGTGGCACCTTATCGCACAGAGAAACTTGATGGGGATGAAGCGTAAACTCTGATAATGGGGAAACTATTCAGAAAGACCTTCAAGATAGGTGGAGAAACTTCGAATTAACACAATCACTGTATATTAAGTAATGTAAACCCGAAATGCATAGTTTACTACTGTTGAAGTAACGAACGAAACTCCAGAACGGAAACAACCACATTACCAAACATTACAAGGAGACTGCGGAGAAATTTACTTGTTGAAAATGGAATGAATTCATAGCATGACGAAAGACGGAAGCTCCAATGACCATAAAGATGAGTTTACAGAAGTGTTATCAAAGAAAAACGAAGAGAAGTTGTAGAGCGAGGTTAACCATGGCGAAAGCAAAAGAATGTGGTTGATAGATAGGTCAGGGGGCAGGTGGTTACCCTAACCTCCCTAGACCTTCTCCAACCCATTGGATCTAGGGTTCTATAAACCAACAGACCAGATGTGGTAGATTAATATTGCAGAACAACCGTGGAAATTAATGCCTGATCGTGCAGCCAGGTGTTTCCAAAACAAGATGGGTAGTAACCAAAGTGTTTACATGTTAAATGGATTGGTTCGCACCCTAGGAAGTCGTATGATCAATAATTAAATTCAAAACCCAATTTAAACCATAGCAACCAAAACCAAATCTCAAGTACAAAATCCTAATGAAGCTGACATTTATAATTTTGTGCTGTGGCCCTACACGGATTGACAATCCTGAATGTATAAGTATAATGTTTATAAATATTATGCCAAAGATTTTTATGTATAATGATGAGATGTTAGATATAGATACAACGTTACTGTGTTATATGTGGGATCAATAAATTATGCGGGTATATATATATATTTACTATAATAAAGGTATGTTGGTAATAACAGGAATGGAAAGTTAACTTAGATTAAAAAAAAAAAAAATTATGGTAAGTTGTAGTTATATGTATAGATGTGACACATGCTAAAAAATCCAGTCAGCTAAAGGGTTGGTGCAATCCCCAAGAGTACTTAGATGACTCTAGTGCAATCTCGGGGTGACGACTTAGATGCCCTTGAGTCTAGCCTCCTCAAACCACACATCAAGCCTAAGATCACACACAACTTGATAAACAATTTTTTTTTTATCAAACTTATAATTTTATAAAAATAAATATATAAAAAACAATAATATTATAAAAATAAATATTTATATTTAATAATAATAATATTGAAATCTATGAAAGTGATAGCTATATTATAAAGTATTATATAAACAAAGAATTTAAAATTTTAAATTCTCATGAGTAAAATAAATAAAATAATAATAAAAATATTTAAATAAGTGTAAATAATGGTACCACATTAATAAATTCAATTTTTACAACGATTGTTTAATATTAAATGAAATTTGGTAATTTAATAATTTTACAACGATTGTTTAACATTAAATAAAATTCGATAATTTAATAATTATATTTTAAATCTTTAGTTAAATGATTATTGAATTTCAAAGAGAGTTTATATTATTAATTAGAAAATATCATGTTAGGTGAATTTGAAAACAAAATCCAATAATACTACAAACTAAGTATTAGTGAAAAGTATTTAAACTAAAATGGTCTGTATACTATCATAACTTTTTACTTAAAATTTTTATTTTTATATTAAAATTAGTCATATATTATATGGATATTAATATTTTATTTATTTTAAAATAAAATTTCTAAATTTTAAAATCTTTCATCAAATTTTTGAAAAATTTATTTTAATATAATATAGATTACAAAAATTTACATTCTCAATTTTATTTATTTATTCCTTCATTCCTTCCCATAAACCCTTTCTTGTGCTCTCGACTTGTGGTTATGATGTGAAATTCTACGGAAAATGAAAATGAGTGAATCGAAGAATTAAAATATATATATATATATATATATATATATATATATAAATTAAAAGGAAAATGGAGTGAATATATATGATTGCTTGCACATTACACTCGCAAATATGTCCCCACCATCTCATATGAACATTTTGCTTATTTATTTATTTCTTCCTATGAGCCCTTTCTCGGTGCTCTCGGCTCGTGGTTTTGATGTGAAATGCTACGGAAAATGAAAATGAGTGAATCGAAGAATTAAAAATATTATTAAATATAAAAATTTTGAAAGGAAAATCAAGTGAATCAAAGTTTTTAAATAAAGAAGTTTTTCTAGATGTTCATTGGCTAAAAATGTGGGTCAAAGAAATGACTTATTTGCATAAGGAGTTTTACACTAGGGATTTACAGTTGTGGTAAAAGTCAATATCTATGTTATAGTTTTATTACTTGGTTTTTAAAAAAATTTAAAAGGAAAAAAAAATGATTCTATTGGAAAATTTTAATTTAATTCATCTTATTACAAGTTGTGAAATGATTAAATATTTTTAAAATTTATATTAAATTTTAATTAAATAAAAAATATATAAAATTAAAAGATAAAAAATAATTTAAAATTTTAAAATTATATCATATTATTTTATTAAAAGGGAAAATAAAAAATGTGAAATAATAGTAAAATGTGTAATTACACCAATTGTATTAAGAGAAATTATATTAATGATAGGGTTATTCATAGACATTAAATGTATGCAATTTCTTTCCATGTTTTTTTTTCTATTTTTTTCTTACAAGTTTTATTTTCACTAGTATGATCAGGTTTTTGGCAACTTAACTATTTTATATTATTATTATTTTTTGGCTAATATTCAATGATATAATTTTTTTTCCAAATCATGATTCTCTTTGTTTAAAATAAGCTTTTAATGCAAAAATGGATTTGATTTCTTGAAAAACCCTAAGACATTATTATTGTGCAAAATTCATAGCTTAAAATTTGTGATTTCAACAAATTCCTCATGGATGACTTGGGTTTGAGTGTTTAAAGGGCGTTCCACATGATCCCCTAGCCCAAACGATGGTTCCCCCACCTGGAAAGGACCATCCTTAAAGTGTCATCAATGCAACATAAATTATCCTTTTTAATTAAAAATCTTCTGGGAAATCACATAAGAAATTTAGGAACCGACGCGTTTCGAACTACCTGTTGAGAATGCAGCAAGATGATGGAGCTTAGTGAAATGAAGTCGCCTTCACTAAGTGGGCCCGCAGGAAAATTCTGGCGCAAAGTCTATTTTTAGACTATGTCTATTTTTAGACATACGGAGCATAATTTGGGAATTCTACTTGGAGATTCTTGGAGTATGCGACATGTCGGTAAAAATAGATGAGACCCCTATTTTTAGGACCCAGGCTATTTTTAGACTGATCTCCTAAAAATATGGAAGTCAAATATTATTTACCCTTAATAATATTTTGACTATAAACAGCAGTTTACTCTCTTGGCGCACTTCAGTTTGAGTCATGGAGGTGGCTCATGCAACCGACACAAGGAATCACGTGGTTCCTAGGGTTTGATGGCATCTTGCATGGTTGGCTTCAGTTAGACTTCAGTGGCAGGAGTTTTGGAGGAGTTAACGGGACATATAGTGGAGTTGTGTTCTGTTTGTTTTAGTTGAACTAGTTGGGATTAGTTAACTAACTAATCAACTAGATATGAGTGGAGTAAATTAAATAATATTTAATTTACTAAATATTAACTCATTAGTCAACTCAAGAACACTTCAATTCACTACAGTGCATGATCAGTTCAGTGGAGACCAGTGAAAGAGATAGATGAAAGGGTAGAGTTAGCTATCAGTTGTAACTATACTGTTGCTATTTGCAACACATAGATAGGAGGAGTAAACCCATGATGATTGCGCAATAGAGGCAAGGCAGTTAGTGGTGTGTTTTGAACCCGAGACTTGTTCAAAACCAAGCTAGATTGTGAGTAACTTCATGAGAGAGTACTGAGTACTTGTGAGGAGTATTGTACTTTATTGGTTACTTGATTTCTCCATTATAATATACACAATAGCTGCGGGGTTTTCAGCCATAGGCTTTCCCCATACATTCTGAGTTAATGTGTGATTGATTTGATGTGAGATTGCTTCTGTTATTTCCACATGTGACAATTAATCGTAGAAGAGATTATGTGTTATGCATACAATTCGAAATTGATGTGTAATCGGGTTAATCTCCATTGAATAAGTGATTTATTCAGCTAATTTCTACATGGTATCAGAGCGAGATTAATTGTCGAAGTCTATTACGGTGATTGCAAACTTATTTCCTCGGACAGAGTCTGCATGCGGGCCAGGTAGCCTCCGGAATATTCATCCTTCTTCGTAAGGTGAAAGATCTGGTGAATGCCCTTTGCAGTCAATCTCTGATTTGGAAATAATTTGTTTTCAAGTATAGATCGGAAGCGATAGAGCTTGGAGTTTGGAATTCGAATTTTGCAGAAGGTTGTTCTTCTTGGTGCCGGTGTTGAAAGATGTCTTCTTTCAGTGGTTTGCGACTCGAATATGCTCTTGAAGGCAGTTCAAACTATGTTGCATGGAAAGATCGAATGGAAGCAGTGTTGGAAGATAATGGTCTGAAGGAGTTCGTGGATGCGGATGTCCCAAAGCCCACTGATGCAGCTCTGGTCGATGCATGGAAAAAGAAGATCGCGAAATGTCGAAGGATCCTGTTGGAGGGCGTCAAGGATCATATTGTATCCAGCCTGCATGGAAAGGCTACTCCATATTTAATGTGGAAAGCTGTGACGGATCTATTCCAGAGTAAGAGTGACCAAAGGAAGCTGGCGCTCAAAGACAAGCTCAGGAACATCAAGATGGAGAAGGGCGACAGTATCGCTAAATACCTCACGAAGTTCACTCAATGCAGAGATGAACTGGGAAGTGTGGGAGTTACTGCCGATGAAGAGGATATGGTCGACCTGGCTCTCCTTGGTCTTCCGAAGGCTTGGCACTCATATCAAGATAGTGTCAATGGTCGGGAGAAGCTGCCGGGATGGGAGCGCCTTTGGGCGGATCTCATGCAGGAGGAGATAAGGAGGACTACTTGAGATGGATCTTCATCAAAGGGAGCTGATGAAGAAAACTGCGCTTTGGTGTCCAAAGCAAAGAAGGGGAAGGGAAAGAAAACTTCTCAGTCTGGTGCAAAGGGCAAGAAGCAAGTGAAGTGTCCATGATCACGGACATTATGCTACCAATTGTCCAAAGAAGAAGAAGAACAAGCAAGCGGGAAGATCTGCAGATGGAGAAGCTTTGGCTTCACAGTTCGAGCTTGACTTTTCACTGATTGCATGCTTGGTTTCAAGTGTGATGGGATCGGTGTGGTTCTTGGACAGCGGAGCGTCATTTCATATGACGGGAGATCGGGAGTTGTTCTCAGATCTGGAGGACAAGGATTTGGGCATGCACATCGAGATGGGCGATGACGGTAGATACAGTGCGACTGGTATCGGTACCGTATCCTTTCAGAGGGAGTCTGGTAAACCCTTTGTCTTAAAGGACGTCATGCATGTACCTGGATTGAAGAAGAACCTGATTTCAGTAGCGATGTTGGAGGATAAGGGTTATGATGTGGCTTTGCTCATGAGTGCTTTCCCCGCGTAGCAGACCACTGGAGAGACCCTAAGATAGGGGTTCGAATCCCGTAACCTTATCGCTGGTGTGATGGCTGCGCAACATGGCATGCAAGGTCGGGAGATGTGGTGAGCTCTGGGATGATGAGAAGCAACTATGGCACAGAGATTGGGCCATCCTTCACCATGGAGCTTTGAAGATTCTGGCAGTTAGACATTTCACCGGACTTAGCGCACCCTCACAAAGATCAAGGCAAGGGGTGTACTTTAGGGAAGTATGTGAAAAGCCACCTTTCACGAAGGATAGTCGCGCAGTTGCTACCAATGCATTTCCATCCTTGAGAGTTCAGTCCTTGAGAGTTCACACAGACGTGTGTGGTACTTTCTCAGTTGCTTCGATAGCAAAGCACAAGTATTATGTGATCTTTGTTGATGATTTCTCTCGAAATTGCTGGATCTTCTTCATGCAGAAGAAGAGCGATACATTCGCGAAGTTCTGTGAGTTTAAAGCACTGGTCGAGAAGGAGTCGGGAAGAAGGTGATTGCTCTAAGGAGTGATAACGGTGGTGAATTCATCTCGGCTGAATTCAAGGAGTTCTGCAGCGCAGAAGGGATTCGGAGAGAGCTCATCGCACCCCATAACCCACAGCAGAACGGGGTGGCTGAGCGGAAGAACAGAACGATCGTGGGTGCTCCACGGGCGATGTTGCATGATCAGGGCCTACCCCTTCACTTGTGGGCTGAGGCATGCAATACAGCAGTGTATGTGCAGAACCGTTGTCCTCACAAGGTTCTTGGCATGAGTACACCGGAGGAGGCTTATTCTGGCAAGAGGCCTGATATTTCCCATTTGTGGATCTTTGGTTCTCCTGTCTACATGCATGTGACGAAGGATGCGAGAAGGAAGCTGGATCCAACTGCTGAAGTTGGAATATTTGTGGGGTACACTGATACACCTCACAACTATCGGGTGTATGTGCCAGACAGTCACAAGACTGTTGTGCGACGGGATATAAAATTTTAGGAGGAGAAAGCCATGCAGTGTTCGCTTGAGAGGAAGCTACACTTGCATGCAGATGAGGAGCTTTTAGTTCCTAAGGAGGAGCTTCCGGATGTGGATCAGCCACAAGAGGAGGTTCAGGAGGTGGAAGAAACCACCCAGGCAGCGCCAACCATCAGAGGGCGCATGCGCACTATAGAAGCTGAGCGACTGGCTCGGGATGCAGAGAAGGTTGTAGGACCACCTACAGCACAGCGCAGACAGAGACAGTCACCGGATCGGTACACTGGATACATGGCTCTTATGAGTCAATGTGTTGTGAGAGAGCCATCCTCTTTTGAGGAAGCTGTGGAGGAACCCGCATGGGTTGATGCCATGATCGAAGAATATGATTCGATCATCAGGAACAGTGCATGGGAGATTGTCCCAAGACCGGTTGGGAAATCAGTTGTAGGTTCACGATGGATCTACAAGGTGAAGCAGGCGGCTGATGGGAGTGTGGAGAAGTACAAGGCGAGATTTGTCGCCCGTGGCTTCTCACAGATCGAGGGGATTGACTATGAGGAGACTTTTGCACCTGTCGCAAGGTACTCTTCCACACGGACGATCCTTGCTCTCTCAGCGCAGATGGGGTGGCACATTCATCAGATGGATGTGAAGACTGCGTTCCTCAATGGAGTTATTGAGGAAGAGGTGTACATAGAGCAGCCTGAAGGTTTTGAGATCTTCAGCAGTGAGTCGCATGTGTGCCGACTCAAGAGAGCACCGTATGGGCTGAAGCAAGCACCTCGTGCTTGGTACACTCGGATAGACAGCTACTTCACCGGGCTTGGATTCTCCAAGAGTGAGGCGGATCCAAACCTGTACCAGATTGTGGTGGAGGGGAAGCTGTTGATCATCGTACTGTATGTAGATGATCTGATTTTTACTGGCGATGAGCAGTTGATACTTTCATGCAAGGAGGATCTTGCACGAGAGTTTGAGATGAAGGACTTGGGCATCCTTCATTATTTCCTGGGATTGGAGATTTGGCAGCGCAGCGGAGGACTGTTTGTTTCTCAGGGAAAGTATGCTCGGGAGATTCTGGAGAGGTTCAACATGCAAGGCCGCAAGCCTGTTGACACTCCTCTTCCTGGTGGTTGGAGGAAGGAGGATGCTACTTCAGCGGAGGTAGTGGATGCCACTGTCTATCGACAGTTGGTGGGGTCGCTTATGTATCTGGTCAATACATGACCCGATATATGCTATGCAGTTAACCATCTTTCGCAAGCTATGGTTAAGCCTACCAAGCTCTTTTGGAAGGCGGGCAAGCATGTATTGCGCTATATCAGAGGCACATCGGGATATGGTTCATGGTACAGACAGGAGGATGAGTTGAGGCAGCAGTGTTTCAGGCATCGGTATCATCACATCAGAGATTGTGTTCAGCGGAGAATCATGATGCTTTCATATGTTCCCACGGAGGATCAGGATGCCGACATCCTGACGAAGGCGCTCACCAGGAGCAAGTTCGAATTCCACAGAGGAAGGATAGGGGTTGCAGATAATCCATATCTTGCTGAGAGGGAGTGTTGAAAATGCAGCAAGATGATGGAGCTTAGTGAAATGAAGTCGCTTTCACTAAGTGGGCCCGCAGGCAAATTCTGGCGCAAAGTCTATTTTTAGACTATGTCTATTTTTAGACATACGGAGCATAATTTGGGAATTCTACTTGGAGATTCTTGATGTATGCGACATGTCGGTAAAAATAGATGAGACCCTATTTTTTAGGACCCAGGCTATTTTTAGACTGATCTCCTAAAAATATGGAAGTCAAATATTACTTACCCTTAATAATATTTTGACTATAAACAGCAGTTTACTCTCTTGGCGCACTTCAGTTTGAGTCATGGAGGTGGCTCATGCAACTGACACAAGGAATCACGTGGTTCCTAGGGTTTGATGGCATCTTGCATGGTTGGCTTCAGTTAGACTTCAGTGGCAAAAGTTTTGGAGGAGTTAACGGGATAGATAGTGGAGTTGTGTTCTGTTTGTTTTAGTTGAACTAGTTGGGATTAGTTAACTAACTAATCAACTAGATATGAGTGGAGTAAATTAAATAATATCTAATTTACTAAATATTAACTCATTAGTCAACTCAAGAACACTTCAGTTCACTACAGTGCATGATCAGTTCAGTGAAGACCAGTGAAAGAGATAGATGAAAGGGTAGAGTTAGCTATCAGTTGTAACTATACTGTTGCTATTTGCAACACATAGATAGGTGGATAAAACCCACGATGATCACAATATTAAGAGAAGCTAGTGGTGTGTTTTGAACCCGAGACTTGTTCAAAACCAAGCTAGATCGTGAGTAACTTCATGAGAGAGTACTGAGTACTTGTGAGGAGTATTGTACTTGTTTGGTTACTTGATTTCTCCATTATAATATACACAATAGCTGCGGGGTTTTCAGCTATAGGCTTTCCCCATACATACCGAGTTAATGTGTGATTGAATTGATGTGAGATTGCTTCTGTTATTTCCGCATGTGACAATTAATTGTAGAAGAAGGTTATGTGTTATGTATGCAATTCGAAATTGATATATGACCAGGTTAATCTTCAGTGAATAAGTGATTTATTCAGCTAATTTCTACACTACCAACTGTAATTCATCATACACATACACATTTATACCATGAAGAGAGAAGCAAGGGTCAAAACCCAAGAAAAATTAAAAAGTTAAAAACGGTCAAAAATAATATTAAAAATATAAAAATATAAAATAAACCAAAAATAAAATTCTCCCAACCCTAAAAAAAAAAACAAACAAAACACCCTTCTCCAAAGACAAGATAAACAAGTTTTTAAACCTGAATCAAGTTAAAAGTCCAAAATATCAAAGTCAAAGTCAAAAATAAAAATAAAATAAAATAAATAAAAAATTTAATCAATAAATAAATTAATAAATAAATACCTTAATAAATAAAAAATTAAAAAAAATACAAATAAAAATAAAAATAAATTATTTATATTTTTAAAAAATATAAATAAATAAAATAAAAGAAATGGATTTAATAAATAAATAAATAGATAAATTAATAAATACAATACAATAATAAATAAATAAAATTAAAAACAAATAAAAATAAAAGTAAAGATTTAATCAATCAATAAATAAATAAATAAAAACATTAAAAATAAATCAAATTAAAACTACACTTAAAATACAAATAAAAGAAAAATAAAGTATTTTAAATTTATTTTAATAAATAAATATCAATAAATAAAATACTAAAATAAAATGAAATAAATAAAATAATAGAATAATAAGATCAAACCCTAAAAATAAAACTACCAAAGAATAAAAGAAAAGAAGGACCCTTACAGAGAGTGAAGAGATGGAATCCAACAACTGCTAACTTTCCATCCATCATCCCTGTTCAACGTATAGTGCCTCTTCTCAATCTCAATTCCCTCCCTAAATTTCTGGTGATGGAAATGGTCAACCCTAGCAAGGAATCTAGCGTCTTCCATACCAATATGATGCTTTGTCCTCTCCGCATGCTCAATGAACGCTAAGGACTTGATTCTACCATGCCTAATATTTGCAGAATGATCCTGGATCCTTTTATTAATTGATTGAACAATTTCACCAATGTAGGGAGTCCCACAAGAGCACGGGATCAAATAAACACCTTTCACGCTTTTTGGGTCCAACTAGTCCTTAACCGATTTAAGGGAGCCTCGAATGGTGTTTAAAGGTTTAAAAGAAGACAAGATCTTATGCCTCCTTAAAATTCGAGCGATATTGTCAGTAGTACCTTGAATAAAAGGTAAATGAACTTTACCAATAGCATCATCCATTATCTTATTCTGTCTAAGACCTTTGCTCGCATTCATGAAAGCCTTCAAACCCTGACCTTTGCTATATCCATTTTCTCCAAAGACCTTAAGGAGATGGGCTTTCTCTTCATCTACATGATCATCATTAGAAATTCTAAGAGCTCTCATAGCTAAAGTATTCAGAACCCCAAGTTTCTGAGCAAGAAAATGATGAGAGCCAGAATGCAGATACTACTCCGTGTGCGTCTTTTTCCGAAAAACACGATGCGAGAAAGAGCCATTATTATTTTTAAATATGAGAACATCAAGGAAAGGAAGGCTCCCATCATTCTCCATTTCCATTGTGAACTTGATGGAGTCAGATTGATTATTCAAGTGCTGATGAAAAGCCTCTAATTCTTGACGTCCATGAGACCAATTGATGAAAGTGTCATCCACAAACCGCTTCCAAACCTTGGGTTTTAAAGGAGAAGACGCCAAAGCTCTAGATTCAAAATCTTCCATAAATAGGTTGGTCACCACTGGCAAGAGCGGGAAACCCATGGCGACACCACAGGTTTGCTCATAAAATTATCCTTCAAAACTAAAAAAGGTAGAAGTGAGGCAAATTTCCACCAATTTAGCAGTATCAGGATCAGTGATACACCTGATAACTTCTACTGCCTCCAAGATAGGAATGTTCGTGTAGAGAGAAACAACATCAAAACTAACCATAGAGTCATTAGGTTCGCAAACCCAACTTTTTAACTCATGAACAAAAGAAGCAGAATCTTTCACGAAAGAATTTGTCTGACCAACAAGAGGCTTTAGCTTGCGGGCCAAATATTTAGCTAGGAGATAAGTGGGCCCACCAATAGTATTAACAATGGGTCTAAGAGGAACACCCTCTTTATGAATCTTAGGGAGCCCATAAATCCTCGGGGTGACAAGATTGCTTTCAATAAGCTTCGAGCTCATAGAACCCACAATGCAACTAGATTTAATAGCATTGGCCACTATCTTTGAGACTTTATTAATAGGGTTCTTAGAGAGCTTCTTATAACTCCCGCTATTACAGAGATGGTCAAGCATGTTTGCTTTATAATCCTCCTTATTCAAGATTACAATAGCGCCACCCTTATCAGCCTTGAGGACAACGATATTAGGGTTTTGATTAAGGGTCTTAAGAGCCAAAAATTCAGCCTTGCTAACATTGCTCCTCAGAGGTTTAGCCTTCCTAAGAGCCACTGCACAATCCTGCCTAATGGCATCTTGCAAGATTTCAGATAAATCTTTAATACCATATTCTATACTACAAATAATATCATCACAAGGAATCTTCCTAGGAGTAATAGCGAAATTAAGGCCCTTACCTAATAAAGAAAAAACAGATGAATCAAAAGAGAACTTAGAGAGATTAATAACTCTTTCATTATTATTATTATTATTATTGCTATTACTACTAATGATATTATTACTAATGTTATTATTGTTATATTTATTATTACCAATATTATTATTATTATTACTATCATTATTAAAATCACTAATACTAATATTATTATCTTTGTTAATATTCATATTAATATTAATAATATTATTACTGTTATTAATAATATTGTTATCTTTCCTAAAATCCATATTAATATTAAAAATATTATTATTGTTAATATCATTAAAATTAATATTATTTTTATTATAATTATCAAATTTAATATCATTATCATTCACAATAATTTTATTTTTAATATTGTAATTCCTAATTGTGTTAAAACTATTATTATTGTTAATAATAGAACTAAAACTATTAATCTTATTATAATGACCAACATCATTCAAAATCAAACTTACGTCCATCTTAGAATTCAAGTGATTTAATGGATTTGAGAACTCGTTACTTGTGCCAGCACCACTCCAATCCGCCGCGGAGGAAACCCACGAAGAGGGGTTCGAAGATCCAACCATCTAATCCAATATGGAGGACGAATTACAGCCACCATCTGATCTCTAGTCTCGTACCCTTGCTGTGCTCTTGCGCTCATTAAGCCTAGTAATAAATCTCCCAACGACATAGCCTCTCGCCAAATCATTCACCTTGTTATTCTCAAAGCTCATTTCGGTTCCTTTGACTCTTGTTCTACTTCCTCTGTCACCCTGCCATTAATCATGATAAAGGCCATAGGTGACGTCTTAGAAGAGGTAGAGGTCGTGGATATCCCCTCGCCACCTTTGATGAAGCCCCTATTGCAGCTTTCTGTTGGAATATTGAAAATTCCATAATTGATAATGGAGAAATTAAACTCTCCCTCTTTAACACAGAGAAATAAATTTCACTCTCACAAAAAAAAAATGAGTTTCAACTCAATAAAACAAACATTTATTCCATAAAAATTCGTTACAAGTTCTTCCTCAATCACAAAGGGATTACAACTGCTGGACTGTTACAAGACACAATTCCAAACAAAAAAAAACTCTTCTCTGTCTCTAAAAAAAATCTGCTGTGAATTTTTCATTCACTGTCTCTGTTTTAAAAAAAAACAACTCACTGTTTTTTTTCAAAATATACACTGCTGTGTATTTTCAAATTTTCACTCACTGTCTTTTAAATAATGCATTGCTGTGCATAAAACAATTCTGTCTATCTTTTAAAAAAAAACAATTGCACTGTTGTGCATCTCACTTAAAAAATAGAACGACTCTGTTCTATATGTTAACAACAACAAAACAATTACAATTTTTTTCTATTATATAAACAAAATATCTAAAAAAAAATTAATGTCATTAATTGACATATAACAACAAAATATCACCGCTTGAAAAATATTAATGGCATCATAAATATGCCGGCACCGTTTAAAAATGCATTGATGGCGAATTTGCATGGTGGCAAAAGCGGTGGTGCTTTGGTGGTGCACTGGTGGCACGTGGGCGGAGCCACCATCCCTGGTGGTTGTGGGGGCTGCCTTCCGCCGGCTCAGTACGGTCGGGGTAAGGCCTCGCACCAAATACCAACCGTTGATTTTGGGTCAACGTGCCCTTGGCTGGTCAACTGCGGGGGTTCTGCTCCCTTTAACTACCGAGCTATTCTCACTCCCGCTAACCGTCGATCGCTTGTTGAATCAGAGATCACACATCAAACCTGCTCTCGCCTTACCTGTGCGCTGATCAACATGCTGCCACCTGCAACTCGTTTCGGCAGTTGGTAATTATACTCCAACACTCCCCCTTAATTTCAACTGTTGGGTTTTCCTGCATACCCAAGCATTTTCTGAAATGTTCAAAGCTTTTTTGCGCAAGTGGCTTTGTGAGGATATCTGCAAATTGATCCTCTGTTCTGCAATGTTGCAAAACTATCTCACCATTGTTAACCAATTCACGAATAAAGTGAAATTTGGTGTCAATGTGTTTAGTCCTCTTATGAAAAACATAATTTTTAGACAATGCAATAGTTGAGCTATTGTCACAAAATATCACTGTCCCTTTTACCTGTTCTTGGCATAAACTTCTCAACATTTTTTTCATCCAAACTGCTTGACACGCTACTACTGTAGCTGCCACATATTCTACTTCTGCTGTAGACAATGCTATAATGGGCTGTTTCTTAGAAGCCCATGAAATGGCTCCTGAACCCATGTGAAAGATATAAACGGAAGTGATCTTCCGATCATCAAGACTTCCATCCCAATCACTGTCTGTGTATCCAACTAAATCTAAACATTCTGAAGTAGTATATAAAATACCAAACCTTTTTGTACCTTTAACATACCTCAGAATTCGTTTTGCTGCTTGCTAATGTGCATCCTTTGGTTTTTCCATGAATCTGGAAATCAAACTAACAACATGCATTATGTCCAGCCTAGTTGTATTCAAATACATAAGGCTACCAACTATGCTCTTGTATAAACTAGGATCAAAATCCTTGCTGCTGTCCTCTCTGCTGAGTTTTAATCCCATCACTGTGGGAGTGATTGTTGCTTTGCTCTCCTGCATGTTAAATCTTTCAAGCACCTCATTAACATACTTTGCCTGTGAGATAAAAATCCAATTTTCATCTTGTTCTACTTCTATTCCCAAGAAGTATTTCAACAAGCCCATATCAGTCATTTCAAATTCTTCCTTCATGACTATTTTAAAATGTTCAATAAGATAATCATCATTACCTGTAAAAATAACATCATCAACATACAAGACTACAATCAATATTTTTCCATATTTTTCTTTGATGTTGAGGATGGGTTCTCCCTCACACTTTTCAAATCCATTTTCCAGTAGATAGGAATCTACCCTACTGTACCACGCTCTTGGCGCTTGCTTCAGCCCATAAAGAGCTTTCTTCAACTTGCATACTTTGTTTTCTTGGCCTTTATTTTCATAGCCGAGAGGTTGTTCAATGTAAACCTCTTCCATTAACACTCCATTCAGAAATGCTGACTTCACGTCCATTTGGTAAACTTTCCACTTGTTTTGTGATGCTATGGACATCACTGCTCTCACGGTTTCCATCCTGGCAACCGGTGCGAAATTTTCCTCATAATCTATCCCATGCTTCTGCTTATACCCTTTGACAACAAGTCTTGCCTTGTGTCTCTCTATTTTTCCTTCAGCATTACTCTTGGTCTTGTAGACCCATTTAACACCAATGACATCTTTACCTTTTGGGATTTCTACCAAATCCCAAGTCTTGTTCCTTTCTATGGCGTTTATTTCCTCATCCATAGCTTCTATCCATTTCTCATCCTTGCTGGCTTCTTCGAAATGAACATGATCATCAACATGAAAATATAAAGAAAACAAAGAATTGATACCTTCATTAGCTATATCTTGTTCATAAATATCTTTCAAACTTCTGAATTTCTTACCTCTTTCAATAGGTGTACAAATGCTTGAAGAAGCACTTGAATTTCCTCCTTGTGGTGTGCTTGGAGAAGCACTGTCATTTCTCCTCAAGGGTGTGCTTTGCTGCTCTTTTGTTGGTGTTTTCGTTTGGGGATGTATTTCAGCCAACTCATCATCATTTTCATCATGAGATAAATAGTGTTTAACATTTACTGTTTTCTCTATGCTTCCATCCCAAGCTTCCTCTTCAATGAACTGAACATCCCTGCTCACAATAAACTTCTTAGTGGATGGGTTATATAACCTGTATGCCTTGGATTCCTCGCTGTATCCAATGAAAATAAATTTCTCCCCCTTGCTGTCCAAATTCTTCCTTAGCTGATCTGGAATGTGTGCATAAGCCACACATCCAAAAACCTTCATGTGTGTGACACTTTGCTTTGTGCCACTCCATGCCTCTTCCGACACTTTGTTCATAACTGCTTTTGTAGGGCACCTATTCAAAATGTATGTTGCACAATGTACAACTTCAACCCAATAATAATTAGGCAAATTCTTTGCCTTTAACATACTCCTCGCCATGTCCATTATGGTTCGGTTCTTCCTTTCGGCTACTCCATTTTGCTGCGGAGTATATCTAGTTGTAAACTGATTTTGAATACCATTTTCTCTACAAAACCGTAGAAAATATTTAGAGATATACTCACCTCCTCTATCAGTCCTTAAGACTTTGATAAGCAGCCCACTTTGTTTCTCAACAAGTGCTTTGAAATTGCAAAATTTTTCAAACACTTCAGTTTTGTTTTTCAAAAAGTAAACCCAAGTTTTTCTTGTAAAATCATCTATGAATGTTAAGATATAGTGGTTGCTTGCAAGCGATGGATTTTGCATCGGTCCACACACATCTGAGTGGACAATCTCTAAGGGTGCTTTTGCCCTTATGCTTTTCCCGGAAGGAAAACTTTCTCTGTGTTGTTTCCCCAAGATACAACCTTCACAAAGGCTGTCCGGTTTCTCTATCAATGGTAAACCACTTACCATTCCTTTTCTGTTCAACAAATTAATACCTCCAAAGTTGAGATGTCCAAATCTCAAGTGCCATAACCAATTATCATCTTTTGGTTCGCTTTGGAAAGTCTCTTGTGCAACTGCTGCTTTCTCGTCACCATTCTTCAAATCTGCTCTCATTCTGAGAGGGAACATCCTGTTCCTTGTCATCTTCACTTCAGCAATACACTGATTGCTGGGTGATTTGTCCATGATGGTACAAACATCATCCTCAAAGAAAACGTTATACCCCTTATGAACAAGCTGTCCAATACTTAAGAGGTTACACTTCATTCCTGGAACATAATAAACATCTACTATGGATTTATTTGCACCTAATCTTGTTAAAACATTCACATCTCCTTTTCCCATAACAGAAACTTTGCTATCAGTTCCTAGCGTGACTTGTGAATGCACACTCTCATCTAACATAGAAAACATTGCTAAGTTTCCTGTCATATGGTTACTACAACCGGAGTCTAGAAACCATAAATCCTCATTCTTTTCTTCAGCCATATTACAAGCTAAAAACAAATTGTTTTGGCTGCTATTTTCTCTAGTGAAATTTGCACTAGTTCTACTTCTCATATCTTGCTTCTTAGTTCTACATTCATTAGCATAATGACCATATTTTTTACAATTGTCACATTGGACATTGGATTTATCATACCTCTGTCGTTGAGCATTCTGCTGGTTGTTGTCTTGGCCGTGGCTGTGACTTTCACTGTTGCACCTTCCATGTGAATGTGAAGGGTTGTTCCTTCCACCTCTGTTCTGGCTTCTGCCTCTTCCTCTTTTGTTTCCTCTGCTTTGACCTCTTCCTCTTCCGAAATACATCTGGGTCTTAAAAGCATGTTCAAGAGATGAGTTTTCACTCCTACTCAATCTCTGTTCATGGGTCATTAGTGATGCATGAATTTCATCCACTGAAAACTTTGTGAGATCCTTGGTCTCTTCTATGGTGGTGACAATCACATCAAATCTTGATGGTAAAATTCTCAAGAGTTTTTCCACAATCCTCTTGTCTTCAAGAGTCTCTCCATGAGATCTTATTTGTGTGACCATTCCAATCACATGAGTGAAGAATGAGTCAATACTGTCTGACTCTTTCATATAGAGAGTCTCAAAGTCTCTCCTCAGCAACTGAAGTTTTGCTGTCTTCACCTTCTCCATGCCTTGGTAAGCAATCTTGAGAGTTTCCCATGCTTCTTTGGATCTTTTAGCTGCTGCTATCCTCAGAAACACACTCTCATGCACTGCTTGATACAATAAGAAAATAGCCTTGGCATATTTCTTCTTATTTCTCTTCAACTGTTCTCTTCCTGCTTTAGTTAACACATAAAACTATGCTTCATTTGCTGGCTCTTCAAAGCCATCCTCAACAAATTCCCATAAGTCTTGGGAGACAAATAAAGCCCTCATAGTTATTGACCAGTAGTCATAATTTTTCCCATTAAATTGTGGGAGATGGATATTTCCCATACCCATACCAGTGCTGGCTCCAACCATTCTGCACTCTTAACTATGATTCAAAAACACTTGACTGTGTGTTTAAAATTAACTATCTGTACTGCAACAGTAACAAAAAAACTGTATAGAGAAATACCTTTGGATTCTTCTTGTCTGAACCTTCACACTGCTGGAGAGGCTTCTGCAATAAATAACTCCTTCCCTTCAGCCTATTTGACCTTCAAATAGCCTGGACTAGCTCTAATACCATGTTGGAATATTGAAAATTCCAGAATTGATAATGGAGAAATTAAACTCTCCCTCTTTAACACAGAGAAATAAATTTCACTCACACAAAAAAAAAACAGAGTTTCAACTCAATAAAACAAACATTTATTCCATAAAAATTCATTACAAGTTCTTCCTCAATCACAGAGGGATTACAACTGCTGGAATGTTACAAGACACAGTTCCAAACAAAAAAGAAAACTCTTCTCTGTCTCTAAAAAAACTCTGCTATGAATTTTTCATTCACTGTCTTTTTAAAAAAAAAAACAACTCACTGTTTTTTTTCAAAATATACACTGCTGTGTATTTTCAAATTTGCACTCACTGTCTTTTAAATAATGCACTGTTGTGCATAAAACAGTTCTGTCTATCTTTTTAAAAAAAACAATTGCACTATTGTGCATCTCACTTAAAAAATAGAACGACTCTGTTCTATATGTTAACAACAACAAAAAAATTACAATTTTGTTCTATTATATAAACAAAATATCTAAAAAAAAATTAATGTCATTTATTGACATATAACAACAAAATATCACTGCTTGAAAAATATTAATGGCATCATAAATATGCCGGCACCGTTTAAAAATGCATTGATGGCGAATTTGCATGGTGGCAGAAGCAGCGATGCTTTGGTGGTGCACTGGTGGCACGTGGGCCGAGCCACCATCCCTAGTGGTTGCGGGGGCTGCCTTCTGCCGGCTCAGTACGGTCAGGGTAAGGCCCCGCACCAAATATCAACCGTTGATTTTGGGTCAACGTGCCCTTAGATGGTCAACTTCGAGGGTTCTGCTCCCATTAACTGCCGAGCTATTCTCACTCCCGCTAATCGTCGATCGCTTGTCGAATCGGAGATCACACATAAAACTTGCTCCCGCCTTACCTGTGCGCTGATCAACATGCTGCCGCCTGCAACTCGTTCCGGCAGTTGGTAATTATACTCCAACACTTTCTTCGACTACAAATTTCCATATCATAGCATGCTGTAGGTGCTCACTCTTGAGGAGGCATAGACTCGTAGAGGTCGACCAACTCTTTGCTTCCTCTCCAACCTCCTTGCTCACTAGCTCAAGGAGACGAAGCAAGAGAAATGTAGGGTCACTAGGTGGATATTTGAACTCTCTACCTTCCATAACCATTCTTCCACCTCCCTTAAACGCCTTCCAAGAGATTTAAAAATTGACTTCCCCAACTTTCTATCCTCCTCCTCTACCAAGGTTTCATCCCACACTCTTTCATGATGAAGAAGTGCATCCTCTTCATATTTATTATAAATATTTCAAATTTTAATTATTAGATAAATTTGAAAAATAATATTTTGATATATATTTTTTAAGTTTAATTAGATTTTTAATCATATTATAAAATTTTAAAAAAATAATGTTAGTAATTATATTTATATAATTAAATAAAAATTATATATTTATTTCAATTGTAAGATATTTTTTATTTAAATTAAAAAATAATGATTCAAAATATTTTTAGTAATTATCAATCTAAAAAATAACATTTTTAGAAAATATGTTAATTACATGGAATTAGAGTCAATTCTTCATAAAAACATGTGGATTCAATTCTCCATAAAAAACATATTGAGCTAATAATAAATTTTACTATTTCAAAATCCTCAAAACCAAAACATGTACATATTAGAGTTCTTTAAGATCTAAACATATATATTGTTGGTACAAATTGAGATGGCTGAGAGAAATATTCTCATTTTCCAATCAAGGTTCAATTCTCCCATAGAACATGTTAAATTTATAATAAACCTTAGTATATTAAAATTTCTACCTTCACATTAAAGGAATACTTTAAAACCGAAACAATTACTATTACTATTTGAGATTTGATTAGTTCTCCACCCACCATCACCATGAATTCGAATTTATTTGGAGAGAATAATATCCTCTGTTTTCGTCCATGCACCACGGTTGAGCTCTTCTTTTGAGCAGCAAGGTGATCTACCCATGCTACGTTTTCTTGGTGTAACTCTTCTCGCACCTACTGATATTTCTTGTTGGAACAGAGAGACACCTCGTTGCTTCCCCTTGGTAAGGCCTTTCGGTATAAATATAGAAAGCTACTAGAAAGAACTTGCTTCTCCCTGCACTAGAATGGTCACTGGACTGAATGTTTAGCCAGTACAGTTGCATGTGAAGTCGTGAATATTCCAGCTGATTCTCCTGGCTCGAAAATGAACGGCTGCGAGTTCACGCTGCCAAAAAATTATTTAAAAATTTTGCTTTTGGACTGTCCTTTGTTTTCAAGACAGTTGAAACTTGAAAGTGGACAAAACCAAGGAAAAACACGACATGTACCGTGTATTCCGAGATTAGGTGGGAGAAAACCACGCGTATGTTGAATTTTAACTTCAACTGCAGCAACGTAGAGAAGGACAAACACTATAGGAAATTGTCTGGAGCACGCCATCTCGAAATTAAAATCTGCATTTAATAAAAACTGCAAGTTGTTGTTTAATGGCTCTGCAACAATCGCCTGAACATTAAAGAGATTGTGGTTCCAAACCACGCAACTAGAAAACTTAAATGCTGTCCTTGCCACTTTTTAATTCCTGCAACCACCACATTCAAAGCTCAGAAATTCACCGCCAGATCTTTATTTGTCTGAAAGGGCCACGTTGAGTAAATATATTGGATCGCATGAATTTAAAGGGAATCTGAAGACTTGAAAGTCGGACCTGAAAAACCTTTTAATCATATTGCATAAGAGTTTTCGCATAACACTTTGGACCTACGTCAACATCCCATTTTGGAACACGAAGAGCCTTTGCAATAGAGTTTGATTTATCGTTGAAGTCCGTGAAAATTTCATAAAGTTTTTAAAACCTTTGGTAAAAGTTTTTTTTACTAAGGGTAATATATATTATAAATGTTTTTAATATTTATAATATATATAAGTAGTGTTTTATTTTTAATAGTTATGTTCTGGAAAGTTTTAAAAGGCTCGAAAGCCAAAACAAAAAAAAGGGCCGTGAATGTAAATTTTTTTTTTTTTATTGTGTAATTTTTTTTATTAAAAAAAAACCACAGTAGCAGTGTATAAAAAGATGAAAGATAGATTGTAAGTTTTAGTTTTTTTTTACACACAGCAAAGTGTAAAAGTTTGAATTGCACAGCAGTGCGTTTATTTTTTTAAGATTGAACAGAGTATTTTCTGTGTGAGACAGAGAAGAGTTTTTCTTGGCATTGTGTCTTGTAACAGTCCAGCATTTTGTAATCCCTCTTAGAGGAAGAAGTTTTTTTTATTGTAATATATTTTTACAGTGAATGAAATAGAATTTTTCAGTGTTGAACTCTGTCTCCTTTGAGTGAAATTTTAATGTTTTCTTTGTGTTGAAGAGGGGAGTTTTATTCTCCATTTATTGTTCTGGAATTTTCAATATTCCAACATGGTATCGGAGCTAGTCCAGGCTCTTTGAAGATCAAAGAAGCTGAAGGAAAGGAGTTTTTTGTTGCAGCAGCTTCTCCAGCAGTGTGAAGACTCAGCCAAAAAGAATCCAAAGGTATTTCTTATATAGTTTTTGTGTTACTGTTGCAGAACAATCAGTTATTTTAAATACACAGTCAAGTGTTTTTGAATCATAGTTAAGAGTGCAGAATGGTTGGAGCTAGCACTGGTATGGGTATGGGAAATATCCATCTCCCAATGTTTAATGGGAAAAATTATGACTACTGGTCAATAACTATGAGAGCATTATTTGTCTCCCAAGACTTATGGGAATTTGTTGAGGAAGGCTTTGAAGAGCCAGCAGATGAACATGAGTTTAATATGTTAACTCAGGAAAAAAGAGAGATGCTGAAGAGAAATAAGAAGAAAGACTCCAAAGCTCTTTTCTTTTTGTATCAAGCAGTGCATGAGAGTGTGTTTCCGAGGATAGCAACAGCTAAGAGATCCAAAGAAGCATGGGAAACTCTCAAGACAGCCTATCAAGGCATGGAAAAAGTGAAGACAACAAAGCTTCAGTTGTTGAGGAGAGACTTTGAGACTCTCTGTATGAAAGATTCAGATACTATTGACTCATTCTTCACTCATGTGATTGGAATGGTCACACAAATAATATCTCATGGAGATACTCTTGAAGATAAGAGGATTGTGGAAAAACTCTTGAGAAGTTTACCCTCAAGATTTGATGTGATTGTCACCACCATAGAGAAGACTAAGGATCTCACAAAGTTTTCAGTGGATGAGCTACATGCATCACTGATGACTCATGAGTAGAGATTGGGTAGGAGTGAAAACTCATCTCTAGAACATGCCTTTAAGACCAGATGTATTTCAGAAGAGGAAGAGGGCAAGGCAGAGGAAACAAAAGAGGAAGAGGCAGAAGCCAAAACATAGGTGGAAGGAACAACCCTTCACATTCACATGGAAGGTGCAACAGCCAAAATCACAGCCACGGCCAAGGCAGTAGCCAACAGAATGGTCAGTAGAATGTTCAAGGACAAAGGTATGATAAGTCCAATGTCCAATGTCACTATTGTAAAAAATATGATCATTATGCTAATGAATGTAGAAAGAGTGACATGATATGGGAAGTAGAACTAGTGAAATTTTCACTAGAGAAAATCTTAGCCAAGATAAATTGTTTTTAGCTTGTAATATGGCTGAAGAAAAAAGTGAGGATTTATGGTTTCTAGACTCCAGTTGCAGTAACCATATGACAAGAAACTTAGCAATGTTTTCTATGCTAGATGAGAGTGTGAAGTCACAAGTCACACTAGGAACTGATAACAAAGTTTCTGTTATGGGAAAATGGATTGTAAATGTTTTAACAAGGAAAGGTGCAAAGAAATCCATAGCAGATGTCTATTATGTTCTAGGAATGAAGTGTAACCTCTTAAGTATTGGACAACTTGTCCATAAGGGGTATAATGTTTTCTTTGAGGATGATGTTTGTACCATCATGGATAAACCACCCAGCAAATAGTGTATTGCTGAAGTGAAGATGACAAGTAATAGAATGATCCCTCTCAGAATGAGAGCAGACTTGAAGAATGAAGAAGAGAAAGCAACAATGGCACAAGAGACTTTCCAAAATGAACCAAAATATGATAATTGGTTGTGGCACTTGAGATTTGGACATCTCAACTTTGGAGGTCTTAACTTGTTGAACAAAAAAGGAATGGTAAGAGGTCTACCATTGATAGAGAAGCCGAACAACCTTTGTGAAGGTTGTATCCTTGGGAAACAACACAGAGAAAGTTTTCCTTCCGGGAAAAGCATAAGGGCAAAGGTACCCTTAGATATTTTCCACTCATATTTGTGTGAACCGATGCAAACTCCATCTCTTGCTAGCAGCCACTACATGTTAACATTCATAGATGCTTTTACAAGAAAAACTTGGGTTTACTTTTTGAAAAACAAAAGTGAAGTGTTTGAAAAATTTCGCAATTTCAAAGCACTTGTTGAGAACCAGAGTGGGCTGCATATCAAATTCCTAAGGACTGACAGAGGAGGTGAGTATATCTCTAAATATTTTCTACGTTTTTGTAGAGAAAATGGAATCCATAAGCAGTTTACAACTAGATATACTCCGCAGCAAAATGGAGTAGCCGAAAGGAAGAATAGA
The DNA here is from genome assembly GCA_034641835.2 of Pinus albicaulis. Lineage (NCBI taxonomy): Eukaryota > Viridiplantae > Streptophyta > Pinopsida > Pinales > Pinaceae > Pinus > Pinus albicaulis. The sequence goes on along the minus strand of CM076575.1, from coordinate 1,673,834,380 downwards.
ACCATAATGGACATGGCAAGGAGTATGTTAAAGGCAAAGCATTTGCCTAATGATTATTGGGTTGAAGCTGTACATTGTGCAATGTACATTTTGAATAGATGCCCTACAAAAGCAGTTATGAACAAAGTGCTAGAAGAGGCATGGAGTGGCACAAAGAAAAGTGTCACACACATGAAGGTTTTTGGATGTGTGGCTTATGCACACATTCCAGATCAGCTAAGAAAGAAGTTGGACAACAAGGGGGAGAAATGTATTTTCATTGGATACAGTGAGGAATCCAAGGCTTATAGGTTGTATAACCCATCAACCGAGAAGTTTATTGTGAGCAGAGATGTTCAGTTTATTGAAGAGGAAGCTTGGGATGGAAGCATAGAGAAAATAGTGAATGCTAAATACTGTTTATTTCATGATGAAAATGATGATGAATTGGCTGAAATACACCCCCAAACAGCAGCACCAACACAAGAGTAGTAAAGCACACCTTTGAGGAGAAATGAAAGTGCTTCTCCAAGCACACCACAAGGAGGAAATTCAAGTGCTTCTTCAAGCATTTGTACACCTAATGAAAGAGGTAAGAAATTCAGAAGTTTGAAAGATATTTATGAACAAGATATAACAAATGAAGGTATCAATTCTTTGTTTGCTTTATATTGTCATGTTGATTATCCTGTTCATTTCGAAGAAGCTATCAAGAATGAGAAATGGATAGAAGCTATGGATGAGGAGATAAATGCCATAGAAAGAAACAAGACTTGGGATTTGGTTGAAATCCCAAAAGGTAAAGATGTCATTGGAGTTAAATGGGTCTACAAGACCAAGAGTAATGCTGAAGGCAAAATAGAGAGACACAAGGCAAGACTTTTTGTCAAAGGATATAAGCAGAAGCATGGGACAGATTATGAGGAAAATTTTGCTCCGGTTGCTAGAATGGAAACTGTGAGAGCAGTGCTGTCCATAGCAGCACAAAACAAGTGGAAATTTTACCAAATGGACGTGAAGTCAGCATTCCTAAATGGAGTGTTAATGGAAGAGGTTTACATTGAACAACCTCTCGGATATGAAAAGAAATGCCAAGAGCACAAAGTATACAAGTTGAAGAAAGCTCTTTATGGGCTGAAGCAAGCACCAAGAGCGTGGTACAGTAGGATAGATTCCTATCTACTGGAAAATGGTTTTGAAAAGTGTGAGGGAGAACCCACCCTCTACATCAAAGAAAATGATGGTAAAATTTTGATTGTAGTTTTATATGTTGATGATGTTATTTTCACAGGTAATGATGATTACCTCATTGAAAATTTTAAAACAGTCATGAAAGAAGAATTTGAAATGACTGACATGGGTTTGTTGAAATACTTCTTAGGAATAGAAGTAGAACAAGATGAAAATGGGATTTTTATCTCACAGGCAAAATATGTTAATGAAGTGCTGGAAATATTTAATATGTAGGAGAGAAAAGCAACAATCACTCCCACAGTGATGGGATTAAAGCTCAGCAGAGAGGACAGCATCAAGGATTTTGATCCTAGCTTGTATAAGAGCATAGTTGGCAGCCTTATGTATTTGACTACAACTAGGCCCGACATAATGCATGTTGTTAGTTTAATTTCCAAATTCATGGAAAAGCCAAAGGATGCACATTGGCAGGCAGCAAAAAGAATTCTGAGGTATGTTAAAGGTACAAAAAGGTTTGGTATTTTATATACTGCTTTAGAATGTTCAGATTTAGTTGGATACACTGACAGTGACTGGGCTGGAAGTGTAGATGATCGGAAGAGCACTTCCGGTTATGTTTTTCACATGGGTTCAGGAGCCATTTCATGGGATTCTAAGAAACAACCAATTGTGGCATTGTCTACAGCAGAGGCAGAGTATGTGGCAGCTACAGCAGCAATGTCTCAAGAAATTTGGATGAGGAGAATGTTAAGAAGTTTGTGTCAAGAGCAAACAAGAGGAACAGTGATTTATTGTGACAATAGCTTAGCTATTGCATTGTCAAATAAGTCTGTGTTTCATAAAAGAACAAAGCACAATGACACCAAATTTCACTTCATACGTGAATTGGTTAACAATGGTGAGATAGTTTTGCAACATTGCAGAACAGAGGATCAATTTGTAGATATCCTCACAAAGCCACTTGCGCAGAAAAGCTTTGAACATTTCAGGAAATGCCTGGGTATGCTAGAAAACCCAGCAGTTGAATTTAAGGGGGAGTGTTGAATTTTAACTTCAACTGCAGCAACGCAGAGAAGGACAAATGCTACAGGAATTGTTCTGGAGCACGCCATCCAGAAATTAAAATTTGCATTTAATTAAACCTGCAAGTTGTTGTTTAATGGCTCTGCAACAGCCGCCTGAACATTGAAGAGATTGTGGTTCCAAACCACGCAACCAAAAAACTTAAATGCTGTCCTTGCCGCTTTTTAATTCCTGCAACCACCACATTCAAAGCTCAGAAATTCATCGCCAGATCTTTATTTGTCTGAAAATGCCACATGGAGTAAATATATTGGATCGCATGAATTTAAAGGGAATCTGAAGACCTGAAAGTCAGACCCGAAAAAACTTTAATCATATTGCATAAGAGTTTTCGCATAACAGTTTCGGCCTACGTCAACATCCCATTTTGGAACGCGAAGAGCCTTTGCAATAGAGTTTGATTTATCGTTGAAGTCTGTGAAAATTTCATAAAGTTTTTAAAACCTTCGGTAATTTTTTTTTTACTAAGGTTAATATATATTATAAATGTTTTTAATATTTATAATATATATAAGTAGTGTTTTATTTTTAATAGTTATGTTCTGGAAAGTTTTAAAAGGCTCGAAAGCCAAAACAAAAAAAAGGGCCGTGAATGTAATTTTTTTTTTATTACTGCGTAATTTTTTTTATTAAAAAAAAACACAGTAGTAGTGTATAACAAGGTGAAAGATAGATTGTAAGTTTTATTTTTTTTTTACACACAGCAGAGTGTAAAAGTTTGAATTGCACAACAATGCGTTTATTTTTTTTTAAGAGTGAACAGAGTATTTTCTGTGTGAGACAGAGAAGAGTTTTGCTTGGCACTATGTCTTGTAACAATCCAGCATTTTGTAATCCCTCTTAGAGGAAGAAGATTTTTTATTGTAATAGATTTTTATAGTGAATGAAATAGAATTTTTCAGTGTTGAACTCTATCTCCTTTGAGTGAAATTTTAATATTTTCTCTGTGTTGAAGAGGGGATTTTTATTCTCCATTTATTGTTCTGGAATTTTCAATATTCGCGTAACGATCAATAATTTTTAATTATTCTAGTGATTCCACTAATAAAGAGATGGATACCAGGAAACAATTAAAGTCATGAGACCTACGCAGATCTCTATGATCATCGTGTAGGTATCACATTGGAAGTGGAAGTATTAATAAGTCTAGGAGACACCGAGGATATAAAGCTCAAATACTTAAAGCCATTTCCCAAAGGAGAAACATCAACCATATGGTTGAAGATCTTTGTGAGAGCTTCGACTGCCCAGTTTTCTGATTTAGACATGTAAGAGTTCAGAAAATGGCGGTCAGTGTATATATATTTTTCTTTTGTGGAAATCCTTGTGAGCAACTGATGAATGTATGGAATTAATTAGTTATGCTATTGCAAAGGTTATTGCAAGATTGTCTTTGAGTTGTTATTGTGTCATTGAAAAATATAATATGAATAAAAAACGAGAATCTATTGATTAGAAAAAAAATAGAGGAAGTGCTCAAACAAGCCAAGTGGGCAACAGGAAGCCTGCGAAACCATCAAAAAATTAGATCTCCTTTCAGTGGAATCTGCTACAAAAAATGGTTCCCAAATTGACACCTTCCAGGGCAGTCATCAAAACAACCATGGTTTTGACAAACAGTTGAATAATTTATGTAATCCACTCCATCAGAGGCAAATCAGATCTTAGACCTGAAGTTAGGTTCTTGACACGCAAGAGATTTAACTAACATACCACTGTTCTCTTGAGCCCAGTAAGTTATCCAAACAAGAAACTGAATTTAATACACAAATCAAGTATGAGGTTCAGAAAACTCCGGCATTTTCCAAAACTTGCATTTCATAATGAACCAATAAATCTATAGACTGAAATGTTTCGGAAAAATAAATTCTTTACCTTATATTAGATCTCAACTTCCTCTTTCCAGTCAATGTCCTTTGTGACAATTTAAGCATGGATCTCACTTGAACAGGCTCTTCATCACTATCAAACACAATAATATTTGGTACCTCTTTTAAGGCCCCCACTTGAAATCTCTCTTCAGTACTCTTTTGCAATTCACCATGCTTCTCTTATTATGGTTCTAAAGAGGAGGAATACTTTGGTTAGTCTGTATGAATATATTAATCTGTAAGTGCACTGTTTTCATGTTCTCTTTCATATTCATTGTAGAGTTACCGTCCATAGGTTTCAAGGCTCACAACTTTGATGAAGGTTTTCTTGCATTCCAAATTCGTGCCAGCAAATTATCCTTTTCCAGTAAAATTATTTCCTATGCATTTCTGCCTGTCCCCTTGGATGTGTTTTGCATCAGACTAGATAAATCACTGGTTCCACCTTTCTCAAGCACCTTGTTTTCAGCATCATTTGTCTAAATTACTTAAATGGCGTGGAATTTCTACTGAGCATTCATATCCATATGCTGTGCAAGTTGAAAATTTACATTCTCTTTGTACATCTTTCTCTGGCCATCGGTAACAATCTCACAAGAAGGATATTTTTTGGCTGCAATACAGTTTCTCTTGCCAATGAGAGTTTCTTGCTGAGCAACTGTGTTGGTTTTACATAATTCACAAGATGGTCATTTCCTACTTCTCCTTTATGATTTGATGCATTTAGATCCCCACTTGGAGATATTACAACAATTTCATTGATTTGTTTAAGAGGTTCAATCATTTTATTTGATGTCTTCCGAGTCTGTATAAAATAGGTTTGACACTGAAAAATGATCAATTAGCTTAAGAGTAACATTTAATATACTCATTTGCATAATAAGTCAACAAAGAGCATGTGAAAAGAAAACGGAAAAAGCATTTTCGTAACATATAAAAAGGAAAAGGAATTAAAAATCTCTCATTGAAGCTTATCCACAATGACAGGGATTACGACATGTGACTTTCATTCAGTGTCGTCCATGCATGCTAGAAGTTGGAATGTTTCTGAATCTCATACCAGTAGTGCACTGCCTGCCCATAATGTCTCCATTGGAAAAGTGTTCAACTGATGATCCATTTGCATTGCATAATTCTGGGTGCATGATCTTGATTTTTAATTCAAGTTAGATCTATTGTGCTTGTATTATGCACTATGTATTAGAATTTCACAAGTAAAATTAACATAAGTTCATGTTACGAGTATGAAACGAAATGGAAAATGAGAGGCATCTCACTATATCACCCATAAGGCCATTATTAGGATTTGGCTCAGAAAGAAGCAAAGCAATACTTGCCAAGACAATTGCAATGTGCAGGGATGGTTGCCATGCACCTTGAAATTCATAGAAAATAAAACGGGTTGCTTGCTACACATCATAGATCTTTAGTATACATCTAAGGCTTAAGCCAAAAAAATTTACAAAGTCACACAGTAGCTAATGAACTAAGAGTCTAAAATCTCACACTTTGATACCCCATAACAATGGAATTCTTAATACTAGTTTAGATCCATTTTAACTCCAGATCTATCAAGCGCCGAGAAGGATCAAATCTCTCGAGGTGCAAACCTTTTTTTGAGTGCAAAACTTGAGCAAAAGTTTGCACTTCGAGAGATTTGATCTCTCTTGGTGCTTGATAGATCTGAAGTTAAGATGGATCTAGGCTGGTTTCAGTCGTGTGCGTGTGCCGCCAAGGAAAAATGAACATATGATTAATTTTATCAATAATATGTAAATACATTTAATATTAATATAACCATTTTAAATATTTATGGAATTTTGGCTTCTGTGATCCATCGTAAAATTATGAAGAATTTTTTCGGTAATAATCACATACAAATGAACATTGTCGACGCGTTTTGAACCAACCAGTGTGGTTTATCATCTGGACTAGGTGAGAGCTCAGATCCAGACATTGAGTTTAAATAGATGCAGAAATGGCTAAACTAGCCATTAGGTTAACGACTAGTTTGACTATGAAATTTAATAATCACTTGTTCCATTTTAATTGATTTAATTATTTACTAAATTATTAAATAAAATTATAATGGCTAGTTCTATTTAATTAATTTAAAAGTTTAAAAAATATATTTTTAAATCTTTATATTTTATTTTATTTAATTTAGTTAAATAATAATAATAATAATAATAATAATAATAATAATAATTATTTATTTCTTTATTAATTCGTTATTATTTAATTATTTATTACCTATTATATTTTAGTATTTTTATTTATTTAACTAAATGAAAATTTTAGGAATATTGCTTCTGTGATCCATAAATTGTGAAAAAATATATTTCGGTAAAAATCACATCCAAATAAATTTGGTCGACGCGTTTCGAACCAGCCAGTGTGGTTCATCATCAGGACTTGATGAAAAAAATTTGTAATTTGATTGTTCTCCTTTATCTAATAAATAAATAAATAAAATAAAATAAAATAAAAAATAGAAATAAAAATAAATAAATAAATAAAAAATAAAATACGAAATAAAAAATAAGAATAAGAATAAATAAAAATAAATTAATAGATAAATAAATGGATTATATTTTATATAAATATATATAAATAAATAAATACATTCTAGTTTATATATATATATTATTATTATTTTAATTAATTTATTATTATTATTATTATTTTTTAAAAACCATTAAGAATATAGGGCAGGGATCCAACACCTGCTTATATTCCAGCCGTCATCTCTATTGAGATTTACAGGTCTTTTTTCAATTTCTAAGGCCTCTCTTAACTTTCAATGATGGAAATGGTCAATCCTAGCTATGACCTTAGCCTCTTCAATGCATATATGATGGTTAGTCTTTTCCACATGCTCAGCTAAGGCAGACATGCGGGATCTTCCATGCTTAATGTCAGCAACATGTTCACTGATCCTTTGGTTGATAGATCGACCAGTTTCACCAATGTAAGGTGTCCCACAAGAACAAGGAATAATATAGACACCTTTTCCATCTCTAGGGTTAACCGAATCTTTAACCGATTTAAGAGAGCTACGAATCGTGCTAAGGGGCTTGAAAGAAGAAGAAACCTTATGCTTCTTAGCCACATCCAATGCAACAACCAACAATGTGGACACCAACACCAACATGCTCATGGACAAAGGTATGACAAATCCAATGTCCAATGTCATTATTGCAAGAAATATGGGCACTATGCCAATGAATGTAGGAAAAAGCAAAATGACATGAAAAATAAGCAGAATGCTAATGTAGCAAAAGAAGAAAAGAACCCAAGTAATGTGTTGTTAACATTTATTGTAGCACAAGATAGAGAAGATGATGTTTGGTTCTTAGATTCAAGTTGCAGTAATCATATGACTGGAAACATATCAATGTTTGCCAATCTAGATGAAGAAGTTAAATCGGAAGTAACCACAGGAACAGATACTAAGATCTCTGTAAAAGGAAAAGGCAGAGTTAGTATTTGTGCAAGAAATGGTGAGAAAAAAATTGTTCCAGATGTGTATTATGTTCCTAGTTTGAAGTGTAATCGTTTGAGCGTTGGGTAGTTCATAAACAAAGGTTACAATGTAATTTTCAAGGATGATGTGTGCAAAATAAAGGATATGCCTCCAAGCAAGAAAATCATTGCTGAAATACAAATGACCAGCAATAGAATGTTTCCACTCAAGCTCAACACTGACTTGAAGGGAAAAGGGAAGAGTGTAGTAGCTATAACACAAGAAGTCTTTCAGAAGGAAGAGAAAGATGAAAACTAGTTATGGCACTTGAGATTTGGACATCTCAATTTCGGAGGATTAAATTTGCTGCACAGAAAAGGAATGGTAAGAGGTTTACCATTGATTGAGAAGCCTGACAGCCTATGTGAAGGCTGCATCTTGGGAAAAAAAAACAGAGAAAATTTTCCATCAGGGAAAAGCATAAGGGCGAAAGCACCCTTAGAAATCATTCATTTAGATTTATGTGGGCCAATGCAAACTGCATCAGTTTCAGGCAGCAATTACATGCTGACCTTCATTGATGATTTTACAAGGAAAGTGTGGGTTTATTTTTTGAAATATAAGAGTGAAGTCTTTTAGAAATTTTGCCACTTTAAAGCTCTTGTAGAGAAATAGAGTGGGCAATATATCAAAGTTCTCAAAACTGATAGAGGATGAGAATATATCTCAAAGGAATTTCTGCATTTCTGCAGAGAAAACGGCATACAAAAGCAGTTTACCACAAGGTACACACTGCAACAGAATGGAGGTTCTGAAAGAAAGAATCGAACCATAATGGAAATGGTGAGAAGTATGCTAAAGGAAAAACACTTACCAAATGAGTATTGGGAAGAAGCAGCAAATTGTGCTGTGTAAATTTTGAATAGATGCCCAACAAAAGCTATTATGAATAGAGTTCCAGAAGAAGCGTGGAGTGGCAGAAAATAGGGAGTCACCCACATGAGAGTTTTTGGATGTGTGGCATATGCACAAATTCCAGAAAAGTTGAGGAAGAAGTTGGATAGTAAGGGGGAGAAGTGCATCTTCCTTGGATATTGTGAAGATTCCAAAGGATACATATTGTATAACCCATCCACAAAGAAGTTTTTGATAAGCAAAGATGTGTAGTTTATTGAAGAGGAAGCATGGGATGGAAGCATTGAGAAAACAATCAATGTTAAAATATGTTTGTCTCATGATGAGGATGAAGAAAATATGGCTGAAAATAACACTTCATCGGTAGCACAACCTCCACCAACACAAGGATAGCAAGGGACACCTCAAGCAGCATCGAGAACACCCTTGAGAAGAAATGAGAGTGCTTCTCCAAGCACACCACAAGGAGCAGATTCGAGTGCTTCTTCAAGCACTTATACACAAGATGAAAGAGGAACAAGATTCAGAAATATTAATGAGATCTATGAGCAGGAAGCGGCAAATGAAGGTATGAACTCCTTATTTGCTTTGTATTGTCATGTTGATAATCCTATTCATTTTGAAGATGCTATTAAAGATAGAAAATGGATAGAAGCTATGGATGATGAAATTAATGCCATAGAAAAGAACAAAACATGGGAGTTGGTTGATATCCCAGAAGGTAAAGAGGTCATTGGAGTTAAATGGGTCTACAAGACCAAGAGAAATGTTGAAGGAAAAATAGAAAGACACAAGGCCAGACTTGTTGTCAAGGGATATAAGCAGCAGCATGGAAGAGATTATGAGGAAAATTTTTCACCAGTTGCAAGAATAGAGATAGTAAGAGCAGTGCTGTCCATAGCAACAAAAAAAAAATGGAAAGTATATCAGATGGATGTAAAATCAACATTTTTAAATGGAGTTTTAATGGAAGAGGTATATGTTAAACAACCTCTCGGCTATGAGAAGAAAGGCCAAGAACACAAAGTGTGCAGATTGAGGAAATCTCTTTATGGACTGAAGCAAGCACCAAGAGCATGGTACAATAGGATAGATTCCTATCTACTGGAAAATGGGTTTGAAAAATGTGATGGAGAGCCCACATTGTACATCAAAGAAAATTATGGTAAAATGCTCATTGTTGTGTTATATGTTGATGATGTAATATTTACAGGTAATGATGATTACCTTAGTGAGAATTTTAAAACAGTCATGAAAGAAGAATTTGAAATGACTGACATGGGATTATTGAGATACTTCTTAGGAATATAAGTAGAGCAAAATGAAAATGGGATTTTTATCTCACAAGCAAAATATGTTAATGAAGTTCTAGAAAGATTTAATATGCAGGAGTGCAAAGCAGCAATTACTCCCATAGTAATGGGATTGAAGTTGAGTAAATATAACAACAATAAGGATTTTGATCCAAGTTTGTATAAAAGCATAGTTGGCAGCCTCATGTATTTGACTGCAACTGGACCAGATATAATGCATGCTGTTAGTTTGATTTCCAGATTCATGGAGAGGCCAAAATAAGCACATTGATAGGCAGCAAAGAGAATTCCGAGGTATGTTAAAGGAACTAAAAGGTTTGGTATTTTATATACTACTTCAGAAAATTCAGAGTTAATTGGATACACTGACATTGATTGGGCTGGAAGTGTAGATGATCGGAAAAGCACATCCGGTTATGTATTTCATATGGGTTCAGGAGCCATTTCATGGGATTCTAAGAAACAGTCGATTGTAGCATTATCTACAGCAGAGGCAGAGTATGTGGCAGCTACAGCAGCAGCGTGTCAAGCATTTTGGATGAGAAGGATGTTGAGAAGTTTATGCCAAGAACAGGTAAAAGGGACAGTGATTTATTGTGACAATAGCTTAGCTATTGCATTATCAAAGAATTTTGCGTTTCGCAAGAGAACAAAGCACATAGATGCAAAGTTTCACTATATCAGAGAATTGGTGAACAATGGAGAAATTTTTTTACAACATTGTAGAACAGAGGAGCAATTTGCAGATATTTTGACAAAGCCATTGGGGTAGAAGAATTTTGAATATTTAAGAAAATGCTTGGGTATGACTGATAACCCAGTAGCTGACTTTAAGGGTGAGTGTTGAAAATATTAAAGTCACCTGCTCGCCCCGAGCAGGTAGAAACAGAGTACAGGGGCAGCAGCAACAACATCAAAAGGTTGAGTGTGCACAACACTGTGCATTCAAAAAGGAATGGGAAAATCGTAAGGAAGAAATCAATGTTGATGGGCAACAACCGAGTTTGCAGTTGAATTTAATGTATGTGGGCGTAGCTGTGTTTTTCAGAGGATGAATTGAATTTTTTCGTGGTCAAACCACACAACAACATGTTTACAGTGAAAACAGTCATTTCGGGCTTTTAAGCCCTCAACAATCAAAATTGAAGAAAATCTGTTTAAACGGCGAAAGACTTAAAAGTTTTGAATAAGGCATGAAAAAGTGGTCCCCACCACTTAAGCGCTAATCGCAATTTCAAGTTTAAATTAAGTGTCTTGTTGATGTAAAGAATCGTGATGCGATGCAATCTAATCACAATCACAAATCGCAGCAGAAGTGTTTTGAAGTTTAAAGTGTCTTGTTGACATGGAAGTTCTGATGCGATGCGATCATCGCAATCGCAAAGGAACGAAGTACCACATGTGTTCCGAATATATATGAAAGTCACGATGCGATGCGATGTGGTCCCACCACAATCGCAATTGCAATCGCTTGTCACAAGTGTTCTACCATCCGAAAACGTAACCGCCGATTGAATATTTGCGATGCGATCGCAAATCGCAATCGCAATCGCATTCACCAACCATCCGCCATATGTTGTGTTCAAATGAAAGTCCGCGATCCAAAGTGTGTTTCCGCCTTTCACATTTGATTTTCGCCGATGCGATCGGCGATGTCGCTAATTTCACATCGCAATCGCAAAGGTTAGTCTACTTATGTTATCCACTTAAGTCATCCGCTAAGGCCGATGGTGCGATGCGATCCAATCGCAATCGCAACATCGCAAGTTCGTTTGTCAACTGTTCCACATATGTTTTCCGTCGATGCGATCGCCGATTGTAGCAATCTCGCAATCGCAATCACGAAGTCCAATAGTTCATTCCGCCAAGCCGATCGCCAATCGCAATTTCTCAATCACAAGTTTTGTTTTCAGCACATATTTGTATCACCGATCGTCGATTGCCGACTGCGATGTGGACCCCACTTGTACGTTGCGCCTATAATAGTTTTTAAGTTCCGAAAAGGTTTTTCCTTTGTATTTTTAATATTTCTTTGTTTTATGTTTTATAACGCTGCGACATATAAAAGCGTTGTAATGCTTTGTTTTATAAAATGAAAAAGGTAGTTATTATCTTGCTATGTGAGAGCCCGCATGCTATTTTGTAAAACAGAGACAGAGTGTTAGTTCAGCACTGCGTTTGTAACAGTTTGTATGTAATCCCTCTATGAGAGGAAGAAGAAGTTTTTTTTGTAACAGTGTTTATGTTTATGAAATGGAAGAAAGCATTTTCATTCCATCTCTGTTTGCAAGAAATTTTTTGTTTTAATTTCTCTGTGTTTAGAGGAGAGAATTATTCTCTCTGTTTTGTTCTAGAATTCTCAGAAATTCCAACACAATGTCTACACTGAAATCAATGCATCTATTGCAAGCAATCAAATAGGATTAGAAATCACTATATACACTGAAATCAATGCATTTAGTTCAAGAAATAAAATAGGATTACAAATCATCTACATTGAAATCAATGCATCTAGAGCAAGCAATTAAATATAATTAGAAATCAACATCTACGTTGAAATTAATGCATATAGTGTAAGAAATCAAATAGGATTATAAATCACCATATACTATCAAATCAATGCATTTAGTGCAACAAATCAAATAGGATTAGAAATAATTTACATTGAAATCAATGCATCTAGTGCAAGTAATCAAATATCATTAGAAATCAACATCTACACTAAAATCAATGAATCTCATGCAAGAAATATTATGCCCTTTCTCCCCCCTCATATATATCTATATATCCCTCCATCTCTCCTTCTTTGTCTCTTTATCACATCCCGCAAAACACACATGCTCTCTCACTCCATATCTATCAGTATCTTTGTCCCTACCTCATTGTCTCCATGTATCCTTTCTTTCCCTTCATCTTCCATCTATATCTCTATCCCCCTATGTATATCTATATCAACCCCAAAACATACACTCTCTTTCTCCAATCTATCTATCTATCAGCCCCTCCTCCTCTCCCTCTCCCTCCTGATATCCTCTCTCCCTATCTCTCCACCTTTTGTATCTCTCTCTCTCTCTCTCTCTCTCTCTCTCTCTCCAACTCTCACTCTCTATTTCTTTATTCTTGCCTCCCTCTCTCTCCCCCTCCATCTCTCCCTCCTTATCTCCCACTCTCATTTTTTGTATCTTTATCTCACCCCCAAACATACACACTCTCTCCATCTCTCCCTTGTCACTCCCTCTCGCTCTCCACTACTCACTCTCTATGTCTTTCTTCTTCCCTCCCTCTCTTCCCATCCAGCTCCATCTCTCTATCCCTCCCTCTCTCCACCTCCAACTCCATCTCTCTATCCCTCCCCTAAACATACACACTCTCTCTCCATCTCTCCCTTGCCACTCCATCTCTCTCAACTTCTCATTATTTATGCATTTCTTCTTCACCCCCCCTCTCCCCCTCCAAATCTATATCTCTATCCCTCCCTCTCCTCCTCCTCTCAACCTTCCTCTCTCTCCCTTTCTCTCCTACCTCTGTCTCCCTCGCCCCTTCTGTTTCTCTCTCTCTACCCTCCATTCCTCTCTCCTTCTCTCTCTCCCACCTCCATCTTTATGTTTCCATCCCTCTGTTACCCTTCTCTACCTTCAATCCTCTCCCTCTCTATCTCTCTTCATTCCTCCTCTCCCACCTCCCTTAGTTTATCTCCATCTCTCCCTTGTCTATTTCTCCACCTCTATCATATGTTTTCGATCTTCCCTCCCATATATATCGAGTTAATATATATATTGATGATATATTAATATATATTATAATATAACAAATTTAATATTGTATTAATCTAAATTTATTTAATTTAATAATATATTAATATGAATATTAGATTTAACAATAACAATAATAATACTAATAATAATAATAATTTAATATTAATGTTACGGTTAATAATGTTTTTTTTGCATGGTATCAAAAATAATTTGGTCCATGGTATTTGGGCCATAGACTTCATATATAATTAGATGTTGATTTATAATCCTATTTAATATATTTTTATTTATTTACCTTGCCTCTTTATACCTCTTTTATATTCATTTATTTATCATACCTCTTTTATAAATATGGTATTTGGCCCATGGTATTTGTTCCATGGTATTAATAATAATTTGTACCATGGTATTTGGCCCATAGGATTCCCATAAATAAAACCTCTTTTTTGACTTTTTTTGTAATTATAGATGTTTATGAAGTAAATATAAAAAATAATGTTTTATTTATTTACCATACTTCTAGTTTATTTATATTTTTATTTATTTACCATACCTCAAAAGTAAGTATAAAAAGAGGTTTTATTTATTTACCATACCTCTAGTTTATTTTTATCTTTATTTATTTACCATATCTTTTCTTGAGTGTTCGTAAAGCTGTTCATATTTTATATTTATATTGTTTAAATTGATTTTATATTTTAAATTGTTTATTTACATGGTTATATAAGTTATTGTTTAAGTCACATTATTTAGATTTTATTTTTTTAATTTTCTTTATTTTTAATTTTTATTTTTATTTTGGCTTCCGACATACTTACACATAGGGGTAAAGCTCTCCATATCTGAACATGCAACAATTCCATGTTCTTGTCCCTAACTTACACATAGGGGTAAAGCTCTCGATATCTGAACATACAACAATTCCATGTTCTTGTCCCTAAAGATGTATCTTCTTCTTAATACCATTTTCCAGGAAAATTATTTTCACACCAGATTGATATTTTATGTTTTAATGTATTTTATGTTTTTTCCATTAAAAAGGAAATTATTTTCACAACAAATTTATATTTTATGTTTTTTTTTTTCAAATTTTCCCAATACATGTTATTATTATTTTCAATTGGTCAGGCCAGGTTTGATTCGTTCAATTTAACTATGGAGCCATTCTTCGGGTGCAGTGGTGCCGGTGGTTACTAAATTTGAATTCGTTTTTGAAGACGAATTCGATACTGAAAAAATTAGATTATCTAAAATTCAATATCAGAAAAATTTGAGAATACACATCTTATAAAGATTGACATATGATTATGTTTTTTTAAAAAATGAATTTTTTAACATTAAGATACTTTGTTTAATAATTTTCAATACTAATTTTTTTTAGTTATGATCCATAAAAATGAAAGACAAAATGCATCAAATTTATTGGTATTGCAAATAAGAAACATGTAAGTCAAATCTAATAATATGAATAATAAAAACTCAAACCTGAAATATTTATAAAAACTCAAAAACTTCAAGGTAAAGAATAAGATATTGGATATTACAAGTAGATTTCAAGTGATTAGCACATATCAAGAAAATTATATCTCAGTCACTATCCCTTTAGATCCAAATTTATTCAACACTTTAAATCCAAATTTATTCAACAAAAAATGCAGAGATTAATTTTATGGTGAATCACATAAAATAAACCCCAAAATTTAATTCTCAAACCAACCATTACTTGAAAAACTATCATATCTATAAAAACATTTTAATTTTTTTACAAATTTTCAATATATAACTTTTAATACTAAACATACTCATTTTTGTAATACTAACATTCTATATGGAAAAAATATTTTAAACTTTTTACAATTCTATGAAACATTTAATACTAAACATATTAATTTTTGTAACTACAAATTATTAAACATAAAATTTCTAATTTCTATACCAATTTTTAATATATAAATTATTATTTTCATAATCTTTAATATAGAATTTTTGATTTATTAATAAACCAAAACTTATAAACCCCTTCTTCCTTCCGAAATTGGGGATGCGAAATTGGGGATGCCCCAAGTGATAGATGCTTTCGTGTATCTATTTTACCCCAGCTGCTTGCGAATTGATAAGAGGAAACTCAAAAATTGTTTCCGGGGGCGCTGTGTCCTCTGCTAAGTCTGCTTGCTCCTAATCTAAATGGTGGCTCCAAAAATAAAAAGTTGAGAACGAACTATTTGCTCTCTCAACATAAAGCAAACATTTTCAAAAATAAAATGTTGAGAACTAACTATGTGCTCTCTCAACATAAAGAAAATATTTCCAAAAATAAAAAGGTGAGAACTAACTATGTGCTCTCTCAACATAAAGAAAATATTTCTAAAAACATAAAGAAAATATTTCTAAAAATAAAAAGTTGAGAACGAACTATGTGCTCTCTCAACATAAATCAAACGTTTCGCATTAAAATTATCTTATTATTAATCGGACAAATTTGGTAACTATGATTATCAGGAGTAGGATGCTCCAGACAAAAAAAGAAATGCATTTAGAAATCTTTACATTCATTAAAAGTCACATCATATTTTATATAAAGAAAGTATGTTTATTTATGATAAATTTAATGTGATATAATTTTATTAATATTTAATTTTAATTGAAGGTTGTAGAATGATTAGCAACATTGTGTTATAATTTAATAAATTTAACATGTTGTTATATAGTTTAACATGTGTTATTTACACTGATTAAATTTTATTAATATTTAATTTTAATTGAAGGTTGTAGAATGATTAAATATTAATAGAATTTATATTAAATTTTAATTAAGATTTTAGTGTATATATATAATTAAAAAACGAAGGATTAATTTAAATTTTAGGAATTAAAAGAGAAAATAAAAATATTATATTAAAATAGAATATAAAATTTGAAACAATAATAAAATGTGTAGTTGTACCAATTTTACCAAGAAAAATTATATTAATGATCACTTAATTTATATAGGGTGTGATTAGATTTTCAATAATTTAACTATTTTGTGTTATTATTTTTAAGCTAATACTAGTTCCACAATCAGACTTAATATCCACCTAATGAAGGTATGAGTAAAAGAAATATACGATAGAAATAATGAAATTTATATATGGTGCTCTACTAAATCAAAACAATATGGTTAACAACGAATGAGACTGGCACACATCCAACAACAACAAAAGTTGGTAAATAAAATAAGCACACACACCCAGAACCTAAAACAATGAAGGTTTCATAGACAATGACCTAACCAACAACAAATTTTAGGAAAAGAGGAACATATTAAGAGGCATGACGTACTTGTACCTCTAACATGAACATCAGTGCACGATAGGCCCAAGACAATAAGGCCAGAGGTGTAAAAACAAAATTAATATGGAGGGGAGAAGCAAAGCTAGCAACACTGGAGTTTCCAGCCATGGGGCATCCAACTACATGGCCCTCTACTGGAGAAGAGGTAGGAGGTGTTAGAAAATTATATATTACAGAGAAATGGAACACATACAATATGTGGAAACAAAAACATTGAAAACATATAAAACAAGAGAGACACAAATATACGTGGTTCTCCCAATTTGGGCTACATCCACCCCTAAAAACAAGTACTTCCTTTATATTATCCAGCAAGATGAAGAGACATAACCTACAGTAGACCCTTTGTAATATCCTCTACTCTCTCTCAGAGTCCCCCTTTCTATTTTTTTTTCATAATACACATACTATACACAACCGCAATACAATACCCTCATACAAAACGAGGGGTTTCCTTCTAGGGAAAAAAACGCTAAATTAAACATAATTTCTTTTGTTGGATCATCTGCCTAATGAATGACCTAGATTGACTATGAAATTACAATAGTTTACAAGGCAATTTTACATATGTTTTTATCTTTGAGGGCACTGCCCTCAAAACCCCCCACCATGGGGGGCTTTTGAAAGGTAGTCGCCCCCCCCCCCCCCTCCCTAGATCCCCCTGGCAATGATTAAACGATGAGCGTTGTTGCCACCTCGTTAAGAACAGGGGTCCAACGCAGAGATACATCTAAATAAAGAAGATAATCAGGCTCCAGACTGAGCAAGAGGTGATTAGAAGAGGCATTGAAACCGAGGGAGTTGGAGATATGGATAATTGAGGAGCATGAGTAGTAGTGGAAGTTGCAGGAGTTGGAGTTGAAGTGGAAGATGGTGTAGAAAGTGGTGTAGGGGTGGGTGTTAGTGCTACTCCAAAATTCAAAATGGGAAACAAAACCCCACTAACGATATAAAAACAAGGGTTGGTCATCCAACGGAGTGCTCACTATAGTACTCTTGGAAAGTCTAGTATTGAGTGTGATGGTATCACCAACAGAGGACACTAATAATGCATAAAAACTATCAACAAATCACTGGTCATGATCTGATATTGTTTCTAAAACAAGCACTCACATGAGGGTTTTTTAAATTTGGCTAGGGCTGTTGTATCATAATTTAAGGCGGTTAATTTGTTTTGTATATTCCATGTGACCCACAATGTTGATCTGTTGTATTGGGGTTTCAATCCCTTGGCTGAGGTATACCTTGACAGATATATTATTAATTCTTAATGCATCTTCTTTTGAGACTAAGAAAGAACAACATGTTACTATTTTGGTTGGAGCAAAATAGTAATGGCTCATTGTTTTTCCTTCTTGATTAAGTCTGTGTTTTGTCTGCAATTTGTTGTAAAGAAAGGAGGTTTAAATTTTTGGAAATATTGTGCTTTAAGTTTAATTTCTCGGTCTTCATGAATTTTGTTTCCCTAATAGCAATATCTACCACGAAGAAATTCTTTGTCTTCTTGATTGAAATACCACATTATCTAGCTAATTCTCCCCATGTAAGATGAGGTCTGGATTTCTCGGACCCTAGTTTGCTTATGCTTAAAGAATGCGGCCAAGGACTACTAATCGACACTCATGTTGGTTTCCTAGAGCTAAACCCCATTATGTAAAGGTTATAATTTCTTCCTCTGTACCCTATTACTAGCAGTAATTACAGATTTCTACCCCCTGCGTCTGGCCTACTAATAAACACCTTGAATGAAAGTTATATGTATATTTATTACTGTAGCAACAATTCTTGGCCAACTTTGTGTTTACTCTCTCTTTATATTTATACTTGTCATCCCCTATTCTCATGTTAAAAAAAAATTAGTGGAACTAAGTATTTTCACAAGAACAGTTTCACCCCCTTCCAATACATATTTACTACTCAAGTTATAATATATTTTCCAAGAAATGGTATAAATAACTTAACAATACTAGTATCACCTATAAAAACTGAGTTCAATAACCATTCCACATTCTATGAATTAAATCATACTACTTAGATTTACTTCTATTGTCCAAAAACATAATACATAACTCAGAATATATTATTATTGTAGGTTTTAACCATGTACATAATTATCTGCAAACAAAATCTTAAAACCAAAAATAAATAATAGCGAGAGAATAAAACATAAAACATATATACAAATAGATTTTCCCTCGGATCCCAAAACTGGGACTACCAGTTTGATTTTTCCTTATATTCCTTTCAATGTTATAATACATATATATACATTTTGACGCATTCATAAACCCCAATCCATTAATCCTGCATTAGAACATAACTGTAGTTCCCTTGACCATATCTACAAAATACTATGGGTGGAAAACCATCATGCCAAAAACCATGTGTAAACCCATTCACAAAACCATAGGTAGGTCTTCCCACGTAATATAGGGTCCAAAATATTTTTCCTAGGGCGTTGCCCCAGACCCTGTGTAGGGGGCTACCAGCCCTCTGCAAACCCCCTAACAGGGGGGGTTGCACTGCCCCTGTGATCCCCCTGTTGTGCTCGACGTAAGAAAATGGGGGTTGCACATCCCCCTCTCACCCCCCTCTTCCCCCATTAGAGCTAGTCATGGAAATAATATAAAACAAACCCAAAATTCTCCCACTTGTTGTTTTATTTCCACAGGGGGCCACATGAGAGCTTAGTCATTGATCCAACCCTATAATGCTCATTTTTTCTCTACACCAAGAGAAATTATTGGTGCTCACAAACTTCGTCAATGTATCTGCAACATTCTTCTAAGTGTCCACCTTTACCAACAACACATTTTTATCCTCAACCATATCTCACACAAAGTGATACTGAAAATAAATGTGCTTTGTCTTTGGATGATAAGCAAGGTTCTTAGCAAAGAAAATTTCACTTTTTCTATCACAGTCTATCCTTATAGCTCGCTGCACCAACCCCATACTTGAATGCAATCTCTATAACCAACCTACTTCCCTACTTGCATGAGTGGTTGGCATGTATTCAACCTTTGTAGTTGAAAGAGCCACTATAGCCTGTCTTTTGCTCATCCAACTGACTGCTCAAAATAGGTTAAACACATACCACCTTGTATATCTTCTCTAATCTAGATCACCATACTAGTTTGCATCAACAAACCCATGAATATCCAAAAATTTGTCCAATCCTAGTCTTCCTTGGTAGCATAAACCCTAATAAAATAACAAAAATCCCGCTTCACTGTTGTCCAATGATCCTTCCCTCTTTTTGACATAAATCTTCTCAATACTCCCACTGCATGTGCAATGTATGGTCTAGTACATACCATTGCATACATTAGGCTACACAATACACTTGCATATGGAACATGGGACATGTCCTCTTCTTCTTCTTGTGCCTTGGGACACTATTCAGTAGATAACTTTACACCTACAGGAATAGGAACCTTCACCGGTTTACTATCCTGCATATTGAACCTCTGCAATATTTTCTCGATATAATTCCTTTGGTTTAACGATAGCTTCCTCTTTTCCCAATCTTTTTTAATTTCCATTCCTAAAATATAGTTTGTAGCACCAAGATCCTTCATGTCAAATTTTGAGGACAATTGGGTCTTCAAATCCTTGATAGTTTCATTTTCATTTCCAATCATCAACATATCATCCACATACAAGTGAAAATAAATACCATGGTCACCAATTAATTTAAAATACACACAATGATCTTTTTTTCTTCTGGTGAAGCCAATTCCCCGTATATATTTATAAAATTTCTAATACCACATCCTTGGTGATTGTTTTAAACCATATAGAGAATTTTTTAACTTGCATACCATTTCTTGCTTACCCTTCACCAAATATTCTGCAGGTTGCATCATGTAGATCTCTTCTTCCCGGTCCCCATGAAGAAATGACGTCTTCAAATCCATCTATTCTACCTCAAAATCAAATGTAGCAGCAACAGATACAAGTAATCTAATAAGAGTTAACTTGGCAACAAGAGAAAAAATATCACCAAAATCAATTCCTGGCACCTAGGAATAACCCTTTGCTACTAACCAAACTTTTTATTTCTCCACCTTACCTTATGCATTCATCTTCTTCTTAAACACCCCTTTTTCTTCCAATGGGTTTCCTTCCAGTCAGAAACTCCACCAAATCCCAAGCCTAATTTTTGTGAAAGGACGCCATTTCATCAACCATGGCCTCCTTCTAGAGTTTTCCATCCTCTGAATTGACTACCTCCCTGATAGTTCCAGGATCATCATCAGTGTTAGATAAAGAAATATTTGAACACAAAGAACATAGACTATACCTTTTTGGTTGCCTTATTTCTTGAAGTAATCTTCTCAAAGATGGAGTTTGTGGCTATTCCTCTTCAGAATATTTTTCTGTTGTCGAGTCTGATTCTTCCTACTTTAGCTCAAACTATATCTTCTCAGGTTCCTTTTGTAAGGCTTCATGTTTAACAACATATTTCATCTCAATAAACACCACATATCGGCTATACACATCCTTCCTTGTTTCTGGGTTCCAAATCTTATAGCCTTTTAAACCATTCTTATATCCAATAGAGATGCACCCCTTAGTTTTATTATCCAACTTGGTTCTTTTCACCTTTGGAACATGTACATATTCATTACATCCAAATACCCTAAGATGTGAAAGAGAGAGTTTCTTACTAGTCCATACCTCATGTGGAGTCTAATCTTCCAACGTTGATGAAGGTGATATGTTAACTAGGTAACATGTAGTCTCAAGTGCCTTTGCCCAAAATTCTTGTCCTAACTCAAGACCACTCAACATGCTTCTTTCCTTTTCCATCAATGTCCCTTTCATTCTTTTCGCGAGTCTTTTTTTTTAAGGTGTGTATGGAGTATTCTTCTTCTGTGCTATACCACACTTCTTACATAACTCTTCAACTTACTTCTTGAAGAACTCTCCACCATTATATGTCCTCAACATATTTATCTTCTTCTCTGTTTGGTTTTCCACCAGATTCTTAAATTCTTTAAACTTGTGAAAAACTTCATATTTATTCCTGAGGAAATATATCCATGTGTTCCTCGAGAAGTCATCTATAAATGACACGAAGTACACAAAATTACCTAGTGATGGAACTGACACAAGTCCAAGCACATCACTATGCACAAGCTCTAATTTCTTGTTCACCCTCTTAGCACTAGAGGGGAGACTCACATGATTATGCTTCCCATATACACAATGTTCACAGAAATCGAGATCCAGAGAGAAATTAGGAATACCTTCTACCATACCATTACCATGTAGTATTTGAAGGCCCTTCTCTCCAATATGTCCAAGCCTTTGATGCCATAACATGGTATTTTCTCCAGGGACCACTGGGCTTTTTGCTCCACTTTCAAGAACCACAAAATTGTTGCACCCATCAATGACAATGCTACCCAGAAGCTTGTACAGAGTTCCAATCCAAACTCCTCGCATCAATACCACTACTCCCTAAACTAACTTGTAGGTATCCTTATCAAACACTTTTTTACACCTACATCATCCTTCCTGCTTACATAAATCAGATTTCTAGCGAATGCAAGAATATGCAAAACACCAAGATGTGTTCTAATCCTTCCACCTTGCAACTTCATCTTTAATTTTCCACATCCATTGATTCTGGCCTTCCCGTCATCCCTTAGGAAGACATCAACACCATTATATTTCTCATACTCATAGAACCATTCCTTATTTGGAGTGAAGTGAAAGGATGCACCTGAGTCAATCAACCATGCCTCACTATATACATGTGTACTTGAAGAAGAAGCCAAGTACACATCCCCACCTTCATCTGAGGTGGTTTTCACCTCTACAGAGGGAGCACCATCAGATCCATTTCCTTTCTTAGGAGCTTTAGATCTACAATCATTTTTGAAGTGCCCTTCCTTTCCACATTTCCAACACACCTTTACATGCTTTCTTGGAGATTTAAATCTCCCTATATATTATATCTCCCACTCGAGAACTTACTTTTGTTTATGTTATGGGACTATCCTCGTACAGACAAGGCATCTCCCTTCTGGCCCTCCATATTTTTCTGCCTCATTTCCTCTGACCGTAAGGCTAAGAAAATTTCATCAAACTTCAAGGTAGTTGTATTGCTACCTTTTGCAACAACCAAAATATCCCACGAATCTGATAGAGAGCGCAAAAAACTGATTCACTTATCTTCATATTATATTTTAGAATCAATAGATAAGAACTGACTTAACTTAGTATTGAAGGCATTCAAATGCTCTATCATTGAGTCTCCTTCCTTCATCCTCAGGTTATACAACTTTTTTCGTAGGAACAATTTGTTCACGAGAGACCTAGATTGATACAAAGTCCATAACTTGTCCCACAAATCCTTTTCTGTAGGTTCCCTAGATACATTCAACAATATCGAATTTGAGATACACAACAATATTGTGCTTTTTTCTTTCCGATCCAATTTTACCCAGTCTTCATCTGGCATTGCATGGCTGGGAAGTTGATTTTAGGGTTACAATTTTAAACATATGAGGTTCTTTCTTTATGTTAAAATGGAATTATTTTGGCCTCTTGTAATAGATTTGACAAGAATATTAGTCATCTACAGGTCTTTGGGGACCTAGTACTAGCAATTAATTGGATGAATGCATGGGTTCAGAATCATAAAATTCCTTATCTCCCTTACCTGCTCAATTGAAAGAGCTCTCTAAGCAGTTTGAGATTATGAGAATCTCTTAATTGTTTAAAGAACTTAATAGGAAAAAAATTACTCTATCAAAGGAATGACTTTAGCTACATGAGAACTAAGTTCTGGAGAAGGAATACCTTGGTGGTCATTTAGTGACCTCGAGGCAGTTGGTCTAAACATTACACCAGGATCCACTTGTGGTTAATTATTTATTGGCTATGGAAATTGGAATTGGAAAGAGGCCAAAGTAAATAAATGGAAAATGAAATAAATTCCACTTTAGCAAGTGGGGAAGATAAATAGACAAGAAAGGGATAAAAAGAGTAAAAGAATATGCATGCAAGGGAGAATGAAGGAAAATCTAGAGCAAAAGGAGAGAGATAAAGTTATAGTATTCTCTTAGAGGAAAAGAGAGGGAACACTACAAAAATAGAACAGAGATAGCACAAAAAACTTGGAAATAAGCAAGCAACAAACAAGCAAAGAAAGGAGATCAAGAGGAATCTAGGTGGTAGCCAAGAAGAAGACTGTAAAAAGAATAAAATAACAAAGAAAAGAGCAACCAATAGGAGTAATTTTGTAGGTAACAATGCACATGTTGATTATATTATTGGTTTTTAGATGTATTGTTCATGGATTGTTATTTTTTTGCTTGGATTGACAATCATGTACATCCTGGCCTTATGCCATTTCCTGGATAGTTATGATGTAGTGGGTTCCCTTTTGTTTGAGCTTTGGATTTCTTGTATATTTTTGATCCAATTGAGGTGGTATTAAGAAAATCCTAAGGGTTGGGGGTGGAGATGGTTTTCTTCGGGTAAGCCCTTGATAGGTGAGTGGAAACAAGAAAAATCCTTTGGGTATAGTGAAGAAATTATGAGGAATCAATGTTTGTATTGGTTTTGGTGATTTTCGGACCTCTTATTGGGTGAAATGATTGTGGCTTGAGGGTGGAGGTGGTTTTCCTCTAGATTCATTGCTTGGTTATGTTTTGGTCTAGCCCATGTAATCCCACATTCAAGCTTGGAATAGGGGTGATTGGGAAGAATGAAAGAATTGGTTTAGCCCAATCTATGGTCGGGTGGAACGTGTAAGTCCCTGACTTGGTTGGTACTACGGATATGTTAATATGTGATTTTCTTTAATTAATATCTATGAGCACAAGTTTTGTTTAATCTATTAGAAATGTGTTTGGTTTGTCATGGATTCATTACTAGCTAAATACATGTTATATGCATGGTGTATTTTTTTGTTATATTAAGCTCTCTTGTTATTGATCTGTTTCCTGGTTTGACAGGATCTTGGTTAATTTATATAGATGCATGAGCTAATATGTGTTTTTTGCAACTATTATGAGAGGGAAACAAGCCTTCTTTATGAACATGTGATGAAACTAACATAAACAATGAATAAAATATGCATTCGTGACCTGCAAGTACCTTGATCACAAAAATGTTTATAAAATTCAATAACTTGTACCGGGAAAGCTTGAGGAAGATAAAATCTTAGAAACAAAGCATGAAGAATCAAGAACCTTGTTTTCATCTTAGGGGAAAATGTAGATGTAGGAAGGGAGGGAACCCTTGCTCTCTCTGGAGGGAAAAGGTAAATGTTAGTGTTTGATTTTTGTTAAAACAATCTCAGTCTTTGCCTCTCATTCCATGGAAGGGACTGGGCTATTTCAAGTGTATAATTTGTATTATTATATCACCATATTTTATGGAAAGTTTTATGAAAATGGTCATTTTTTAGTAATTTTTTTTTATTGTATTCTATAAGAAAAATAGAGTGCTATTTAATTCATTAATGCTATTTAAGGAAAATTAAATTATTTGAAATGATTGATTGGCAAGCCATTAAGGGGTGGACTTTCACTATTTCAAGATACTTTTGTTTATTTCTTATTTAAATTATTTCCTTGGGTATAAGGAAAACAATCTTTTAGTCAATCAGAAACAATTTTAAATCTTATTATATTATGACCAAATTCAATTATTTATTGCCAAAAAAATTTCTCAACGAGGTTTCAATATGGTTCTTCTTAATTTCAATTCAATTTATCTGTTTTAAAGACAACCCACACTATCACCAAATTCTATTCTTTAGTGCCAAAACATATTCTCATTGAGGTTTCAATAAGGGTCTGCTTAATGTCAATTCAATTTATCTATTTTAAAGACAACCCACACTATCAAGATTTAAATGGAGCTTGAGGTATATTTTTTAAAAATAGAAAACAATATCCATTTCAATTTCATACCTATGAAGCATTAGAAAGGTATCAAAAATAAATTAGGATGTCAATTAGGTTTTACTTGGGTGGTTAAAAGGAGTTGTTATTGTCATTGTCTAAGCTCAATCTTACTTGTGATGTGTTTATTCCTTATGTAGGGTTTGAATTATATTTTGGATTTCCAACTCAACCTTTTGAATTCCTCCATTATACCATGACGCGTTTCCATTTAGTTCTTCATCCAAATCATTCTTATGTTATTATTAATTTTATGTTAAGCAAAGTATGTATTGTGTTGGTTACATCTTGGGATAAAAAATATGGTATTATGGGTGTATTTATTATATGGTGAATAAGATATTATATGTGTTGTGTATGGAAATAATTTTGTTTCTTACACTTCTTAGTATGTCAAACTATGTTTGTTTGTTCTTATTTGTTGTAGCAATGTATTTAGACACCACCTCTATTGCAGAATACAAGATTTCTAATATATGAAATCCCCTGATTCTCAAACATGGTATTAAAGCTAATGGTTTGAGATGTAGCATGTTGCCTACAAGTCTTATGCAAGTTGTAGATTCTCTTAAAAAGTCATATTTTTTTAGTGGATTGGTTCGAGGTTTCTAATTTCAAACTAAATCTAGGATCAAATCAGTGGGTCAACATTATGAGTTTCAAGCTAGATCTTATAAATTTTAATGGAAATATGGAATTTAGGCACAAGATATGGGAACATTTTTGAAGAGTGAAGAGTTATAGGACTTTACGAAAATGGTGGTTCTTATCCAAGGGATAACTCAAAAAAAAATTTCATCAACAGGAAGAAGGATGAGGCTCTAGGAGTCATAATGTTGAAGAATGTAACTAGGTTCAGTCTTCATTATTAATGTATTTGTAAAAGTAACTTATTATTATTATTAAATGTCTTATTAAAGCCTTGGTTTCATGAGTGGGCCAAATTTAGATTAAGGTCCCAATTCTGGACTTTTAGGTTAGTTGTTAGAAATTTAAATTAATCCATTTTTTGGGATTTTAAATCATGTAACATTAGGTTATCAAAATGTTCCTCCATCAAATCATCTTCTTTAAGGTCACCGTCCTCGAAATATAATTCAAATACAACCCTCAAGTCAAGTGATACAAGTCATCAAAGTTTCCTCCTTAAGTCGGCCTCAATCATTCTTCAAGTCGGCTCAAATCAAGACACAATACTTCACACTATCATGTCAGCACAATAACTATGGCAAACAACTATATATACAGGGGTATAGTTTTTCATTTCTACCACATAATGTTGGACATCTATGAATTTTCGGACCACAAATACATTTTGGATCATGATCACAGGTTCGGTGTTGGAGGATAAGGTCTTGAAAATATTACATAATTCAGGTAACCATCTATGCTATGATTCGGGTAACTTCCATGATATGATTTTGCAAAAAAACAGTGCCTCAGTGTCAACACAGATCTACCACATAATAAATGCTATGTTATGATACTTACTGCTACGAATATGCTCGGTGATCTCAGTTATGATGCTCAGTGCTATGATGATGCTCGATGATCTCAGTAATGATTCTCAATGCTATGTTGCTATCTCAAACTCGATCAAGGTAATGAGGATGGATTTAGGTCCAAGAAAAGGAGATCTTGGTGCTAACATAGTGAAGGGATGACTGGATGGAGGAAGTCTATAGTCTAAAGGTTTTGGTTGTCTCATCTTAAATCTATTGAAGGAATAATTTTGATTGGGTTTTCCCCAAAAAGTGGGGTTTTTCCCTGACATGTGACTACATCTTGTGTCTTCTTCTATTTGTTCATTGGAACTACTCTTGATGATAAGAAAAGATAAATTGAAAGAAGAAATAATAATAACAAAACATCACAAGATAATTCCATGATAAGAGAAATTGTTTAACTACCATCTCAACTTCTCTAACACATAACAACCTCCATCTCAAGGTGGATTCAAGTTCATGTTATCCATATCAACTACTCATATAATCCATACTCTTTAGTGTATCGAAGAGCTAGAAATTGATGCTTATTTTCCCCTAAGAACCTACAAACCCTATATTCTCCTTGCAAACCTTAGCCTCTATAACGAAAGCAACAAAGTTCCTACATAATTTACGACATCATGAATTTGAGAATTCCAACAATTCAATGACACTCCAAACAATTTTTAGAAAAAAAATGCCTAGATCAAGAGACTCCATGTGTGGCACTGATCACCATGGTGTCACTCTCTAGTAAATATTTTTTGGAGGACTCACCAATATAATTTATTTTGATCACCCTTTACAAGTTTCTCTCAAGGCATTGATTATGTTTGGCTATATCTTACACAATATTTATAGTGGCCCCGTGGTTCCATGGCACACACCTAAAAAACTTCATCCATAGAGGAAAAAAGGTAAATGGTCTAGTCCCTCTCATAGTACATTAGCACTCTCACCTAGTAACTCAACACACCATAGACCAACATCCCTTCCCTCAATGTGCAAGTTGGCCATTATTTAGAGAATATTAGGAGTTGGAGGGTAAGCATGACGAGGGTGTGTTTTTCTCAAGACCCGTCTCTCATAAGGATACGAAATTTAATAAGAAATAAAATCAGAATATTGACCACTCACTTCTTACCATTCCCACACCATAAAAAAACCCCTAAAAATGTCATTCTTAAAATATCTTGTGTAGTTTCGTAATGTCATTCAAGTAGAATATAGAAATTACTTATGTCAGTAATACTGTAATCATTTTTTTATTATCTTAAATGAGTTTTTTATAGACACACACCCCATCAAACATAGATCATCAAGTCAAAGTGAATGGAAATGAATGAATAAGAGGGTATTTCGGTGAGTGTCAGCGAGTGTCAAGTGTGTGAAGGGGGGAGTGACAATGCTAGTGAATGCTAGGGCATGTCAAGAAAGTGTCAAGGTGTGCTAACATGTGCCAGATAGTGCCAAGGCGTGCCAATGGGTGCCAGACATGCCAAGACATGCCATGTGTTAAGGCATGACAAGATGTGAGAGGTGTTAATGCATGTCAAGGAGTGTTAGGTGAAAAAATAGAACACTGAATTAAAATGAAAATAAATGAACACATATGAGGGTTAATAATTCAGGACCTTACCTTTTCAAGAGGGGTATGTTAGACATACCAACCCTAGTGCCAATACATGCCAAGGGCCAAGTGCTAGTGTGTCTTAAGTTCCAAATCATCCTCTATTACTTCTCTCTTAATTGTGAGTAATTGATCTCAAATAAATTTTATCTTAAACCATGCCAAGAAATTCTAGGGCATCCAAATGCATGGCAATAATTTTCAAGTGCTAAAAAGTGCCAAGAGCCAATATGTTCTAGGTAGTTGTAGGGCATGCTATGGAATTACAGGTTTTCTAAGGAGTGAGTGACAAGATATGCTAGATAGTTCTAAGGCATGCTAGAGTGTTAGGGAAGCATACCAAGATGTTACAAGTTCCAATGTGTGTTGAGTGTTAGCAAGTTCGAGGGAAACACAAGGGAGAACTATGTCGAAATGTATGGAAATGAATGAATACGAGTGTGTGACAGGGAGTGTCAGTGAGTTCCATGTGTGCTAAGGATGGAATGACATGGTATGCTAGGAAGCACTAAGTCATGCTAATGTGCCAGAGTGGCATGCGTCCAAGATGTGCCAGGTGTTAGGGTGTGCCAACACATGCTAGGAAGTGTTAAGGAGTCCTACGGACAGACAAGGGAGCACTAAGTGAAAATAATGCATGCAAATGAACGATTAAGAGAATGTGATAGGAAGTGTCATTGAGTTATAAGTGTGATAATAAGGGAGTGAAAATGTATGTTACGAAGTTCTAAGGTGTGCTAGAGGCCAGGGAAACATGCCAAGATGTTCCAGGTGCTAGGGTGTGTCAATGCATGTCAGGGAGTGTTATGGAGTACTACGAAAAACAAGGGAGCACTAATTTCAAATGCATGTAAATGAATGAATAAGAGTGTGTTATAGGTATTGTTAGTGAATTCTAGGCATGCTAAGGAGGGAGTGACAAGGTATGTTAGGTAGTTCCAAGGAATGATAGAGTGCGAGGGTGACATGCCAAGATGTGCCAAGTGCCAGGGTGTGCCAGTGTGTGGCATTGAATGTTAGGGAGTGCCAAGAAAACACAAGGGATTAATATTTCAAAGTGCATGGAAATTAATGGATAAGAGTGTGTGATAGGGAGTGTCAGCGAGTTCCAAGTGTGCTAAGGACAGAGTGACAAGGTTATATGCTAGGCAATGCCAAGGCATGCTAGAGTGCCAGGGCATGTCAGGGAATGGTAAGGTGTGTTAGGGAGTTACAAATCATGCCAAGGAATGTAGGGGATGATAAAATGTGCCACATAGTTCCAAGGGATTGTTAGACATTCCAGGTATTATGGCATGTCAAGATGTAAACTATGTTGCTTAGTTGTTTTATGTCCACAGTTGGACATGAGCCTTGACTTGGTAACTTGTTAAGTGGGATGAGTTAGGATTAGAAATGAGTAGTGTAATATGAGTTATAAGCCATTTTTAGGTGAATAAGGCATAGTATAGTTGTATTAAATGAAACTTGGTCAAGTTGTTTTAGTCGAGGTAGGACTTGGTTGGGTTCCCAAATCTAAAAAAAATAAGGGTAGTTATGAGGACATGATAGTGAAGGAGTGACATGGTGTTCTAATGAATGAAAATGTGTGATCACACATTCCAGATAGTTTCAATGCATGCCGAGGAGTGTTGGGGAGTTTCAGGTCATCAAAAGGGATAACTAGTTCAAAGTGCATGGAAACGAATGAATAAGAGTGTCTGTGAGGGAGTGTCAGTGAATTCCAGGTGTCCCATGGAAGAAGTTTGTTAGGATAATTTCATAATAAGAATTGCAGGAGGAAAGCCTATGATTGTGATAAGGGGATGGAAAAATCAGTTTTAGACAAAGGGAGACTTTGGGCTAGACACAACACTATTTTTTCAATGACTTAGTTGGGTTCCCAAGTCACAAAAAAATTAATCTTATTTATGAGGGCATGAAAACTAGGGGGTGAAAAGGTGTGCAAGGAATCATAGGAAGTGATAACACATGCTAGAAATTTCCAAGGCGTGTTAGGCATTCTAATATGTGATAGGTGCTAGGGTGTGGCACTAACGCATGCTAGGGAATGTCAGGGAAATAGAAGGGGGGACTAGTTTCAATTGCATGGAAATGAATGAATAAGAGTGTCTAGTAGGGAATGTTAAAAAATTATAAGTGTGCTATGGAGGGAGTGAGAAGGTATGATAGGTAGTTCCAAGGCATGAAAAAGTGCTAAAAAAGAATGACAAGATGTTCCAAGTTCGAGGGTGTGCCAATGTGTGCCAAGGAGTCTTAGGGAGTGCTAGAGAAACCCAAGGGAGAATTATGTCATAATGCATGGAATGACTGAATTCGAGTGAGTGACAGGGAGTGTCAATGAGTTCCAAGTGTGCTAAGGAGGAGAGATAAGGCATGCTTGGTAGTGCTAAGGAATGCTAGAGTGCTAGGGTGATATGCGGCCAAGGTGCCAATGAGTGCAAGGAAGTGTTAACTGGGAGTGCTAGGGAAACACAAGGGACCACTACGTCAAAAGGCATGGAAATGAACAAATAAGATTTTTTGATTGGAAGTGTCATTGAATTTTAGGTGTGCTTAGGAGGGAGTGGCAAGGTATGCTACGGAATGTTAAGGCATGCTAGACGCCAAGGCGACATGCCAATATTTTCTTGGTGCTAGGGTGTACCAACACATGCTAATGGGTGTTAATGAATTTTATGGAAACACAAGAGAGAACTAGTTAAAAATACATGGAAATTAATGAATAGGAGTTTTTGATTGGGAGTGTCAATGAGATCTAGGTGTGTTAAGGACATAGTGACAAGGTATGCTATGTAGTGCTAAGGAATGCTAGAGTGCTAGGGAAGCATGGAAATATGTGTGAGGTGTTAGGGTGTGCCAATACGCTCTAGGGAGTGTTAGGGAGTGTTAGGGAAACACAAGGAAGCACTAGATAAAAATGCATGGAAATGAATGAATAGGAGTGTGTGACAAGGAGTGACAAGGTTTAATGCTAGGCAGTGCCAAGGTATGCTAAAATACCAAGGAATGTCATGAAGGGCTAGGGTTTTTTAGGGAGTGAAAAAGAATGCCAAGGAATGTAGGGGATGTAAATTGTGTTGCTTAGTTGTTTTACGACCACAGTTGGATGTGATGAGCCTTGTCTTGGTAACTTGTTAATTGGGATGAGTTGAGATTGTACATGAGTAACCTAAGATGAGTTGTAGGTTGTTATTAAGTGAACAAGGCATATATTGAATTTCCACGACACATGATAATCTGGGTTTGGTCTTATAATCCTTGATGAAAACACACTCAAGTGCTACAACACATCTAATTTTCACAAAGAAATATACAGACATAAGGGAATCAACTAGTGCACATGACAATTTAAAAAATTTTCAAACTGTTCTTCGTTAAATTACAATCTATAATAGAATAGGCTAGAGCTCTCGTACTAGGGATCATGGCCCTTTACAATCACACTGATACAAATAATACAACTAGGGCTTAGTGTTAGTCCTTTGAAAACCAATCTACCTTGAATAAGACAACCTTTGACCCACTTTTTGATGGTGGACACACATAGCCCGTTCAATCCACATGCCTTGAACACATCTGGTAGGTCCTCTTACCTCCCATTATGCCACTCCTCAGTCTACCTCTATAAATGAACTCAACTACTTTAGGTTACTGAACTCAGAAAAAAACACTTTTCCATATATCTAACTCTTTTTTCCTTTAAGGTATACAACACTTAGGGTTTTTGATGAGTTGTTCACAACTCCTTTTGTGAACAACTCTTTGGTCTGCCCACTTTTTCCATACTACTGCTCCAAGATTACAAGTCTAGGGCTATGGAGGTTTCCCTTCTTCTCACTGACTCAATCCTCTACAATACACTTAAATAGAGCTAGGTGGCTAGCCCACTTAACTGCTACTTTAGTCATTAAAATTCTGCACGTCATTATGCCCAATACCAGTCTTGTTTTCCTACATAATTACTAGACTTAGGGCTCTTCTTTGATAGTCACCTAACAACCCTCCAACTCTACTTAGACTACCATCAATTTTCCCAACCACAGTAAATTATTTTACTTATCTAGTGCCCACAACACTACCCTCATTTAGGGCTCTTCAAATATGCCACGTAATAGTGATTTGGGTCGTCTTAAAATCACTAGTTTTGTGTACCAATTTATTTGTTGTCCAATCTATGAACAAATCTGAACTACTCCTCTTATCATCCTTATAAGAAAATTTAGATCACTAACCTAGGGTCACAAATCATCCACTAACAGTCCATTGAATAATTGTTTATAGGATGCTTCAGATCTCTGTCCAAAACTCTATGGACACTCCACCAAAATCAACTCCTCTTCATGTCAATCCATTCTTCATATGGTACATTTCTTGTCATTAGGAGAATTTTGAGGTCTAAAATGGGCCTCCTAAGGAAATTATAAAATAATAGTGGAAATAATGTAATAATATTAGATTACATCATCAAATTTTAGAGGGAAAAAAGGAAAAACTACTTTTTCAACTTGAATTTTCAACTTATCTCCCTATGAGTTAACTCTAATTTCGAGTGGGAACACTCATTGGATGCAAAATTTGATTCCTCATCCAAGGAGTACCCATGTTGCATAATTTTGATGGAATCTTCTACACGAAAAATGAGAAATACATGAAAAACATGATTGCAATCATGTTTTTCATGTATTTCCCATTTTTTTCGTCACAGGGTCTATTGAAACTATGCAACATGGATGCTCCTTGGATGAGGAATTAAATTTTGCATCCAACGAGTACTCCTGCTCAAAATTTGAGTAAAACCTTAGCAAGATAAGTTGAAAATACAAGTTGAAAAAGTAGTTTTATTCTTTTATTATTTTTTAATATTTTACTTTTTTACCCCAAAAATGGTGAATCATCCCCCATGGTTGGCATCATCATCTTGAGTCCTATTGGTTCTTATAAATTTTATTTTGGTTGTACATTTTTCTTAAGATGCCCGTTTTAGACCTTAAAAGTTCTCTAATGGCTTAGTCTTATACTCAAGTTCCACCTTTCTTTGTATTTTCTATCTCCACACATATTTCTACAAGCCATCTTCCAAATATGTGGTATATATTGGAGAGATAAACCTCTCTCTAATGGTCATGACCCCTCTTCTTCTATGCATATTTGTCACAGTATTAAGGATGCAACTTGTGGACTGAACATGCTAGGAAACCTCCCTAACTAGGGCATTATGCTTCTATTCTAATTTTTTTAGAATAAACCCTATCCACTGATATAAAAAAAACAAATATTTCCTCCATAAGGGACTCGTCCTAGCTCATATGGATCCATAGATTCTGGGTGTTTCATCGACTGAATCTTGACCTGAACTTTATATATCTACGACCCTCAAACTAGGCGTTAGCTCAGTCAATATTACACCCGTGGATATGTTTGTTCTTGCCCTAAATTCTAGTGCTGGACCTCCTCCATTTGTGTTGGTATTTATCAAAAACCTTGCAACCTAATAACTACCACAAGATAGGGTATCAACCCTGATTTGGGTTCGTCAGCTACTGGAGTTACCCATGACCTTTTACTTCTGTGATGTTGTTAGAATTTCATTTTAAAAGAGCATAGAAGAACACATATGCATGCTTAAGAAAGAGGAATTAAAATAACCATCAACAACATAAAAACACGAGACGTTAATAATAGAGTTCACCTAGTGTGGGCTATGACTCTGGGCCCAGTGTCAAAATGCGGTAGGCCGCTTCATATAGTGCTAGAAATGAGAAGATGTACATGGATGATGTTCATACAAGGATTTTCCCTCAACAAGAGTGGCTTGTCTCTCTATGAGATGTTCTGCTACAGGAACTCTCACTCATAATGGACCTCCTATCAGCATGACATAATCTCACATGAAGCAAAAATAAGATCCTGCAACATGTATTAAACAAGGATCTAGAAATCATAATACATATCACAGCAAAAAGAGGAACATGATAAAACTTCATATACCTCAATCCCTGAAGCTAGCTGAAGAAGAAGATGCTTAGCTGGTGATCTTAGTTGCACCATTGAATTCGTGGCATCGAATCAACTGTCCACACTTGAGAATCGAACACCATCACTCCAATCTGGAAAATGGCAGAAAAATAGGAAGCTCTACTATTGAAACAAACATCGCCATTGATTTCCTGTCGCCAAGAGGTGTAAAATCAACATAAATTTTGTCAAAAACGGACTCCGACAAGTTTTGGGCCTCAAGGAATATTTTGATTCCCTCAAGATTCCATAAGATTATGTTCTGCAGGGAATCTGCAAATCTGCTGCTCAAATGGCCATTCTGGCCTTACCATCGTGTTCCCTATGAAATTATGGTTAAAATGACTCTAAAATTTATATCATTCTGACAAAATGAAAATTTACCTCCCCATGGAATGTTTTAGGCATCAAGGAATATTCTCTGCAAAAAATTCTCTACCTCGAAAAGCATGCCCGCACATTATTCCCTTGTTGTTATGCTAGTCTGCCTCCTTCCTGGGCTTACTGGAAAAATGAAGATTTATATAAATAAATTGGGTGGAGTTTACCACATCAAGTGGTTTGGCACATTGGTAATCTTAGCAATTGGTTGAGGAGGGGCCAGGGGATCAAATCCTGCCCCGCCCATTTTATATTTTTGTTGGCACGTTATATATTTTTGGGGTGCATATATAACCTGGGCACATTTGATATAACTGTTGGTGTGTTTTAAATGGGTTTGAGTTATGTTTTGCGTTGGCGCGCAGATAAATTTGTTGTTGGTTGTTGTGGAGCCGTCACGTGGGCGGTGCCAGTTCGTCGACCGTCAGTTCAACTCCCAACGACCCTGGTATTTATATTATATATATGAAGTGGGGTGGCATGGATCAGGTCCACCTGAGGTAGCACTCCTACCCACATTATTTGGTTATTGTTTATACGGTGTCGTGGGCGGAGGGTGCGGCGGGGGTCATGGCCCACTGCCCCATAATTATAATATGGTTGATGTTTGGTGGACGAGGTTGGTGGGGGTTATGGCCGACCATCCCTATTTTTAATATATATATATATATATATATATATATATATATATATATATATATATATATATATATATTAACCATAATGGGAATTTTCAATTTTAACAAAAATAAGGGTCATTGGGAAATTTAACAAGGCCACAATTTTGAACATTTTCAAAAGCTAAGTTCCCTGTCGGTTGATGGTGAATTTTTGGGACACTTAAACCTGGCCCACTACCCAAATTTGACCAAAACTTTTACTCTCTCTAACTTCTCCATACAAGCTTGGATTGGAGATCCGTTCACACTGTTGGAACCAGGGTGACGAGCACTTCAATCTGAACTTGGTTCGAGAGAAGTCCAGCCACTTTGAATTTTGACCATTTCTAAGCCTTCTTGATCTCCTGAGGGTGTCTGGAGCCACCTGGACCAATCCTTCCCAGTGAGGAAATTTTGGTCCTCCAAGATCAGGAACATAATATGTAGCTTCTTTGTACCTTGTCTACACCACAAGTGTCCTGAAAGGTCACCCTTCATTCTCCTTCACCTTTGTCCCTCAGAGCCATAAGCGATGAGCCAACACATGCATCCTTCGCAAACATGTAGTAAAATATTTTTCAAATTACATGCTTAAATAAGTGACCAATCTATGACCCAAGCATTCCCCATACTTGCCACGAGTTTATAACACATAATCGGTGATCAAGTTTACATTAAAATGGAATCAATACCTAAGCTATCAATACAAGGCCAAAATATCATTTTTTCTTAACAAGTGATGGAAAACACATCATCACTTTTACATTTTAAATTGAAACACATGATTTAAAAATTAAGGCCACGACACTCTACCACACCTAGAAAAACCATCTCTCACTTATCAAAGTGAAGGGGTCATCCCTCTGTGGCGCATGTGCTTGTCGAATAATAGTTTCAACTGCTTCCTACACTGATGCGTTGTCCTTAAGGCGTTGCTCTGGATGGAGCCTCCAACATGTGGCTCTCTAATGGCCACTTTTGTTTCAATTACTGCAATGAGTCTTCATCCTCCATACCCACTTTACCTTCTTCTTTTCCTGTTGTGGATAAGGAATTTCATGCCTCATCCACCATTGTGCTGCCATTATTTTCCAACACTTAGAAAATATATGGTTATGTAATCCACAAAAACAACATGTCTTCCGATGCCATGATCTATATTCACCATTAGCAACATGCTTGTAATCAAAATGAACACTAGAATATCGAGACTTGTTATACCTTTCTCGATTGTCTCTGTTGCAATCATGGTGACGAAAGATTGCCTCAGCTCTTTCTCTGAAGTGTGCACTATCATCGAATGATGGTGAAGTGTTTCCATCATTCTCTTTCCTTAATAGTTTCAACCATGCACTGGAAGCTTATGACGCCTTTGAGCACTATCCTTCAGTGTATCCCAAACCTGCTAATCAAGGTATTTTCATGACCTCCAATGGTTGAATCATGCGTTGGCCATTAACACCAAGTCCTCCTCCTTTGTATCCCATCTTAGTGAGGAGTCTCATGCAAGTTCCTGTAATGGGTATCTCCACATTTCCCACATAAATGATAGCATGTGAAGATGAAACTGAAGAAAAATCAACATTGTTTACCTCATATGTCGGTTTTGAAATAGGTAATGAGGGCTTCTTCAAGCATTTGTTGCACTTCAACTCCTCCAAGGCCTCTTCTGTGACTTGTACCTGAAGCTATAGTCTATGATTATCCTATTTCTCTTCTTGTAGAAGCCTCCTTGATTCAAAATCCTTTCGTGAAGGGTCTAGTTGATCTCCTCATTCGAATGAGGATAATACAATGAGGGAAATGAATATTCACTAGAAGATGTGGACTAAGCATGAATTTCTCCCTCTTCTTTCTCTCGTATTTTATGAGATTAATACATCATGTCCACCATTTTGGACATCCTGAGCATGGACTCATACACGTCTTTGCCATCCTCCATTTTTGCACGTTCACGCTCGCAATTCGCATGAGCAAGAAGACTGCTCTGATACCACTTGATCTGGGTCTGTTAGCTACTGGATTACATTAGAGAACTTTTGAGGTCTAAAATGGGCCTCCTAAGAAAAATGTACAACCAAAATAAAATTTTTAAGAGCTAATAGGATTCAAGATGATGATGTCAACCATGGGGGATGATTCACCATTTTTGGGTTAAAAAGTAAAAATATTAAAAAAAATTAATAATAAAACTACTTTTTGAAGTGGAAGTACTCGCTGGATGCATAATTTAATTCCTCATCTACGGAGTATCCATGTTGCATACTTTCGATGGACCCTGCTACACGAAAAATGAGAAATACATGAAAAAATGTGATTGCGATCATGTTTTTCATGTATTTTGCATTTTTTGTATAGAAGAGTCAATCGAAAGTATGCAACATGGGTGTTCCTTGGATGAGGAATCAAATTCCACATCCAATGAGTGGTCCCACTCTAAATTGGAGTAAACCCATAGGGAGATAAGTTGAAAATACGAGTTGAAAAAGTATATTTTTCTTTTTCCCCTCTAAACTTTGATGATCTAATCTAATCTTATTTTATTATTTCCATTATTATTTCCTAATTTCCTTAGGAGGCCCATTTTAGACCTCAAAATTCCCCTAATGCTTTTGTAATGTTGATATAATTTTATTTTAAAAGAGCATAGGATAACATATATGAATTCTTAAGTAAGAGGAAACAAGACAACCATCAACAACATAAAAACACGGGCCATTAATAATAGAGTTGACCTAGTGTTGGCTACGTCTCCGGGCCTGGTGTCAAAATGGGGTAGGCCGCTTAATATAGTGCTATAAATGGGAAGATGTACATGGATGATATTCATACAAGGATATGCCCTCAAAATTCGTGGCTTTTCTCTCCATGAGACGTTCCGATACAAGAAATCTCACTCACAATGGACCTCCTATTAGCATGACATAATATCACATGAAGCAAAAACAAGATCCCACAACATGCATCAAGCAAGGATCTAGAAATCATAATACATCTTACAACAGAGAGAGGCACATGATAAAACTCCATATACCTCAACCCATGCATGTGGCTGAAGAAGCGGATGCTCAACTAGTGATCCTGGTTGCATTGTCGAATTCGTGGCATCAAGGGGTGTAGAATCGACTATCCACACTTAGGAATCAGACACCATCACTCCAATCTGAAAAATGGCCAAAAAATAGGAAGCTCTATTATTGAAAAATATATCTCCATTGATTTCATGTAGCTGAGAGGTGTAAAATCGACATAAAGTTTGTCGAAAATGGACTCTGGAAATTTTTGGGCCTCAAGGAATATTTTGATTCCCTCAAGATTCCCTAAGATTCTGTTGTGCAGGGAATCTGGAAATCTGCTAATCAGATGGCCATTCTGGCTTTACTATCGTGTTCCCTGCAAAATTCTAGTTAAAGTGACTATAAACATCATATCATTCTGACAAAAAGAAAATTTACCTCCCCATGGAATCTTTCAGGCATCAAGGAATATTCTCTGCAAAAATTCTTTGCCTCAAAAAGCCTGCCCGCACATGATTCCCTTGTTTTTCTGCCGATTCACCTCCTTGGGCGCACTGGGAAAATGAAGGTTTATATAAATAAATTGTGCAGAGTTTACCACATCAAGTGTTTTAGCACGTTGGTAATCTTAGCAATTCATTGAGGAGGGTCGGGGGATCAAATCTCGCCCCTCCCATTTTATATTTATGATGGCACATTATATATTTTTGGGGCATGATTATAACCTGGGCACATATTATAAAATTTTTGGTGGTGTTTTAAATGGGTTTGAGTTATGTTTTGGGTTGGCACATGGTTAAATTTGTTATTTGTTGTTGTGGAGCCGTCGCGTGGGTGGGGCCGGTTCGCCGACCGTGGGTTCAACTCCCACTGGATCTGGTCTTTCTATTGTATATATGAAGTGGAGTGGCATGGGTTGGGTCCACCAAAGGTGGCCCTCCCACCCACATTATTTGGTTATTGTTTATATGGTTCCGTGGGCGGAGGGTGCGGAGGGGTAATGGCCCGCCGTGCCATAATTATAATATAGTTGATGTTTGGTGGATAGGGGTGGTTAGGGTCATGGCTAACCATCCCTATTTTTAATGGTTTTTTTTTTTGTTTTTTGTTTTAACCATAATGGGAATTTTCGATTTTAATGAAAATAAGGTTCTTGGGAAATTGAACGAGGCAACATTTTCTCCCATTTTAGGGAGCTAAGTTCCCTACGAGTTGACTGTGAATTTTTAGGACACTTAAACCTGGTCCACTACCAAACTTTGACCAAAACTTTGAATCACTCTAACTTCTCCATACAGGCTTGGATTGGAGATCCATTTGTACCGTTGGAATCAGGGCGACGAGCACTTCAATCTAAAGTTAGTTTGAGAGAAATACAATCACTTTGGATTTTGACCATTTCTAAGCCCTCTTGATCTCTGAGGGTGTCTGGAGCCACTTGGATCA
Source organism: Pinus albicaulis (assembly GCA_034641835.2). Taxonomy (NCBI): domain Eukaryota; kingdom Viridiplantae; phylum Streptophyta; class Pinopsida; order Pinales; family Pinaceae; genus Pinus; species Pinus albicaulis. The sequence continues at coordinate 1,673,793,903 of CM076575.1, read as the reverse complement.
AACCTTCTCTACTATTTCAAAATTTTATACAACCTTCACACATAAAAACCACTGAAATCACATGCCCAAATTCTCATGAGTCGCCTCTATTGAGCTCGATATTCCATAAGAGAACCAATATTATGCCATCTTACTTGCTATCTCAAACCCATTAAGGTATGAGGAATTATTGTGAACCCTCACATGATGATCTTTCTCTTGGTGGATGATCATGGCCTCCCTTTATAAACCCTTACTCAACCCTCTAACTTGACCTACTTTAGGACTACATCTCTCTCGACCTCCTTAATCAAATGAAATCCTTGTCAGTTGATGCTCTTTCCTTCATACTAAGGCGTCCTTAAATATATTTTCCTATCTAGGACTCTTAACAACCCTCTAGAACTTACAGGATTTATCCACTTAGACCTTAGGAAATAATATTTTTCCTTTTTAGTTTTATTTTAGATTTTAAACCCCATCTTGGATCCAAAACCCCTTCACTTGGGTTATTTGCTGATAAATCCTTTTGTGATCAAACTCACACAAACCCATCTCACTAGTCTTGTGGAGTACCTCCTAAGCTACACAATTCAACAACATAGTCTAGTTGTAGCAATCGTATCTTGTTCAAACTCTTATATTCAAACAAGGACTTGGTTGGGTTCCTAAGTTACAAATTAGGTAAGGGTATTTGTGAGCGCATGATAGCTAGGGTGGGTTAGGGAATGCCAATGAATGAAAATGCATGCTAAAACATGTCAGACAATTTCCATGCATGCTGAGGAGTGTTAAGGAGTTTCGAGGCATCACAAGGGAGAAATAGGTCAAAATGTATAGAAATGAACAAATAAGAGTGTCTGCTAGGGAGTGCCAGTGAATTCAAGTGTGTTAGAAGAATTTCATAATAGGATTTGCAAGAGGCAATCCTATGATTGTGAAAAGGGGCTCAAAAAAGTAGTTTTAGACAAAGGGAGACATTATGCTATGCACAACACTATTTTTCCTTTATCTATTATTTTTATATGACAAATGGGATACTTTGGTCGAATGCACATGTTTTAAACTATTTTAGACAATTTCATATTGTACATTGTTGTGTATAAGTTTTGGGGCACTTGACTTGTGCGAAATTATATCTTGTGTGTCTTCTCTATCTTGGGGTTCTTGCAGAATCTCAGTTAATGCTCTATTGTTTATCTGAACTGGAAATATGTGTGAAATATTGTCTATGTAAGCTATTTTCTTAGTTGTTTTATGGCCATGGCTAGATGTGATCCTTGTAGTGGTAAGTTATAAAGTGGGACAAGTTCATCTTGGACATGAATGGCCTAGCATGAGGTATAGGAAGTTATTAGGTGAACAAGGAATAATCTACTTGCAGTAGGTGAAATTGGTCAAGTTTTTGCAGCTCAAGGAGGCTAATGTCACATGAAATTCAGTAGCTAAGGACTTGATTTTGTCCCAATTCGTGAAAACATGTAAGGCTAGTTGTGAGGCCATGAGTGCTAAGGAATGCTAGGTAATTCTTACATTTTCCAGATAGTTCGAAGGCATGTCAAATATGCTAATATGTGTCAAGTGCTAAGGCATGCCGAGATGTGAAAGGGTGTGACAATACGTGGTAAGGACTATTAAGGCAATAAAAAGGAGAAACAAGTTAAACTACAAGGAAATGAACACATAAGAGGGTTAATAAGCCATCAATTTACCTTTTCTAGGACGAGCATTCTAGGAACACCAACACTAGGTAGTAATAGGTGCCAAGTGCCAAGTGTTAGTGCATTCTAAGTACCAAATTATCCTTTGTTACTTCTCATATACTTTCCAATAATTGATCTAAAAAAACATTAATATTGAACCATGCCAAAGCATAATAAAGCATCTTAATGAATGCTATATGTTCTAATACTTTCCAAGCGCCAACACGTGCCAAGTGCCAATGTGTGCTAGGGAGTGATACACATGTTATGAAGTGGAACGGCATGTCAAAGAATGCTAAGGAGTGACATAGTGTGATAATGCATGGTGAGGAGTGTTATGGAGTACTAGGGAAACAAAAAGGAGCACTGGGCCTATTGCACTGAAAATTGTCACCTTGACATTCTTCTATTTGTATGAGCTCATTATCACTCATACTTTCCTCCTCTGCAAGTCTAAAACATTAGTTCCTCATATCAAGCCTTGAAAATAAGAGAAAAGCTCTCAAAAGTCTCTAAAACTCTGGTATGACACTTTCTCTTTGTCTTACCTGCGGTCCCGCACCTAATGGTCACGTCTTCTGCGTACCTAACCGCACTTGCTCTATGTTAAGGGTGCGGACCCCTGTAAAAGTTAAAAAGGTGCAAGTAAACTCTAAAAAGCTCACTTTCAGTCATTTCTAGAAGCTTCTTGAAAGAATCTTGTGGTGGAAAGTTCGCTCTTTTGAGGTTCATGTATCCCATACCTTAAGGAGATAACCCCTTGATGTGAGGAGCTTATCCCTTTGAAGGAGGATTCTATCCCTTCATAGATGGAACTCTAACCTCCTTCTTTGCACTATAAAAAGAGGCAATGGGCAGCCTCAAAGGGAGTTCAAGCTTTAGTGTTATTTGAGGTAAAGTGCTGTTGGAACTTAGACTTCGTTAGTTGAGATTTCATGAGGAGAGATTACATACCTCTATGTATATCGTTTGAAGGAGTGCAAGACATATCAAAGTAAAGGAAATTCCTGCTTCGGACCCCAGCAAGGACTTATTCAACATCAAGGCTGAAAAGGTTGTAAGGTTCTTCTACTATTCAAAGTTAATACAAATATATTTGTTTTTCTCAATAAGCTGTTAATTAACTGTTTATTTTATGGATTCCTTGATCACCATAATAGGCATGATTTATAATATTTGCTATGCAGGTACCATTTAATGTTTGCTTGTTTGTGATTGCAGGTCTTCAAAGATAACTCTTTCGGGCAACTGGAGGACGACTACTACGAACGAGCACTGGATCTAAGGTAGGATATTAACACCCTTGTAGTATTTACTTATAAATCACATATTTCTAGAGAAAGATAGGTTTATTTGTCTATTTTTTGCTAGACTATCTTTTGATACTAGGGAGATTGGTCTTGTCCGCAAGATTGATTTATCCAATCAACAAATTGGCGACGAATTTTACTTGTTAGGTGTGAATTGTGAATTTTTAATTTTAGTTTTAAATTGTTAATAAAATTCACTGAAGTTGAATATAATGGAATTTTTTTCGGAATTTACCAACCAAGAAACCCCTCTTAACGAGAATCCTAGTACTTTTCATTGCTTTGGAAATGTTGGTCCTCCTTATATGGCTACATTGTCATTACATGGATTTACAATAGGTTTACCGATATGGTTATTTTCAACTTAGTTGGCCCCGAATACTGCAATTGTTCCACTCAACCGGATGCTTCACCTCAACAGAGTTCGCCATCTCAACATCACCAACCTTCTCTTGACCCTTTACCTTATTCGCCCAATATTTCTTCCTCCATTTCTTCCTCTTTGCTTGGTAAAAGCCTTGACACTAGTAACCAGGTGACTAAGAAGAAGAAGAAAGGGAGGATTAAGAAGAAGAAGAAGAAGCAATATAAGAAAGAAGTCAACCAACCAACCATGGTTGTAAATGTTAGTAGTGTTGAGGAAACCTCCAACATGCATCGTAAACCCAAATACCCTTGCAGGCTTTGTAAGGGTGACCACTTCCTTATCAATTGTCCTGGTATTCCAAAGGTCTTGGAAGTATGGTCAGAAAAATCCCATCAACTTACTGTTAATCCATCAACCAGTGATTGTCAGGTTCCTGGGAAAAAGGGTAAAGTTAGGTTTCCTTGTAGGTTATGGAAAGGGAGTCATAAAACTCACATTTTCCCTCACATGGATGAAGCCTCAAAATTTTTGGAAAACCTTCCTGTTCCACAGCAAGAACTTCCAACTGGTTACCGTCAAGTTTCTCCCAACCTACCGTCAACTGACGAGATGATTAATCAAATTCAAAGTACGACTGATCCCACTCTTCCTTTGAAGAGTGAAACTCATATCACTCAGGTTGATGATCCATTAGTTGATCAAGTAGTTGATTGGATTTCACTTTCGGTCGATCCCATTCTCCCTGTAGAGAATGAAATTCATACCGCTCAAGTTCTTCTTGTTACATCAGATTCTTTTATTCTAGGGGGCATTTCACATGTTTCTACAGAACCCCCTCCAAGTACAGAGGTCTTTTCCTTTGATTGGAATGGACTGACAGAACCTCGTCTTCCTTCCTCCATCCCTTTCCAAATCATTGTGAAGGCTAGCGGTAGGGACATGCACCGCACTCATGTAGATGAAGGTGTTTCTATTAGTATTTTATTCTCAACTGCTTAGAAAGCTTTGGGTTCCCCTCAGCTTGTGCCTGCCACGAAGAATCTAAAAGCTTTTAATAGAACCATTAGTGAACCTTTAGGAATCCTTCCTAAGTTTTCTATTACTTTGGAAGTAAAATTGTCTGTATTGATCTTATGGTAGTTCGAGGCCCCTTGGATTTCAATTTACTCCTTGGACGAGACTATGTCTATGCAATGAAAGCTGTCATATCGACACTCTTTCGCATGATGTCTTTCCCTCACAATGGAAATATTGTGACTATAGACCAACTTTAGCTCCCTAGTCTTGATTCGACTACCAATAATATGACACCCCTAAATGTTCCTGATAAGAAAGTGGTATCTACCCCGCCATGGGTTAATTATGTGGAAACCAGTCCCATGTTTTCAATTACCGATGCAAGCGAGCCTCTCACTTTTTTCTCGACTTCCTTTGACTTAGATTCAGTAATTGACATGGAAAACTCTATGGGATTATTTGAACACGATGTTCCTATCCCTTTTGAGTCCCTTGACATGTGTTCCTTCCAGAGAATTGTTCTTCCATCTGATAAAGAATTTTTGGAAGCCATGATCGAGGAGTGTCCCTTGACATGTCTTTCTTCCAGTTGGAAGCCATGACAAGGTCACAATGAGGATAGTTCCTTTTACTGTGTCAACCTCATTAAAAAATGAATCAGCTGGTCAAAGGATAGTTCCTGTTACTGAGTCAACCTCGTAAAAAAATGAATCAGGTAAGAGGAAGGTTCCTTTTACTGTGTCAACCTCGTTACAAAATGAATCAGTGGGCCATGAGGACAGTTATTTTCTTGTGTCAACCTCATTAAAAAATGAATCAGTAGGTTATATAGGTAGATTGTGGAGAGTATATTTGAGGACAGTTCTTTTACTGTGTCAACCTCGTTAAAAAATGAAACATTTAGGTGAGGATAGTTCCTGTTACTGTGTCAACCTCGTTAAAAAATGAAACACGTTTCCATGAGCATAGTTCTTTTCCTGTGTCAAGTTCGTTAAAAAAATGAAACAAATCCTCCCCTAATTGAGTTGAGTCTTTGACTAGATATTGTAAATGTTAAGTCGTATATTTAGGTTAGTTATTTCAGTTTTTGCATAATTTTCTTATAGTTTTAGGTCAGGTATTTCATATGATCTCGTAAATGAAACTTCATTCCATCCAACTATTAATTATCAGTAGTCTATTTAGTTGAATGAAATGAAGCTGGGGGGGCATGCGTTCTAGCAGTTATGCTTGGGGGGCATTAAAAACTTATTTCAAGCATAATTTTTCCTATGTTTCAAGCTTGTATAAAAATGAAACCTATCTTGAGTTGATTTCGGTTATTATTTTCAAGACTCGTTAAACTCATGAAAATCCCGAGATTATTTTGCTATCTTTCATTCTCGTAAAACACATGAAAATGCCGAGTTCTTTCCGTCTTTTCCTGCTTGTAAATTAAATTGAAACTCGACCACATGAGTACATTTTTATCCCTTTTTCGAACTTGTTAAACTTATGAAAAAGTGAAATATTGAGTTCTCTTTTAAGCCCTTTTTAGACTCTTTAAATATGAAAAGATTGCCGAGCACTTGATTATTCGAACTCGTTAAAATAAATGAATGATCATCTCTTCAGTATAAGTTTACCCCTTTTACGGACTGAAATGGACTATTTACGAAAAAGGTATACGTTGACTAATTACGGTCAATAGAGTTCTCTCCCGCATTATTTTATCCTTTTTCAGGCTCGAGAGACTAAATTTACAAAAAACTAACCCTATGGAGTTTTCTTAAGTTTTTTCTTCTGAATCCCTAAAATTGAAAAAGATCGAGTTTCTCCTATACTGGACTTGTTAAAATTTAACAGTAAAGGACCTATTCAATTTTAAATAGGAATGAACCACTCCTTCTTAGGGTTCGAATTTTAAACTAAGTTGGACTCATCCGAAGGATGAGCTTATAAACAAGCGAATATTATCCTCCTCAAGCTTGTCAAAAAATAAAGAGGTCCTTGCCAAAAATGGTGGGGGAAAAGAGAGAAAAACAAACCTGTTTGTTACACTTTGATTTTTGAACAGCCGTTAACCACTCTTGAACACGACACTTTTGTTCATCTCGGTTGGGAAAATCCTTTGCCTAACAGTTAATCAAACCACATTGAAAGCCTTCAGCCAATTTCTAGGTATTAGCTTTGGGTCAATTGTCACCAAGCCATCTGCAGTGTCATTATGTGTTCAAGAGGATAGTTCAAACAAACCGTTTCATATGCAAAATATTTGTCTTCCATTTTGACCATCCCTGAGTCAGTCCTTGCCAATATATTTCTTAAAAACTTGATCTATGGTTTCATGTCGTGAGCTTTCTTACGACGAATCACTTTCTATCGACGACAGCTCATCATCTAGGAAGTTGATCTAGAATCCGTCAGTACCTTGAAATATGCATGCCTTAATGGCAGGTTTCTCGCCTTTGACAATAGGATGCATCATTGACCTTCGATCGAACGATTCCATGAAATGTTCGACTTCATATCACTTGTTCAAATTTCATGGATTGTACTGAGTACATTGAAAGACATTATCATTATTAGTGGTTTATCTCACACTTGTTAACAGTTCACATCATTGACTGATAATCAAGTGGGTTCTACCATGTTCGACTTCAACACATTTAATTGCATGGATAGAATCATACTAGTTCGGGAAGCAGAAATCAAGACCCTAGATCTAGTTTCTACCATCCAAGATGTGAAGAATTTTGTTATTCATTATATAGTGGACTATTCATAAATAGATGGCTGCGTCCATACTGTGTCTACACATGTCTATACTATTGATGTATTACAAAATCATTCATGTATTAGAACTGTTTAGTCAGTTTCTAGTTAGTTTTTATCTGAGTATGGGAATGCCTACCTCAACGATGATATGTCTACATATATATGTTTTGCATTGAATGTTTTTACAGGTTCCGACTGGGGTGTCCACAAGATGATCCTTGAAATGATAAAGTACTTCACTCTTCATACATGACAGACTCTATCTTCATCTATTACAGACTTCGCACTTTAGGGGGAAATCTGTTGCACTGAAAATTGTCACCTTGAAATTCTGATATCTGTATGAGCTCATTATCACTCATACTTTCCTCCTCTGTAAGTCTAAAACATCAGTTCCTCATATCAAGCCTTGAAAATAAGAGAAAATCTCTCAAAAGTCTCTAAAACTCTGGTATCGCACTTTCTCTTTGTCTTACCTGCGGTCCCGCACCTAATGGTCACGTCTTCTATGTACCTGACTGCACTTGCTCAATGTTAAGGGTACGGACCCCTGTAAAAGTTAAAAAGGCACAAGTAAACTCTAAAAAGCTCACTTTCAGTCATTTCTAGAAGCTTCTGGAAAGAATCTTGCGGTGGCAAGTTCGCTCTTTTGAGGTTCATGTATCCCATACCTTAAGGAGATAACCCCTTGATGTGAGGAGCTTATCCCTTTGAAGGAGGATTCTATCCCTTCATAGATGGAACTCTAACCTCCTCCTTTGCACTATAAAAAGAGGCATTGGGCAGCCTCAAAGGGAGTTCAAGCTTTAGTGTTATTTGAGGTAAAGTGCTGTTGGAACTTAGACTTATTTAGTTGAGATTTCATGAGGAGAGATTACATACCTCTATGTATCTCGTTTGAAGGAGTGCAAGACTTATCAAAGTAAAGGAAATTCCTGCTTTGGACCCTAGGAAGGACTTGTTCAACATCAAGGCTGAAAAGGTTGTAAGGTTCTTCTACTATTCAAAGTTAATACAAATATATTTGTTTTTCTCAATAAGATGTTAATTAACTGTTTATTTTATGGATTCCTTGATCACCATAATAGGTATGATTTATAATATTTGCTATCCAGGTGCTATTTAATGTTTGATTGTTTGTGACTACAGGTCTTCAAAGATAACTCTTTCGGGCAACTGGAGGACGAATACTATGAACAAGCACTGGATCTAAGGTAGGATCTTAACACCCTTGTAGTATTTACTTATAAATCACATATGTCTAGAGAAAGATAGGTTTATTTGTCTATTTTTTGCTAGAATATCTTCTGATACTAGGGAGATCGGTCTTGTCCACAAGATCAATTTATTCGGCCAACAGGGTCAAAATGCATGGAAGCGAAAGAATATGAGGGTGTGCAGGGAGTTTCAATGAGTGCTAGCTATCATGCCAAGTATGGAGTGACAAGGTATGTTAAGCACTAGTAAGGCATGCTAGGGAATATCAAGGCATGTCAAGAAGTGCCAAAGTGTGCTAAGGAGTTCCAGTCTGTTAACATGTGCCAAATAGTGCCAAGACATGCAAGATGCTAAGGCATGCTAGGATGTGTAGGGTTCCGAGGTATGCTAATATGTTTCAAGGAGTATCAAGGAAAAAAAAGGAAGAACCAAGCTAAAATTGAAGGAAATGAACAAATATGGGGGCAATAAGCCATAAATTTATCTTCTCAAAAGGGGCATGCTAGGCACACTAATAATAGGTTCCAATACATGTCAAGTTACAATGTGTGTCAAGTTCTCATGTATTTTAATTCATGCCAAAGTGTTTGAGCGCATGCTCGAGACTACAAGGCATGCCACCACATGCTAGAAGAGTGCTATGCTATTCTAGGGACTGCCAACATCTGCTTGGGTGTCCTAGCCATGCTAAGATGGTCTAAGTAAAAATATGTTCTAATACATGCGAGGTGCGAAGGAATGTTAGTGTGTGCCAAAGCATTTTAATATGTGCCAAGAGTGTTGAGGAGTGTTAGATCTCTCTCATTAATAGAATTGACAATGCTTGATTATGTAATAAATAATATAGTTTATAGACACACTAGTCGAACTTTATATAAAGGGAATTTTTTAGATAATAAACCTAATAGAGATGAATAGTGTATTGACTCATTGGAAAACTATATTATTGTTACTTGAGAGAAATGACACACTAATTAATTATTAACAAATTGACTGACTCTAACCACTATATGGACTTAGACACATAATGAAAAAGACTCCAGTACAATGGCCTTTAATCGTTATCTTTTGAAAAAAAATATATTAAAATGGACATAGTGTCATAAAATACCCATTGGAATGATCAATGTTGACAAACATTTTTCAACCGTCACAAGTAACCAAAAATTGCATTAGTGAGGGTCAATAAAATATCGTCACTAGAAGTGTCACCAAAGAGAGAATTAGTGATGGGCTTGTAACAAACCTCACCAAAAGTGTCACTAAAAATGGCTTTAGTGACAAACCTTAAAGGACTGTCACTATATGCACTCACATCAACGCCTTTTTAAGGACTGTCGCTATATGTGACATTGGTGATGGACCTTAAAGGTCTGCCACGGGCATGACCCTCACCAATGTCCAATTTTCTTGTAGTGTTCTAATAATTTTCTATTGGTAAATTCTTTATAGGCATGCCCCTTACCCCATGCTTTATAGAAAAACTGCATATGAAGACTTGTATAAAATTAGAGGAATTTTCTAGTAGAAATGTGAATGAAACTCATATTTCACTAGTACATATGGTCAATTTTCCGACAGTTTAGTTTCGACAGTTTTGACGTATTGTCGGAAAGTTCCCCAATTTTTCTCAATTTTTTTACTCCCGCCAACAAGTGTCGCTCTAGCGATTTTTAGAGGTATCATCAAAATAGCGACATTTAGGGGTATTTTCAGAATACCGATTTTTAGGTGTATCGTCGGAATAATGACGTTTTGGGACAAAGCGTTGGAAGTGCGACATTTAGGAACAAAGTGTCGGAAGTGCGATGTTTAGGACCAAAGCATCAGAAGTGTGACATTTAGGAAAAGTGTTAGAAGTCCGTCGATTAGGAGCAAAGCGTCGGAATAGCAACGCTTTTGTGTGATGGTGCCTAAGTAAACGCGTTCGGGTTAGGTCGGGTTGGGTTGTGTGAGGGAGCCCATGGAACGCGTCTAGGTCGGGTCATGTCGGATCATGTGAGGGCGCCCAAGGAACGTGTCTAGGTCGGGTCATGTCAGGTCATGTGAGGGCACCAAAGGAACACATCCGGGTTGGGTTGTGTGATCGAGTCATGTGAGGGTGCCCAAGGAAACATGTTCAGGTGGGTCGGGTTGGGTTTGGTTAGGTCGTGCCATGTGAGGTCGCCCAAAGAAACATGTTTGTGTAGGTCAGGTCGAGTCATGTGATGGTGCCCAAGGAAACATGTTCGGGTCGGGTTAGGTTGGGTCACGTTGTACTGTGAGGGCGCCCAAGGAAATAGGTTCGAGCAGGTCTGTTCGGGTCAGGTCGGATCAGTTTGTGTCGGTTAGGCCACCCAAGGAAACGAATTCGCGTGGGTTAGGTCGAGTTGGGTCAGGCCGTGTGAGGGTGGTCATATAAAAAATGCTAAGTTGTGACTTCCTGTGTTGCATGTGCACGTTTTTTCAATCCGTTTTCCATTTTCTCCCTCGTGTGCCCTTCGTTTGGGCGGGTTGGGTCATCTTGTGTAAGGGTGCCACAGGAAATGCGTTCGGGTCAGATCGTGTGAGGGAGGTTGTATCAAAACTGCTAAATTGTGATTGCCCGTGTGCCTTGTGCATGTTCGTGCGACCCATTTTTCGTTTTCTCTCTCGTGCCTTCGACGTTCGGGCGGGTCGGGTTGGTAGGGTTGTGTTATGGTACCCAAGGAAATGCGTTCGGGTTGGGTTAGGTTGTGCCGTACTATGAGGGAACCCAAGGAAACGTATTCGGGTGGGTCAGGTCAGATTGAGTCGTGAGAGAGTGCACAAGGAACGTGTCTGGGTCGGGTCCTGTCGGGTCGTCTTAGGGCGCCGAAGTAAATGCATTCGGGTCGGATCCGGTCGGGTCATGCCATGTGGCGGCACCCTAGGAAACGTGTCGTTTGAGTATGTTGGGTCGGGTTGGGTGTTGTGAAGAAGCCCAAGGAACAGGTCCGGGTCAGGTCGTGTGAGGGTGCCCAAGGAATGCGTTCGGGCCAGGTCATGTCGGGTCATGTGAGGGTGCCCAAGGAACACATCTAGGTTGGGTCATGTTAGCACCTGAATTGGACCCGAGGCTACAAAAGGAAAAACAGGGTAACAACTAAACCACACTCAACCTTATAGCTAGCCCTACAAGGACAGGAGAGGGCTCTCTCCGTAAAATAAATATTCAAAGGAATACAATAAATGGACTGATATTAGGCTAGATAAAATTATGGGAAAAGGGTTTAATAGAATAAATGAATGAATGAATTCTAGGGATGTGTGGGATATAAAGGGACAGTTGAAACCAGGAATTAAGTCAGGGCACAGGGTATTTCATGGGGCAAGATAGGCAGGAAAATTAACAATTAAAATTTAATGAGGATGGAATGGTAAGACTGGTGAGGAGCTGAAAGGGGCACAACAAATGGATCCTTTTCAAATAGAAGAAAAAACACATAGCATGGATGACTTCCCAAGGCAGAGCATATAAAGATGGATTCTACCTTTCTATCTTGAAAGCATTTAAAAGGAAATGTTTATGTATGAATGGAACACATAACAATTCACATATGAAACAAAGAAGAAAAACAAATGCTAACTATCATACTGCATGGATCCCACAAATCAGAGCTGCATCTCTTATTAATCCCTATCAAACTGTACAATGTAGCGCAAAAATTTTCTTCCACACTATTCCCCTATTACTCAGACTCAGACTGCTTTACAAATGATTTACAATTACATTAAATAGGCTAAAATGTGGGAACATAGATCCACAAGAAAAGGGAGTTGTTTTAACAGCTAAAGAACTGAAATACAATCATAGTAAAGAAGTACAACAATCTGCCCCTGAAAATAAGAGACATCATTGCATATGACCACTTGGAGATTTTGTTGTTAGGCTGTATGAACGAAAAAAGGCAATCCGATGAACAGATCTCCTATTTTGCTGCTGTTGCAACCATCTTTATTTTATTTTAAGCTCACGGCCAGCCAACTTTTCCTTTTCTTTCCATTATTTCTTTTGAATATACTGACCCTTTAATAAAATGCGGTTGAAATATCATAGAACGAAATGATGCTTTTTTGAAGGGAAAAAATGTATTTTGAATGGGAAAAAGGAAAGGAAGGAGGTGGGACCCGCATATAAATCGCAATCGGAATCGGGTGGGAGCGGAGAGACATAATATAGAAAATAATGGTGAAATCGCAATCGGAAAGGACAGGTGGAGGGACATAAAATACAATCACGATCAGAATCGGGGAGCGGGGTAGGTAGAATGATATATATGAAATCGCTGATGCGATTGGGGGAGGTCATTCATATGAATAAAACAAATTCACTTTTAACAAAGGGAAATGCCTTTATATGGCGCGGGCAGGAGTACGTATGGTGGGCCTGGGTTATGTGAATCGCAATCGCAATATGGAGCGGAGGTGTATATATAATATATAACATAATCGCAATCGGGGTCAGGGGTTGGATATATAAATGAATCAAACCAAAAAAAATTTCCGATGCGATGAAAGGGAGGAGGGCCTTTATATTTATGAACGGACGGAAGATTTAAGTGGTGGGGCTGACCAATTGCAATCGGAAGTCAGAGGGTGTCGGCTATACAATCGCATCGGAGCATAAGGGATTTGCGATGCGATCGGAGGAGGGGCTGCGATTTATTGTGGGTCGTCTTATCGGCGGGGAAAATCAACGGTCGGATGGGGATAGGGAGTCGCAATCGGAGGATCGGGGAAGGGACTTGTGATTGATCGCAATCGGACTTTTGTGCAATCGGGAGATCAGAAGGAGGAGGTGCAATCGTGTGATCAGAGGAGGGCTTGTGATTGGAGGATCGGAGTTTTGTGCGATTGATCGATCAGGGGACGGTGCGATCGATCACATCGGAGTTTCGAGCGATTGGCCGATTGGAACTTCCAAAACAAATTTTGCGATTTGTGATGGGGGATTTATAATATATAAATTAAAATTTATTATAAAGTTTAAGGGGTTGTGGAAAAGGGGAAGTGGTTATACGACGGGACTTTATAATGTAAGACTTAAACTTTTGTTATAAAGTTTAAGGGGTATGGAAAGGGGAAGTGGTTTAAAACCAAATCGCATATTTATTAAAATAATTTATAATGTGATTTTGTAATCGGAAATTGGTAAAAGGGGTTTATTAAAGAAATATAAAACAAAGTTTAAGGAGAAAAATGGGAAATAGGGGGGCTTTAGGGGATTTTACTTCACTTAAGCATAAATTTCAATCCAGATGTCAGTTTTGCGAGTGTAGCATACCGTTCGAAAGCTCTTTCCCGGCTCCTTCTGATGGATTTGATTGGAAGATTATTTGGTGCTGAACATGTCATGAAAAACTTCTCTGAAAGGTAGAGTGATGATCTTGTCGGAGATGACAACTTCTGAATTGTGGCTTATTACATATGATGATATAAAATTACATAATGAATGATAATAAAGGAAAAGTATTATGTTTCACCTCAAAACATGGTTTTGAGGTGAAAATTACGTCAATATGAATAAAATGTCTCTCTGATTCTTCCTGGTGCTGTGACTTTGAGCTTATTGGCTTCCTCATGACCTTGCTGATATTATTGACATTTGACTGATTAATTTGACCATGGTGAGAACCTAGAAACTAATGAGACCCATCCTATGACCTACTGATATGACTTTGAGAATGAGAGTGACTAATGACTAAAGACCATATAAAGGAAAATCAACAAGTACCTCATGAGGGACAACTGAAAAAAATTACTACCATCAATGAATCCATGACCTAACGGAATGGTGAAATTTATTCAGTATGGGACACCTAATATGCAAATGCAAAAAGAGCAGTTTTGATCACTGATGGTAGTATGACTAGACTGACACTAACAAGTCGCGTGAGGGCGCCCAAGGACATGTTCAGGAGGGTCAGGTTGGGTCTAGTCGGGTCGTGCCATGTGAGGCCACCCAAGGAAATGTGTTCGTGCGGGTCAAGTCGAGTCATGTGATGGAACCCAAGTAAACATGTTTGGGTTGGGTCAGGAATCCTTAGCCACAATTTCCAACCCCTAACCCATTTAACCCCCTAAACCTCTAAACCCATTACCCATTTAATCCCTAAACCCTAAACCTCTAAACCCTTAACCCCTAACCCATTTAATCCCCTAAACCCCTAAACCCCTAACCCATTTAACCCCCTAAACCCTAAACCTCTAAACGCTTAACCCCTAACCCCTTAAACCCTAATTCCCGACCCCTAACCCATTTAACCCCCTAAACCCCTAAAACCCTAATCCATTTAACCCACTAAACCCTAACCCCATTAAATCCTAACCCCTGCCCCCCATAAATTCCCTCCATAATAAATGTATGCAAATTGCATGGTCTCGATCCAATGTGTTCATCAAGATATTCCTCTATCATTGATACATATGCAACATCCTCTTCTTCACATGTCTCGCCTTCTTCTTCTTCATCACAATCTGTAGCTCCATCCTGCTCCATTTCCCAACCAAGTCGAAGAAGCTCTACTTCAACATTCTCCTCCAAGACTTCAAGTTCAACACAAATCTGTGGTTGCTCTTCTTTCATATGCCTCAACCTGTATAAGGTCTAAAAAAACCTCCCTTGACATTCTTCCCAACTTTCCATGTCCTGTTATTCAGCTTCGACCCTAACCAATTCCTTTCCCCTGCCAATGTTTCACTCAGACCAACCAATATAATGTCCAAGCTTCGATACCAACTGCGGCCCTGTCATTGTATTCGGGTCAGGTCAAGTCGCGTTATGTGTGGGTTATCAACGTGTTCATCAAGTTATTCCTCTATCATTAACACATCTACAACATCCTCTTCTTCACATGTCTCGGCTTCTTCTTCTTCATCGCAATCTGCAAGTCCATCCCTCTCCATTGCCCAACCAAGTCGAAGAAGCTATACTTCAACATTCTCCTCTAAGACTTCAAGTTCAACATGAATCTATGGGTTCTCTTCTTTCATATGCCTCAACATGTACAAGGTCTGAAAAAATCCTCCCTTAATATTCTTCCCAACTTTCTATGTCTTGTCATGCAGCTTCGACCTTGACCAATGTCTTTCCCCTGCCGATGTAATTTCACCGAGACCAACCAATATAATGTCCAAGCTTTGATACCAACTATAGCCCCATCGTTTTATTCAGGTCAGGTTGTGTGAAGGCTCCCAAGGAAACACGTTCGGGTGGGTCGGGTCATGTCGTGTGAGGGCACCCAAGGAAACATGTTCAGGTGGGTTGGGTTGGGTCATGTCGTGTGAAGTCGGCCAAGGAAACACATTCGAGTGGGTCGGGTTGGGTCGAGTCAGGTTGGTTCATGTGAGGGCACCCAATGAAACACATTCAAGTGGGTTGTGGGGTCGGCTTGTGTGAGGGAAACCATATAAAAAATGCTAAGTTGTGACCATTGGTGAGCCCTGGTATTGCACCAAGAGTGCTGCAACTCCCAGGGGCTTCCCTACTTTACTTTATCAACCTGGGTTTCATAAAAACTTTGAGGTGAAAGTGCTATATACACAGTAGATGCATTCTCTTCATGTCATCCTCTTCTGCTTTACGAAAGGGTGCTATTTATTAAACTATGAGAATAATTGGAAAGTAAATTGCTGGAAGAAAATGACAGAAAGGAAACTGAACTAAATTGCTGAAAGGAGATGACAAGAAAGGGAACTAAAATGAATTGCTGAAAGGAAATGACAAGAATGAAACTAGTTTAATTCATAGAAAACAAATAGCAGAAAGGAAAATAATTCTAAACCACACTTTGACTTGGAAAAATGGATAAATTCACTCTACTTATCCTATGATCTATCTACCATGCTCCTAGTCATGCAACTAAGCTATCCATGCCTTAATTTTAATTAAAAAGAGTTAATTTGCAGCTTAGAGGGAAGAAAAGGGCTAAAAGAGGCTAATGGGGGGTTTAATGCATGAAACGACGTTTGGAAATGGAAAGAGTGGGTTATGAAACCTTATTGTAGCTTGAGAAATGGATTTGGAGCCGAAAAAAATTAGAAGTGCGATGGAGGAAAAAAGTTGTGATATGCAATGTCACAATCGCAATATCGCAAGTTTGAAGGGATAGCGGTAAGGATTGACAAGAATTAACTAAAATGTGAGAAGTGATATTTGCGATGCGATAAAAGTTGCAGGTTGCGATATGTGATGTGGTAAGTTCAACGAAGTGTGGAGTGCGACGGGTGACATGGTGGAGTTATCGCATCGGTGGAATGAGCGATAATTGCTATGTGAAAAGGTAAACGGTGTGATTTTTGATTTGTGATTTCGAAATATCACAATCGCAAGAACAAGTGGTAAGTGTTTGAAGGTAAAAGCTAAAATATGCAAGGTACGATTTGCGATTTCACAATATCGCAATTGCAAAGAACGTGCAGTAAGTGTTAAAGGTAAACAATGCGAAGTGCGATTTCACAATATCGCAATGCAAAGAACGAGTGGTAAGCATTAAAGGTAAAAGGTAAATGTTTCGATTTGTGAAGTGCGATGTACAGTGGCGGGACACTTGAGGAGAAAAGCAAGAGGTTGGGTTTTTGGTGGTTTTGAATGGTTTTTCACGTGTTTTGCATAAAAAGGGTAAGGTGGTCGTGAACGGAGAAAAACAGAGAAATAAGGCTTTGAAGGGCTTAAGTGTGTTAGGCAAAGAAAAGGTAAGTACAACGTTAATATGAGAAGAAAAGGAGGGGAATGGAGGCTTAAGAGCAGTGCTCAGAAGTGATACACGCATGTGGATTCATGTACGACAAATAGACAGAAATTCAGGGTGAAACAGTGAAAGAAAGGCTTGGACTTGGTAATACAAATTCTTCCCAAAACTCAAACAGAAAGCAATTTTGGCCCGTGGGAAGGTCTACCCTACGCGAACTCTATTGACAGAGATGAGAGGGGGGACTTGACCACATTTTTTGGAGTTTTTCCTCTATTTACTATGCATAAGCAATTAAAAACTACAACAACACAAAAACTAAACATCAATGAAACTTATCAGAAGCATATCTAACTTAAATGGTAGAAGAAAAACTAGCTAAATGACAGAAATGAAATGATAGGAACAACAGAGAAGCTAAGGCACATGGGTTGGGCCCTAACCCACGAGCCTAGCCCTCTGAAACATAAACCAGTCAAATGAAATCAGTTTGCTCATTTCATAAAAGAATAACTTCATACATCCCTGAGATTTTGATCACTGAATAAAACAAAAATCTCAATAGCTCACAACAATAGTTATGAATGGAAACGAGACTAGAACAGACTAACTCTTCCTAGCTCTAGATATTCTGTATTTATTCTACAGGGAGGCTACCAAAAACTCTGTAGAAAATGGTGATTGCGTCAAATTGACTCCCAGTGAACAAGGATTGGGTGCACTCCTCTTTGAGTTGCTTGGTTGCCTCTGTAATTCGAATTGCTGGAGAGAATCCTTGGGGATCCTTTGGCTGCTTTTGGAATTCAAATTGCTAGAGAGAATCTTTGGGATCCTTCGACTGCCTTTGAGGGTGGGCAATCCTTTTATAATTCCTCTTTATTGTCTCCTCCAAGTATTTATGATAAAATCCTTATAAAAATGATTAATAATTCATGATTTTCTGCACTCAACCTTATATTAGGCACTCAAAGTATGTTAGCCTTAATTACCTCTTATATTAGCATCATAAAACGAAATAATAATAAAAAATGCAAGAAAAGGAGGTCTAAGAAGGCAAAAAGGTGACTATTAACCCCTCCAAATATGTCTAATGATGGAGCTCATCATCACCCCCCTACTGAATGGTTGCTCATCCTTTGAGCAACTAATCCTCCTCCTGCTTTTCCTTTAAGGATCTGATAGCCCCCCTGATTTCGTGAGGGAGAAGTGTGGGAGTTTACCCAAGGGGGTAAATACCATTATTATTTTCTATATTCTCCCATTCTCTATCTTGTGCATCTGTGTCCTCTTCATTAGTCAGCCCCAACAACAAAGGTGGACTGAGATTTAGTCCCAATCATTGGATCGTTTTGGCCTGCATGGCCCTCTTGTATAATGATGCCCTTTCCAATGCACCCCTCAGTCTTTCTGGAGTATGGTACTCCCTATTATTGAGACTATGGGGGAGGTTGTTCCATCTCCTCTGGCTGGACATAATGCACTCATCTTATATCTTGCTAGAGGCATCATCAAAGTGGTCTATCATCTGGTTTTGAGTCAAAAGGTAGCTTTCAGCCAGTGCAAGTTCCCTTTCAATCTCTCGATGGTTAAGGATGACTCCTCTTGGGCTGAACAAGTCTGGTCTAATATATAAGGGTTCTCTATTTCTTCTTCCCATGACCTTCCATATCTCTTTTTCTCTAGTGTCTTCATTCACCATCCAAGATGCTAGAGCCATTAACTACATATCTCCCATTGTAGGATTGGGGTCCCAAATATCCAGATTTGTTAGCACAAAGTTATGCACATAAAACTCTGTCATCTTTTCCTAATCAACCATGTTATCTTGCTTGTAGAAATTCATGAATTTCCTACAATCTTGGAAAGGTAGTGATCCATGGGAGGCTAGATTTTTTATTTGAAATAGAAGCCATTGTTCTTTGAGGTACACAACATATGATTCAAAGGGGAATCTATGCTGACGGGCTTCTATGCATAAGTCTACCATGGTGGCTACTTGCTCCTCTTTTTTCCGCAATTTCTCCTTCAGTGCTACATTCTCTGCATGTGCCTTCTGCAGCTACTCCTTCAGAATTATCTATTCGATTCTTTCCTCCACTCCTTGGTGATTATTCAATGATAATCGAGCTTGTGGGAGAAGTTTCTAGTTCTCTCTGATTGTTTTCAACTCTGGAATACCTAGAGGTCTACCTTTTTCTCTTTGTGCTAAGAGGAGCTATGGTGGAAACTATATTTTTGTATTGAGGGGATGTGGTGCTGCATTGTGAGTTTGTTTCTTGCCCACTTTCTGCTATCTCTATGACTTCTATGGCCATATATTCTATTTTTCTTTGGCTCTTTGTCGCTTCCTCTTCTTCTTCTAGTTCTTCTTGTTTATGGTTCTTCCTCTTCTTCTTTAAGCACTGCGTGCTTCCGTTAGTCTCTCTCAAAATTTTCAAACTAATGGTTTGGATGAGACGAAATTTTGTTTTATTAGATATCACAGCTAATTTTGGAGTGCTTCTATAACTCGGCTCAGATCTAGTTCTATTGTAGACATTTTTTTCCTTATCTTGTTAGTTCATGATGGAATGCGTGTTTCCTCCCCTCATTCTCCTCTACTCCACTTGATTTAAATTATTTTATTTTTCATGCCCAGGTGGCATGTACTTCCAGTTTTATTCCATTCATACCTCATGGTGGTGGCCGAGTTAACTGGCCACCTTTCCGCCCCTTAAAGTCTAAGTCTGCAAATTAATTATTGCTGGCTATTATGGATGTGTAGCAAGGGGTGAGAAGTTATAACTGAGTTTACCTGTTGTTTCCAAGGCGGTTGTAGGAGTGGGAGGTTGGAGACAAGCATTTTAGATTCTACGTTCTTCACCATATTCTTGTACTATGAATGAGCAGCTTGTTGAATGGGAAACTTCTTGAATGAGCTGCTAATCCTTGCTTGTTGTTTCTCTTTGTTGTGGATGTCGCGTGGGGTGCTTGAGATGCCATGGGTGGTGTTGTAGCTCCTAGAGACAGCCTTGAGTTGCAAAATACCAATGCCTAGGACATCTTAAAATCAAAGGTTAAGATAAAATATGGAATAAGACAATAATGGTTTTGGTGGTTCGGGATGGAGAAGACCTTGGAGTTGATTCATGTGGATTCCCTATACTCTGAGAGGGCTCAGGAGGCTATGAGGGTTGATGGCTTTCAAATGGGCCAAGTATAAAAGAATGAGAATATGCTTTAAAAATATGTAGAGGTGTTGAGAAAGAATAAAGAAGGAACCCACAAGAGACATGCTTGTGAAATATATTTTGAGTCGTTGGATGTATTGATGTGGAGCGGAGCTGAGGGCAATATGGCAGAAGTGGAAGTGGAGTCAGAGAGAATTATTACACTAAAAATAGTGAAACAAAGGCCACGGGAGGGCTATTGATGGCATGGCAAGGAGGAGGTGGGGTCCCACTCGCAAATCGCATATCGAAAGATTTAGTGGTGCACAACATAAGGTAAGAGTTAATACTTGCAGGGATCAATGTGCGATGAGCGGCGAAATGAGTGACATGGAAGATGGATGACGGTTTGCTTACGTCACTGTGGGGGTGCTCTAGGGTATGACACACCCATCAGGGGTCTGCCCCCGAAATTATCATGAGCTGTAGATCTGTGGTCAGTGGACTTCTGGCGAAGTCAACTATAGAGGCACCAACGCTGATAACCTGTGGGCTGTTTGTGCTCGTGAGTTTCCGCTGATCTGAGATTATTGTTCATTTCTTTAACTCCCGCCCGACGATTAACATAGGCGTCAACCCATGATGGGTGATGAATGATGTGGCGTGGCAGAAGTGGGGGCCGCTGACCCACGCTTGAAGCATTGGGCCTTCATCTTACCCATTCCAGCTCTTCATTTGCTTGAATTTGATGTTGCCTTATCCCTTCAAAAGAATCACAAGACAATAGGTGGAATTCTCGTTCTCCTGGAGTTGGTTATGGAGCTTTCCTTCTTGTTCTTCTTGGCAGTCCATGAACAAATTTGTTTTTTTTTAAGGAACTTCTTGATGTTTGTGTGTTTCTTTTCTTGCTACATTGTGCTAAGGAATGGAGGAGTGTGGTGTATGGAGGTGATGGAGGAAGTTATGAATATGAATGGAGTGAATGATGGGATGGATGGTAATATAGAAGAAGGGAAATGAAGATGAATGATTCCCTGTGTTTCCAAAAACCATTAACAGCCTGCAAAACATCAAACACAAAAAACACATAGATGTAGATGTATTTTTTTTTTATTTTTTTTGAAAGAAAGTGGGCTACCTCCATGGAGTTTTTCAATCGAAAAAATTTCCTCGGGCGCCTCAGAGAGGTTTTCACCCATGGATCTTTATTCTCTTTTTCTCTTTTTTCTTTTTTGAGAAACTGAGTTGCCTCCATTGAGGTTTTCAACCCACAAGCTTATTCTTTTTTTCCCTTTTTTTTTAGGAGGTGTTGGAAACTATAGAGTTTCCCATCACATACACCTCTCTAATTATTGAATTTATGAACTCTGCCTTTGAAAAAAGATTCCTGTAAATTTCAAGTCCGTGACCATTGACAAGCAAGGGGATTCCTTCCTCATCTATGGTTCTAATTTGAACTGCGCCAATATCAAAAAAAATTCCACTGTGTAAGGCCATAACCATCTTGTCATCAACTTTCCTTTGAAATATTTAAACCTTGAATCATACAAAAACGCCAAATATCCTTCTTGGAAGTATTTTCTTTTATGTTCTTGTCATTCCATACCTTTTGTTGCAGGTGAACTACCTCTGTGTGAAGAAGTGCTAGCATTCTGAACTCATCCAACCCATTTAGTTGCAACAACCTCTCGTTTTGAGCATTTGATAGATCTAGATTTAATTCAGCTACCATTCTTAAGTTATTGAATTCAAACTCAACTGAAATTAGAGCTTTCTTACCATAGACTAGTTCATAAGGAGTGAATCTTGTTATTGTCTTCCAACTAGTGTTGTAGGCCTAAGTAGCTTCTACAAATTTATCTGCCCAATATTTTTTGCTGCTCCTCACAAAATTTTTGAGGATGCTCTCCAAAGCTATGTTAGTTATGTCTACTTGGCCATTCTCCTAAGGGTGATAGGCAGTAGAAGTTCTATCCTTAATCTTGTGCTTCCTCAAAATATTCTCAATGAGGTGAGAGGTGAATTGTGCTCCCTGATTAGTGAATATTTCTTTGGGGTATCCAATTTTTTAAAACACATTCTCCCTCATAAATTCTTCTATTTTCTCCTTGGTTTCTACCTTCATTTATTTTTATTCAGCCCACTTTGTCAGGTAATCAATGCAGACTATGATACACTTCTTTTGTCTGGATGGTGGATCGATAGGTCCAAAACATTCCATGGCCACTTATCAAATGGCTCAAGAGCCACTTGAGGGTGTAAAGGCATTTCATCTTTTTGTGTGGGTTTCCCCATCCTTTGGCACTGGTCACACCTCCTGGTGTATCTTCTGGAATCTTGTTGAAGGGTAGGCCAATAGTATCCTACTTGCAAAACTTTGTAAGCAGTTCTCTTTGCAACAAAGTGGCCTCCACATGGGCTGTCATGCCATTTAGAGAGGATATAAAAAAATTCTTCCTCCCTCACACATCTCCTTAGGATTTGATCAGGGCCTAGCATGAAAATATTTCCCCCCATCCATGTGAAATGGGTGCTTTTTCTGATGATTATGCTCCTCTCCCTGAATGAAATATTAGGAGGGAGTTTTCCAGCAACCAAGTAGTTGCCTATATCAGCAAACCATGGTGAGAGTGCTGATATGGAAAAGAGGTGTTGATCTGGCAACTGGTCATCCACCATTATTTCTTCACCTGTAGGGAGAACTAACCTGGAAAGAAAATTGGCAACAACATTTTCCTTTCTAGGTTTATCAACAATATTCAAATCAAATTTCTGTAAAAGTAACAACCATCTAATTATCCTATCATTTACATTTGGTTTTTTCATTAAATACTTGATGGCTGCATGGTCATTGTGGAAAAAGCTCTGATATCCAGTGACATAATTCCTGAATTTGTGCAATGCATGGACAATGACTAACATCTCCTTCACAGTAACAGTATAATCCATATCTACCTTTGAAAAATCCTTGCTAATGAAATAAATGGCATAAGGGATTTTGTCCTCTAATTGTCCTAATTTTGCCCCTGTAGCTTTGTCGGATACATCAATGTGGATGTGGAAAGGGAGAGTCCAATTTGGACCTCGGAGGATGGGGGCAGTAGTCAAATATTTCTCAATGAGCTCGAAAGCCTCTTGATAATGGTCAGACAAAATAAACTTAGAATCCTTGGCCGATAACCCAAATAATGGTGAAGCCATCTTGCTGAAATATTTGATGAACCTTCTATAGTAACCAGCTAAGACTAAGAAACTCCTGACATCATTCTTATTTTGAGGAGCAGGTACCCTTTTTATGATAGTGATTTTATTCGGGTCTACCTGTATTCCTGCTTGGGATATGAAGTGTCCTAATACAACCCCTGCTTTCTTCAGGAATTCACACTTTTCTGGGCTCAAGGAGAGATGCATGTCAATGCACCTTCTTAGTAATTTACCCAAATTGGAGAGAGCTTCCTGGAATTCATCTCCATATGGTGTGAAATCATCCATGTCAGTTTCGACAGAGTCATGGACTAACTCAGAAAAGATGCTCAGGACAACCCTTTGGAAGGTGGCGGGGGCATTGGATAACCCAAAGGGTAGGAATCTATAAGAAAAGGTACCCAAAGGGCAGTTGAAAGTAGTATTATGCTGGTCTTCAGGGATGATTTGAATCTGATTGTACCCACTGAACCCACCTAATAAGGAAAAGAACTTCTTCCCTGCAAGACCATCCAAGGCTTGGTCTATAAAGGGCAAAGGGAAATGGTCTTTCTTGGTGGCTTTGTTAAGTTCTCGATAATAAAAAAAAATTGTCCGCTTGCCATTCTTCTTTGGGACTAGGAAAAGAGGAGATACCCACTCACTATCGGATATAGGATATATGAACCCTGCATCCAATAGTTTTTGTAGCTCTTCTTTGACTATGTCCTTTAGAGCTGGGTTCATCCTTCTTTGGGGTTGTCTCATAAGCTTGCATCCTTCTTTGATGTAAATTTGATGCCTACATACTGAAGGATGTACCCATTTCATGTCCTTGTAATCCCAAGCAAATTATTCAAGATTTTCTTTCAAAATATGGCATAGCTGCTTATCTTCTTCATTCAATAGGTTTGGGTTGATTTTCAAAGATCTGGATGGGCCAAACTCAATAGCCTTTGTAGTTTCAGAGGTTGTCTCAACTGAGTGCATTTCCATCCAAGGTTGGATTTTAGACTCTTTATCTAAGGTTTCGAGAGGAGTGTTAGTGGAGGACTAGTTTTGAATTGCATGGTCAATGAGTTCATCTTCATCAAGTTGCCCCCCTTTAAGAATATCATCTATGGTACACATAGGGGCAATGTTATATAACTCATCTTCTTCATCCTCCAACCATATAGGGAGATCATGATCAATGGAAGGCTGGGTTGGAGGATATAACACTAGCTCTTTAGACAAAGGCCCATTTTTTATAGTCATGTTTCCGGCCTGACAACTAATATAAGCATCTGTAGTCACTAACCAAGGTATCCCTAAGATGAGAGGATAACCATTAAAATTGGTTTTTGGATGCAGGACCAAGAAATATGTAGGATACTCCCAAGACTTAATGGTAACCATAACATCTATTGAGATTCAACAAGATGTTGAGCTTAGTGAAAAGAGTCGCCTTCACTAAGTGGGCCGGCAGGCTATTTTTGGTGCAAGTCTATTTTTAGACTATGTCTATTTTTAGACATTGTGATCATATTTCAGAAGTTGCAGGATGCTATTTGTGGATCGTTGATCAAGTTGGAAAAATAGATTAAATTATATTTTTAGAATATTGGGCGAAGTCTATTTATAGATCGCTGATCTAAAAATAGATGCATGTCGATTATTATTAGCTCTTAATAATAATCAGACACTAAACATCAACTTATTCTCTTGGAGCACTTTGTTTCAGTGCACAGATGTGGCACATCAGTAGACTGAGGGAATTACCCAATTCCCTAGGGTTTACTGGAGCTAATGCATGGAAGACTCAGTTAGAACTCAAGTGGCAGAGTTATGACACAGTTGGAAGAAGTAGTTATGGAGTTGTATTCAGTTTAACTCAGTTAGACTCAGTTGAGCTAGTTGTATCTAGTCTAACTGATTGATACACTAGTGAGAGTGGAGTGAATTAATTATTTAATTAAATCACAAATAATAACTCATTAATCAACTAAACAATACAACAGTTAACTACAGTGCATGGCAGTTTCAGTGGAGACCTAGAGAGAGATAGGTGAAAGGGCAAGATAGACTATCTGTTGTGACTATAGTGATGCATTAATTGCATCACACACACATTGGAGTTTCCAATGAGGATTTCGTAGTCAAGGTAAGGGTAATTCGAATTCATTCAGAGCTATTATTCAGTAGGGATTGCATAGTGGAGGCAGGCTAGCAGGAGGCAAAGATCGGTGCATGGATTTGCAAGATTGTTCCTGATTAATGTATGACGATTGTACGGTACTGAGAGCTTGATAAGCTTTGAATGAGGATTGTCATATTATTCCATGATACATAATATATAGTTGGGTTTTTCAATTTCAGGCTTTCCCAGTTAAAAACAACTGTGTTATGTGCGATTGTTTTTATTTGTGCTTTACATGTGTGTGCAATTAAGTTTCCGCAAAAGATTAACAAGTGGAACGATTCAGTATTTTGCATAAAGTTAAATAGTGTGAGATCAGGTGAATCTAGGACATATGCATTCTTAGTGCATATAATTTCTACATGGTATCGGAGCATTGTTGATAGAAGATTGCAATTTTAAAGTGAGTTTATGCTGGTGGACAATTCGAATTTGCTACAGAAGATTCTTGGTGCAGAAGTCGAGTATACATTGAAATGTCTTTCAACGGGTTGAGATTAGAGTATGCCCTTGATGGGAGCTCAAATTACATAGCCTATAAGGACAGGATGGAGGCAGTGCTGGGGGACAATGGAATGAAGGAGTTCATCAATGGCTATGTTCCTAAGCCGGGATCTAGCGATGCTGCATTACTTGACACATGGAAAAAGAAGACAAAAAAGACAAGGATAATTCTGTTGGAAGGTGTGAAGGACCATATTGTGTCTAGCCTTCATGAGAAATCCAATCCATTCTTAATGTGGAAGGCTTTGACAGATTTGTTCCAAATTAGAAGTGACCAGAGGAAGTTGGCGCTTAAAGACAAGCTCAGAAAAATAAAAATGGATAAAGGCGATAATATTCCAAAATACCTCACGAAGTTTGTCCACTGCAAGGATGAACTGGGAAGTGTGGGGGTTACTGTTGATGATGAAGACTTGGTAAGATTGGATCTCCTTGGGCTTCCGAAGAGTTGGCATAGCTACTAAGACTCTGTCAATGGACGGGAGAAACTGCAGGGATGGGAGCGACTTTGGTCGGATCTTGTGCAGGAGGAGATAAGGTGGGGTACCAGGGATGGATCTTCATCGAAGAATGAAGATGAAGAGAATTGTGCTTTGGCTACCAAATCAAGGAAAGGGAAGGGGAACAAACATCCTTCAAAATCCGATGCTAAAGGCAAGAAGCAGGATTTTTCCAAAGTGAAGTGTTTTCACTGTCACGAACATGGATATTTCACCACTAACTGTCCACAGAAGAAGAAGAACAAGAAGGTTGCTAGATCTGCAGCTAGAGAGGCCTTAGCCTCGCAATTTGAACTTGATTTCTCCTTGATCACATACTTGGTTTCAAGATATATGGGATTGGTGTGGTATCTTGATAGTGGTGTGTCTTTCCATATGATGGGAGACAAAGAGTTTTTTAGTGACTTGGAGGAGAAGGACCTCCAGATGCATATAGAGATGGGCGATGATGGTCGGTACAGTGTGACTGGAATTGGGACCATTACCTTTGAGAGGGAGTTCAGTAATCCACTCTTGTTGAAGAATATTATGCATGTTCCAGGTCTGAAGAAGAACTTGGTCTCAGTCGCAATGCTGGAAGACAAGGGTTAAGATGTTGTTTTCGGTGAGGGAAAAGCCTTCCTTCGACATAAAACAATGGGTCAAACCAAGAGTATAGGGGTTCGAATTAATAATCTCTACAAGCTAGAGGTAGATGGCTGCGCTGTAATGGTGGGCAAAGCAGAAGAAGTGGTGAGGCAGGATGAGGGTGAATTATGGCACAGGATATTGGGCCATCTTCACCAGGACGCTTTGAAGATTTTGCATCAGATTTCTACTGGACTTCCCAAGGGTACTCTTGCGCAGTCATATCAGTGCAAGGGATGTACTATGGGTAAGTTTGTGAAGACCACCTTTCACGAGAAGGAGAACCGTGCTTCGGTGATCTTGGAGAGAATTCACACAGACGTGTGTGGACCTTTCTCGGTTGCTTCAACTGAAAAACATAAGTATTATGTTATATTTGTTGATAACTATTCTTGTAGATGTTGGATTTTCTTCATGCAGAAGAAGAGTGAAACGTTCTCAAAGTTCTGTGAGTTCAAGGCATTGGTGGAGAAGGAGTCGGGGAAGCAAGTGGAAGCTCTACGGAGTGATAATGGTGGTGAATACATCTCGGGAGAATTCAAAGACTTCTGTAGCAAAGAAGGAATTCGAAGAGAACTCATAGCGCCTCATAACCCACAGTAGAATGGGGTCACAGAGAGGAAGAACAGAACGATCGTGGGTGCTGCACAAGCTATTCTTGAGAGGGAGTTAGACTTGCATGTAGTTAAGGAAATGCTTGTTCTGAAAGATGAGCCTCCAGATGTGGATCAACCACAGGAGGATATTCATGGAGTGGAGGAGTCCACTCATGTAGAACCAAACATCAGACAAGGGAGAAAGCGTACCACAGAAGCTGAGAGACTGAAGCTTGATGCGGCATAGAATGTAGGAGTCCCTACATCACAGCGTAGACAGAGAAAATCACCTGACCGATTTACTGGATACATGGTTCTTATGAGAAATTCTATCGTGACAAAGCCATCTTCTTTCAAAGAAGTAGTGCAGGAGCCCACATGGGTAGATGCCATGGTGGAGGAGTATGACTCCATTGTCAGAAACAGTGCTTGGGAGATTGTTCCAAGGCTGGTGGGAAAATTAGTTGTAGGATCAAGATGGATCTACAAGGTAAAGCAAGCTGCTGATGGGAGTGTCGAGAAGTATGAGGCAAGATTTGTTGCCCGAGGCTTCTCACAGATTGAGGGGATTCTCACAGATTGAGGGGATTGAATATGAAGAAAACTTTTCACCTATCGCATGATATTCTTCCATACGAACCATCCTTTCTCTCTCAGCGCAGATGGGTTGGCACATTCATCAAATGGATGTGAAGACTACGTTCCTTAATGGGATCATCGAGGAAGAGGTGTACATTGAGCATCCTGAAGGATTTGAGATCTTCATCAGCAAGTCGCATGTGTGCAGGCTCAAAAGAGTGTTGTATGGGATGAAACAAGCACCCCGTGCTTGGTACACTCGGATCGACAGCTATTTCACTGGACTTGGCTTCACCAAGAGTGAGGCAAATGCAAACCTCTACCAGATTGTGGTGGAGGGTAAGCTTTTAATCATTGTACTTTATTTTTATGATTTAATACTAACAGGTGATGAGAAGTTGATACACTCATGCAAGGCAGATCTTTCAAAGGAGTTTGAGATGAAGGATTTGGGCCTCCTTCATTATTTCCTTGGATTGGAAATATGGCAGTGGGAAGGTGAACTATTTGTGTCTCAAGGAAAGTATGCCCGGGAGATACTAGAGAAGTTTAATATGCAAGGCTGCAAGCCTATCGACACTCCTCTTCCAGGAAATTGGAAGAAAGAGGATGCTACATCGGTAGAGGTAGTGGATGCCACTGTTTATCGACAGTTGGTGGGTTTGCTCATGTATTTAGTCAATACAAGACCAGACATATGCTATGCGGTGAACCAGCTTTCACAAGCGATGGTTAAGCCTACCAAGCTCTTTTGGGTAGAAAAGCATAATACACGAGGCATCTAAGGCACGCCAAAGTATGGATTATGGCCTGAGCAGAAAACAAGGTGAAAACACACACTGCGATGAATGGCCATTAACTGATGAGAAAAGCACATGGAAGGATTTTAATTATCAGTAAACATGGACTCTTGACTAATGATTAAAAAATGTAATGGGCACTCAGTTGATGAGCAATACTTGGTGTCAGTATAGCCACATGTAAGAACATGTATCTGGATAAAATAATGGTTGGATTGTTGGACACATTAGATCCATGAATGAAGATACATTGTGACAACTGAAGATTTTTATTTAAAACTCTCGACTGTCTGGGCTAAACGGGTATAAACATGTTTCAGCGCCATTGTATCATCATATCAGAGATTGTGTGCAGCGGAGAATCATGTTACTTTCATACATTCCTACGGAGGATCGGGATGCTGATATCTTGACGAAGGCGCTCACCAGGAGCAAATTCGAATACCACAGGGGCAGGATCGGGGTGAAGGATAATCCCTATCTTGTTGAGAGGGAGTGTTGAGATTCAACAAGATGATGAGCTTAGTGAAAAGAGTCGCCTTCACTAAGTGGGCCCACAGGCTATTTTTGGTGCAAGTGTATTTTTAGACTATGTCTATTTTTAAACATGGTGATCATATTTCAGAAGTTGCAGGATGCTATTTGTGGATGGTTGACCAAGTTGGAAAAATAGATGAAATCCTATTTTTAAAATATTGGGTGAAGTATATTTATAGATCGCTAATCTAAAAATAGATGCATGTCGATTATGATTAGCTCTTAATAATAATCAGACACTAAACAACAAATTATTCTCTTGGAGCACTTTGTTTCAGTGCACAGATGTGGCACATCAGTGGAATGAGGGAATTACACAATTACCAAGGGTTTACTGGAGCTAATTCATGAAATACTTAGTTAGAACTCAAGTGGTAGAGTTATGACACAGTTGGAAGAAGTAGTCATGGAGTTGTATTCAGTTTAACTCAGTTAGACTCAGTTGAGCTAGTTGTATCTAGTCTAACTGATTGATACACTAGTGAGAGTGGAGTGAAATAATTAGTTAATTAATTTACAAATAATAACTCATTAATCAACTGAACAATACAACAGTTACCTACAGTGCATGGCAGTTTCAGTGGAGACCCAGTGGAGAGATAGGTGAAAGGGCAAGATAGACTATCTGTTGTGACTATAGTGATGCATTGATTGCATCACACACACATTGGAGTTGCCAATGAGTATTGTGTAGTCAAGGCAAGGGTAATTCGAATTCATTCAGAGCTATTCTTCAGCAGGGATTGCGTAGTGGAGGCAGGCTAGCAGGAGGTAAAGATCAGTGCATGGATTTGCAAGTATTCATGATTAGTGTATGACGATTGTACTGTACTGGGAGCTTGATAAGCTTTGTATGAGGATTTTCATATGATTCCATGATACATAATATATAGTTGGGGTTTTCAGCTTCAGTCTTTCCTGGTTAAAAACAACTGTGTTATGTGCGATTGTTTTTATTTATGCTTTACATGTGTGTGCAATTAATTTTTCGCAAAATATTAACAAGTGGAATGATTCAGTATTTTGCATAAAGTTAAATAGTGTGAGATCAAGTGAATCTAGGACATATGCATGCTTAGTGCATATAATTTCTACAACATCCTCAACAATTCCTTCCGGAGTTACTGCGGACCAATCTGCAAGTTGCAGAACTTTTGTGGTTTTCCTAAAAGTCCCTTGGAGATTAAGTTTCAACATAGTTTCCTTGGTCATGATATTGATGGCAGCCCCTAGATCAATCAGAGTGTTGGGGACTATGAAATCATCTATATGAACATCAACAAATATACTACCAAGGTCGCGGTATTTTGCGAATATCACCTTCCCCAGCATCTGGTCAGACAATTTTCCTACCACATTGATGGTGGGTGTATCTTTCTTCCTTCTTCCGGGCTTCTTGAAGAACTTTTCTTTAATGATCCTATTGTACATGGGTACATCCTTAATGTCCTAGAGAAGTGGTATCATTACACACAAATTTTACAATTCTCCCAAGAGTTCAGTATCCTCTGGGATGTGCTGACTAGGGTTGATCAAGCACTCAGGAAAAGGAGGTTGTTGGATCTGAGTGTTATCTTCTTCCTTTTCCTCCTCAACCTCTACAGGTGGATATGGGGGATGTTTGTCTAGGAGTAATCTTCCCGACCTGAGATTAACCTCCTGTATCTCCACAACATAAGCTGGATGGGATGTTTCTCCACTCGGAGCCTGCTGTGCCTGTCTGTTGTTCGGGTTTGGATTGGGCTATGCAGGTATAGGAAACCTAGGTGAAGCAATGATGCCAAAAAGTGGTGGATCAACATGAGTAAGCTGAGGTTGAGGTTGGGGTGGAGGAATTAGAGCAGGTAGTTGATTTTTTGGAGGCCTCGACCCTTGGGATGGATTTCCCCATTGAGGTTGTTGTGGAATATACTGCTGAAATGGTTGGTTTACTGGTTGAGGATGATATGAATGGTTGGAAGGCCAAGTATGAGGTGTAGACCAGGATGGAGGAATGGGGGTGTACCAAGGTTGCATGGGTGCACTCTAATTGTTGTAATAGTAAGAGTAAGGTGCACCTTGCATACCTTGTTGATATGGCCGAGGGCCTTGAGGCCTTCTCTGGTTGATGAAACAGACTTGCTCTGGCATTGTTTCCCCACTGTGATATACAAATTTAAGTCCAGGTAAGGAGGGACAATTTTCCATGGCATGATTCTCTTCACAGACTAAGCACACCTCTATGACATTTAGTGGACATCCATTTCTTGGGTGCTTCCTGGTACATCTAGGAAAAAATATGGCCAGGGCTCTCTCTGCTTCCTCTTGCTTCATTTTGACCTGCATTGTGTCCATTTGAAAATAAAAGGTGTGCAACATGTCACTCTTGAAGTCCTCTAGCATGTTTCCAATCTCATGTTTTATGAAGGTGGAAGAGGAAGGGGTATTGGATTTACTTTGGCTTACTCTACCATTCTTCCTAAATGCCCTAGAATGGTTCCTGAAGACAATTTTGATTGTTTGATAAGGTTTTTGGTAGATATCTCCTCCTGATAACATATTCAGGGTTTCTATCATCTCTTCACTGATCCCTCAAAGAAGTACAAGTTTAATTGAGTCAGGATCAAGAGTACAGTTCACTCTCTTATAATTCAATTAAAACCTCTCTTCATAATCCTCTAGGGATTCATCAGTCCCTAGAGTCATCCTCATTATCTCATCCTCATTTTTCTTGGACCTACAATAGTATTTGTACTTGCTGCTAAAGGTCTCTTCCATATGTGCCCAGGTAGTGATGCTATCCCCAGGAAGACCCATGAACCAGCGCAAGGTTGCATCCTTAAGGGTGGATGGGAATAGCTTCAACTTCTAATCATCAAAGGTGTAGTCATAAGTCCCACAAAAAACAGAAAATTCAAACATGAATGTGTCAAGGTCCTCATAGGTAAGTCCATGGAAGTGTTGAAGAGATGATGGGCTAATGTTTTTCATCTTAGTTTCCCCATCTGCTTCTCTTATGGGAAAGGCTATCTAGGTCATAGCCATGGTTAAGATAGGTGAATTAGGTTCCTCAGTTGAAACAAGGTATTCTTCTTCTTCCCCAATAGGATCCTCAAAATATTCAGAAGTCTCTCCTGTAGGGGGTTCAATCTCACTACCAATGAAGAAGAGTGAAGGGCGGCTAGGAGGTGATGTGGGGGTTTTAGGTAAGATTTGTATTTGGGTATTCCTAGTCCCACGAGGCATGAAAATAAGATCTTTTTGTATTTTTTTTCAATATTTATGAAATGACATAAAAATAAAGGAAAGAAGAAAAGAATGATAAAAACAAAATAAAAACATCTACTAGACACCTCCTCGGCAACGACACTAAAAAGTGGTGAGCCCTGGTATTGTACCAAGAGTGCCACAAATCCGAGGGGCTGCCCTACTTTAATTTATCAACCCCAGGTTCGTACAAACTTTGAGGTGACAGTGCTATATACACAGCAGTTGAATTTTGTTCATGTCATCCTCTTATGCTTTACGAAAGGGTGCTATTTCTTAAACTATGAGAACAACTCGAAAGTAAATTGCTGGAAGGAAATGACAGAAAGGAAACTAAACTGAATTTCTGAATGGAAATGACAAGAAAGGGATCTAAACTGAATTGATGAAAGGAAATGACAAGAATAAAACTAATTTAATTCGTAAAAAAAAAATATCAGAAAGGAAACTAATTCTAAACCACACTTTTACTTGGGAAAATGGCTAAATGCACTCTACTTGTCCTATGAATTATCTACGATGCTCCTAGTCATGCAACTAAGCTATCCATGCCTTAATTTTAATGAAAAAGAGTTAAGTTTCATATTATAGGTAATAAAAGCGCTAAAAGAGGCTAATGGGGGGTTTAAAACATGAAACGAGGTTTGGAAGCTGAAAGAGGGGGTTAGACCCTTATGAAACTTTATTATAGCGCGAGAAATGGCTTTGGAGCGGAAATAATTTAAAAGTGTGATGGAAGAGTGTGATGGAGGAAAAAGGTTGCAATGTGCGATGTCGCAATCACAATATCGCAAGTTTAAAGGGATAGCGGTAAGGATTGACAAGAATGAACTGAAATGTGCGAAGTGTGATTTGCAATGTGGTAAAATTTGCGGGTTGCGGACTATGATGTGGTAAGTTCAACGAAGTGCGAAGTGCGACGGGTGACATGGCGGAGTTATTGCATCTATGGAATGAGCGGTAAGTGGTATGCAAAAAGGTAAACGGTGCGATTTGCAATTTTGCAATATCGCAATCACAAGAATAAGCGGTAAGTGTTTAAAGGTAAAAGCTAAAATGTACGAAGTGAAATTTCACAATATCGCAATCGCAAAGAACGAGCAGTAAGTGTTAAAGGTGAAATGTAAACAATGCGAAGTGTGATTTGCGATTTTTCAATATCGCAATCACAAAGAACGAGCGGTAAGCGTTAAAGGTAAAAGTTAAATGTTGTGATTTGCAAAGTGCGATGTACGGTGGTGGGAGACTCAAGGAGAAAAGGAGGAGGTCGGGTTTTCGATGGTTTTGAATGTTTTTTCACATGTTTTGCATGAAAAGGGTAAGGTGGTAGTGAATGGAGAAAATAGATAAATAATGCTTTTAAGGGATTAAGTGCGTTAGGCAAAGGAAATGTATGTACAACAATAAGATGAGAAGAAAATGAGGGGAATGGAGGCGTAAGAGCAGTGCTCAGAAGTGAGAAACGCTTGTGGATTCATGCACGGGAAACAAATAGAAATGCGAGGAGAAACAGTGAACGAACGACTTGGACTTGGTAATACAATTTATTCCCAAAACACAAAAAAAAATCAATTTTGGCCAGTGGGAAGGTCTACCCTGCTCGAACTCTATTGAGAGAGATGAGAGGGGGGACTTGACCACAGTTTTTGGAGTTTTTCCTCTATTTACTATGAATAAGCAAGTAAAAACTACAAAAACACAAAAACTAAGCATAAATTAAACTTATCAGAAGCATATCTAACTTAAATGGAAAAATTTAAACTAGATAAATGACAGAAAGGAAATGATAGGAACAACAGAGAAGCTGAGGCACATGGGTTGGGCCCTAATCCACGATCCTAGCCCTATGAAACTTAAATTAGTCGAATGAAATCAGTCTGCTCATTTCATAAAAGAATAAATTCATACATCCCTGAGAGTTTTATCACTGAATAATACAAAAAGCTCAATAGCTCACAGAAATAGTTTTGAATGGAATCGAGACTAGAACAGACTAACTCTTCCGAGCTCTAGCTCTGCTCTATTTATTCTACAAGGAAACTACCAATATCTGCCTAGATAATGGTGATTGAGTCCACTTGAGTCCCAATGAACAAGGATTAGGTGCACTCCTCTTTGAGTTTCTTGGCTGCCTCTGGAATTTGAATTGCTGGAGAGAATCCTTGGGGATGCTTTGGCTAATTTTGGAATTTGAATTGCTAGAGAGAATCTTTGGGATCCTTTGGTTGCCTTTGAGGGTGGAAAATCCTCCTATAATTCCTCTTTGTTGTCTCCTCCTAGTCTTTATGATAAAATCCTTATAAAATGATTAATTATTCATGATTTTATGCACTAAACCTTATATTAGGCACTCATAGTATGTTAGCCTTAATCACCACTTATACTAGCATAATAAAACCAAATAATAATAAAAATGAAAGAAAAATAGATCTAAGAAGGAAACAAGGTGAATATTAACCCTTCCAAGTATGTCTAATGATGGAGCTCATCAACCACCCATGTGCCTTGTACACATTCATGCGGGTTGGGTTGGGTCGAGTCAGGTCAGGATGTGTCATGTGAGGGCGCCTAGGAAAAAACCCAAGGAGGGTGCCCAAGGAAACATGTTTGGGTCGTGTTGTGTGAAGGCACCCAGGAAAGTGCATTTGGGCAGGTCGGGTTGGGTGGTGCCATGTGACGGCACCCAAGGAAACGTGTTTGGGCAGGTCGGGTCAGGTGAGGTCGTGTGAGGGCACCCAAAGAAACACATTCAAGCGGGCAGAGTTGGTTCAGCCCAAGTCGTGTGAGGGCGCCCAAGGAAAAGCATTCATGTGGGTCAGGTCATGTGAGGGCACCTTATAAGGAAACATGTTCGAGCATGTCAGGTTGGTTCATGTCGTGCGAGGGCGCCCAAGGAAACATGTTCAGGTGGGTCGGGGCGGGTCAGGTCAGGTTGTGTGAGGGCGCCCAGGGAAACATGTTCGAGCAGGTCATGTCGGGTCGAGTGAGGGTGGTCGTATAAAAAATAATAAGTTGTGACCGCCTATGTGCCTCGTGCATGTTTGTGCAATCCATTTTCCATTTGCTCCCTTGTGCCTTCGTTCGAGCGGGTCGGGTCGTGCCATGTGAGGGAGCCACAGGAAACGCGTTTGGGTCGGATCGTATGAGGGAGGTGATATCAAAATGCTAATTTGTGACCTTTAGTGTGCCTTGTGCACATTCGTGCGACTCATTTTCCATTTTCTCCCTCGTGCCTTCGACGTTCGTGTGGGTCGGGTCGTGCCGTACTGTGAGAGCACCCAATGAAATGTAGTATAAAGGAAAACACCTCCAACATTTCATAATGAAGTATGAAAAAATGAACCTTTACTTAGATTGCATTAATGTAAGCGAAGTAACCAAATTTATCAATATAAGGATCTACAATCCCAGTTTTGTGCAGTCTGCTCCATCTAACATTATAAGAATACTGGCCATTAACAAATGGAGTATGTTGACATAAATTGAATATTATTTCCTTGATGTGAGTTCATGATATGGAAATTTAGTAAAACAAAAATGGGAATATGATAGACTCAAGGTCAGCTTTGTAAATACATATTTTAATTTTTTTCTTAATCTATTGATGGAAAACTTTTGTGGTGCATCAATTTATTTATTTTTCTTTTAAATAAAGTTTTTCTAATTGGCATCTTGAGGAATCCTCTAGAGCTACTCTATAGGTTGGTGGGTATTTTTCCACAATTAGTCTTAATTTTTAATCAATATATTTTTTCCTTCCACTTTCTATTCATTTCCCTCCACCTTACAAGATGAACTACTTGCTACAAATACAAATTTGTAATCCTATATCCAATGGGGGTTTTCTATTAGGAAGGGTATTTTAGAAAATTCTTCCAAACCATTAAGGTTTTTGATGACTTAATATTTTTCCACAGAGCTTGAATCCTTAGCTACAATTCCCAACCCCTAACCCATTTAACCCATAAACCTCTAAACCCCTAACCCATTTAACCCCTAAACCCTAAAACTATAAACCCTTAACCCCTAACCCCTAAATCCTTAACCTTTAACCCCTAAAACCTTAACCTTTAACCCCTAAAACCTTAACCCAGTTAACCCCTTAAACCCCTAAACCCCTAACCCATTTAACCCCCTAAACCCTAAACCTCTAAACCCTTAACCCATAACCGCTTAAACCCTAATTCCCAACCCCTAACCCATTTAACCCCCTAAATTTGAAGAATATATCCTCTTCTTCACATGTCTTAGCTTCTTCTTCTTCATCGCAATATGCTAAGTTGTGATAGCCCATTGTGCCTTGTGACAACATGTGTGCCTTGTGGTGTACATTCATGTGACCTGTTTTCCTTTTTCTCCCTTGTGCCTTTTTTTGGGCGGGTCAGGTAGGGTCGTCTGAGGGTGCCCAAGGAAACATGTTCGAGTTGGGTCGGGGTTGGGTCTTGTGACGGCGCCCAAGGAAACACATTCATGTCAGTTTGGGTCGGTTCGTTCCAAGTGAGGGCACCCAAAGAAATGCGTTCAGGTCGGGTCATGTGAGGGAGGCCGTATCAAAAATGTTAAGTTGCGATCGCCCGTGTGTCTTCTACATGTTCATGTGACTCATTTGTTGTTTCCCCCCCGTGCCTTCGTTCAAGTGGGTCGGGTTGGGTCAGGTCGTGTGAGGGCGCCCAAGGAAATGCTTTCAGGTCAAGTCAGGTCGTGTTGTATGAGGGCGCCCAAGGAAACACGTTCGGGTTAGGTTGTGTGAGGGAGGCCATATAAAAAATGCTAAGTTATCACTGCTCATGTGTCTTGTGCACATTCATGTGACCCATTTACCATTTCTCCCCTATGCCTTTATTCGGGCGGGTCGGGATAAGTCGAATTGTGTGAGGGTGCCTAAGGAAACGTGCTCAGGTCAGATTGGGTTGGGTCGTCTCGTGTGAGGGTGCCCAAGGAAACACATTTAGTTCAGGTCAGGTCGAGTCATGTGAGGGCGGTCGTATCAAAAATGCTAAGTTGTGACAACCCGTGTGCCTTGTGGCACATGTTTGTGTGACCCATTTGCCTTTTTCTCCTTGGTACCTTCGTTTAGGTAGGTGGGGTAGGGTCATGTGAGGGCGCCCAAGGAAGCACGTTCGAGTCGGGTCAAGTCGTGTGAGGGCCCCCAAGGAAATGTGTTCAGAGCAAGCCAGGTCGGGTTGGGTTGTGTGAGGTTGCCTAAGGAAACATGTTCAGATCGGTTCAGGTTGGGTCGTACCGTGTGAGGGCGCCCAAGAAAACACGTTCAGGTCAGGTCGTGTGTGGGAGGCCATATCAAAAATTCTAAGCTGTGACTGCCCATGTGTCTTGTGCACGTTCGTGTGACCCATTTTCCATTTCCCCCCCTGTGCATTCATTCGGGCATGTCGA
The DNA here is from genome assembly GCA_034641835.2 of Pinus albicaulis. NCBI lineage: Eukaryota > Viridiplantae > Streptophyta > Pinopsida > Pinales > Pinaceae > Pinus > Pinus albicaulis. The sequence goes on along the minus strand of CM076575.1, from coordinate 1,673,755,568 downwards.
TTCGGGTTGGGTCGTGTGAGTGCACCCAAGGAAACGCGTTTTAGTCCAGTCGTGTCATGTGAGGGTGCCCAAGGAAATGCATTCGGGTTGGGTCAGGTCAGGACATGTGAGGGAAGTCGCATAAAAAATGCTAAGTTGTAACAACCCGTGTGCCTTGTGCACATTCGTGCGACCCATTTGCCGTTACCTCCCTTGTGCCTTCGGTCGGGTGGGTCGGGTCATGCCGTGTGAGGGAACGCAAGGAAACATGTTGGAGTCAGGTCAGGTCGAGTCGTGTGAGGGTTGCCATATAAAAAATGCTAAGTTGTGACCTCTGATGTGCCTTGTGCACGTTCGTGGGACTCGTTTTCCATTTGGCACTCTTTTGTGCCTTCGTTTGGCCGGGTTAGGTCGTGTTGTGTGAGGGCATCCAAGGAAACGTGTTCGGGTTAGGTCGGGTCAGGTTGTGTGAGGGAGGTTGTATAAAATATGTTGAGTTGTCACTGTTCTGCACATAGACTCGAGTTGAACTCGACTCAACCCTTCCAAGCTTCTTGTTGACCTGCAGAACCTGAATCACCCTGAACGTTGAACTCCCATTCCCTAGTACACCTTGTTGTTTCTTTAGTTATACCTCACTGCTGCTTGAAGCCATCGGTCCAAGATACAAATTAGAGGGAGTTATAGGCATTCGATTGATATGAAGAGCTCTGCATGACCGAAGATTCTGAATATTTTGCGTATTCAGTATGATCGAAGTAAATTGTTCAATATTCACCCCCCGTGAAAAGGCCATCTAAGGTAAGCCCTAATCTAAACTTGCATTTCTATAGTGATATTTTATTCAAGTTGATTAAAGAAACATGGCCCTATTCAATGGTGACGATCATATCCCATCTAATATTTCTATTTTGTTCACAGTGATGATCTGTTACCCCATTACATGGAATTCTACATGTGCCAACATATCACTTTGGATGATCTATATCCATATTGACTAATGCTAGCATAAACTCCTAGTAATTAATTGCAATGTAGGAAAATCAGACATTGGGTTCTACAACAATTACTTGGAAGTTTCAAGTAACTAATTTTTTCTTTTTTGTTTGAAATAATCCCTATTTCTTTTTGGACATTGAATAGTTGTTATCCGTCCATATTGGAGTTTTCCTAGGTCTCTGATTCTGTACTTATGCATTGAATTTCACCTTTTGTACCCCTTGCAGCATGGTTTGTATCTAAGGCACTGTGGTTTCTTTAGTTGGCACTGAAAATTGGTCCTTCTGGAAAAAAACCATGGTGAAGAGCCCTCGTATTCATCATGTAGCCTATAGGTGGTCACAATTTCAATCCGCCAAGGTTGCATCCTTTGTTGGTTTGGTTTGATTCAGCGAACTCCTCTGCGTCATGCAACGCACTTTGTTTTCTCCTCTGTGCTATGTTAGAGAGGAGGTTTAAAATCTACCCAAGGTAATTGGGCTTTGTTCAGTGTAAGGATCTTTCTTTATTGCTCGTGAGTTGAAAGAAAAGTGTGTGAGAAGCTAATGGTCACCAAGTTGGAAACGATCATTATAATTGCATGCCACAAACTTGGAAACAGTTTTCTATTTTTGTCCTGCAATGGCCACAACCAAAGCTGGGTAGCGTAAGTTTGGTTTTGAGATAGAGGCATTAGCCATTAGCCTCACTAGAAGCTTTGCCCATCTAGACGTTGGTTAATGTGATATGCATCCACCAGTAACTGGTGTATTTCTAAAATTGTAGACCATTTGAGTTTCAGTGTCATGCCTTGTGGGCCACCTCTAAGTTATGTGTTCATATTTGGTTTGTTCATCTTTGTAATGGCTACAATTTTGTTTTACTCTAGTGGTATAGGCTTTCTTTTCACATTTACTTTCTCTTTCCTTCCTTATTTTTGGTTGACTTTTCACATTGACACTATCTTTTCTTCCTCCTTAATATGCTTATTTGATATCATGCTTGAGATTATGTTGCCAAAGATTTATGCTCTGCAATTGCGGAGGAGAAATTTTTCACCGTCAACTCTTTACTCAATTATCCTTATAGTGGGTTCATTCAATTTCACTTTCAACGCAACCACGATTTCAATCATTTTACTCATGATTACTCCATATCTATAAAAATATCGGGGGAGAACAATCTTTACAACATTGTCTAGTTCTGACCTGTGTTTTACTGCCAAACTCGTGATTCAGTTAGGTTCCAACACATTGTCACAAACCTTCACTATTGAAACCCATGTTTTATATAATTCTCGACTCTGTTATTTGCAAACCCTGTCACAAATAGAAACGAAAATAATTCCCACTATAGCAAAAAGCATAGACTTAGACCATTTAACATTAATCATAAAAAGAATCTTTCAAACAAAGGACAATGATATAAACTCACTCAACAGGGGTTTACTAAGGAAGAATTTTGTTTGCAGATATTGTTAAGGCTTTTTTACTTAGAAATGAAGAAGATTCAACATCCCAATTCCCAACTAACAAGTTGAATTAAAACCAAGAACTAGCAGTGTCTAAAGATAAATACAAAAATAGTAATCCCTTAAGCAAGAAAAGTTATGAAAGTTTGGAATCAAGGGGAAAATTTAATGGTCCTGAAGCATGAAACTTATTGGGCCTAGGATATGCCCACAATTCAATATCAGGATACATGGTAAATAAGGATGATATTCAATTCACAAAAGCACCACATTTCTATTAAGTAGAATCAGGGGATGGAAAAGTAATCCACTATAAACTCTTAACTCACCAAAAAATTCCATAAACAGTCTCAAAATATAGATTCTTTCAGAAAATATGGAGCGTTCGGTGCATATATTATTGGTTTCCTATTGTACAGGTATTATTTGGTGTTTTTAACTTTTTATATTGTGTAATTGTTGCAATTTTCTTAGAATTTGATCTACAAAATTTGTAGTTGATGATATATTTTCATTTTCTGTACTATTTTGGGGTTTTGTGTTTTTCCCAGGGGAAATCCTATAGTTATTACCATTGATTGAACTTCACTGAATCAAGGTTCCTGATGTTTTAAGTGCAGTTCACTCAAAACCCCAACATGGGTTTCTTTGCCCAGCTGCCCAAAGCCCAGACATTGGGTATTTGGGGTTTTCTCCCCTTTATTAATGACTATAGAATATGGGGATTGATAGGTTACTTTTTCACTTGGACAATTAATCTTTTGTGAACATTACACTATAGAAAAAAAATGTAGGTTTGTTCAAATCATGGTTATTTTCTATATCAAAGTAAAAGGAAAGTCTCTTCACATCATGGTTATGTTCTATAGTGAATCAAAAGGAAAAAAGAAAGAAAAAATTGTTTACCAAATAACCTTGACCCTACATGCTTCTACCAAAGCATGGAATAATGGATAGTGGCCTAAGAAGCATTGAATCCCACTGCATAAGCTAATGAGAAAAGGGATGTTGCAATAGTGGAGGCTACAGATTTGAAATCATCCATGGAAGAACTTGAGGAGAAATTCGGTGAAATTGAGTTATAATGCCTAGATCTAGTCAAGTCTATTGAATACAATGATGTAGATTCATTATTTCTCAATACCTTCAATATCCTTTATGATTTCCCTTCGCATTCCCTTCACACCATCAATATTCATCTAGTAGCATGCTTACTATTTATAGCTTGTGGCACTTCCCGGTAAAGAAAAATGGTTCTTGCAAACTAGTTAGTTGAAAAACAAGAAGCTGATGGGTGTGTGACAAACTTTGGCAAAGAAAACTGATCAGCTTCTCCAACATTGCAGATTTGAAATTCAAAAAAATGTGACCTTATAGGGGTGTATGGTCAAATTTTGAAATCGTTTACTCAAAATAATTTTAGGTTTTTTTTGTTTCATGTCCTATGTTAAATTGTTGTAAATTTTTCTTTCTTTTTATAGAAACAAACCATGATATTAAATAATTGGGATAATGATTTTATAGAAATGGTGTTGGAAATATTTTCATTGATGGAAAATGAGCACAAAGGAGCAACACCTAAACTATCATTAAGACAAAGGAGCAAAGAAGCGGCAACAATAAGGCAAAGAAGCAGATCATACAATAATGCAATAAGAAAACATAAAATAGAGGTAGAGGAGTAGTAGAGAGGCACCAAAGGAGGAAAGTTAGAAAAAAGGAAAAGGCAACAAAAAGGAAAAGGAAACAAAGGCAACTAAGAAGCAAAGGAAGCAAAGGAATTTAAGGCAGAAAAGGAGCAAAGGTAGCAAAACAACAAAGGCAGAGTCGTGAACACGGGGCAGAATTGTGAACGTGTTGGGTCAAGCCGTGTTTTTTTAGGTGAAGTTGTGAATGTGGTCGACATAATCATGAAATTACATCAAGAGTGATAATCCCAAGTCAGAGTGAATAAAAAATAGAAAGAACAAGCTAAGGAGAGATCAATGCTCTCAAAAGGGGACAAAGAGAACCACTTCATCGCACAGAAGCCAGTCAGATTTACAAGACACAACGAGTACCATAGATCTCACACAACCCTCTGTTTGATTGAATTTCGTATTAATCACATAATAGAAAGCAATCGGATTTGCAAGCAACAACGAGGACCATAGATCTTGCGCAGATCAACGGTGGAAGATAATATTGCAACTGTTAAGACATTGCATATCGCAGGGTATAATGTTTATGGTTAAGACTTAGCAAGTTAATTTATTTAACCAGTGATGCAAAGTGGATTGGCAAGGAGACAAGTGTGGACCGTTGGATCCAACGAAGACCAATGACAGAGATTAAAAGCGCAAATCACAAAGTTTAGCGTTTCAGTGTTAAGGCCGTCGCAGGGTAAGTTATTTTGTGTGTGATTCGAAGTGGAGAAGGGACATGTGTTGGCACAACAGGGCAAGCAGTGAGGACTGTTAGATCATGTAGCAAATCAATGGTGGATGGTGAATCGTGAGTTCACACATCGCAAATGTTAGCAGATAGTGCTAAGGCTTCGTAAGGTATGTTAACTTTTTTATGATGCGGTAAGGTTAAGTTACGATGCGGTGAAAGGGAGGAGCCACGTGTTGGCACTGCGCATTAGCGCACATCACATTTTTTATGTTTTATACTTAAGGTTCGCATGGTAAGTTAAGTTGGATGCGATGTGATGCAATCGCATATCGCACAAGATGGGAGATACGTTTATTTCTAAACATTAAAAGTTGAGGGCAAGCGAAGTGCGATGTATTATGATTGGTCAAGTGGGACCCTATAAATCTTGTTCCGTGCATATGTAAGAGATGTCTGTTATATGTGTTTTGTTATGAAGTATGTGTTGTTTTATTGCTAAACATATGTATGTTAATAAAACTCGAAAATTATAATCCGCTGAGTTAAAAGGGAATTTATGTGGTCCATGACCCATAGGTCCGCATGGTTTGTGTAAAGAAGGCGGCCAAGTTGAAAAGTGGCATGTAGATTGAAGAAAAGACTCAGGTAAAATGATAAAAGAATAAACACAACAAGAAAAGGCTCAGGTAAGAAAAAGGATCCGAAGCTCGTGCAGAACAGTGCAACAGCATGGGTCAAGTCGAGCAAAAAGGCGCTCATGAAACACAGTTGGAATATAACTACAGAAACATAAAAGACAAAGTGACAACAAGAAGAAAAGGACAAACACACAGCAAATCTAAGAAGCTGAAAAGGCTGAGTGAAATATTTGATTGTAACTATAAATGTATTAATTATTTTATATTGTTTGTGATGGAAAGGAAAGTCTCCAAGGCAAAGAAAAATTCAAATTAATATTTAAACGAGTGTATATATTGTTGTAACATCTTGAATATACTGAGTGAGGAAATGAGTGGGTGGAAGGCAAGAGTCATGCATGTTCAATTGATCTTCCCATATAGAATGCAAACAACCATGAAGTTATCTCTTTAAATGATGTTAATGTAATATGCATAGAGAGGTTAGAGAGTGGAAGAATGAGATAGAGCAGATAGAGATGCTGTGCAGACCAAGAGCTGACATGAAACAATTTTGAAGGCTGTAAGGACAACATTGAAGAAGGAGAAAAACAGAGTTGATATCCAGGTAAATCAACATATGCTTTTATTGTAGTGTGAGGGAGTTGGTGCTTCTGTATCAAGTTGTATATTGATAGATGTCCAGTTTTAGCTGGTTGAGGTAGGAGCCTCCTATGGGCTGTAGCCTGCAGAAAATAGATGGGAGTTTGAGCTTCCTTGCAAGTTGTAGCTTGCAGAATTTGGGGCAGTAGCCTCCTATACATTGGAGCCTACTGAAAATTAATTGTGAGAGGGAGTTGGAGCTTACCTTTGCATCACAACAATAATAAGATGTGTTTTTCTCCCTTTATGGGTTTCCACTTATATATGTTGTCATATGTGCTTGATGATTAAGTGTTGATGTGATGTTTTAATCTGTTTAGTTACTTGTTGTCCACACATTATGTTTGTTGACCCATTATGTAGTAATATGTTTATGAAATGAAGGTGTAAATGAGTTGAATGAAAAATTTTTAAATGTTGATGAATGTATTAAACTTATTCACCCCCCTCTTAGTTGAACTAAGGGTTTATCAATTGGTATCAGATCCAGTTCCTTTTGTATCAGTTTAACAACTAGAGGGAGATCTTACATCCCCAAAATGGCTAGCCTAGAAGGATGCTCAATAAATAAAGCCCCATTGTTTACTGGCACAAACTATGATTTCTTGAAAATAAGAATGAGGACATACATAATGTCTCTAGGAATAGAAGTTTTGGCTGCTATGGAAGAAGGATATGCTCCAAAGAATATTAACATAGAAAAATAAGCCAAACAAAATTTCATAGCTAATGAAAAATCCATGAATTCACTTTTGAGCAGTCTGTGTGAGTCAGAATTTATCAAATTAATGCACAATAAGACTTCCAAAGGCATCTGGGATACATTATAAAATATCCATGAGGGAGATAAAAAGGGGAAGATGGCCAGACTACAAGCCTATAGAGCTCAATTTGAAAATGTAAAAATGAATGAAGATGAAGATGTAGCTAGTTTCTTTTTAAAGGTTGCGAAAGTGAATAACATGAAAGATATAGGAGAAACCATTAAGGAATGTGGAATTGTACAAAAGATATTGAGATCTTTACCATCCAGGTTTAACTCTAAGGTTTCTTCCATAGAAGAAACAACAAAACAGGAAACAATGACCATGAACCAATTGCTTGGAAACTTGACAGCCTATGTGATGAGACTTCCAAAAGAGAAGTCAAATGTGAGGGACGCATCCTTTAAGGAAAATAAGTGTAGAGAAGAGAAGGAAGGTACATGCTCTTTCTCTGATGAAGAAGAGGCCAAATTTGTTAGAAGATTAGAGAAAGGCATAATAAAGTATAAAGGTAAAATTCCATTTAAGAGCTTTAATTGTGGAAGAGTGGGGCACTATGCATCTAAATTTCCTCATAAGAAAATAGAGAATTATTCAAGAGGGAAAGAGAAAACCAATTTCAGCAATAGACTGAAAGGGAACATATTTCATAGAAGAAATTTCTATGCCCAACAAGACAACAGTGCACCTGAGAGCTCAGATGAATCCCCCAATGAAGAAGGTGTTGGGAAAAATACTGAGAGGGGGGGGGGGGGGTAGAATCGCATTAGCATGCATACACTAAAACTTTGATATTTTCTTTCTTAAAAACCCATACGCTACTTTCCTGAAGCCAACTAGCGTATATACGCCGATATCCTTTACAAAACTCGCGTATATCCAGTGAATTAATTATGCATTCAATTCTTGACTTAGATCATTGCATTACTCATTCATCAGATGTTTAGAAAAAAGTAAACAGGTGCAGAAAGAACAGAATAATCATCACACATAAGCAACACACATGAACACCAGGATTTTTAGGTGGAAACCCAATTCGGGAGAAAACCACCACTGCCGTCATCTCAGTCTTCAATCTTTATTATTAAGAAAACTTCTTACAACATGTACTGGCGCAGACTCATGCCAGCACGCAGGCACCCACCTGCAGAAGGCTAGAACCTTCTCTCGTTTACCAGCCTCTCCTGGAAGGGAGAAACAACCCCTTGCTCTCGTTTACTAGCCTCACCTGGAAGGGACCTACTACCCCCTGATATTAGCACCAGCCTCTACTGGCAGAAAGCTTCTACTTTCAGACTGAAGGCTTCAACCCTCAGATCCACTGCAGACCACGTTTCATCAATTTTCAAACTGGATCAAACAGCTACAACACAATCCTTCACTTATCATCAAACAAACTTTTCTCATTGCATCAAACAGAACAGTGAAACCACTATACCCAGAATATCAGAGATAGCCCAGACTTCAGAAAAGATATGCAGAAACTTAATCAGCTTTGAGCAACCATCAATTCAAATACCATACGCGCTTTTCTTTAAACAGACCCACGTATATATGTGCTTTTAATAAAGACAACCTGCATATACATCTGTGCACTTTTCAGAAAAACCCTAACAATCCATACGCGCCTTTGTTTAAACAGATCCGCGTATATACGTGCTTTTCATGAAATGAACCTGCGTATAGATCTATATAATATAAATTTTGCAGAACAAACCAGATCTATGGAATTACTCAGATTTCTTCAATATCTTCAATAGATTTGCGTCAGGTCTTCATTACTTCTTTTCAGATCATCCTAGAGATTCATCATTTCCAGATCTACAGTATTTGAACCTTCATCATCTTCATAGGTGCATCATAGATTCAGATCTATCGATTAAGAACAGAGTTCAACCATGCAGATAAACTTCAGAGTGAAGCATTCATTAAAACCCAGACACATGCACACTTTTGCTCAATGATTTTCTTCTCCTTATATAGGTTTACCCTTTTTCAATACCATGAGCCAAAACCACACCACTTCCGATGGTATTCCTGGATGGGACCAAATATACAATCCAACGCTCAATACAATGGGTCAATACCATGGTAGTAACCCCTGGTTTTACAAATTTATAGCGCAATTGAGCATACGCGACTTGGCACGTACTTTTCCGCGTGCATACGATACTTCTCCTAGACAAACCCACGTATGCCTTGAGACACACACTTTTCATCATTGTTCTAGCACATACTGAAATTCCTTTCATCATTACATCTGAGTTGCTCTGAGACACATCATATCACATCAGATTTACATCATTATCAAGTCCATCAATTCAAGAATAATTTCATCAAGTAGGTTTCCATCATCTTCATCAAGTGGGTTGCCATCAAGGACATCACTCTGCATCATATTGCCAACAATCTCCCCCTTTCGACTTGATGGCAACCACGATGGTGTTTGATCATCACAACAAATAGATACATTAAGCATAATGATATTCTCCCCCTATTCAACCACCATGTCACTCTCCCCCTTTGACATCAAGAGCAAAGGGCGGATCAAAACCAACACAAGGTTGTTTTCTCCTCATGTAGATATAAGAGCGCTGTAGATTTGATGTGCACTGAAGTTACCATGCTCCCCCTCAGCTCATGCTGAGTCTTCAAACATATTCTACAATGAAGTACACGACTCTATGACCTTTCCTATCACCAAGGACTCATACTTACATCAAAGATCCAACCAAGTGGATTTACATATGAGACTCAAATACCCAAAAAAGAGGGTTTACACATTTTTGACTCAAGTACCCAACCAAGTGGGTTTACAAAATTGAACAAGTCCTTTCACGACTGAATATTACAATTTTTACATCATAGATCTCAACATGACTTTTTCATCAAATTACAAATATGACATTTCATGACCAATACCAGAAAGACCTCAAGAGAGAGAGATCATATTTCAGAACCATAATGCTAACAATGCATAGTACTCAGCAAGGCTAATGCTCCCCCTGAACCTGTACATTAGTTTACCCCTTCATCTCCCCCTTAGCTTGTGCATCCTGAACACTTTTAATCAGAAGATCATCAAGGCATCTTCACCCAATATCAGGGAATGAAACATAAATATAAGAGATAAAACTTCACCAAAGATTCCATACAGTATCAGAGATATCAAACAGTACTGTAGATGTGCTGAAAAATGTTGATCCCGAACAAAATTTGTCAGCAACTAACCATACGCAGTTTTCTGTGGATAAACTTGCTTATATACGCGGATGTATTTCAGGAAACCCACGTATCCAATTTAATCTTCTGAATTTAATCAGATCTGCTCTTCTGAGAGGCTGATATAACACCCAGCTTCTGTCTGAGATATTTGAACGCTTCCCTGGGTAGAGGTTTGGTAAATATATCAGCAATTTGTTCTTTAGAGGGAACATACTCCAACTTCACCTTTTGTTCAAGCACTTGTTCACGTAAGAAGTGATACTTGATGGGAATGTGCTTGGTCTTTGAATGCATAATAGGATTCTTTGAGATACTGATGGCACTTGTATTATCACACATAATGGAGATAGGAGGTGTAAATTTGATTTGAAAATCTTGCAAGGTTTGCATCATCCAAAGGAGTTGAGTGCAACAAGACACTGCAGCCACATATTCTGCTTCTGCTGTAGATAAGTCAATAGAATTTTGCTTCTTGCTGAACCAAGATACCAACCGGGGCCCCATATAGAATGCACCACCACTAGTTCTTTTCCGATCATCAACATTTCCAGCCCAATCTGCATCCGTGTAAGCATGAAGAGTAAGATCAACATTCTTTGGATACCATAGTCCAAAGTCTTGAGTTCCTTGTAGATATTTGAATATTCTTTTGACAGCCTGAAGGTGAGACTCTTTTGGATTAGCTTGGAATCGTCCAACAATCCCAATTGCATGCATAATGTCTGGTCTAGTCCCAGTGAGATAAAGTAGACTTCCTATCATTGATCTGTATTCTGGTTGATTCACCGTGGGAGAATCATCATGAGAACTGAGATTGCATCTAGTTATCATTGGTGTACTTACAGGTTTGCATTCTTCCATGCCATACTTCTTCAGAATTTGCTTAAGATATTTTTCTTGTGATAGGAATATACCATCTGCAGTTTGATGCACTTGCAAGCCAAGAAAGAATGTTAGTTCTCCAAGTAAGGACATTTCAAATTCTTGCTGCATGACAGAAGCAAATTTCTTACTCATAGATTCTTCATTACTCCCAAAAATGATGTCATCAACATATACAACCATAATCAATAGTTTATCATTTTCAACCTTTGTGTATAAGTTGCTATCAGCAGACCCCTTTGAAAATCCTTGTTGATGAAGATATTTGTCAAGACGATAATACCATGCCCTTGGAGCTTGTTTGAGACCATATAGTGCCTTTTTAAGTTTACAAACAAGATTTTCATCATTTCCCAAAATGAATCCTTCCGATTGTTCTATATACACTTCTTCTTCTAGATCACCATTGAGAAAAGAAGATTTAACATCCATTTGATAAAATTTTATTTGTTGAAAACTTGAAAAAGTAAGAAACATTCTTATGGCTTCAAGTCTAGCTACAGGAGCAAAAGTTTCTTCAAAGTCTATACCTTCTTGTTGAGGATACCCCTTGCAAACCAGTCTAGCTTTGTTTCTTATAACATCCCCATTCTCATTTAACTTGTTCTTGAATATCCATTTAGTTCCAATGACATTTTTATCATGTGGTCTTGGTACCAATTCCCAAGTATGATTCTTTTCAATTTGATCAAGCTCTTCATTCATGGCTTGAATCCAACATTTATCTTTGCTAGCTTGATTGACATTGTGTGGTTCAATCGTGGATAGAAATGCCAGATAGCTAGAAGATCCCACAAGAGTCATCCTTGTTTGTACACCTGATTCCTTGTCTCCCAAAATTTGAGATTCATGATGATTCTTTTGAACATATCTGGATGGAGCCTTTTTAGATAAATTATCTTCAGGTTCTTCATTGGATCCACTGTCTATATCGTTTCTATTTGATGTAGAGGAACAAAAGTCACCATCATCTTCTTCTGTTGTTTGTTTTTCTTCTTTAGGGGCTGCAGGAGACTCATCAATTACAACATCAATACATTCAACAATCTTTCGAAGCCTTTTATTGTAACATTTGTATGCTCTGCTTGTAGATGAGTAACCAAGAAGTATTCCTTCATCTGATCTAGGTTCAAACTTGCCAAGATTTTCATCATTATTTATGATAAAGCATTTACTTCCAAAAACTCTAAAATGCTTCACAGAGGGAGAATTACCATACCAGAGTTCATATGGAGTTTTGTCACTATTTACCTGAACATGTGCCTTGTTGAGAATGTTTGCTGTTGTATGTGCTGCTTCTCCCCAGAAAATGTCAGGTGTTCCAGAGTCGTCAAGCATAGCTCTAGCCATCTGTTGAATTGTTCTATTCATTCTTTCTGCTACGCCATTTTGTTGTGGAGTGCCAGCTACAGAGAACTGTCTTTTTATGCCATGTTGTTCACAAAATTCAAGGAATTCATTTGACGTATATTCTCCTCCTCGATCAGATCTAAGACACTTGATTTTTAGATCTAATTCATTTTCTACCGGAGCTTTGAAGATCTGAAATTTCTCAAATGCTTCACCTTTGTGTTTAATCAACCCAATCCAACACATTCTAGAGAAATCATCAATAAATAAGACATAGTATTCTTCACCACGTGGTGACTTTTTCCTCATAGGTCCACATATGTCAGTATGAATGAGTTCAAGAGGCTTACTTGATGATCCTTCTTTGGCATTAAATTTCACTCTGGTTTGCTTACCGAATTGACAGGATTTGCATATGATACTTTCAGGTAGAGTAATATTGGGAAGACCACAAACAACATTAAGTCTTCTTGATTTGTTGATTTGAGAGAAGCTTAGATGCCCCAACCTTCTATGCCATAGCCATTTTTCTGAAGATTTACTCAAGTAACATTGTTCTTTGCAGTTCTTCAATATATACAAGTTGCTTGGAGTTCTTTTTCCTTTTATAATAGTTTTACCTGTATCAAGATCACAAACCACACATTCTTTTGAACTAAAGACAACTTCAGTTCCTTGATCAGACATTTGACTTACACTTAACAGGTTATGCCTTAATCCATCCATGTACATGACATCAGTAGCCTTCACCTTTTCTTTTAGAAACACATACCCTTTTCTTTTAATTACCGTAGGAGTCTCACTTCCAAAAGTAACTTTCTTTTCTTTTCTAGAGCATTATATGCAAGAAGTTTGCTTTTGTCACCTGTCATGTGTCTTGAGCATCCACTATCAATGTACTATTGATTTTATTCACCTTCTGCAAATAACGCTATCCCACAATTTTCAACCTGTAATTCCTTCTTTTTCCATACCTTGGAACTTGAAGGAAAATGTTGTTTTGGTTGAACTTTGTTCCTGCATTCAGATTCTTCATGACCAAATTTATTGCAATAAGCACATTCAACTTCATTTTCAAGAGGAGAAAATTTGTTATATGTATTCTTCTTTGTTCCAATATCAATCCTTTTATTTCTTGCTTCTCTTGTCATGATGGTTTTATATGCAACACATTGAGCAGCTTTATGACCAAAATTGTGACATGAGAAACATTGTCCATTGAAGAAGAAATTTCTGCGATCATAAAATCTTCTACTTGAATTTACCTGTTGATTGATGTTTCTTTGAGAGATATTCTGGTTAGTGTCCTTTGAATTGAGATGATCATGCTTTACCTGTAAGGATTCTTTATTCCCTTGCTGAGAGGTAGAATGTTGTAATCCAGTTGTAGCTGCTTTTAGATAATTTGGTGCTGAAGCCTGAGAAGATTCTCCGGTGTATCCAAGACCTGTCTTAATAAGAGGAGAACGTTGTACCTTGATAATTTCATCTAAGGTTTCAGATCCTTTAGAAAATCTAAGATTCAGAGTCTTTACTTTCTCAAATTCTTTTCTTTGACTTACCACTTCACATTTTAATTTCTCAATGTGTTTCTTCGCTTCTTCAACCTGCTTTTCCAGAGTCTCTATGGTTATTTTCCTTTCTTCTAAGAGTATTTTACTTTCTTCTAAGCGGATTTTGAGTTGATTGTTTTCTTCAAGAAAATAATTTTCCTCTAGAGCATCCACAAAAGTATCCTTTTCTTCTCTAGATTCAAATGCCATGAGAAGTCTAAAATCTTGTTCATATTCTTCCTCACCATCAGATAATCCATCACTGTCTTCATGAGTATAGTAACTTTTTCTAGTGCTAGACCTGTTCTTATTCCTTCTTGCTACTTCCTTCCCTTTTGCAGATGTTTCTTTATAAGGACACTTAGTAGCATAGTGACCAACTCTTCCACATTCAAAACATTTGAAAGGAAGCTTACCTCTAAACCGTCATGTGCCAAGTTGAAGTTTCTTCACAAAATTTACCTCATCTTCTTCTGAAATATATCCTGATACTTATGCTTCTTGTACTTCTTTCCCTTTTGTAGAAGCTCTAAATACAGCTTCTTTGACTTCAGATGGTCCTCCTCTTCTCATTTCATATGCAGTTAGTATGCCATGAAGTTGCACCACAGTAAGATTTTGAAGATCCTATTTTTCTTTAAGAGCAAAAACTTTTGACTCAAATTTTGCTGTTAGTGATCTTAAAATTTTCTCAACCAAAGTAGATTCGGTTATTGTTTCTCCCAGATTTCTCATACGATTTACAACATCATCAAGACGTAAAAAGAAACTGGCAATATTCTCATCACTATGCATTCTTAGATTTTCATATTCAATTCTGAGAGTTTGAAGTTTTGCACTTTTTACCTTTGCATCACCTTCATAACTTAGAATGATTTTTTCCCATATCTCCTTTGCTGTATTCAGCTGCATAACTTTGACAAATTATGATTCAGTTAAACTTCCTGTTAGAGCATTGACTGCCTTTGCATTCATTTCATAATTCTTCTTTTCAGTCGAATCTGTTGGTATTGCAGCTAGATATTGATATCCTTGTTCAACAATGGCCCATACATCTGCTCCCATAGATTGAAGATAGGATCTCATCCTTATTTTCCAGAAGATTAAATTTCTTCCATTAAAGAGTGGAGGCTTGATAGATGCTGTTCCATCTTGATTGCTCATCTTACTTGATCTTCCTTCTAGCGGCTAAGCTTTTTCAGAAGGACTTGCTCTGATACCAATTGTTGGGAAAAATACTGAGAGGGGGTGGGGGGGATGAATCAGTATTTAGTACAGACACTAAAACTTTGATATTTTCTTTCTTAAAAACCCATACGCTACTTTCTTGAAGCCAACTAGCGTATATACGTGGATATCCTTTACAGAACTCGCGTATATCCAATGAATTAATTATGCATTCAATTCTTGACTTAGATCATTTCATTACTCATTCATCAGATGTTTAGAAAAAAGTAAACAGGTGCAGAAAGAACAGAATAATCATCACACATAAGCAACACACATGAACACCAGGATTTTTACGTGGAAACCCAATTCGGGAGAAAACCACCGATGTCGTCATCTCAGTCTTCAATCTTTATTATTAAGAAAACTTCTTACAACATGTACTGGCGCAGACTCATACCAGCACGTAGGCACCCACCTGCAGAAGGCTACAACCTTCTCTCGTTTACCAGCCTCTCCTGGAAGGGAGAAACAATCCCCTGCTCTCGTTTACCAGCCTCACCTGGAAGGGAGCTACTACCCCCTGATATTAGCACTAGCCTCTACTGGCAGAAAGCTTCTACTTTCAGACTGAAGGCTTCAACCCTTAGATCCACTGCAGACCACGTTTCATAAATTTTCAAACTGGATCAAACAGCTACAACACAATCCTTCACTTATCATCAAACAACCTTTTCTCATTGCATCAAACAGAACAGTGAAACCACTGTACCCAGAATATCAGAGATAGCCCAGACTTCAGAAAATATATGCAGAAACTTAATCAACTTTGAGCAACCATCAGTTCAAATACCATACGCGCTTTTATTTAAACAGACCCGCGTATATACGCGCTTTTAATAAAGACCCGCGTATATACGTGCTTTTAATAAAGACAACCCGCGTATACATCTGTGCACTTTTCAGAAAAACCCTAACAATCCATACGTGCCTTTGTTTAGAAAGTGGGCAACAGGCAGCTTGCCTAACCATTATAAAATCAGATCTCCTTTCAGTGGAATCTGCTACAAAAAAAATGGTTCCCAAATTGACACCTTCCACGCAGTCAGGAAAATGTTTGAAAGACTCCCAACCACCACCATTAATGAACTGGAAGCAACCCACACTTACATTGAATTTTTGTTGCAGGGAAGGACAAAGCTCAAGATTCAAATCCACAGGTTTTTGTTTTTCTTCACGCAATTCCATAGATGTTCAGAAAAATAGATTGAAGCCATCACTCTGTGTTTAATTCCTTACCCACTGCATTCACTTACCTTTTGCCCACATATCGCAGCCTGCAAGTTTTAACCTTTACCTCTTAATACTTCATCGTATCTTAAGTTTCCACTGATACAATATCTGGTGTGACCCTCAAACCTTACCGCATTACCAATTCACATGAAAACCTTTCTTATCGACTTATTCCTTACCTTTTCGCATTTTGAACTTCCCTCCGTTTAAGTGCCTGCATACCACACTTCACACATCTTATCATTTAAATTTTAGGCCCCACACCAAAAATTGCAATGTTGCGATGCGACATCGTCGTCGCACATCGCAAATCTTAAATGTCGCACTTAACATGATTTACTACTTCCCTTTTTGGCGCCCGGAGTTCACAGTTTTCACTTTTTATGATTTACCTTTTTGCCACTCGCACTTCACACATTTTATAACTTACCTTTAAGCGCCAGCAAGTTATCTTATTTAAGTTGCGATGTGATCACAATCGCACATCACAAGCTCAAGAGGATAGTGCCAACAAAGTAAATGTTTTAAGTTGCGATGCGATCACAATCTCATATTGCAAAGTTCAACGGATAGCGCCTGCAAGTTAAAAGATTTAAGTTGCGATGCGATCGTGCCATCACACATTGCAATCGCAAGTTTTTAAGTTTTCCCGTATTGTGCCAGTTAAAAGTTAAAATCGCCAAAATGCGATTTGAGATGAGGGCGTGAACGCGATGTGGTTTCACTGCCAAAATCTATAAAATTTCAAATCCATCTTTTTGTGTTTTTTATGCAGTTTCGTGTAGAAACAAAATAATAGAGCGAAAGGATGATTTGGTTGTTATACGTCCGTTCCAGCATTGAATATCATTAAATCTTCAGGCTCCGGACATTTTGTATTAAACGAATGTATTTTTCATATGTTTAATGGTATGATTGAAAAAACTGAAGTCTCCCTCTCTTGTGTTCTCGCTCTTTATCTATATGAAGTTTTTATTTCTGTATTCTGTGTAAACTATTTTGTGCTTCTCTGTTTCGTGTATGTTCTCAACTTAGCATCAGAGCATACTAGAATTTTCCAACATGGTATCAGAGCAGGTCTAGGATCTTAGTGAAAGAACGAGCTCTTTACTGAAGAAGCTAAAAGGTTGTTTTGAGAAGCGGATTCTCCAGCAGTGAGAAGCTTTTGTTTACACAGTCAAGATGGCAGCAACATGCACAAGCCTGACTAATCCCCAACTACCACAGTTCAATGGGAAGAATTATTATTATCGTGCCATTACAATGAAGGCCCTATTTTCTTCACAAGATATTTTGGAGCTGGTGGAAAATGGTTTCCAAGAACCAGCAGATGCAACAACACTTAATTCCTTGACACAAGAAGAAAGAGATTTTTTGAAAGACAATAAGAAGAAGGACTCCAAAGCCCTCTTCTATATTTTCCAAGCATTACGTGAGAGTATTTTCCCAAGGGTTGCAGCAGCAACGAAGTCCGAGGAGGCATGGGATACCCTCTAGACAACCTACCAAGGCATGGCAAAAGTGAAAACAACAAAACTTCAAATGCTGAGAAGAGATTTTGAAACACTTTGTATGAAAGAGTTTGATAATATAGACTCATTCTTTAAATATGTGATTGGGTTGGTTACCCAAACCAGAACTCATGGTGAGACACTTGAAGATAGGAGAATAGTTGAGAAAGTTTTAAGAAGTATACCATCAAGGTTTGATGCCATAGTTGTGGCCATAGAAGAGACAAAGGATCTCTCACAATTTTTAGTGGATGAGCTTCATGCATCACTGATGTCTCATGAGCAAAAACTGAACATAGCAACAAAATCCTCATTGGAGCATGCATTTAAGACACAAATGTATTTTGGTCAAGGTAGAGGTCGGGGAAGAGCAAACTACCGAGGAAGAGGAAGAAGCCCATACAAAGGTGGAAGAAGCAGCCCTGCAGGCACAAGTGGAAAGGGTAGTAATCAGAATCCAAGCCAAGGCTCAAGCCAGAATCAAGCACAAGGATAGATGTATGATAAATCTCATGTCTAATGTCATTATTGCAAAAAGTATGGTCATTATGAAAATGAATGTAGAAAGAATAAAAATGACATGGGCAGGAAACCAAGTGTAAATTTTACAAAAGAAAATTAGAACCATGAATATTTGTTTTTAGCTTGTAATGTAGCACAAGAAAAACAAGAATTTATATGGTTCCTAGATTCAAGGTGTGGTAACCGTATGACTGGAAACATAGCAATGTTTTCCAATCTAGATGAAAGTGTAAAATCTGAAGTGACATTGGGGAATGATAATAAAGTATCTGTCATGGGAAAAGGGAGAGTAAATGTTCTGAAAAATAAAGGAGAGAAGAAGTCTATGCTGGGTGTCTACTATATCCCTGGCCTGAAATGTAACCTTCTAATAATTGGAGAACTCGTGCAAAAGGGCCACAATGTGTTTTTTAAATATGACATTTGCACAATCATGGATAAACCTCCAAGTAGATAGCTCATTGAAAAAGTGCATATGATAAACAATAGAATGTTTCCTCTCAAGATGAGATCAGACTTGAAGGAAGGAGGTGTTATAGCAACTATCACACAAGAAATCTTTCAAGAAGAAGTGAAAGATGAGATCTGGTTATGGAATTTGACATTTGGTCATCTCAAGTTCGAAGGTTTGGATTTTTTGCATAGAAAAGGCATGGTAAAGGGATTACCACTCATAGATAAACCAAACAGCCTATGTGAAGGTTGCATCTTGGGAAAACAAATCAGAGAATCATTTCTAGCAGGAAAGAGTATAAGGGAAAATGCACCTTTGGAGATTTTCCACTCGGATGTATGTGGACCAATGAAAACACCATCATTAGGTGGAAATCACTATATTCTGACATTTATAGATGATTACACAAGGAAGACATGGGTCTATTTTCTAAAACAAAAAGGTGAAGTGTTTGAACAGTTCTACCACTACAAAGCTCTTGTTGAGAAGCAAAGTGGACACTACATAAAAGAGTTGAGAACTGATAGAGGTGGAGAATATATCTCAAAATTCTTTCTACGTTTCTATAGGGAGCATGGAATACACAAGAAATTTACCACAAGGTATACACCTCAGCAAAATGATGTTGCAGAAAGGAAGAATAGGACCATCATGGACATGGAAAGAAGTATGTTGAAGGAAAAGCATTTGCCAAATGATTATTGGGAAGAAGTTGTTCCAGAAGAAGCATGGAGTGGAACAAAGCAATTTGTCACTCACATGAGAGTGTTTGGATGGGTGGCATATTTACATGTCTCGGATTAGTTAAGGAAGAATTTAGATAGCAAGGGGGAGAAATGTATATTTCTTGGATATAGTGATGAATCCAAGGATTGCAAGCTCTATAATCCATCATCCAAGAAAGTAATAATCAACATAGATGTTCGTTTCATAGAAGAAGAATCTTGGGATGGAAGTTTAGAGAAGACAATAAATGTGAATACATGTATGTCTCATGAAGAGAAATAGGAATGGACTGCAGCAAGTAACTCCTCAATGGTGGCTCCTCCTCCACCTACACAAGCTCATCAGAGCACACCACAAGCAAGCAATAGAATAACATTGAGAAATCAAGGAAGTGCTTCTCCAAGCACACCATAGGGATCAAAAAATCCCTCGAGCTCAAGTGCAACTCCAAGCACATCTTCAACAAATACAAGAAGACCAATATTTAGAAAGTGAAATTAATGAGCAAGAAGAAGTTGATAATAGTGTCGGTATGAATTATTTATTTTCATTATTTTGTCATGTAGATGACCCAATCCATTTTGAAGATGCATTCAAAGAAGAGAAGTGGATTGAAACAATGAATGAAGAAATAGGAGCAATAGAAAGAAATCACACATGGGAGTTAGTGGACCTCCCACAAGGAAAATAATTTATTGGAGTGAAATGCATCTATAAGACTAAGAGAAACATTGAAGGCAATATAGAAAGACACAAAGCAAGGCTAGTTGTCAAAGGCTACAAGCTGCAATAAGGAAGAGACTATGAGGAAATTTTTGCACCAGTTGCAAGGATGGAGACAGTGCGAACAGTGTTGTCTATAACATCACATAAAAAATGGAAATTTTATCAAATGGATGTGAAGTTGGCATTCTTGAATGGAGTGCTGAAAGAGGAGGTGTATGTTGAACAAACTCCTGGTTATTAGATAGAAGGCCAAAAACACAAGGTTTGTAAGTTTTGGAAAACTCTTTATGGGCTGAAGCAAGCACCACATGCATGGTACATCAGGATTGATGCTTACCTAATGGACAATGGGTTCAACAACTGTGATGGTGAACCCACACTCTACATTAAAGAAAATGACGGTAAAATTCATATTGTTCTTTTGTATGTATATGATTTGATTTTTACAGGCAATGATGTTTCTCTCATTGTTTATTTCAAAGCAGTCATGAAAAGTGAGTTTGAAATGACTGACTTGCGATTTTTAAGATATTTTTTGGGCATAGAAGTAAAGAAAACATAAAAGGGAATTTTTATCTCCCAAGAAAAGTATGTTGCAGAGATTTTTAAAATGTTCAATATGCAGAACATAAAGCCATCATCAAATCCAACTGTCATGGGGTTGAAGTTGAGCAAGGAATATTGCAATAAGAATGTCAATCCGACATTATACAAAAGCATGGTTGGCAGTCTAATGTATTCGAAAAGAACTAGGCCTGATATAATGTATGCAGTAAGTTTGATATCCAGATTCATGGAGACATCCAAGGAGACACAATGGCAAGACGCCAAGAAAATATTGAGATATGTAAATGGAACGAAGGAGTATGGTGTTATATACTCCGCAAATGATGATTTTAAGCTGATTCATTACACTGATAGTGATTGGGCTGGAAGTGTTGATGATAGAAAGAACACATCAGGGTATGTTTTTCATTTGGGATCGGGAGCCATTTCATGGGCTTCCAAGAAGCAGCCAATAGTTTCATTATCAACAACAAAAGCTGAATATGTAGAAGCAACAATAGTTGCATGCCAAGCAGTTTGGATGAGAAGGATGTTGAAGGATTTATGTCATGAACAAGACAAATGAACCACAATTTTCTGTGATAACAGTTCAGCAATTGCATTGTCAAAGAATTCTGTTTTCCACAAGAGAACAGAGAATATTGATGAAAAATACCATTTCATAAGAGAATTAGTTAACAATGGTGAAATTGTGTTGTAGCATTGCAGGTCAGAGGAATAGTTTGCAGATATCCTCACAAAGCCATTGGGATAGAAAAGTTTTGTTTATCTCAGAAAGTGTCTGGGAATGGTTAATGGCGAAAGATGTGATTAAGGGGGAGTGTTGGAAATACTCCCAACCACCGCCATGAATAAACTGGCAGTAACCCACACTTACATTGATTTTTTTTTGTAGGGAAGGACAAAGCTCATGATTCAAATCCGCAGGTTTTTGTTTTGCTTCACACAATTCCATAGATGTTCAGAAAAATAGAGTGAAGCCATGACTCCGCGTTTAATTCCTTACCCAACACATTCACTTACCTTTTTCCCACATATCACAGCCCACAAGTTTTAACCTTTACCTCTTAAGACTTCGCTGTAACTTAAGTTTCCGCCGATTCGATATCTGGTGGGACCCTCAAACCTTACTACATTACCAATACGCATGCAAACCTTTGTTATCAACTTATTCCTTACCTTTCCAAATTTCACACTTCCCACCATTTAAGTGCTCGCATACCGCACTTCACACATCTTAGCATTTAACAATTAGGCGCCGCACCAAAACTTGCGATGTTGCGATGCGACATCGTCATCGCACATCGCAAATCTTAAATATCACACTTTGCATGATTTACCATTTACCTTTTTGGTGCCCACAGTTCGCACTCCACACTTTTTATGATTTACCTTTTTGTCGCCCACACTTCACACATTTAATGACTTACCTTTAATCGCCCCCAAGTTATCTTATTTAAGTTGCGATGTGATCGCAATCGCACGTCGCAAGCTCAGGAGGATAACGCCCACAAAGTAAATGTTTTAAGTTGCGATGCAATCACAATCACATATCGCAAAGCTCAATGGATAACGTCTGTAAGTTAAAATATTTAAGATGCGATGTGAACGTGCCATCGCACATCGCAATCGCAAGTTATTAAGTTTTCCCGTATTGCACTAGTTAAAAGTTATAATCGCCAAAATGCGATTTACGATGAGGGTGCAGACGCGATGTGGTTTTGCAGCTAAAACCTATAAAATTTCAAGCCCGTATTTTTGTGTTTTTTACGCAGTTTCGTGTAGAAATAGAAGAATGGAGTGAAAGGAGGATTTGGTTTTTATACATCCGTTCCGGCATTGAATAAAATTAAATCTTCGGGCTCTGGCTATTTTATATGAAAGGAATGTATTTTTCGTATGTTTAATGGTATGAATAAAAAAACTGAAGTCTTCCTCTCCTGTGTTCTCGCTCTCTGTCTGTGTGAAATTTTTATTTCCACATTCTTTGTAAATTGTTTTGTGCTTCTCTGTTTCGTGTATGTTATCGACATAACATGAGATCATACCATAATTTTCCAACAGAAAACAACCATGGTTTTAACAAACATTTTAATAATTTTCTTAATCCACTCCATCAGAGGCAAATTATATCTTAGACCTGAAGTTAGGCTCCTTACACGCAAGAGATTTAACTGACATACCGTTTTTCTCTGAGCCCAATAAGTTATCCAAACAAGAAACTGAATTTAATACAAAAATCGAGTATGAGGTTTTAAAAATTCCAACATTTTCCAAAACTTGCATTTCATAATGAACCAATACATCTATAGATTGAAATGTTTTGGAAAAAGAAGTTCTTTACCCTAAATTAGATCATACCATATATTAGATCTCAACTTCCTCTTTCCAGTCAATGTCCTTTGTGACAATGAAAGCATGGATCTCACTTGAAGAGGCTCTTCATCACTATCACTATCTGACACAATAACATTTGGTACCTCTTTTAAGGCTCCCACCTGAAATCTCTCTTCAGTACTCTTTTGCAATTCACCGTGCCTTCCCTTATTATGGTTCTGAAGAAGAGGAATACTTTGATTAGTCTGTATGGATATATTACTCTATAAGTGTACTGTTTTCATGTCCTATTTCATATTCATTGTAGAGTTACCGTTCATAGGTTTCAAGGCTGACAACTTTGATGAATATTTTCTTGCATTCCAACTTCGTGCTAGAAAATTATCCTTTTCCAGTAAAATTATTTCCTGTGCACTTTTGCCTATCCCTTGGATGTGTTTTGCATCAAACTATATAAATGACTGGTTCCACCTTTCTTAGGCACCCTGTTTTCAACATCAATTGTCTGAAGTAATTAAGTGGCATAGATTTTTTGCTGAGCATTCATATCCATATGCTGTTCAAGTTGCAAATTTACATTCTCTTTGTACATCTTTCTTTGGCCATCGTTAACAATATCACAATAAGGATATTTTTTTGGCTCCAATACAGGTTCTCTTGCCAATGAGAGTTTCTTGTTGAGAAACTGTGTTGGTTTTATAGAATTCACAAGATGGTCATTTTCTATTTCCCCTTTATGATTTGATGCATCTGGAGGTCCACTTGGAGATATTACAAAAATTTCGTTGATTTTTTTAAGAGGGTCAACCATTTTATTTGATGTTTGCTTAGATGGCAGCAATTTCGTTCATTTCTTTAGGAGGTTCAATCATTTTATTTGATGTCTACCCATATTACAAAAATTTCGATGATTTGTTTAAGAGGGTCAATCATTTTATTTGATGTCTATCGAGTATGTCTAAAATAGGTTTGACACTAAAAAATTATTGAACAATTAGCTTAAGAGTAACATTTAATATACTCATTTGCATAATAAGTCAACAAAGAGCATGTGAAAAGAAAACTAAAAAATCATCTTTCATAACATATAAAAAGGAACAGGAATTAAAAAGCTCTCAGTGAAGCTTATCCACAATGACAGGGATTACCACATGTGACTTTCATTCAGTGTCATCCATGCATGCTAGAAGTTGGAATGTTTATGAATCTCATACTAGTAGTGCATTGCCTGGGCATAATGTATCCATTAGAAAAGTGTTCAGTTGATGATCCATTTGCATTGCATACTTTTGCGTCCATGATCTTGCTTTTTGATCAAAATTAG
Organism: Pinus albicaulis; assembly: GCA_034641835.2. Classification (NCBI taxonomy): domain Eukaryota; kingdom Viridiplantae; phylum Streptophyta; class Pinopsida; order Pinales; family Pinaceae; genus Pinus; species Pinus albicaulis. The sequence goes on along the minus strand of CM076575.1, from coordinate 1,673,731,083 downwards.
ATCTATTGTGATTGTATTCTGCACTTTGTATGAAATCAATTAGAATTTCACAAGTAAAATTAACATAAGTTCATGTTATGAGTATGAAACTAAATGGAAAATGAGAGACATCTCACTATATCACCCATAAGGCCATCGTAAGGATTCAGAAGGCCATCATCAAGATTTGGCTCAGAACGAAGCAAAGAAATACCTGCAAAGACAATTGCAATGTGTAGAGATGGTGCCCACGCACCCTGCAAGTCATAGAAAAGAAAATTGGTTTCTTGTTACACATCATAGGAATTTAGTATACATTTAAGGCTTAAGCAAGAAAAAATTATAACATTTTACCCAGAGGAGGAAGATCCAAAAAAAAAAAAATTGTAAAAAAAATTGTGTAAAAAACTTCACAATCAGAAGAAGACGAATCACAATCACGCCAAGAAAAGTAACAAAGAAAAGATACAAATCACACAGTGTCCAATGAACTAAGATTCTAAAATCCCACACCATATACCTGCCATAACAATGGAATTCTTGATAAAAGGAAAACCTAAAGAGCTCTCTCTATATCTAAACATGCCGCAATCCCATGTTCTTATTCCTAAAGTTGTATCTTGTTCTTAATAACATTTTCCAAGAAAAATATTTTCACACCGTATTGATATTTTATGTTTTTTTTTTTCAAATAAAAAGAAAATTAATTTCACAACAAATTGATATTTTATGTTTTTTTAAATCAAATTTCCCAATGCATGTTATTATTATTTATTATTATTTCAATTGGTTTGATTAGTTCAATTTAACGATGGGGCCATTCTTTGGATAGAGTGGTGTCGTGGGAGCATCATCAGGGGTAAGATGCTCTCAACAAGGAAGGAAATGCATTCAGAAATCTTTACATTCACTAAAACTCTAAATTTCACTTCATATTTTATATAAAGAAAGTATGTTTATTTATGATAAATTTAATATATCGTATGTGGGAATTGATAATGTTGGTTAAATTTAGTATATATCATGCGAGAATTGATGGTGTTAGTTATGAGTGTTGTGAAGAGATGGAAGGAGTTGGTGGGATTAAAGAACAATTTAAGTATTGTTAAGTTTTCGTAGTGCATTATATTTGATGTTATTTTTTGGGATTCAATTAGTTATTAATGTATGACCATTTCCATGAGAGATAGTAGTGAGTAGCTAATTTCTACATGATTTTTGAATAGTCCACTTAACACTCATAATAGCCGCTGAAACTCACAAAGCTGAAGAAATAAGATTATTTAAAAATAAAAATAAAAATTATATTATAAAATATTACTTAAACAAAAAAATTCAAATTTTCATAGGTCAAATCAATAAAAAATAAATAAATAAATACTTGTAAATAATGGTAATACATTAATAAATTCAATTTTACAATAATTGACGAATTAACATTAGATAATTGAATAATTACATATTAAATAATTTGAAACGAAGTTAATTGATTATTAAATTTTGGTGAAAGTTTCTAATATTATTAATTAGAAAACATCACACGAGGTGAATTTGAAAGAAAAAAATCCCAATATATTAAAAACCAAAGCCATATAAAAATTCTAATATTTAAAAATAGATATTAGTTAAAAGTACAAAAATATACGATGTTTTAGATATTAGTTAAAAGTACTTAAATATATGAATTGAAACTAAAATGGTTTACATACTATCCTAGATTTATAGTTATTGATCAATGCCTAAAACTAATTTTTTGAACATTAAAAGTGGCCATGTAATATTGTTTGGACATACACTGATAAATATGTCCCCGCTATTGCATATAAACACAATGTTGTTTTTTTTTGTAATCGATATAAAACTTAAAAAATTTAGAACCGGTCGGGCTGTGCCATTTCTTGGTGCTCTGGGCTAGTTGCTATGATGTGAAATGTTAGTGAAAAATGACTGACGCTAAGAAAAAGAATTTATTAAAAATAAAAAATTGGAAAAAAAAACAGTATTGATAGTTTTTTTTAATAAAAAATGACTATTGGGAAAAAAAAAAATATTAAACATACAAAATTTAAAAAATTGAAAAACTAGTGAATGAAAGTTTCTTATTAAAAGATTTATGAGAATTCAAGTATTTAACTGAGAAAAAAAAACATATACCTAACGTAAAATTTATTATGAAGTTTAAATAGATGTTTATGAGTTAAAAATGTAGGTTTAAAAAATGATTTATTTACATCAGTGTTATATAGGTGATTTATGGTTGTGTCAAACTGTTATCTCTACGTTATAGTTTTATTAATTGGTTGTTATTTAAAAGAAAAAAAAATATATCATTATAGTTTTTTAATATTAGAATTTACATTAAATTTTAATTTTTTAGTTAAATACAAAAATATAAAATTAAAAAATGAAATATCAATTTAAATTTTAGGAATTATATCATATTATTATAATTTAATTTTTTTGGTTAAATAAAAAATGAAAGATTAATTTAAATTTTGGGAATTATATTATATTATTATATTAAAAGAGGAAATAAAAAATCTTAATCAATAATAAAATGTGAAGTTGTATCAATTTTATGGAGAGAAATTATATTATTGATCACTTAATTCATACATGGTATGATTAGATTTTCAGTAATTTAACTATTTTGTGTTATTATTTTTTGGTATATATATATATATATATATAGAACATATGTTAGGCTAATACTAGTTCCAAATTAGGAGCTTAATATTTACTAAATGAAGGTATGAGTAAAACAATATACTATAGAAATAACCAAATTTATATATGGTGTTCTATTAAATTAAAACAGTATGGTTAACATCTACCCACATGTGTATGCATTTAGAACAAACATATAAATGCAATGAATGAGACTGACACAACAACAACACCTGGTAAACAAAATAAGCACCCACACCCAGAATCTAAAACAATGAAGGTTTCATAGACAATGACCTAACCAACAACAAATTTTAGGAAAAGAGGAACATATTAAGAAGCAAGGCGTACTTGTACCTCTAACATGAACATCAGTGCACAACATGCCCAAGCCAATAAAACCAGAGGTGTCAAAACTAAATTACTATGGAGGGGAGAAGCAAAGCTAGCAACATTGGAGTTTCCAGCCATGGGACATCCAATTGCAGGGCCCTCTGCTGGAGAAGAGGTAGGAGGAGCAGGAGGCGATAGAAGAGGCGTTGAAACTGAGGGAGTTGGAGATATGGCCACCTAAGGAGCATGAGTAGGAGTGGAAGTAGTAGGAGTTGGAGTCGAAGTTGAAGATGGTGTAGAAAGTGGTGTAGGCGTGGGCGCTAGTGCTACTTGAAAAATCACAATGGGCAACAAAACCCCACTAACAGTACAAAAACATGGGTTGGCCGTCCAACAGAGTGCTCACTATAGTACTTTTGCTAAGTCTAGTATTGAGTGTGACTATATCACTAGCAGAGGACACTAATAATGCATAATAACTATCAACAAATCATGCCAACAAATCACTGTTCATGATCTGATATTATTTGTAAAAAAAGCACTCATATGAGGGTTTGTTCAATTTGGCTAGGGTCGTTGTAGCATAATTTAAGGCGATTAATTTGTTTTATATATTCCATCCGACCTACAATGTTAATCTGTTGTATTTGGGTTTCAATCCCTTGGGTGAGGTATACCTTGACAGATATATTGTTAATTCTTAATGTGTCTTCTTTTGCGACCACGCAAGAGCAACATGCTACTATTTTTGTTGGAGAAAATACAATTACGATTTCCATACTGTTTTTTTGTTTCTCGATGTAATGGCTCAAATTTTTTTCCTTCTTGACTAAGTCTTTGTTTTGTCTGCAATTTGTTGTAAAGAAAGGAGGTTTGACTTGTTGGAAATAGTGTGCTTTAAGTTTAATTTCTGGGTTTTCATGGTTTTTGTTTCCCTAATAACGCTATTAACCATGAAGAAATTCTTGGTCTTCTTTATGGAAATACCACATTGTCTAGCTAATTCTCCCCAGGTAAGACGAGGTTTGGCTTTCCTGGACCCTAGTTTTCTTATGCTCAAAGATTGTGTCTAGGGACTTCTCTACCGATAATCCTACTGGTTTCCTAGAGCTAACCCTTCCCCATTATGTAAAGGTTAAAATTTATTCCTCCCTATCCCGTTATTAGAAGTAATTACAAATTTCTACCCCTTGGGTCTCGCCTACTAATAGACACCTCAAATGAAAATTATATGTATATTTATTACTGTAGAGACAATTCCTAACCAAATTTGTGTTTACTATATCTTTGTAGTTATACTTATCATCCCCTATTCTCATGTTATGAATTTTTTAGTGGAGCTGAGTATTTTCACTAGAACAGTTTCACCCCTTTCCAATGGATATGTACAACTCAAGTCAAAATATATTGTCCAAGAAATGGTATACATAAATTAACAATACCAGTAATACCTGTAAAAAATGAGTTCAATAACCATTCAACATTCTATGAATCAAAGCATACTACTTAGATTTACTTGTATTGTCCAAAAAAAGAATACATAACTCAAAATATATTATTACTGTAGGTTTTAACCACATACATAAATTATCTGAAAACAAACTCTTAAAATAGAAAATAAATAATCACGAGAGAATAAAACATAAAACATATATACAAATAAATTTTCCCCTGGATCCAAAACTGAGACTACTAGTTTGATTTTTCATTATATTCCTTTCAATGTTACAGTACATATATATACATGTCGAAGCATTCATAAGCCCCAATCCATTAACCCTCCATTAGAACATAACAATAGTTCCCTTTATCGGATCTACAAAATACCATTGGTGGAAAACCATCATGCCCAAAACCATCTGCAAACCCATGCAAAAAACCATATGTAGGTCTGCCCACTTAATATAGGGTCCAAAATTTTATTCCCGATGAGTGCCTCAGACCCTGTGCAGGGGGGCTACCACCCCTCTACAAACCCCCTGACAGGGGGGTTGCATCGCCCCTGTGACCCCCCTATTTCGCTCGTCGCAAGAAAATAGGGGTTGCCCACCCCCCTCTCACCCCTTGCTTCTTGCATTAGAGCTAGTCATGGAAAGAATATAACACAAACCAAAAATTCTCCCACTTGTTGTTTTCTTTCAACATGGGACCTCCACAGGAGAGCTTAGTCATTGATCCAACCCTACAATGCTCAATGTTTCTCTACACTAAGAGAACTTCTTAGTGCTCACAGATTTCTTCAATGCATTTGCAACATTCTTCAAAATGTCCACCTTTACCAACAACACCTTTTTATCCTCAACCATAACTCTCACAAACTGATACTGAAAATCAATGTGCTTTTTCTTTGAATGATAAGGAGGGTTGTTTGCCAAGAAAATTTCGCTTTGTCTATGACAGTCTATCCTTATAGCTTGCTACACCAACCCCATACTTGAACACAATCTCTACAACCAAACTACTTCCTTTCTTGCATGAGTGGTTGGCATGTATTCAACCTTTGTAGTTGAAAGAGCCACTATAGCCTCTCTTTTTCTCATCTAATTGATTGTTCCAAATAGGTTAAACACATACCCACTTGTAGATCTTCTTTGATCTAGAAAACCAACCTAGTCCACATCAACAAACCAATGGATATCCAAAACTTTGTCCAATCCTGGTCTTCCCTAGTGGCACAAACCACAATCAAATACTTGAAAATGCGCTTCAATGTTGTCCAATGCTCCTTCCATGGTTTTGACATAAATATGCTCAATAATCCCATTGCATGTGCAATGTTTGGTCTAGTACATACCATTTCATACATCAGGCTACACACTGCACTTGCATATGGAACACGGGACATGTCCTCTTCTTCTTCTTGTGCCGTGGGACACTATTCAACAGTTAAATTTACACCTACATGAATAGGAAACTTCATCGGTTTACTATCCTGCATATTGAACCTCTGCAATATTGTTTTGACATACTTTATTTGGTTTAACCATAGCTTCCACTTTTCTCAATCTCTTTTAATTTCCATTCCCAAAATATAGTTTGCAACACCAAGGTCCTTCATGTCAAATTTTGAGGACAATTGGGTCTTCAAATCCTTGATAATTTCATTTTCATTCAAATTAATAAAAAATCATCCACATACAAGACAAAATAAATAACATGGTCACCAATTAATTTAAAATACACACAGTGATTCGCTTTGCTTTTGGTGAAGCCAATTCCCTGTATATATGTATCAAATTTCTGATACCACATCCTTGGTGACTTTGTTAAACCATATAAAGAATTTTTTAACCTCCATACCAGTTCTTTCTTACCCTTCCCCAAAAATACTTCAGGTTGCTGCGTGTATATCTCTTCCTCCAGATCCCAATGAAGAAACGATGTCTTCACATCTATATGTTCTACCTCAAAATCAAATGCAATAGCAACAGATACAAGTAATATAATAGGAGTTAACTTGGTGGCAAGAGAAAAAATATCACCAAAATCAATTCTTGACACTTAGGAATAAACTTTTTCTACCAACCAAACTTTTTATTTCTCGACCTTACCTTCTGCATTCATCTTCTTCTTAGACACCCCTTTTGCTTCCAATGGGTTTCCTTCTAGTTGGAAACTCCACCAGATCCCAAGCTTCATTTTTTTGAAAGGATGTCATTTCCTCAATTATGGCCTCCTTCCGGAGTTTTCCATCCTTTGAATCCACTACCTCCCTCACAGTTCTAGGATCATCATCAGTGATAGATAAAGTAAAATTTGAATAGAAAGAAGATAAACTATACCTTTCTGGCTGCCTTCTTTCTCGCACTGATCTTCTCAAAGATGTAGTTTATGGTTGTTCCTTTTCTGAATCTTTTTATGTTGTAGATTCTGATTCTTCCTCCTTTAGCTCATACTCTATTTTCTGAGGTTCCTTTGGTAAGACTTCATGTTTAACAACATATATCACCTCACTAAACACCACATCTTGGCTATACACAACCTTCCTTGTTTTTGGGTTCCAGATCTTATAACCTTTTAAACCATCCTTATACCCAATAAATATGCACCCCTTAGATTTAATATCTAACTTGGTTATTTTCACCTTTGGAACATGTAAATATGCATCACATCCAAATACCCTAAGATGTGAAAGAGAGGGTTTTTAAGACAGGAGAATACTATTGAGAAAATATCTCAACAAACTCTAACCACTAACAAACAAAATCTTCCTACATTCTAATGTAAACATTATTCTAAGTTTGGCAAGGAATTTGAAGGCCTACTGAAGGTTCTGTCAGAAAGGTCACCTAATTATTGCAAATTATTTTTCCAAAACATTTTCTTTCAAGATGATTTGGATACGCTGAATGAAGTAATGGAAATGTTGGAGTAGTTGGAGCTTTAACTTAGAAGATATAATTTTGAAATGCTTATTGAGGCTCTTTGGTAAGAAATTCATATCAATGCACCCTTAGTTGTGGTGGAAAATATGGAAATATTGATTATGCGCTGAGGATGCAGACCTATGGACCACTTATACATGTGTATTATCTATAAAGATAATATTAAGTAGAAAATAATCATTTTAAAGCATGAGAGGTTATACTGAAATAAAATCTTGGGAACAAATATCAAGATGTTAGGATAGGAAAAGTTTAGAAATATTAGAAAACTATTGTAGAAAGAGTTTTGTGTTTGTGTTCTTGCTTGAACGAAGTAGGAGGGAACGTTTTTGGTGGCTAACCTTTCTACTTCGAATATGTTAGAGAGAAGTTCCATGGTGGGTGTTGCCCACATGAGTCAACCTTTTCACAATCGCCTTTGCTGCATCAAATGTTGCTCCTCGATTTCAGTCAATCCTGCTTTCGCATTCCTAAGATCGTAAGAAATAATTTTCACAAGCCTTTTCACCTCCTCTCACATGTTGTTTGGAGTGAATAGCATTTTGAGGATTCTCAAGCAGCTTCTTGACAATAGGCGAAAAAGTGATGCAATGAAATCTATGGTGTGCCAGGCCAATGCAAGGGAGAAGGATCATGTTCATGGTTGTTGAACATGTTGTTTTGGAATTATTGTGATGCTTCAAACCCATGTGGAGCGATTGAAAGAAGAGATGGAACTAGTGAGGAGCCAAGTAATGTTTTTCAACCAACAATTTCAGAATTAGGTGACCCATATAACAATAATAAACTTGCACAACAAAAACAACTTCATCTCCTAGGAAATGGTGCTGGAGTTGTGTGTACCTCATGGATATATCCTTCTTATGTACACTCCCCTTACATGGACTATGATAGCCAGGGAATTTATAGGCAATCTAATTTGAGGGATAGTAACAATTTGTTGATTGAATATGAACCAAGACAGGATTATAGTGACTCCAAAGAAGCATATGAATCAAGGTATGTTTGTTAGTTAGTTATTGGATTCATTTTGTTTTTCTTTTCTTTGTGGATTCAAAATTTGGCGTGTCTTCTTTTGGAATTTTTTTCAATAGAATAAGATTTTGCAAACCTGTACTTGGTTCATTTGTAATGGATGTAGTGTAGAGTCTTCAGTGAAAGAAAGTCAGTCTTAGTCTTTAATGGAGCCCGTGGGAGATCATAAGCATCTCAAGAGTGTGGGACCTTGTTCACTCTCACACACTCTCTCTAACCAACAATAGAACAATATAACAATTACACTCCATTTTTTTTAACATATTTTGTAGTTGGACCTTCTTATCTCCAACATGATGTTAAATTCATGGAGTTCCACAAGGAATATTGCAAAATATTGTTATATGAAAAGTGCCCTCTTTATTCTTCATAATATTGCTCATAAAAGTTATTAGGGTGAGCAAGTTTTTGCATAGACAAATAGAAAAGAGACTTAGTTTGGAACAATAACACTACCAATTTTATAGCATATGCATTATTTCATATGATCTCATAATGATTTACGGAGTGCACATCTTTCTTTTTGTTCAAGTCTGAAGTGATATTTTTGTTCCGGGTCTACAATCAATCTCTTCTCTACGTTTTGTAGATTCTTAACTAGCGTAGGCATTATAAACTTCATTGTTCAAGCTATAATAGAGATTCCCATAAAGGTGAATATATTGGCTCTACATGTATCAATAAATGGTGTATTTTGTTCAAAATAAGGAGTATCAGTGTGGAAAGAAAGAGAGGTGTAGTGAAAATTTTATTAAGGTGTTTTGTTTTTGGGTATTTTGTGCAAATTGTTTTGGGTGCATTTTAGGTTTTTCTAATTATGTATGTTAGAGGTGACAAAATGTTTTCTACATAGGAAACTATTGAGCATAAATATAATGAAGCTTATGGAAAATTAAAATTATTGGAATTCAAAATGTATTTAAAATATATGTGTTTATGGATTTTTGTCATTTTAATTTATTATAAAGTTAAGGTTATGTTTTGCATTTGAGTAGGAATTTAATATCAGAATTTGAATAATTTAGGAAAACCATGGTATTCATGTGGAATACAACTTATATAAAGGAGGGAATACAACTAGCCTAGATCCATCTTAACTCTGGATCTACCAAGCTGAAATCTCTTAAGATGGAGATATCTTAAGATGCGAAGAGATTTGATCCCTCTTGACCCTTCGTAGATATGGAGTTAGTATGCGAAGAAATTTGATCCCTCTTGATCCTCTGGGTAGATATGGAGTTAAGATGAGAAGATATTTGATCCCTTTTGACCCTCGGTAGATATGGATTTAAGATGCAAAGAGATTTGATCCCTCTTGATCCTTTGGGTAGATATGAGTTAAGATGAGAAGAGATTTGATCCCTCTTATAGATATGGAGTTAAGATGGATCTCATCTGGTATATACATTTAAGAATATTACACATTCATTTGTATTAAGGTGATTAGAAGTCATCAATTGTGACTTAACAAGTTTGTACATTCGTTTATATTAAGGTGATTAGAAGCCATCAATTATTTTTCCAAAAAAGTACACTAATTAATTAGTATAGTAAAAGATAAAGTCAAAAAATTATAAATATGAATTAGTAATTCTTGTTTTTTAGTTTCTAAAAAGAGAAAAATACTTTATTTCCTATAAAAATTAGTTTTTAAAAAGTCTAAATATTTATTTAATGATTTGTATTAATGATTTTATGTTTCTTTTTAAATATGAAAAAATATGAATAAAAAATTAATTTGAAAATTTGAAATAGGTTATTTATATGATTTTACTTTTCATATTTTAATATATTAATTTTTACATTTATAAAAATATAAATTAAATGGTAATAATATTGTTTTTATATTTATCAAAATATAAATCAAATTGTAATATGCTACAATTTATTTTTTTATCAAGAAAATGTTTCTAAAATCTTGAATATTCCATTTTTCAATATATTGATTAAAACATTTACATAAACCATTTCCCTTTTTTCAAATTAATTTAAATAAAAAAACTCAAATGAAAAACTCAAATAACCTTTTTAAGAAAGTAGATGAGTTTGTAATTTAGCAAAAATATATGAAAGCTCATCAATTGTTATCCTTATGAGCCCACTCATAACCTTATGAAACACTATTTGGTATATGAGACACTATTTTGGTATTAACCAAGTTATCTTTATGATATTCTGTTATGATTCAATAAAGTTAATTTTTATGTTGAGTAATAATGTGTAAAGTTTTTTTTGTTATATTAGTATAATTTAGTATTTTTTTTGAGATGGTGATTACTTATACTAATCGTGGTAGTTAACCTAACACATTTTTTTCTATACACCAAAATCCATATATGTTAATAAACTAGTGGTAGTTAACCTAACACCTTTTTTTCTATACACCAAAATCCATATATGTTAATTACGCCGATAGGCGTATCCCCCTATCGGAAGGAGCATGGTTTGTGATTAGGCTAATTAATCTTTTTGATCTGATGATCTAGATTGAAAGATGCCAGTATATTCTGGTTGTCGCCACTAAATCAATGGATCAAATCTACCCCACTAACTTCCTTGCATATCTAAATCACATGTTTAAACCGTACTTAAATTAATTTTTTACAAATCTTGATTAAAAATTTACTTTTCCATTTATTAATTGCCACCTATCAAGATTAACAACTAGAAGGAAACCGAAACATTAAATCTTTTCCAAGTGTTGAAATCATTCTGCAACGTGTCCCATGCCTTTCACAAGAGCCATAGTGACAGCAAGCGGTGGCGGCAAGCGGTGCGATTCGGGAAGTGGAAAGTTCGGCCAATGAACAAGCAAAAAACTGGGTATACACTTGGCGGTGAAGGGATCAGAACGGGCTCACATCTTGGAATGTTGCAGACGTGTGGCGTCGTCTCTTGTCAATCGTTTCAAAATACGGAAAGGCGAGGTGGTGTCTGTTCTGGCACCGAAAGGAGTGCTGTACAGCCACAGAGGAGCATACGTGAGCAGCATGTCTATGCTACTACTGTGGGAAATGGGGAGAGAACCTGTTTACCTGTGGATGCTTCCCATGTTTCATTGCAATGGATGGAAATTCCCATGGGAAGTCGCAGCTAGAGGCGGAACCAACGTCTGTATTCGCAATACCTCTGCCGAGGAGATATACACAGCCATAAATGAGCATCACGTCACTCATTTGTGCTGCGCGCCTATTGTCTTCAACATTCTGCTAGACCACCCACACCACGAACCCTTGCACGGAAGAGTTCATGTTCTCACCGGAGGGGCACCTCCTGCTCCCTCGATTCTGAGTAAGGTGGAAGACATGGGCTTCCTCTTAACACATGCTTATGGTCTCACCGAAGCCACTGGCCCAGCTCTCGCGTGCGAGTGGAAGAGTGAATGGGATGATGCTCACCTCTCCCCAGCCGAACGAGGTGTGCTCAAAGGGAGGCAAGGGGTGGGCGTGTTGAGCCTCGACAACGTGGACGTGAAGAATCCCGTTATGATGTCCAACGTGGCAAGAGATGGGTAAAGCATGGGCGAATTCATGCTGAGAGGCAGCAGCATCATGAAGAGGTATCTCCACGACCCCAAGAGCACCGCCGAGGCCTTTGCGGGTGGGTGGTTCCACACTGGCGACGTTGGCGTCATCCATCCGGACGGGTATGTGGAGATAAAGGACCGTTCAAAGGATGCCATAACCTCAGGTGGAAAAAACATCAGCAGTGTGGAGGTCGAATCCGTTCTATACACCCACCCTGTTGTTTCCGAGGTCGCAGTGGTCGCCATGCCCCACCCCTGGTGGGGCGAGATGCCCTGCACCTTTATAAAGACAAAGCACAGTGTTATAACATAAGAAAAGGCCAGATTTCCAAGTTAAAAGTAAGATTCGGTACGTAATATAGCTTAAATATCATTGTCAGGCAACGTTTTCGAGATTTGAGAGGAATACTTTGTTTTATTAATAAAAAATTAAGATTTTTGAAGGTTTGACATCCTGTTTTATGAATCGTTATTATTATTATTATATAACGTTGTAATCTATTTTCATTATGATGCTAAATTGAATATTGATCGGAAAGCATTGCCAACCTTCATTTATAAAAATTGTATTTTTATATATGCAACCATGGAAAGCGTATTTATAAAAATTGATTTGCAGAAAGCATTGCCAACATGCATTTATAAAAATTGTATTTTTATATATATGCTCCATAGAATTGTCAAAGTTGTCTTCGACACGTCTTTTCAGTTAACGTGATGTAATTGTTGTTCATTTACTGTGATTGTCTGATTATCAATTATTATGCTAATCTAAAACTTTATTTTTATAAAATAATAAATAATATTATTATTATGCGGAAATTTTTGAGATTTATACGTAATTTGTAACGAGAAAACTCTTATTCTTATAACTTGAGTGAACTCATATTCCATGCATTCCTCTTATATCCGATTCTTTTTCGTATGTCCGTGGGCCCTACTTCAATTTTATGCAGCAGCGAGCAATATACGAGAGATAGATGCCCAACCTGCAATGTCCGATCACTTTAACTCTTTACCCCCTATCGACCTTTGCCATTATTGTCTGCCCTATCGCCAGCCTGCGCATTACTATTTGGTGCATAAGAGAAGGATGTAAGAACTGGGGTCAACAATGGAGCATCGGCTGATGGGGAGATCTACTGATGGTATGTGTCAGAACCTTGTTACATACATAATATCTATACACAAATGCTTCCTTCGCACTTGGGGAACTATTTCATATTTGTTGAATAGGTCCACGCGGAACATAGGAATTTCAATTGGTATGCCTAGCTCCGAACACGGGAACGGTAGGTGATAAATATTTAGTTATAAAGATACAATATTAATCAAATAAATAATCAAATTAATTTTATATAAGTTATTATTTTTAATAATATATTAAAAAGAAACTCACAAAATTATAATATTGATTTGGTGGGGCTTTAAAGTTCCATCTTCTAAGCCAAGCTAAGTAATATGCCAAGTAATATACAATGGGAAACTTTCTTCAATATGGGAAAAGCGAGAGAAGTAATACCAACCATAAGTTTTGAATGTTAAAGGGCAATATGTGAGTGCATTGTTGAAATTTTTTTACTTTTATATGTAATGAAAAAAATATTAATAATTAATAATTTATTTAACAATCACATCAATTTTTTTGTTAAATTACAATAGATGATAATATAAATGTAAATGAAATGATAATTTAGAAATATATCATATTTGATATATTTAAAAATTATTTATTTATTTAAATAATTAATATTGTAAATATATAGTTAAAGTTGTAAACTTTATATAGTTAAAGCTGTAAACTTTATATGCACTAAATTTCTCAACTTCTCATTTAATTTTAACACAACAATTTTGTGTCTCTAATATGGTTGTACATAAATTGATTATAGTTTGTAGATAGTTCTTTTAAATGATGAAAAATAAATATTTTTATTGAAATGTTTCAAAATCCATTTAATAGAGTATGATATTGAAATGTTTAGAAAATCTGCTTAATAGTGTATGATATATTAAACTTTCTTACCTAAAATCTGAAGATTTTTTGGGAAGTGAGATCTAAACAATAAAATCCTCATATTCAAAGAAAATAATAAAGTCTAAAAAGCATAAAGAAATTTCTAGGTTCTTCACCCTTACAAGTGAAATCAATTGTGGGCCTATTTGGCTCCCCATTTTGACGTAAAGAAACATTGTTGTAACTATTTTCATAGATGTATTCATTCTTTATGTCGTATTTGATGGTTCCATTCATCATATTTAGGGAGGAAGTTAAGGTTGTATTGTCGCATTGTGACAACAATTGTCTCAATGTTTTTAGTAGCAGAAGAAATAAGAAAGACTTACACTGATTTAGATATATCCCCTTAGGTTTTTGATATTTTTTGGGTAATGGTTTTCCCTTGGGTTCACCAATTCTTTTGGTTTATAATATTAAACCCTTGGGTTTATTAGTTCTTTTGGTTTATAATATGAATAATCGATCAATGTCATCCACGATCAAATGTCACATTCTGAAAAACATTGTCTTAATATGAATATCACCCATGGCCAACCATGATCATAGTTGGTCGAACATCGCATTGTGACAACAATTGTCTCAATATTTAAATCAATTCCCTTGGGCTCACCCATTCCTTTGGTTTATAATATTAAACCCTTGGGGTTATTAGTTCTTTTGGTTTATAATATGAATAATCGATCAATGTCATCCATGATCAAATGTCGCATTGTAAGAACAATTGTCTCAATGTTTAAATCAATCCCCTTGGGTTCACCAATTCCTTTGGTTTATAATATTAAACCCTTGGGTTTATTAGTTCTTTTGGTTTATAATATGAATAATCGATCAATGTCATCCATCATCAAATTGTCTGAATATGAAATCAACCATGGTCATAGTTGGTCGAACGTCGCATTGTGACAACAATTGTCTCAATGTTTAAATCAATTCCCTTGGGTTCACCAATTCCTTTGGTTTATAATTTGTTGGGTAATGGTTTTCCCTTGGGTTCACCAATTCTTTTGGTTTATAATATTAAACCCTTGGGTTTATGTCATCCACGATCAAATGTCATATTCTGACAAACATTGTCTCAATATGAATATCACCCATGGCCAACCATAGTCATAGTTGGTCGAACGTTGCATTGTGACAACAATTGTCTCAATATTTAAATCAATTCCCTTGGGTACACCAATTCCTTTGGTTTATAATATTAAACCCTTGGGGTTTTTAGTTCTTTTGGTTTATAATATGAATAATTAATCAATGTCATCCATGATCAAATGTCTCATTGTGAGAACAATTGTCTCAATGTTTAAATCAATCCCCTTGGGTTCACCAATTCATTTGGTTTATAATATTAAACCTTTGGGCTTATTAGTTCTTTTGGTTTATAATATGAATAATCGATCAATGTCATCCATGATCAAATGTCGCATTGTAAGAACAATTGTCTTAATGTTTAAATCAATCCCCTTGGGTTCACCAATTCCTTTGGTTTATAATATTAAACCCTTGGGTTTATTAGTTCTTTTGGTTTATAATATGAATAATCGATCAATGTCATCCATCATCAAATTTTCTGAATATGAAATTAGCCATGGCCAACCATGGTCATACTTGGTCCAACGTTGCATTCTGACAACAATTGTCTCAATGTTTAAATGAATTCCCTTGGGTTCACCAATTCCTTTGGTTTATAATTTGTTGGGTAATGGTTTTCCCTTGGGTTCACCAATTCATTTGGTTTATAATATTAAACCCTTGGGTTTATCAGTTCTTTTGGTTTATAATATGAATAATCGATCAATGTCATCCACGATCAAATGTCACATTCTGACAAACATTGTCTCAATATGAATATCACCCATGTTCAACCATGGTCATAGTTGGTCGAACGTCGCATTGTGACAAAAATTGTGTGAATATTTAAATCAATTCCCTTGGGTTCACCAATTCCTTTGGTTTATAATATTAAACCCTTGGGGTTGTTAGTTCTTTTGGTTTATAATATGAATAATCGATCAATGTCATCCATGATCAAATGTCGCATTGCGAGAACAATTGTCTCAATGTTTTAATCAATCCCCTTGGGTTCACCAATTCCTTTGGTTTATAATATGAATAATCGATCAATGTCATCCATGATCAAATGTCACATTCTGACAAATATTGTCTCAATATGAAAATCACCCATGGCCAACCATGGTCATAGTTGGTCCAACGTCGCATTGTGACAACAATCGTCTCAATGTTTAAATCAATTCCCTTGGGTTCACCAATTCCTTTGGTTTATAATTTGTTGGGTACGGGTTCTTCTCAGTTCTGCCCACCCTTTTGTTTATTAAACCCTTGGGTTTATTAGTTCTTTTGGTTTATAATATAAATAATCGATCAATGTCATCCATGATCAAATGCCGCCATCATTCTGACAAATATTGTATTAATATGAAAATCACCCATGGCCAACCATGGTCATAGTTGGTCCAACGTCCCATTGTGAGAACAATTGCATCAATGTTTAAATCAATTCCCTTGGGTTCACCAATTCCTTTGGTTTATAATTTGTTGGGTAATGGTTTTCCCTTGGGTTCACCAATTCCTTTGGTTTATAATTTGTTGGGTAATGGTTTTCCCTTGGGTTGGTTTATAATATTAAACCCTTGGGTTTATTAGTTCTTTTAGTTTATAATATAAATAATCGATTAATGTCATCCATGATCAAATGTCACATTCTGACAAACATTGTCTCAATATGAAAATCACCCATGGCCAATTCCCTTGGGTTCACCAATTCCTTTGGTTTATAATATTAAACCCTTTGTTTTATTAGTTCTTTTGGTTTATAATATAAATAATCGATCAATGTCATCCATGGTCAAATGTCACATTCTTACAAACATTGTCTCAATATGAAAATCACCCATGGTCAATTCCCTTAGGTTCACCAATTCCTTTGGTTTATAATTTGTTGGGTAATGGTTTTCCCTTGGGTTTACTAATTCTTTTGGTTTATAATATTAAACCCTTGGGTTTATGTCATCCACGATCAAATGTAACATTCTGACAAACATTGTCTCAATATGAATATCACCCATGGCCAACCATGGTCATAGTTGGTCGAACGTCGCATTGTGACAACAATTGTCTCAATATTTAAATCAATTCCCTTGGGTTCACCAATTCCTTTGGTTTATAATATTAAACCCGTGGGTTTATTAGTTCTTTTGGTTTATAATATAAATAATCGATAAATGTCATCCATGGTCAAATGTCACATTCTTACAAACATTGTCTCAATATGAAAATCACCCATGGTCAATTCCCTCGGGTTCACCAATTCCTTTGGTTTATAATTTGTTGGGTAATGGTTTTCCCTTGGGTTCACTAATTCTTTTGGTTTATAATATTAAACCCTTGGGTTTATGTCATCCACGATCAAATTTCACATTCTGACAAACATTGTCTCAATATGAATATCACCCATGGCCAACCATGGTCATAGTTGGTCGAACGTCGCATTGTGACAACAATTGTCTCAATATTTAAACCAATTCCCTTGGGTTCACCAATTCCTTTGGTTTATAATATTAAACCCTTGGGGTTATTAGTTCTTTTGGTTTATAATATGAATAATCGATCAATGTCATCCATGATCAAATGTCGCATTGTGAGAACAATTGTCTCTATGTTTAAATCAATCCCCTTGGGTTCACCAATTCCTTTGGTTTATAATATTAAACCCTTGGGTTTATTAGTTCTTTTGGTTTATAATATGAATAATCGATCAATGTCATCCATGATCAAATGTCACATTCTGACAAATATTGTCTCAATATGAAAATCACCCATGGCCAACCATGGTCATAATTGGTCCAACGTCGCATTGTGACAACAATTGTCTCAATGTTTAAATCAATTCCCTTGGGTTCACCAATTCCTTTGGTTTATAATATTAAACCCTTGGGTTTATTAGTTCTTTTGGTTTATAATATGAATAATCGATCAATGTCATCCATCATCAAATTGTCTGAATATGAAATCAGTCATGGCCAACCATGGTCATACTTGGTCCAACGTCGCATTGTGACAACAATTGTCTCAATGTTTAAATGAATTCCCTTGGGTTCACCAATTCCTTTGGTTTATAATATTAAACTTTTGGATTTATTATATATAAATAGATATTAAAATATTATATATTATTTATATTATTTATTTAGTAATATTAATAATATTATAATATTATAATATTACTATTAATCATTATAAATAAATATTCAAATATTTATTAATAATGATTATTAGTAATATTATAATATTATTAATGATATATATTAATAATATTATAATATTTTAATATTTATTTAGTAATATTAATAATATTATAATATTACTAATAATCATTTTAAATAAATATTCAAATATTTATTAATTATGATTATTAATAATATTATAATATTATTAATAAATATTCAAATATTTATTAATAATGTTTATTAGTAATATTATAATATTATTAATAATATATATTAATAATATTATAATATTTATTTAGTAATATTAATAATATTATAATATTACCAATAATCATTATAAATAAATATTCAAATATTTATTTATAATGATTATTGGTAATATTATAATATTATTAATATATTATTAGTTCTTTTGGTTTATTAATAATATAACCATTTATGATATTAATATATAAATAAATATTAAATTATTATATATTATTAATATTATTTTTATATTAATATATATTATATATATTTCAAGTTAATTTATAGTATGTATATTGTTAATATTTTTAATATATTAATAAATAATTTTAATATCTATTATTAATACTTATTATAATATTATTAATATATATAAAATATTTTGTGATTTTAATCATAATTAATATATTTAATATATTAATATTCTTATTAATATATAATATATATATTTCAAGTTAATATAATAAATTTATTATATATAATATTTATTTATTGATATATAAATTAATGTGATGGGTAGTGGATATAGGCCTATCGGCATATATCAACCACATTTACCAATGTGGTTGTAAATCTATTTTATATACGCCTATCGGCGTATATCAACCACATTAGTTTTTACTAATGTGGTTGTGTTAGTTAACTATCAAATCGACAATATCTTAATCTCATATTTCTAAAGTAAAGTTTAGATTGATTCTTCCACCTTATTAACCATTCAATAAAGTTCATTTCTATGTTGAATAAAAATGTGTAAAGTTTTGTTTCTATATCAATATGCTTTAGTATTTTTTAAACTAGCAACATTATCTCAAGTTGGGTGAGTGATTACTTATACTAAGAGTGGTAGTTAAGTTTTTCTTCAAAATTTCCTTCCACATTCTCCATTCCGTGAAATTTTCCTTCCACATTCCCTACATTCCCTGACTCCTTCCGCACATTCCCCACTCCTCTCCTTCCCCCGCATTAATTTCCTTCCGCACATTCGCCACTCCTCTCCATACCCACATTAATTTCCTTCCACATTCCACGACTCCATTCTCCATTTTGAAAATTTCCTTCCACATTCGCCGACTCCTCCCCACTCGTGTCCTTCCCCACCGCACATTCCCCACTCCTGTCCTTCCCCACATTAATTTCCTTCCACATTCCCCTCACTCCTTCCCGACATTAATTTCCTTCCACATTCCCTCACTCGTTCCGCATATTCCCCACCCCTCTCCTTCCCCACGTTAATTTCCTTCCACATTCCGCACATTCCGTCACTCGTTCCGCATATTCCCCACTCCTCCTATCCTTCCGCACATTCCCCACTCCTCTCACATTACCAAATAAAGTTACCAAATATAAATATATCATAACAAAACACTCAATTTTGAAAGTGGCCTAGTATAAAATTGAATCAATAGCTATTCAATTAATTCACATTTAAGTACCTCGCTCTGCTGTAAAAATTATATACACAACTTCACATTCACATGAGATAAGAGTGGGACGCAAGAATAAAGTATGTTGTGGGAGGCTAGAGATTTTGAAAACTTATGGATATAGGGTAGTGTTAGTTTTCATTTTCTTATCGGTATAGTATTACAGAGTCACGGCGACGATGTTATTAGCTGTGGGAGCAATCTCAAAACAGGTCCTTTTCATTTGGCTTTAGAATCTAGGGTAGAAAACCAATGATGACCCCAATACGTATTGTCTTGAAGGGATCACGTCGTCGGTTGCGATTTGGGATGGAACATCGGTGTTAACTACACGAAGTGGGTTAATAAGCAGACCTCCGTTCTCCTTGAATCGATCGAGTTTAGGTACCAAAAGGAAGAGCACAATGTGGATGAGGTAAATGCGACGGGCAATCGGAAACTGGAGCAGCTGCAAGGATTTCCTTTTCCTCAATGAGTCGAAGCACTACTATTACATCGACGGCAGAGGCCCGGTGCTACGGCTTTCTTTGTGCAGAATCCCTCTCCCCCACTTCTCTTGCCGAGAATGCTACAACTACTGATTCCACTCGGATTAACCTGATGCCACTGGGATTAACGGTTTCATGGCTAACACTAGGTCATGTTGAGGATACAATGTATCAATAGCTTCTTTCAATATTAAAACAGAAGCATTGGATCATTCGAAGAGTGGAATTGCTTCATGACAGTTTCATGGTAGTACAAAGGAATTGTTACTCAGCGTAATGGTAAGTGAGGAACTCAGATATATGTAGCCCATCGGAGACTATGGCTAAGTATTTTTAACGGTAATGTTGAATCTGCATTGTCATATCTGCATTAGCATATGACAGGGCCTGTCTGAAGTTCAGAAATCAACATTTCTGAACTTCAGAAAGACCCTATCATATGCTAATGCAGTTTCAACTTCACTATTAAAAGCACCTAGCCATAGTCTCTAATTACATATATATGAGCTCCCATTTACCATTATACTGAGAAACAACTCCTTTCTACTGCTAAGAAACTGTCTTGAAGCAATTCCATTCTTCGACTGATCCAATGTTTCTGTTCTAATATTGAAAGAAGTTATTGATACATTGGATTGTGAACATGGACTAGTGCTCGCCATGAAAGCAATTTTCCTAATCCTGATGGGGGCTCCGGCCAGTTGGATTAACGATTTCTGCATTTCTTATGCTTGCGGGAGCGTTGTTTGGTTTCTGATGCGATTTTGATGGCAAAATATTTTTATCGATGATACATCTATTTGAGGGTATTATGCATGTATGGAATTAATTAGTTATGATATTGCAAATTTTATTGCAAGCTTGTCTCTGAGTTGTTATTGTGTCGTTGCAAAAGATAATATGAATTAAAAACGAGAATCTATTGATTAGAAAAAAACAGAGGAAGTGCTCGAATAAGCAAAGTGGGCAACAAGGAGCCTACCCAACCATTAGAAAATCAGATCTCCTTTCAGTGGAATTTGCTACCAAAACAAAAAAAATGGTTCCCAAATTGACACCTTCCAGGGCAGTCAGGAAAATCTTGGAAAGACTCTCAACCACTGCCACGAATAAATTGGCAGCAGCACACACTTACATTGAATTTTTGTTGCAAGGAAGGACAAAGCTCAAGATTCAAATCCGCAAGTTTTTGTTTTGCTTCACGCAATTCCATAGATGTTCAGAAAAATAGATTCTGGCCATCACTTTGTGTTTAATTCCTTACCCACTGCATTCACTTACCTTTTGCCCACATATCGTAGCCTGCAAGTTTTAACCTTTACCTCTTAAGACTTCGTCATATCTTAAGTTTCCACCGATACGATATCTGGTGGGACTCTCAAACCTTACCGCTTTATCAATTTGCATGCAAACCTTTGTTATCGCCTTATTCCTTACCTTTTCGCATTTCGCACTTCCTGCCGTTTAAGTGCCCACATACCACACTTCACACATCTTATCATTTAACTTTTAAGTCCCGCACCAAAAATTGCGATGTTGCAATGCGACATCGTCATCGAACATCGCAAATCTTAAATATCGCACTTCGCACGATTTACCGCTTCCCTTTTTGGCGCCAGCAGTTCGCAGTATGCACTTTTTATGATTTACCTTTTTGCCACTCGCACTTCACACATTTTATGACTTATCTTTAAGCGCCCGCAAGTTATCTCATTTAAGTTGCAATGTGATCGCAATCGCATGTCGCAAGCTCAGGAGGATAGCGCCTGCAATGTAAATGTTTTAAGTTGCTATGCAATCACAATATCATATTGTAAAGTTCAACGGATAGCGCCTGCAAATTAAAAGATTTAAGCTGCGATGCGATCGTGCCATCGCACATCGCAATCGCAAGTTTTTAAGTTTTCCCGTATTGTGCCAGTTAAAATTTAAAATTTCCAAAATGCGATTTGCGATGAGGCCACGAACGCGATGTGGTTTCGCTGCCAAAACCTATAAAATTTCAAGTCCATATTTTTGTGTTTTTTATGCAGTTTCGTGTAGAAACAAAATAATAGAGAGGATGGATGATTTGGTTGTTATACGTCCGTGCCAGCATTGAATATCATTAAATATTCAGGCTCCAGCCATTTTGTATTAAACGAATGCATTTTTCATATGTTTAATAGTATGAATGAAAAAACTGAAGTCTCCCTCTCTTGTGTTCTCGCTCTCAATCTGTGTGAAGTTTTTATTTCCGTATTCCTTGTAAACTGTTTTGTGCTTCTCTGTTTCGTGTATGTTCTCGACTTAGCATCAGAGCATACTAGAATTTTCCAACATGGTATCAGAGTAGGTCTAGGATTTTAGTGAAAGAACGAGCTCTTTACTGAAGAAGCTGAAAGGTTGTTTTGAGAAGCGAATTCTCCAGTAGTGAGAAGCTTTTGTTTACATAGTCAAGATGGTAGAAACAGGCACAAGCCTGACTAATCCCCAACTACCACAGTTCAATGGGAAGAATTATTATTATCGGGCCATTAATGAAGGCCTTGTTTGCTTCACAAGGTATTTTGGAGCTGGTGGAAAATGATTTCCAAGAACCAGCAGATGCAACAATACTTAATTCCTTGACACAAGCAGAAAGAGATTTGTTGAGAGACAATAAGAAGAAAGACTCCAAAGCCCTCTTCTATATTTTCCAAGCAGTACATGAGAGTATTTTCCCAAGGGTTGCAACAACAACGAAGTCCAAGGAGGCATGGGATACCCTCCAGACAGCCTACCAAGGCATGGCAAAGGTGAAAACAACAAAACTTCAAATGCTGAGAAGAGATTTGAAACTCTTTGTATGAAAGAGTTTGATAATATAGACTCATTCTTTAAACATGTGATTGGGTTGGTTACCCAAATCAAGTCTCATGGTGAGACTCTTGAAGATAGGAGAATAGTTGAGAAAGTTTTAAGAAGTCTACCATCAATGTTTGATGCCATAGTTGTGGCCATAGAAGAGACAAATGATCTCTCAAAATTTTCAGTGGATGAGCTTCATGCATCACTGATGTCTCATGAGCAGATACTGAACATAGAAACAAAGTCCTCATTGGAGCATGCATTTAAGACACAAATGTATTTTGGTCAAGGTAGAGGTCGGGGAAGAACAAACTACAAAGGAAGAGGAAGAAGTCCGCACAGAGGTGGAAGAAGCAGCCCTGCAAACACAAGTGGAAAGGGTAGCAATCAGAATCCAAGCCAAGGCTCAAGACAGAATAAAGCACAAGGATAGATGTATGATAAATCTCATGTCCAATGTCATTATTGAAAAAAGTATGGTCATTATGAAAATGAATGTAGAAATAAGAAAAATGACATGGGTAGGAAACCAAGTGTAATTTTTACAAAATAAACTAAGAACCATGAAGATTTTTTTTTAGCTTGTAATGTAGCACAAGAAAAAAAAGAAGTTATATGGTTCTTAGATTCAGGGTGTGGTAACCATATGACTGGAAACATAGCAATGTTTTCCAATCTAGATGAAAGTGTAAAATCTGAAGTGACATTGGGGACTGAAAGTAAAGTATCTATCATGGGAAAAGGGAGAGTAAATGTTCTAAAAAAGAAGGGAGAGAAGAAGTCTGTGCCATATGTCTATTATGTCCCTGGCCTAAAATGTAACTTTATAAGCATTGGAGAACTCGTGCAAAAGGGCTACAATGTGTTTTTTAAATATGACGTTTTCACAATCATGGATAAACCTCCAAGTAGACAGCTCATTGAAAAAGTGCATATGATAAGAAATAGAATTTTTCCTCTCAAGATGAGATCAGACTTGAAGGAAGAAGGTGTTGTAGCAACTGTCACACAAGAAATCTTTCAAGAAGAAGTGAAAGATGAGAACTGGTTATGGAATTGAAGCAATGAATGAAGAAATAGGAGCAATAGAAAGAAATGAAAAATGGGAGTTAGTGGACCTCCCACAAGGAAAAGAATTTATTGGAATGAATAGGTCTATAAGACCAAGAGAAACATTGAAGGCAAGATAGAAAGGCACAAAGCAAGGCTAGTTGTCAAAGGCTACAACCAGCAACAAGGAAGAGACTATGAGGAAACCTTTGCACCAGTTGCAAGGATGGAGACAATGCAGACAGTGTTGTCTATAACAACACATCAAAAATGGAAAGTTTATCAAATGGATGTAAAGTTGGCATTCTTGAATGGAGTGATGAAAGAGATGGTGTATGTTGAACAACTTCCTAGTTATGAGATAGAAGGCCAGCAACACAAGGTTTGTAAGTTGTGGAAAACTCTTTATGTGCTGAAGCAAGCACCGCGTGCATGGTACATCAGGATTGATGCTTACCTAATGGACAATAGGTTCGACAAGTGTGATGGTGAACCCACACTCTACATCAAAGAAAATGACGGTAAAATTCGTATTTCTCTTTTGTATGTAGATGATTTTATTTTTACAGGCAATGATGTTTCTCTCATTGTTGATTTCAAAGCAGTCATGAAAAGTGAGTTTGAAATCACTGACTTGGGATTTTTAAGATATTTTTTGGGCATAGAAGTAAAGAAAACAGAAAAGGGAATTTTTATCTCTCAAGCAAAGTATGTTGCAGAGATTTTAGAAAGGTTCAATATGCAGAAAATAAAGCCATCATCAACTCCAGCTGTCATGGGGTTGAAGTTGAGCAAGGAATATTGCAATAAGAATGTCAATCCGACATTGTACAAACTCATGGTTCGCAGTCTAATGTATTTGACTGCAACTACGCCTGATATAATGTATGCAGTAAGTTTGATATACAGATTCATGGAGACACCCAAGGAGACACAATGGCAAGAAGCCAAGAGAATATTGAGATATGTAAATGGAACGAAGGAGTATGGTGTTCTATACTCCGCAACTAATGATTTTAAGCTGATTGGTTACACTGACAGTGATTGGGCTGGAAGTGTTGATGACAGAAAGAGCACATCAGGGTATGTTTTTCATTTGGGATCGGGAGCCATTTCATGGGCTTCCAAGAAGCAGCCAATAGTTTCATTATCAACAACAGAAGCTGAATATGTAGAAGCAACAACAATTGCATGCCAAGCAGTTTGGATGAGAAGGATGCGGAAGGATTTATGTCATGAAAAAGACAAAGGAAGCACAATTTTATGTGATAACAGTTCAACAATTGCATTGTCAAAGAATTCTGTTTTCCACAAGAGAAAAAAGCATATTGATGAAAAATACCATTCATAAGAGAAATTTAACAATGGTGAAATTGTGTTATAGCATTGCAGGTCAGAGGAACAGTTTGCAGATATCCTCACAAAGCCATTGGGACAGAAAAGTTTTGTTTATCTCAAAAAGTGTTCGAGAATGGTTAATGGCGGTAGATGTGATTAAGGGGCAGTGTTGGAAATACCCCCAAACACTGCCATGAATAAAATGGAAGTAACCCACACTTACATTGAATTATTTTTTGTAGGGAGGGACAAAGCTCATGATTCAAATCCGCATGTTTTTGTTTTGCTTCATGCAATTCCATAGATGTTCAGAAAAATAGAGTGAAGCCATGACTCCACGTTTAATTCCTTACCCAATGCATTCACTTACTTTTTTCCTGCATATTGCAGCCTGCAAGTTTTAACCTTTACCTCTTAAGACTTCGCTGTAACTTAAGTTTCCGCCGATTCGATATCTGGTGGGATCCTCAAACCTTACCGCATTACCAATCCGCATGCAAACCTTTGTTATCGCCTTGTTCCTTACCTTTCCAATTTTCACACTTCCCATCATTTAAGTGCTCGCATACCGCACTTCACACATCTTAGCATTTAACTTTTAGGCCCCGCACCAAAACTTGTGATGTTGCGATGTGACATCGTCATCGCACATCACAAATCTTAAATATCACACTTCGCATGATTTACCGTTTACCTTTTTCATGCCCATAGTTCGTACTTCGCACTTTTTATGATTTACCTTTTTACCGCCTGCACTTCACAAATTTTATGACTTACCTTTAAGCGCCCCCAAGTTATCTTATTTAAGTTGCGATGCGATCACAATCGCACGTCACAAGCTCAGGAGGATAACGCCCGCAAAATAAATATTTTAAGTTGTGATGCAATCACAATCTCATATCGCAAAGCTCAATGGATAACGCCTGCAAGTTAAAAGATTTAAGTTGCAATGTGATCGTGCCATCGCACATCGCAATCGCAAGTTTTTAAGTTTTCCTATATTGCACCAGTTAATAGTTATAATCGCACGAAATGAGATTTGTGATGAGGGTGCAGACGCGATTTTGCAACCGAAACCTATAAAATTTCAAGCCCGTCATTTTATGTTTTGTACGCAGTTTCGCGTAGAAACAAAAGAATAGAGCGAAAGGAGGATTTGGTTGTTATACGTCCGTTCTGGCATTGAATAAAATTAAATCTTTAGGCTCTGGCTATTTTATATGAAAGGAATGTATTTTTCAAATGTTTAATGGTATGAATGAAAAAACTGAAGTCTTCCTCTCCTGTGTTCTCGCTCTTTGTCTGTGTGAAATTTTTATTTCTACATTCCGTGTAAACTGTTTTTGCTTCTCTGTTTTGTGTATTTTCTCAACATAACATCAGATCATACCATAATTTTCCAACAGAAAACAACCATGGTTTTAACAAAGAGTTGAATAATTTACTTAATCCACTCCATCAGAGGCAAATCAGATCTTAGACCTGAAGCTAGGGTCTTGACACGCAAGAGATTTAACTGACATACCGCTGTTCTCTTGAGCCCAATAAGTTATCCAAACAAGAAACCGAATTTCATACACAAATCGAGTATGAGGTTCTAAAAAATCTAGCATTTGCCAAAACTTGCATTTCATAATGAACTAATACATCTATAGATTGAAATGTTTTGGAAAAAGAAATTCTTTACCCTATATTAGATCATATCCTATATTAGATCTCAACTTCCTCTTTCCAGTCAGTTTCCTTTGTGACAATGAAAGCATGGATCTCACTTAAACAGGCTCTTCATCACTATCATTGTCTGACACAATAACATTTGGTACCTCTTTTAAGGCTCCCACCTGAAATCTCTCTTCAGTACTCTTTTGCAATTCACCGTGCCTTCCATTATTATGGTTCTGAAGAAGAGGAATACTTTGATTAGTCTATATGGATATATTACGCCGTAAGTGCACTGTTTTCATGTTCTCTTTCATATTCACATAGTTACTTTCATTTCCATAGGTCTACCAATATAACTTTGACAGAAGGCTTAAGAGTTCCTAAACTGTACAGTGTACCATCTTTTTTCTGGCAAACTATTTCCACTTCTTCTTATCCCTTGGATGTGTTTTTAAACGTACTATATGGCACCACCTGTTCCACCTTTCACACCTCGTTTTCAACATCGTTGTCCGTTAAATACATAGCCTCTTACGAGTATTCATTTGTTAAGGTCAAAGTTGAGGTAACTACATTCCTTGTACATATTTCCTTTTAACAAATTTTAAACAGACTAATGATCTTTTTATCTCATATGTGTCTTCTCACAATGAGAGTTTCTTTTGTTGAGCAACTCAGGTTATTTTGCATAGCATCCACAAGATGGTCATTTTCTATTTCCACTTTATGATTTGATACATCTGGAGGTCCACTTGGAGATATTACAACAATTTCGTTGATCTTTTTAAGAGGGTTAACCATTTTATTTGATGTCTGCGTAGATGGCAGCAATTTCATTCATTTATTTAAGAGGGTCAATCGTTTTATTTGATGTCTGCCCAAATTGCAACAATTTTGATGATTTGTTTAAGAGGGTCAATCGTTTTATTTGATGTCTATCGAGTTTGTATAAAATAGGTTTGAAACTGAAAAATGATTGAACAATTAGCTTAAGAGTAACATTTAATATAATCATTTGCATAATAAGTCAACAAAGAGCATGTGAAAATAAAATGGAAAAATAATCTTCGTAACATATAAAAAGGAACAAGAATTAAAAAGCTCTTAGTGAAGCTTATCCACAATGACAGGGATTACCACATGTGACTTTCATTCAGTGTCGTCCATGCGTGCTAGAAGTTGGAATGTTTCTGAATCTCATACTAGTAGTGCACTGCCTGGGCATAATGTATCCATTGGAAAAGTGTTCAGTTGATGATCCATTTGCATTGCATACTTATGGGTCCATGATCTTGCTTTTTGATCAAAATTAGATCTATTGTGCTTGTATTCTGCACTTTGTATGAAATCAATTAGAATTTCACAAGTAAAATTAACATAAGTTCATGTTATGAGTATGAAACTAAATGGAAAATGAGAGGCATCTCACTATATCACCCATAAGGCCATCATAAGGATTCAAAAGGCCATCATCAAGATTTGGCTAAAAAAGAAGCAAAGAAATACTTGCAAAGACAATTGCAATGTGCAGGGATGGTGCCCACGCACCCTGCAAGTCATAGAAAAGAAAATTGGTTTCTTGTTACACATCATAGGTCTTTAGTATACATTTAAGGCTTAAGCGAGAAAAAATTATAACATTTTACCCAGAGGAGGAAGATCTAGAAAAGAAAAATTTGTAAAAAACTTCACAGTCAGAAGAAGACGAATCACAATCACACCAAGAAAAGTAACAAAGAAAAGGTACAAGTCACACAGTATCCAATGAACTAAGAGTCTAAAATCCCACACCATATACTCGACCATAACAATGGAATTCTTAATAAAAGGAAAGCCTAAAGACCTCTCTCTATATCTAAACATGCAACAATTCCATGTTCTTGTTCCTAAAGTTGTATCTTGTTCTTAATAAAATTTTCCAAGAAAATTATTTTCACACCATATTGATATTTTATGTTTTTTTTCCATGAAAAGGAAAATTAATTTCACAACAAATTGATATTTTATGTTTTTTTTTTTCAAATTTCCCAATGCATGTTATTATTATTTATTATTATATCAATTGGTTTGATTCGTTCAATTTAACGGTGGCGACATTCTTTGGATAGAGTGGTGCCGTGGGAGCATCATCAAGCGTAAGATGCTCTCGACAAGGAAGGAAATGCATTCAGAAATCTTTACATTCACTAAAACTGTAAATTTCACTTCATATTTTATATAAAGAAAGTATGTTTATTCATGATAAATTTAATATATCATATGTGGGAATTGATAATGTTGGTTAAATTTAGTATATATCATGCGAGAATTGATGGTGTTAGTTGAGTGTTGTGAAGAGATGGAAGGAGTTGGTGAGATTAAAGAACAATTTAAGTATTGTTAAGTTTTTGTAGTGCATTATATTTGATGTTATTTTTTGGGATTCAATTAGTTATTTATATATGACCATTTCCATGAAAGGTAGTAGTAAGTAGCTAATTTCTAAATGATTTTTGAATAGTCCACTTAACACTCATAATATCTGTTGAAACTCACAAAGGTGAAAAAATAAAATTATTTAAACCAAAAAAATAAAAAATTATATTATAAAATATTACTTAAACAAAAAAATTCAAATTTTCATAGGTCAAATTAATAAAAATAAATAAATAAATAATTGTAAATAATGATAATACATTAATAAATTCAATTTTACAATAATTGACGAATTAACATTAGATAATTGAATAATTACATTTTAAATAATTTGAAACGAAGTTAATTGATTATTAAATTTTGGTGAAAGTTTCTAATATTATTAATTAGAAAACATCACACCATGTGAATTTGAAAGCAAAAAATCCCAATATATTAAAAACCAAAGCCATATAAAAATTCTAATATTTAAAAATAGATATTAGTTAAAAGTACATAAATATATGATGTTTTAGATATTAGTTAAAAGTACTTAAATATATGAATTGAAACTAAAATGGTTTACATACTATCCTAGATTTACAGTTATTGATCAATGCCTAAAACTATTTTTTAACATTAAAAGTGGTAATGTAAAGTTGTTTGGACATAAACTGATAAATATGCCCCACTATTGCGTATAAACACAATGTTGTTTTTTTTTAATCAATATTAAACTTAAAAAATTTAGAACCGGTCGGGCTGTGCCATTTCTTGGTGCTCTGGGCTAGTGGCTATGATGTGAAATGTTAGTGAAAATTGACTCATGCTAAGAAAAATAATTTATTAAAAATAAAAAATTGGAAAAAAAACCAGTCTCGATAGGTGTTGTTAATAAAAAATGACTATTGGGAAGAAAAAAAATATTAAACATACAAAATTAAAAAAATTGAAAAACTAGTGAATGAAAGTTTCTTATTAAAAGATTTATGAGAAATCAAGTATTTAACTGAGAAAAAAAAACCTACCTAACGGAAAATTTATTAAGAAGTTTAAATAGATGTTTATGGGTTAAAAATATAGGTTTAAAAAATGATTTATTTACATCAAGTGTTATATAGGTGATTTATAGTTGTGTCAAAGGGTTATCTCTATGTTATAGTGTTTTGTTTGTTTTTTTTGTTTTTTGTTTTTCAGAAGAAAGAAATCGCTATATTATAAACAATTCATATATCAATCATTACATTTACAACTACAAATAACTGGGAATATCCGTAATCCTGATCATGAAGAGATATAAGAGCAAATTCTAAGGAAGAAAGTAGCCCGAACAATCTCCAAATGGGATCACCAATTACGGAGGATTTTGCAACCACTCCAAACAAGATTTACAGATGCATTGAAACAGATCTGACTTCATTGAACAACAAATAAGAAGATCCAAGATTACATATCAAAAGATAGAAAATAGAGAGATCCTATATCATGAAGCATCGAGCCCGCTGCCCATTTGTACACTGAAGAATAGCATTTAAAATTGTGGGCATAATGTAGAAAGTATATAGGCTACCTTGTTCATCTGTCTGAATCCTAGAAACATGCTCGCTTGAAAAGGAAAGATAAGCACATGCACTGAAGGTTATCGCATCCATGGAAAAGGAGTCTGAGTGCCTAATTGTATATCAAGAGCAACACTATCTAACAGAATCGTTGAAAAGTGGAAACCAAAATTTAAATTGGTACACTTGTAGTAGCCATCCCTGCTTGCATATAGTGTCTGATAACCGATTCGCTTGAGGATTAATAGTACTAGCTCGCTTGCAGTAAAACTCCAACAGGCTCACTTGATGATTGTGTTCTGGCTCGCTTGCATAAGAAGTCGACAGGCTCGCTTGTTAAAGTTCTGGCTCGCTTATAGACCATTATAATAGATTAGCCAAAGGATTGAGGATTAGTGTAAATGACTGCCTGGATCCAAACTATAATACCTGTAGGAAAGGGAAAAATGGTTCATAGATTAACACAAAAAGATAGAATATGACGTTTCTGATGGTTAGAACAACAATTATGGAATAGGAATAGTGGTCTTCCTAATAAGAGTCCGATCCCTGTAATGTTCCACCTGCATCAAATCAAAATCTTCTTTGAGACCTCTTTTGGAAAGACCATCTGCCCTAGTGTTGTTGTCTCTATAAATCTGGATAATTGGGGGCTTTCCCACCCTGCACCATAATCGTTGTGTCCGAATGTACCACCCCTGCAGTTCCGGAATATTCAAGCGCTGACAACCTGTAATACTTTCAATGATGAGTTTGGAGTCACCATATATGTGTATTCCTATCATCTGTAAATTTTTTTCTGCTAATAGGCCGCCCCATAATGCAATAAATTCTGCTTTGTTATTGGTCCCCGGACCCCCGTTCCAGAACATGTGAATCCTCTCCCTGTCAGATAATTTGATCCATGCGCCACACCCAATTTGCTCCAAGTGGGCTTGTTGGAAAGGTCTGCCTGTCTAATTTCCAGTACAAGTGGAATTTTTGAATTTGACCTCCATTCTCCCCTCCAAAACTGAGTTCTCCCAAGACTGCTTCCTGTGTGTCAAAAAAGGGGCAGAAAGGTCATTTTTAGGGTGTTTTTGACCTTTTTGGAAGCCCAAAATCTGTCAAAATTTTTGGGCCATTGGTAGGCATGCATATTTTTCCATGAAAAATCCAAAAATTCTGAGTTTTCATCAAAAGGAGTCCCCCATCAAAAGAGATCGCCACATGGCATGGCGCATTGGGCAGAAAAACCTGTGTTTTGGCCCAAAAAATCCAAAAATGCAAAAAGTGTCCCAATTTTTTTGAAATTTGGGCTGAGTGTTCTCCATCAAGTGTTGTGTTGGGCCAAGGAAGCATCAGCCAATATCTGAAGTCTATCTTGTTCCTTTCACTTCCTCGATGCTTTCTTCAACTTATCCTTCAAGTTCCTGATTCTTGCTTTGCACATCTTGTTTCTCACCAAGTAGTGGTATGCCATGTTCCTAAACATATTTTTCTCATTGTTGGCCTTCTCCAGCATCCTTTCCCAAGTGCAAGTTTTTTCTCTCAAGCCAATATTCCCGGTCATGTTCAATTTCTTGCTCATACCCATGATCACTGTCTCTTTCCATTGTTTTCCTTTGGTTTTGAAAAATGTGGTTGTACATGGATGGTTTTGTGGATAACAGTGTGAAAATATGGTGGAGGAATGAAATGGGTAGAGTGTATGGAAGAGAGTGTAAAAATGTATGTGTGAATAGAGTTTAGGGATGGGAGTAAGAGTTTTAGGGATGTGAGTAGGGTTTGGGGATTTTGTAGCTACGTTTTGGGATAATGGGAATTGGGGATAGGGGTGAATAAATTTAGGGATATGGGGGATAATAAAATGGGTTAATGAAACTATAAAATAAGTGAGGGAATTAAAAGGTGAGGGAGAGATGGCCACAAAAACAAATTTACAAACCCTAAGCAATCATGTCTTGAGCAAAAATTGCAAGAAAGTAGGGTTTGAAATTTTTTACTAAATCATCATAAACATCTTTAAGACACACTTTCATTGGCATTTGAAGAGTTGTTGGCTTACTTTCGACCGGAGGACACCAAGCAAATTGAGAATTTGGATGAATTTATGGTGAAAATGGCTTGCAGCTCTATGCGCCGCGCCACAAACCCAATGCGTCGCGCCTGCTCTATGCACCGTGCCAGTGTGTTTTTTGCACTATGGAGGGCGGCCCAATGTGTCGCGCCTGCTCTATGCGCCGCGCCCTTGAACTTTGCCCAGTTTTCATTCAAACTTGCTCCTTTTCTTCAACACGACCCTCTCCTACTCATTTTTTCTCCTTTGAATGCAAATAAGCTTTTTGAACATGACCAATGAGTTTATATACATATACACCCACCTTTATAAAGTTTGCCTTGTAACTTACTTTTTCAACTCTATTTTTGGGCAGTTTACTTCATTGTGCCTTTGATGAACTGAATGACTTGATTTTTGTTTGCCTTGCAAGGGATGGAGCTGCTGAAGCTTCACAAGGTGACCAAGGTTGCCATTGAAGTTATTTACATATGAGAGAACTTGAAATTACATCAAATTTATACATAAAAAGATAAAATAATCTGTTTTTCCTCAAAACAGAGTTGTGAGAAAAAATTCACTTATGGGCATATGATGATGGAATTTAATTGGTACTGGAACTTTATTCAACCTCCTCATGCACCTGCTGACTGTTATTGAACATTTTGAAGACCTTTTTAATGAAACCCTAGACCTAATGAAACCGAAAACCCTAAAAATGACTCTTGCAAATGATCTAGATGAATGGAAATGTGCCAGCAGGTAAAGGGCATGAGGAAAAATGTACAACAAGCCACTACCGTCAGATGATCCATGATCCTAATGGAATGCAGCTGACTGAGCGAGACACCTAACATGCAATGCAACAAGAGAATTTGATCACTAACGGAGGGATGAAGATACCGAAACTAACACCCTCTTTGCATGCCCCATCAAAATAAACAGCTGGGATAGAAATCTCATGTGGTCGTGCTCTGAGAGACCTATCTATGCATGAGACCAGAGGCTGGGGCTGTAGATGAATCCATCTCAAAATGGCAGTGTGTATAGAAGAAAGGGAGAAAACTTTGCCCTCAAATATCAGTCTGTTCCTAGCCAGCCAAATTTCCCAAGTCAGGAAGAAGGGTAGAGATCTGAAACTGTTCCTAAGCTTATCCCATTCTACAGCAGCTGATATGAAGTCACTAGGGATCTAGATTGAATGGAGTAAGCAAGGGCTAAAAATATTCCATAACTGTAATACAATTAGACAACGAAAAAAAATGTGTTCAACAATTTCCTCCATTTTACCACATATCGCACATCTACCCGGTCCCTGTTGGCCTCTTTTAACAATATTATCCCATGTGAGAATTTTATTTTTCTAGGTGAGCCATCCAAAAAGAATGATTTTCGTGGGTGTCTTCCGGGACCAAAATTGTCCAAAAATTCATGTATAATGTGCATCCTGAGACTGAGAATTTATATAACAATAAATGTCCTTGACAATAGGTACCTTCCCTTTGGTGGGATCGTTCCATGTAATCGAGTCCCCTCCCGTCGAATGTGAAAAGCCAGCAGCCCGCAGCTCATTGTATAAAATCTCCCAATCAGATGCGTCCTCATCCACGAATCCCAATTGGGTAGTGTTTTTGAACATAGGGGCATTAAATGACCAAGAGTGTATAGTTTGTGAAAGGAAAACAATACCTCTGTGAGATAGTTTATGAAGAATACGAGGAGAAGGGACCACGGAATTGTTAAATCCTAGAATGAAAGTCACCCCTATCGGAATACGACCACCGTCTCTAAATAGCCATACAATTCTATCCACTACATGACCCAAAATTTTCTTAAAACTACCCCAAATTGCAGAAAAGGAAGAGGGCATAGTGAACTCATGACATATGAGCTGGAGCAGCGGATCTCCATCCAGATATTTACATTTAACAATGTTGTTCCAAATGCCGGAACCATTGATGGCACACCAAATGGACTTTATGAGTAGTGCTTTGTTGAACATTCTCGTATTCAATAAGCCCCATCCATCGCATGATTTGGGCCGACTTATATGATCCAGCTTGACCAGATGATATTTGCGCACCAAGCCAGTACCTGTCTAGATGAACTGTGTAATAATCCTATTAATATTATCCACAATCAATTCAGGAATGAAGAACAGATGCCCCCAATACACCATTAATTGTGAAAGCATTGCCTGAACCATGATGAGTCTGACCCCAAAGTCAACCATTTGTGAGTCCATTTATTAATTTTCATCCTGAAATAATTCACCAACCAGAGCCAATCCCTACACTTGTATCTGCATGGCTTGATTTTAAAACCTAGATATAGGAAGCCTTCCTTGGCCAGCATAAAGTTGACCCCTATGTGTTCTGCAATGAAGGAAACTTCATTTAAGTCACCAGATTCATATATGAGAAAGGATTTAGAATTATTGATACAAAAACTCGTGGCCTCTCCAAATCTTGTTAAAATGAAATGGATGTAGAGCCAGTGGTTCCTGTTCAGTCTACCAAAGAGAAACATGTCATCAACAAAAAGCGAGTGAGAAGTAGAAACAGAATCCGAGAAGGAGAAACTAGATATATACCCTTGTTGCTCCGCATAGTGCATCATATTAGTGAACCCATTCATAATTAATATGAAAATCAAGGCAGATAATGCGCAACCTTGGCGCAGACCTCTGCCAGCATCAAAAAAATTAGTCGGGAGGCCATTAATAAACACAACATACTTAATAGATGATATGCATGACATTATCCATCGAATGATTCTAATGGGTAGTCCAAATTTTAATAGCACGAGGCAGATATAAGACCAGTCCAGTGTGTTATATGCTTTGAAAAAATCCACCTTCATAACCAAAGCCTCTCTCTTCTTTGTGTGCATAGTGTGCAGAATTTCCTATGCAATGACAATTGCATCATGGATGGATCTGCCGCTGAGAAAAACATATTGTTCAGGAGAAATATGCACAGAGAGGGTTCGCTTTAACCTGTTTGCAATAATATTGGTTGTGATTTTGTACAAAAGATTTCAAAGGGAAACTGGTCTGAAATCTCCAAAAGTGTTAGGTTCATCCACCTTCAGAATTAGGGCGATAAAAGTGGAATTGAGATTAGAGGGAATGTTTCCAGCTATCCTGAAAGATTCACTAATTTCAGTAATCTCCTCGCGCATTATATCAAAGAAGCTAATGAAGAATTCTGATGTCCAGCCATCCGGCCTAGGAAATTTATCATGGGGAAGTGACTTCAGGATCTCCTCTACCTCCGCAACCGTGATGCATTCATCTAAACGTTTGATGTCATATTTATTGAACATCCTGTCAACCAGATCCAGGAACCATCTTTGACAATCCACATCAATGTTGGAGTTTTGTTGATAAAAGGATGAGAAATGCCGAAAGGCCTCCTCTTGTATGTCTTGTGTAGTAATTGCACAACTTCCATCCCTCTTCTTAATACTCCAGATTGCATTTCTGCATCTGCAATCATTGGCACATTTGTGGAAATATTTTGTATTTTGGTCTCCTTCTCTTAACCATCTATTCCTGCTTTTAAGTTTCCACATTATTTCTTCAAGGAGAAGAATTTGTTTTAGTCTCTCTTCCAAATTCTTCAGTCTTGTATATGATTGAGCATTCGAGAACTTCTTCATGAAATCCATATATATCTCTCTCATTTCTTCCTTAATGTCGACAATCTCCGCCCTAAGAGCCATTTTCTTATTAGATTCCCATTGTTTGACTACCTTCTTCATTCTCTGTAATTTGAAATGGAATCGATTCCATCCCGACAGGCCCTGGGTGTCATCCACAGATAGCCAAGACTCCCTGACTAGATCCACAAACTCTTATTCTTCCAGCCATGCTCGATTGAACTTGAACGACATGCCCCTGGAACGCTCACCAAAGCTCCAAGAGAGAAGGATGGGCATATGGTCTGATATTTTGGAAGTCACCACAGAAGATTTGGGCAAACCCAATGAGTTGATCAAACCAACCTTCACCAGAGCTTGGTCGAGGCACTTACCAACATAATCCTCCTCCACTCTATTATTGGACCAAGTGGGAGAAATGGGGTTGGGACGAATATCAACAATATGATTTTTCGCAAACATATCATTCAAATAGTCAGCTAAATAGTCTGTTCTAACCCGCGAACCCCATGTCTCATTTTCTTGTAAAATAGAATTGTAATCCCCCATGATCACCAAATTTCTGAGAGAGAGAATACCAAATTTCTCCTTTATAATTTTATTAATTGGTTGTTATTTAAAAGAAAAAATATATATATCATTCTAGTTTTTTTAATATTAGAATTTACATTAATTTTTTTTTTTTTTTTAAGTTAAATACAAAAATATAAAATTAAAAAATGAAATATTAATTTAAATTTTAGGAATTATATCATATTATTATAATTTAATTTTTTTAGTTAAATAAAAAATTAAAAATTAAAAAATGAAAGATTAATATAAATTTTGGGAATTATATCATATTATTATATTAAAAGAGAAAATAAAAATATTATATTAAAAGACAAAATAAAAAATCTTAATCAATAATAAAATGTGTAGTTGTATCAATTTTATGGAGAGAAATTATATTATTGATCACTTAATTCATACAGGGTATGATTAGATTTTCAACAATTTAACTATTTTGTGTTATTATATTTTGGCATATATATATATATATATATATATATATATAAAGAACATATGTTAGGCTAATACTAGTTCCAAATTAGGAGCTTAATATTTACTTAATGAAGGTATGAGTAAAACAAATATACTATAGAAATAACGAAATTTATATATGGTGTTCTATTAAATTAAAACAGTATGGTTAACATCTACCCAC
Source organism: Pinus albicaulis (assembly GCA_034641835.2). Classification (NCBI taxonomy): domain Eukaryota; kingdom Viridiplantae; phylum Streptophyta; class Pinopsida; order Pinales; family Pinaceae; genus Pinus; species Pinus albicaulis. The sequence continues at coordinate 1,673,692,993 of CM076575.1, read as the reverse complement.
ATGTGTATGCATTCAGAACAAACATCCAAATGCAATGAATGAGACTGACACAGCAACACCTGGTAAACAAAATAAGCACCCACACCGAGAATCTAAAACAATGAAGGTTTCATAGACAATGACCTATCCAACAACAAATTTTAGGAAAAGAGGAACATATTAAGAAGCAAGAACTTGTACCTCTAACATGAATATCAGTGCACAACATGCCCAAGCCAATAAAACCAGAGGTGTAAAAACCAAATTACTATGGAGGGGAGAAGCAAAGCTAGCAGCATTGGAGTTTCCAGCCATGGGGCATCCAATTGCAGGGCCCTCTGCTGGAGAAGAGGTAGGAGGATCAAGAGGTGATAGAAGAGGTGTTGAAACTGAGGGAGTTGGAGATATGGCCACCTGAGGAGCATGAGTAGGAGTGGAAGTCGTAGGAGTTGGAGTCGAAGTCGAAGATGGTGTAGAAAGTGGTATAGGGGTGGGCACTAGTGCTACTTCAGAAATCACAATGGGCAACAAAACCCCACTAACGGTACAAAAAAATGGGTTGGCCATCCAACAGAGTGCTTGCTATAGTACTCTTGCTAAGTCTAGTATTGAGTGTGATAGTATCACTAGCAGAGGACACTGATAATGCATACCAGCAAATCACTGTTTGTAAAAAAAGCACTCACATGAGGTTTGTTCAATTTGGCTAGGGTCATTGTAGCATAATTTAAGGTGATTAATTTGTTTTATATATTCCATCCGACCTGCAATGTTAATCTGTTGTATTGGGGTTTCAATCCCTTGGCTGAGGTATACCTTGACAGATATATTGTTAATTCTTAATGCGTCTTCTTTTGTGACCAAGCAAGAGCAACATGCTATTATTTTTGTTGGAGCAAATACAATTACAATTTCCATACTTTTTTTTTGTTTCTCGATGTAATGGCTCAATTTTTTTTCCTTCTTGATTAAGTCTTTGTTTTGTCTGCAATTTGTTGTAAAGAAAGGAGGTTTGACTTGTTGGAAATATTGTGCTTTAAGTTTAACTTCTGGATTTTCATGGATTTTGTTTCCCTAATAACGCTATTAACCACAAAGAAATTCTTGGTCTTCTTTATGGAAATACCACATTATCTAGCTAATTCTCCCCAGGTAATACAAGGTTTGGCTTTCCTGGACCCTAGTTTGCTTATGCTCAAAGACTGTGTCCAAGGACTGCTCTACCGACAATCTTGTTGGTTTCCTAGAGCTAACCCTTCCCATTATGTAAAGGTTAAAATTTCTTCCTCCATACCCTGTTACTAGAAGTAATTACAGATTTCTACCCCTTGGGTCTCGCCTACTAGTAGACACCTCAAATGAAAATTATATGTATATTTATTACTGTAGAGAAAATTCCTAACCAACTTTGTGTTTACTCTCTCTTTATAGTTATAATTATCATCCCCTATTCTCATGTTATGAATTTTTTAGTGGAGAGTATTTTCACTAGAACAATTTCACCCCTTTCCAATGCATATGTACAACTCAAGTCAAAATATATTGTCCAAGAAATGGTATACATAACTTAAAAATACCAGTAATACCTATAAAAAATGAGTTCAATAGCCATTCCACATTCTATGAATCAAAGCATACTACTTAGATTTACTTGTATTGTCCAAAAAAAAAATACATAAATCAAAATATATTATTACTCTAGTTTTTAACCGCATACATAAATTATCTGAAACGGACTCTTAAAACAAAAAATAAATAATCATGAAAGAATAAAACATAAAATATATATACAAATAAATTTTCCCCTGGATCCAAAACTGAGACTACTAGTTTGATTTTTCATTATATTCCCTTCAATATTACAGTACATATATATACATGTCGAAGAATTCATAAGCCCCAATCCATTAACCCTGCATTAGAACATAACACTAGTTCCCTTTACTGGATCTACAAAATACCATTGGTGGAAAACCATTATGCCCAAAACCATGTGCAAACCCATGCACAAAACCATAGGTAGGTCTGCCCACTTAATATAGGGTCCAAAATTTTATTCCCGGAAAGTGCCCCGGACCTTGTGCAGGGGGGCTACCGTCCTTCTACAAACCCCCCTTGACAGGGGGGTTGCAACGCCCCTGTGACACCTCTATTTTTCTCGTCGCAAGAAAATAGGGGTTGCCTGCCCCCCTCTCACCTCCCGCTTCTTGCATTAGAGCTATTCATGGAAAGAATATAACACAAACCCAAAATTCTCCCACTTGTTGTTTTCTTTCAACATGGGTCCACAGGAGAGCTTAGTCATTGATCCAATCCTACAATTCTCATTTTTTCTCTACACTAAGAGAACTTCTTAGTGCTCACAGATTTCTTCAATGCATCTGCAACATTCTTCAAAATGTCCACCTTTACCAACAACACCTTTTTATCCTCAACCATAACTCTCACAAACTGATACTGAAAATCAATGTGCTTTGTCTTTGAATGATAAGAAGGGTTCTTTGCCAAGAAAATTTCACTTTTTCTATGACAGTCTATCCTTATAGCTTGTTACACCAACCCCATACTTGAACACAATCTCTACAACCAAACTACTTCCTTCCTTGCATGAGTGGTTGGCATGTATTCAACCTTTGTAGTTGAAAGAGCCACCATAGCCTCTCTTTTTCTCATCCAACTGACTGCTCCAAATAGGTTAAACACATACCCACTTGTAGATCTTCTTTGATATAGATAAGAAACCTACTCCACATCAATAAACCCATGGATATCCAAAACTTTGTCCAATCCTGGTTTTCCCTGGTAGCACAAAAAACAATCAAATAATTGAAAACGCGCTTCACTGTTGTCCAATGCTCCTTCCATGGTTTTGGCATAAATATGCTCAATAATCCCATTGTATGTGCAATTTCTGGTCTAGTACATACCATTGCATACATCAGGCTACACACTGCACTTGCATATGGAACACGGGACATGTCCTCTTCTTCTTCTTGTGCCTCGAGACACTATTCAATAGATAACTTTACACCTACAGGAATAGGAAACTTCACCGGTTTACGATCCTGCATATTGAACCTCTGCAATATTGTCTCGACATACCTCCTTTGGTTTAACCATAGCTTCCTCTTTTCTCGATCTCGTTTAATTTCCATTCCCAAAATATAGTTTGCAACACCAAGGTCCTTCATGTCAAATTTGGAGGATAATTAGGTCTTCAAATCCCTGATAATTTCATTTTCATTCAAATCAATAAAAAATCATCCACATACAAGAAAAAATAAATAACATGGTCACCAATTAATTTAAAATACACACATTGATCCTCTTTGCTTCTGGTGAAGCCAATTCCCTGTATATATGTATCAAATTTCTGATACCACATCCTTGGTGACTGTGTTAAACCATATAAAGAATTTTTTAACCTGCATACTAGTTCTTTCGTACCATTCACCAAAAATACTTCAGGTTGCTTCATGTATATCTCTTCTTCCAGATCCCGGTGAAGAAACAATGTCTTCACATCCATATGTTCTACCTCAAAATCAAATGCAACAGCAACAGATACAAGTAATATAATAGGAGTAAACTTGGCGACAAGAGAAAAGATATCACCAAAATCAATTCCCGACACTTAGGAATAAATTTTTCTACCAACCGAACTTTTTATTTCTCTACCTTGCCTTCTACATTCATCTTCTTCTTAGACATCCCTTTTTCTTCCAATGGGTTTCCTTCTAGCTGGAAACTCCACCAGATCCCAAGCTTCATTTTTGTGAAAGGATGTCATTTCATCAATTATGGCCTCCTTCCGGATTTTTCCATCCTTTGAATCCACTGCCTCCCTCACAATTCTAGGATCATCATCAGTGATAGATAAAGTAAAATTTGAACAGAAAGAAGATAAACTATACCTTTCTGGCTGCCTTCTTTCTCGCACTGATCTTCTCAAAGATGTAGTTTGTGGCTGTTCCTCTTCTGAATCTTTTTCTGTTGTAGAGTCTGATTCTTCCTCCTTTAGCTCAAACTCTATTTTCTGAGGTTCCTTTGGTAAGACTTCTTGTTTAACAACATATTTCACCTAACTAAACACCACATCTTGGCTATATACAACCTTCGTTGTTTTTGGGTTCCAAATCTTATAACCTTTTAAACCATCCTTATACCCAATAAAGATGCACCCCTTAGATTTAATTCTTAATTGGTTATTTTCACCTTTGGAACATGTACATATGCATCACATCCAAATACCCTAAGACGTGAAAGAGAGCGTTTTTAAGACAAGAGAATACTATTGAGAAAATCTCTCAACAGACTCTAACCACTAACAAACAAAATCTTCCTACATTCTAATGTAAACATTATTCTAAGTTTGGCAAGGAATTTGAAGGCCTACTGAAGGTTCTGTCAGAAAGGTCACCTAATTATTGCAAATTATTTTTCCAAAACATTTTGTTTCAAGATGATTTGGATACACTGAATGAAGTAATGGAAATGTTGGAGTAGTTGGAGCTTTAACTTAGAATATATGATTTTGAAATTCTTATTGAGGCTCTTTGGTAAGAAATTCATATCAATGCACCCTTAGTTGTGGTGGAAAAGATGGAAATTTTGATTATGCGCTGAGGATGCAGACCTATGGGCCACTTATACATGTGTATTATCTATAAAGATAAGATTGAGTAGAAAATAATTATTTTAAAGCATGAGAGGTTATACTGAAATAAAATCTTGGGAACAAATATCAAGTTGTTAGGATAGGAAAAGTTTAGAAATATTAGAAAACTATTGTAGAAAGAGTTTTGTGTTTGTGTTCTTGCTTGAACGAAGTGAGGCATGTTTTTGGTGGCTAACCTTTCTTTTTCTGCACTTCGAATACATTGTTGAAAGTTTCATGGTCTTGCTTACAAAGAGTAGCTTCTTTTCACAATCACCTTTCTCATCAAATGCTTCTCCTCGATTTATGTCAAGCCTGCTTTCGCATGCTTAAGATCGTAAGAAATAATTTTCACAAGCCTTTTCACCTCCTCTCACAAGTTGTTTGGAGTGAACAACATTTTGAGGATTCCCAAGTAGGTTCTTGACGATAGGCGAAAAAGTGATGCAATGAAATCTATGGTGTGCCAGGCCAATGCAAGGGAGAAGGATCATGTTCATGGTTTTTGAACATGTTGTTTTGGAATTATTGTGATGCTTCAAACCTATGTGGAGCGATTGAAAGAAGAGATGGAACTAGTGAGGAGCCAAGTAATGTTTTTCAACCAACAATTTCAGAATTAGGTTGACCCATATAACAATAATAAACTTGCACAACAAAAACAACTTCATCTCCTAGGCAATGGCGCTGGAGTTGTGCATACCTCATGGATATATCATTCTTATGTACACTCCCCTTACATGGACTATGATGGCCAGGGCATTTTTAGGCAATCTAATTTGAGGGCTAGTAACAATTTGTTGATTGAATACGAACCAAGACAGGATTATAGCGACTCCAAAAAAGCATATGAATCAAGGTATGTTTGTTAGTTAGTTATTGGATTCATTTTGTTTTTTTTTCTTTGTGGATTCAAAATTTGGCATGTCTTCTTTTGGATTTTTTTTCAATAGAATAAGATTTTGCAAACCTGTACTTGGTTTGTTTGTAATGGATGTAGTGTAGAGCCTTCAGTGAAAGAAAGTCAGTCTTAGTCTTAATGGAGCCCGTCGGAGATCGTGAGCAGCTCAAGAGTGTGGGATCTTGTTCACTTTCACACACTCTCTCTAACCAACAATAGAACAATATACCAATTACACCATATTTTTAACATATTTTGTAGTTGGACCTTCTTATCTCCAACACGATTTTAAATTCATGGAGTTCCACAAGGAATTGCAAAATCTTGTTGTATGAAAAGTGCCCTCTTTATTCTTCATAATATTGCTCATAAAAGTTATTAGGGTGAGCAGGTTTTTGCATAGACAAATAGAAAAGAAACTTAGTTTGGAACAATAACACTACCAATTTTCTAGCATATGCATTATTTCATATGATCTCATAATGATTTACGGAGTGAACATATTTCTTTTTGTTCAAGTCTGAAGTGATATTTTTGTTCCGGGTCTACAATCAATCTCTTCTCTACGTTTCGTAGATTCTGAACTAGCGTAGGCATTATAAACTGCATTGTTCAAGTTATAATAGAGATTCCCATAAAGGTGAATATATTGGGAGTACATGTATCAAGAAACGGTATATTTTGTTCAAAATAAGGAGTATCAATGTGGAAAGAAAGAGGTGTAGTGAAAATTTTATTAAGGTATTTTTTTTTGGGTATTTTGTGCAAAAAAAATTTTGGTGCATTTTAGGTTTTTCTAATTATGTATGTTAGAGATGACAAAATGTTTTCTACATAGGAAATTAACGAGCATAAATATAATGAAGCTTATGGAAAATTAAAATTATTGGAATTCAAAATGTATTTAAAATATATGTGTTTGTGGATTTTTGTCATTTTAATTTTTTATAAAGTTAAGGTTATGTTTTGTATTTGAGTAGGAATTTAATATTAAAATTTGAATCATTTAGGAAAACCATGGTATTCATGTGGAATACAACTTATCTAAAGGAGGGAATACAACTAGCCTAGATCCATCTTAACTCTGGATCTACCAAGCTGAAATCTCTTGAGATGGAGATATCTTAAGATGCGAAGAGATTTGATCCCTCTTGACCCTTCGTAGATATGGAGTTAGGATGCGAAGAGATTTGATCCCTCTTGACCCTTCGTAGATATGGAGTTAGGATGCGAAGAGATTTGATCCCTCTTGACCCTCTGGGTAGATATGGAGTTAAGATGAGAAGAGATTTGATCCCTTTTGACCCTCGGTAGATATGGAGTTAAGATGAGAAGAGATTTGATCCCTTTGACCCTTGGTAGATATGGAGTTAAGATGCGAAGAGATTTGATCCCTCTTGACCCTTTGGTTAGATATGAGTTAAGATGAGAAGAGATTTGATCCCTCTTGTAGATATGGGGTTACGATGGATCTCCTCTGGTATATACATTTAAGAAGATTGCACATTCATTTGTATTAAGGTGATTAGAAGTCATCAATTGTGACTTAACAAGATTGTACATTCATATTAAGGTGATTAGAAGCCATCAATTATTTTTCCAAAAAAGCACACTAATTAATTAGTATAGTAAAAGATAAAGTCAAAAAATTATAAATATGAATTAGTAATTCTTGTTTTTTTAGTTTCTAAAAAGAAAAAAAATACTTTATTTCCTATAAAAATTAGAGTTTTAAAAAAGTCTAAATATTTATTTAATGATTTTTATTAATTATTTTATATTTCTTTTTAAATATAAAAAAATCAATAAAAAATTAATTTAAAAATTTGAAATATGTTATTTATATGATTTTACTTTTCACATTTTAATATATTACTTTTTACATTTATCAAAATATAAATCAAATGGTAATAATATTGTTTTTATATTTATCAAAATATAAATATAAATCAAATTGTAATATGCTACCATTTATTTTTTATCAAGCAAATGTTTTTAAAATCTTGAATATTCTATTTTTCAATATATTGATTAAAACATTTACATAAACCATTTCCCCATTTTTCAAATTAATTTAAATAAAAAAACTAAAAATGAAAAACTCAAATAACTTTTTTAAGAAAGTATATGAGTTTGTGATTTAGCAAAAATATATGAAAGCTCATCAATTGTTATCCTCATGAGCCCACTCATAACCTTATGAAACACTATTTGGTATATGAAACACTATTTTGGTATTAACCAAGTTATCCTTATGATATTCTGTTATGATTCAATAAAGTTAATTTCTATGTTGAATAAGAATCTGTAAAGTTTTGTTGTTACATGTATAATTTAATATTTTTTAAACTAACAAAAGTGATTAAAATCCATATATATTAATAAACTATCAAATCGACAATATCTTAATCTCATATTTCTAAAATAAAACTTAGATTGATTCTTCCACCTTATTAATCATTCAATAAAGTTAATTTCTATGTTGAATAAAAATGTGTAAAGTTTTGTTGCTATATCAATATGCTTTAGTATTTTTTAAACTAGCAACATTATCTCAAGTTGGGTGAGTGATTACTTACTAAGGACAGTGGTTAAATTTTTATTCAAAATTTCCTTCCACATTCTCCATTCTGAAAATTTGCTTCCACATTCCATGAAGTTTTCCTTCCACATTCCCTACATTCCCTGACTCCTCCTGCATATTCCCCACTCCTCTCCTTGCCCCACATTAATTTCCGCACATTCCCCACTCCTCTACTTCCCCACATTAATTTCCTTCCACATTCCACGACTTCATTCTCCATTTTTGAAATTCCCCACTCCTCTCCTTCCCTACATTAATTTCCTTCCGCACATTCCCCACTCCTCTCCTTCCCCACGTTAATTTCCTTCCACATTCCCGGATTCCTTCCCCACATTAATTTCCTTTTCCTTCCACATTCCCCGACTCCTTCCCCACATTAATTTCCTTCCACATTCCCCGACTCCTTCCCCACCGCACATTCCCCACTCCTTTCCTTCCCCACGTTAATTGGCGAGCCTTATTTCAGCTGCCATAGGCCCATTAATGCGCCCATGCAGGAAATGCTCGCCGTCGGATAAAAATCATAGATCATCGTGCGGCCGGCATTTCCTGCCTAAGCACATTAATGAGCCTATGACAACTGAAATAAGACTCGCCACGTTAATTTCCTTCCACATTCCCCGATTCCTTCCCCACATTAATTTCCTTTTCCTTCCCCACTCTTCTCCTTCCCCACATTAATTTCCTCCCACATTCCCCGACTCCTTCCCCACGTTAATTTCCTTCCGCATTCCCCTACATTCCCCTGACTCCTTCCCGACGTTAATTTCCTTCCACATTCCCTCACTCGTTCCGCATATTCCCCACTCCTCTCCTTCCCCACGTTAATTTCCTTCCACATTCTGCACATTCCGGCACTCCTTCCGCACATTTCCCACTCCTCTCATATTACCAAATATAAAATATATCATAACAAAACGCTCAACTTTGAAAGTGCCCTAGTATAAAATTGAATCAATAACTATTCAATTAATTCACATTTAAGTACCTCGCTCTGCTGTAAAATATATATACACAACTTCACTTTCACATGAGATAAGAGTGGGACGCAAGAATGAAGTATGGTGTGGGAGGCTAGACATCTTGAAATCTTATGGATATAGGGTAGTGTGAGTTTTCATTTTCTTCTTATCGGTATAGTATTACAGAGTCACGGCGACGATGTAAATAGCTGTGGGAGCAATCTCAAAACAGGTCCTCTTCATTTGGCCTTAGAATCTAGGGTAGAAAACCAATGATAACCCCAATACGTATTGTCTCCATCTCCATCCCAAAAGGCCCCCCAACACTGATAACTGAATGTTCTTCTCGCCCACGGAAGAAGACCACCCACCACGTTAAATCGGGGCCTAAGAAGCACCAGCCCTACGACAAGAACAGGGAAGGCCCCACCAAATACCCTCCCCTTTCTAGGGCCCCGTCAAACCATCAGTCCATCAGTTGCTGTAGCACAAAAGCAGAAAAAGAAAAAAGAGTGGAAGAAAAATCTGTTCCTGCCATTGCAACTCCAACTCCGGTTGTGTGTGATACACTAGAGTCTAGAGCGGCGTTGTGACGAGTATTGCATCAGTTTATTTTGGTGAACACTGAGTTCTAAAATAACAAAAAATATAGTGGTTGTTTACCATTGTTATTAGTTGCACTGTTTTATGAGGCGACCTTAGGGCAGTTGCTGTAAGACTCCTTGTTCTTTGGAAATTGTTTTGCTAGATGCAGGCTTCCAGCCCATTACTATACCATGAAGTTAATGAATTTTTTCTCTTTGTTGCTGCCTGGAATCATTCTATTGGTAAGAGTTTAAATTGGATCTGGTTATTTCTCGTTCTTTATCCATGTTCAGGTTGACAATTTATTGACAAACCCACCAGCGCTAGAATTTTAGAGGTTGGGCTGGATTAATTGTTGAATGAAATATATAAAAAAAAAAGTATGACACTCACATTTAAGTAACCTGGAAGGCTGGCAGGCCTAGGCAAAGTCAAGCATTCATTTAGTCGAGTGCAGCCTCTTGATTTCACTTCCGTCAAATGTTGAGACGCGCCTGTTCTACAAGCCATTGATATCTTGGGTGACTGACAGTCGGCACTGAAAACCATGAAAGCCATTGATATCTCCTTGGCCACACCCTTTCAGTCTCAGTCATAACTGTTATTGGTTCATCTGTGGCCATTTCGCCAATGTTGCACAGATGAGGAAGTAACACAACAGAAATTTTTTTGACAATCCAAACCTTGAAATTTCTTAAAATATCATCAGTCTCTCAACAAACAAATACGTAACAAGTGTCTCAACAAACAAATACGTAACAGTCATGTTATTTTGTGTCAAGACAAGCAGAAGATTTGCATGATCACAATCAAATTTTGCAACGCAGGCCATGGCAGCCACGACTATCCACACAACTTTCAGCCGCGCAAGGAGAAGGTCGCTCACTCGGTTTCGGGGGTTTGTTGATCTATGAAGAAAAGGATAGGGTTGAAAGAGACTCAAACAATAACTACCTTAACTACATTTCGCAATATTCTCCACCAGTAATCCAACCGTTGCAGATTATTCCATCGTCTAACAATTAATCGAAGGATGCAGGGAATCGTCTAACAATTAATCGAAGGAAGTAGGAAATGTCATACCCGGTAAATATCATAATAGAGTATTTGCCAAAAAGAAAATATTTAATTTTACATTAATAAAAAAATCCCAACACAAAATATTTTTATAATTAAATGGAGAAAATTACTTAAATTTAATTTAAATATAGTGCAGAATCTCACTCCCACCTTCTCTTGCTGAGAATGCTAGACTCCTGATGCCACTAGATGCCACTCGGATTAACGGTTTCATGGCTAACACTAGGCCATGTTCAGGATACAATGTATTAATAACTTCTTTCAATATTAGAACAGAAATATTGTATCATTAGAAGAGTGGAATTGCTTCAAGACAGTTTCCTGGCAGTACAAATGAATTGTTAGTCAGCATAATGGTAAATGAGGAGCTCAGAATGCTTGCGGGAGCGTTATTTGGTTTCTGATGCGACTTCCATGGCAAACGATTTTTTATCGATGATAGATTTATTTGAGGTTATGGTGCATTAGGTTTATGTTCAGATCTGGGTGTGCTTTCTCATTCTTCTGTATGGTTGAAGATCTTTGTGAGAGCTTCGGCCGCCCAGTTTTCTGATTTAGATATGCAAGAGTTCGGAAAATGGCGGTCATTGTATATATATTTTTCTTTTGTGGAAATCCTTGTGAGCAACTGATGAATGTATGGAATTAATTAGTTATGCTATTGCAAAGGTTATTGCAAGCTTGTCTCTGAGTTGTTATTGTTTCATTGCAAAAGATAATATGAATAAAAAACGAGAATCTATTGATCAGAAAAAAACAGAGGAAGTGCTCGAACAAGCGAAGTGGGCAACACGCAGCCTGCGAAACCATCAGAAAATCAGATCTAAAAATGGTTCCCAAATTGACACCTTCCAGGGCAGTCAGCAAAACAACCATGGTTTTAACAAACAGTTAAATAATTTACTTAATCCACTCCATCAGAGGCAAATCAGATCTTAGACCTGAAGTTAGGTGCTTGACACGCAAGAGATTTAACTAACATACCGCTGTTCTCTTGAGCCCAGTAAGTTATCCAAACAAGAAACCGAATTTAATACACAAATCAAGTATGAGGTTCAGGCATTTGCCAAAACTTGCATTTCATAATGAACAAATATCTATAGACTGAAATGTTTTGGAAAAAGAAATTCTTTACCCTATATTAGATCATACCCTATATTAGATCTCAACTTCCTCTTTCCAGTCAGTGTCCTTTGTGACAATGAAATTAGCATGGATCTCACTTGAACAGGCTCTTCATCACTATCAGCCACAATAACATTTGGTACCTCTTTTAAGGCTCCCACCTGAAATATCTCTTCAGAACTCTTTTGCAATTCACCGTGCTTCTCTTATTATGGTTTTGAAGAGGAGGAATACTTTGGTTAGTCTATATGAATATATTACTGTGTAAGTGCACTGTTTTCATGTTCTCTTTCATATTCATTGTAGAGCTACCGTCCATAGGTTTCAAGGCTGACAACTTTGATGAAGGTTTTCATGCATTCCAACTTCGTGCCAGCAAATTATCCTTTTCCAGTAAAATTATTTCCTCTGCACTTCTGCTTGTCCCTTGGATGTGTTTTGCATGAGACTAGATAAATCACTAGTTCCACCTTTCTCAAGCACCCTGTTTTCAGCATCATTTGTCTGAAGTACTTACATGGCGTGGAATTTCTGCTGAGCATTCATATCCATATGCTGTGCAAGTTGCAAATTTACATTCCCTTTGTACATCTTTCTTTGGCCATCGGTAGCAATCTCACAAGAAGGATCTTTTTTGGCTCCAATACAGGTTCTCTTGCCAATGAGAGTTTCTTGCTGAGCAACTGTGTTGGTTTTACAGAATGCACAAGATGGTCATTTTCTACTTCCCCTTTATGATTTGATGCATTTAGATCTCCACTTGGAGATATTACAGCAATTTCGTTGATTTGTTTAAGAGGGTCAATCATTTTATTTGATGTCTGCCGAGTCTGTATAAAATAGGTTTGACACTGAAAAATTATTGAACAATTAGCTTAAGAGTAACATTTAATACACTCATTTGCATAATAAGTCAACAAAGAGCATCTGAAAAGAAAACGGGAAAAACATCTTCGTAACATATCAAAAGGAAAAGGAATTAAAAAGCTCTCAGTGAAACTTATCCACAATGACAGGGATTACGACATGTGACTTTCATTCAGTGTCATCCATGCGTGCTAGAAGTTGGAATGTTTCTGAATCTCATACCAGTAGTGCACTGCCTGCCCATAATGTCTCCATTGGAAAAGTGTTCAGCTGATGATCCATTTGCATTGCATAATTCTGGGTGCATGATCTTGATTTTTTATTCAAATGAGATCTATTGTGCTTGTATTCTGCACTCTGTATTAGAATTTCACAAGTAAAATTAACATAAGTTCATGTTACTAGTATGAAACGAAATGGAAAATGAGAGGCATCTCACTATATCACCCATAAGGCCATTATCAGGATTTGGCTCAGAAAGAAGCAAAGCAATACTTGCCAAGACAGTTGCAATGTGCAGGGATGGTTGCCACGTACCTTGCAAGTCATAGAAAATAAAACGGGTTGCTTGCTACACGTCATAGATCTTTAGTATACATCTAAGGCTTAAGCTAGAAAAATTTGCAAAGTCACAGAGTAGCCAATGAACTAAGAGTCTAAAATCTCACACTTGATACTCCATAACAATGGAATTCTTAATACTAGTTTAGATCCATCTTAACTCCAGATCTATCAAGTGCTGAGAAGGATCAAATCTCCCGAGGTGCAAATCTTTTTTTTGAGTGCAAAACTTGAGCAAAAGTTTGCACCTCGAGAGATTTGATCCCTCTCGGCGCTTGATAGATCTGAAGTTAAGATGGATCTAGGCTGGTTTCAGTTGTGTGCGTGTTCAACCAAGGAAAATCTATCGATAATATGATGAACATATGATTAATTTTATCAATAATATGTAAATACATTTATTATTAATATAACCATTTTAAATATGCTAAATATGTGTGAGATTTATCTAGTCATTTTAATTTTAAATTTTCTTAGTTACCTTAGTTTGTTGAGATGATAAATATTGTAAAATAACTTTAATAATGAAAAATGATGACATAAAAATTTTGAATGCAAAGTGACAATGTAATAATATTGAATGATATAAAATGTGAATAATAAAAATGCAGTCAATTACAAATAATCTTCATTGTCATCAATCTCAAACTATTTTCTTCTACTATTCTTAATGTCACCCTTCTTAGTTTTGTCATTTGTTTATATCGATTATATGAAAAAGAAAGTTAGAATCTTAAACCATTTAAATATTTAGTTCGAGTTGTACTAAACATCATACTTTGTCTCTCTTGCTCTCCAATATTAATAGGTTTAATTACAATAACACAAAAATCAATTTACATTGTAAATAAGTTTTTGTGCTTACACTCAAATCAATGGACAATATTAATCCAATGAATTTAAAATGAATGTACCATCATACATCCAATTACATCAAATCATAAATCAACATATACACTGAAATGAATGCATATAAAGTAAGAAATAAAATAAGATTAGAAGACAATATGTACACTGAAATCAATGCATCTAATGCAAGTAATCAAATACAATTAGCAATCAACATCTACACTCAAATCAATGCATCAAGTGCAAGTAGGAAAATAGGATTAAAAACCAACGTGTTGAAAATATTAAAGTCACCTGCTTGCCCCGAGCAGGTAGAAACATAGTACAGGGGCAGCAGCAGCAACATCAGAAGGTTGAGTGTGCACAACACTATGCATTCAAAGAGGAATGGGAAAATCGTAAGGAAGAAATCAATGTTGATGGGCAACAACCAAGTTTGCAGTTGAATTTAACGTATGTGGGCGTAGCTGTGTTTTGCAGAGGATGAATTGAAGTTTTTCTTGGTCAAACCACGCAACAACATGTTTACAATGAAAACAGTCATTTCGGGCTTTTAAGCCCTCAACAACCAAAATTGAAGAAAATATGTTTAAACAACAAAAGACTTAAAAGTTTTGAATAAGGCACGACAAAGTGGTCCCCACCACTTAAGCTCTAATCGCAATCGCAATTTTAAATTCAGTGTCTTGTTGATGTAAAGAATCGCGATGCGATGCAATCGCAAATCGCAGAAGAAGTGTTTTGAAGTTTAAAGTGTCTTGTTGATATGGAAGTTCCGATGCGATGCGATCATCGCAATCGCAAAGGAATGAAGTACCACATGTGTTCCGCATATATATGAAAGTCGCGATGCGATGAGATGTGGTCCCACCACAATCGCAATCGCAATCGCTTGTCACAAGTGTTCCACCATCCGAAAATGTAACCGCTGATTGAATATTTTCGATGCGATTGCAAATCGCAATCGCAATCGCATTCACCAACCATCCGCCATATGTTGTGTTCAAATGAAAGTCCGCGATGCGATTGTCGCAATCTCACAATCACAATCGCAACATCCAAAGTGTGTTTCCGCCATTCACATTTGATTTCCGCCGATGCGATCGGCGATGTCGCTAATCGCACATCGCAATCACAAAGGTCAGTCTTCTTATGTTATCCGCTTAAGTCATCCACCGATGCCGATGGTGCGATGCGATCCAATCACAATCGCAACATCGCAAGTTCGTTTGTCAACCGTTTCGCATATGTTTTCCGCCGATGTGATCGCCTATTGTAGCAATCGCGCAATCGCAATCGCAAAGTCCAATAGTTCATTCCACCAAGCCGATCGCCAATCGCAATCGCTCAATCGCAATTTTTGTTTTCAGCACATAGTTGTATCGTTGATTTCTGCTTGCCGACTGCGATGTGGACCCCACTCGTACGTCGCGCCTATAATAGTTTTTAAGTTCTGAAAAGGCTTTTCCTTTGTACTTTTAATATTTCTTGGTTTTATGTTTTATAACGCCGTGGCATATAAAAGCGTTGTAATGCTTTTTTTATAAAATGAAAAAGGTAGTTATTGTCTTGCTGTGTGAGAGCTTGCAGGCTATTTTGTAAAACAGAGACAGAGTGTTAGTTCAGCACTGCGTTTGTAGCAGTCTGTATGTAATCCTTTTGTGAGAGGAAGAAGAAGTTTTTTTTGTAACAGTGTTTATGTTTATGAAATAGAAGAAAGCATTTTCATGCCATCTTTGTCTGCAAGAAAATTTTTATTTTGATTTCTCTGTGTTTAGAGGAGAGCATTATTCTCTCTGTTTTGTTCTGGAATTCTCAGAAATTCCAACATGGTATTAGAGCAGTTCTAGGCTCTTTGAAGGTTTCAAAGAAGCTAAAAGAAGAAGAAGATTTTTTTGCCTTCACGCAAGGCTTAGCAGAAGATAAAGTTCAGGGATTTCTCAAAAGAAAACAAAGTTGTTATTTTGCTTAAAAGAGTTTGTTCTCTAGAGAAGGAAATACAATCTGTTCAAGTTCAAAGTTTAGTTTAAAAGCAATGGCTGGACCAAGCACTGGTATGAGTATTGGAAATGCTCAGCTACCACAATTTAATGGAAAGAATTATGATTATTGGGCCATTACCATGAGAGCCCTGTTTGCCTCACAAGACTTATGGGAATTTGTAGAAGATGGTTTTGATGAACCAGCTGATGTGCAGGCTTTTAATGCCTTAACTCAAGTAGAGAAGGATATATTGAAGAGAAATAGAAAGAAGGACTCTAAAGCCCTCTTCTATTTGTATCAAGCAGTAAATGAGAGTGTGTTTCCAAGGATAGCAACAACTAAGGGATCCAAGGATGCATGGGATACTCTCAAGGTAGCATACCAAGGTATGGAGAAAGTGAAGACAACAAAAATACAGTTGCTGAGGAGAGATTTTGAAACTCTCTGCATGAAAGAGCCAGATAATATAGACTCATTTTTCACACATGTTATTGGGATGGTAAATTAGATAAGGTCCCATGGAGAAACTCTTGAAGAAAGAAGGATTGTGGAGAAAATTTTGAGGAGCTCACTCTCAAGGTTTTATGTTATAGTTACGACCATAGAAGAGACCAAGGATCTCTCAAAGTTCACAGTGGATGAGCTTCATGCATCACTGATGACACATGGACAGAGATTGGGCAGAAATGAAAACTCATCTCTAGAGCACGCCTTCAAGACCCAGATGCCTTCAGGAAGAGGAAGAGGTCAAGGCAGAGGAAGAGGAAGAGGCAGAAGCCAAAATATAGGTGGAAGGAACAACCCTTCACATTCACATGGAAGGAGCAACAATCAAAATCAGAGCCACAGCCAATGCAACAACCAACAAGGTGGACACCAACACCAACATGCTCATGGACAAAGGTATGACAAATCCAATGTCCAATGTCATTATTGCAAGAAATATGGGCACTATGCCAATGAATGTAGGAAAAAGAAAAATGACATGAAAAATAGGCAGAATGCTAATGTAGCAAAAGAAGAAAAGAACCCAAGAAATGTGCTGTTAACATATATTGTAGCACAAGATAGAGAAGATGATTTTTGGTTCTTAGATTCAGGCTATAGTAATCATATGACTAAAAACATATCAATGTTTTCCAATCTAGATGAAGAAGTTAAATCAGAAGTAACCACATGAACAGATACTAAGATCTCTATAAAAGGAAAGGGCAGAGTTAGTATTCGTGCAAGAAATGGTGAGAAAAATTTTGTTCCAGATGTGTATTATGTTCCTGGTTTGAAGTGTAATATTTTGAGCGTTGGGCAACTCATAAACAAAGGTTACAATGTAATTTTCAAGGATGATGTGTGCACAATAAAGGATATACTTCCAAACAAGAAAATCATTGTTGAAATACAAATGACCAACAATAGAATGTTTCCACTCAAGCTCAACACTGACTTGAAGGGAAAAGGGAAGAGTGTAGCAGCTGTAACACAAGAAGTCTTTCAGAAGGAAGAGAAAGATGAAAATTGGTTATGGCACTTGAGATTTGGACATCTCAATTTCGGAGGATTAAATTTGTTGCACAAAAAAGGAATGGTAAGATGTTTACCATTGATTGAGAAGCTTGACAGCCTATGCGAAGGCTGCATCTTGGGAAAAAAACACAGAGAAAATTTTCCATCAGGGAAAATCATAAGGGCGAAAGCACCCTTAGAAATCATTCATTTAGATTTATGTGGGCCGATGCAAACTGCATCAGTTTCAGGCAGCAATTACATGTTGACCTTCATTGATGATTTTACAAGGAAAGTGTGAGTTTATTTTTTGAAATATAAGAGTGAAGTCTTTCAGAAATTTTGCCACTTTAAAGTTCTTGTAGAGAAACAGAGTGGGCAGTATATCAAAGTTCTCAGAACTGATAGAGGAGGAGAATATATCTCAAAGGAATTTCTGCGTTTCTACAGAGAGAACGACATACACAAGCAGTTTACCACAAGGTACACACTGCAACAGAATGGAGTTGCTGAAAGAAAGAATCGAACCATAATGGAAATGGTGAGAAGTATGCTAAAGGAAAAACACTTGCCAAATGAGTATTGGGTAGAAGCAACAAATTGTGCTGTGTAAGTTTTGAATAGATGCCCAACAAAAAATGTTATGAATAGAGTTCCAGAAGAAGCGTGGAGTGGCAGAAAACAGGTAGTCACCCACATGAGAGTTTTTGGATGTGTGGCATATGCACACATTCTAGACAAGTTGAGGAAGAAGTTTGATAGTAAGGGGAGAAGTGCATCTTCCTTGGATATTGTGAAGATTCCAAAGGATACAGATTGTATAACCCATCCAAAAAAAAGTTTGTGATAAGCAAAGATGTGCAGTTTATTGAAGAGGAAGCATGGGATGGAAGCATCGAGAAAACAATCAATGTTAAAAGTTGTTTGTCTCATGATGAGGATGAAGAAAATATGGCTGAAAATAACACTTCATCAGTAGCACAACCTCCACCAACACAAGGACAAAAAGGGACACCTCAAGTAGCAGCGAGAACACCTTTGAGAAGAAATGAGAGTGCTTCTCCAAGCACACCACCAGGAGCAGATTCGAGTGCTTCTTCAAGCACTTATACACCAAATGAAAGAGGAACAAGATTCAAAAATATTAATGAGATCTATGAGCAGGAAGCGAAAAATGAAGGTATGAACTCCTTATTTGCTTTGTATTGTCATGTTGATGATCCTATTCATTTTGAAGATGCTATTAAAGATAGAAAATGGATAGAAGCTATGGATGATGAAATGAATGCCATAGAAAAGAACAAAACATGGGAGCTAGTTGATATCCTAGAAGGTAAAGAGGTCATTGGAGTTAAATGGGTCTACAATACCAAGAGAAATGTTGAAGGAAAAATAGAAAGACACAAGGCCAGACTTGTTGTCAAGGGATATAAGCAGCAGCATGGAAGAGACTATGAGGAAACTTTTTCACCAGTTGCAATAATAGAGATGGTAAGAGCAGTGCTATCCATAGCAGCACAAAACAAATGGAAAGTATATCAGATGGATGTAAAATCAACATTTTTAAATGGAGTTTTAATGGAAGAGGTATATGTTAAACAACCTCTCGGCTATGAGAAGAAAGGCCAAGAACACAAAGTGTGCATATTAAAGAAAGCTCTTTATGGGCTGAAGCAAGCACCAAGAGCATGGTACAATAGGATAGATTCCTATCTACTGGAAAATGGGTTTGAAAAATGTGATGGAGATCCCACATTTTACATCAAAGAAAAGGATGGTAAAATGCTCATTGTTGTGTTATATGTTGATGATGTAATCTTTACAGGTAATGATGATTACCTTAGTGAAAATTTTAAAACAGTCATGAAAGAAGAATTTGAAATGACTGACATGGGATTATTGAGATACTTCTTAGGAATAGAAGTAGAGAAAAATGAAAATGGGATTTTTATCTCACAAGAAAAATATGTTAATGAAGTTATAGAAAGATTTAATATGCAGGAGTGCAAGGAAGTAATTACTCCCACATTAATGGGATTGAAGTTGAGTAAAGATGACAATAGCAAGGATTTTGATAAAAGTTTGTATAAAAGCATAGTTGGCAGCCTCATGTATTTGACTGCAACTAGGCCAGATATAATGCATGCTGTTAGTTTTATTTCCAGATTCATGGAGAGGCCAAAATAAGCACATTGGCAGGCATCAAAGAGAATTCCGAGGTATGTTAAAGGAACTAAAAGGTTTGGTATTTTATATACTACTTCAGAAAATTCAGAGTTAATTGGATACACTGACAGTGATTGGGCTGGAAGTGTAGATGATCGGAAAAGCACATCCGGTTATGTATTTCATATGGGTTCAGGAGCCATTTCATGGGCTTCTAAGAAACAGCCGATTGTAGAATTATCTACAACAGAGGCAGAGTATGTGGCATCTACAGCAGCAGCGTGTCAAGCAGTTTGGATGAGAAGGATGTTGAGAAGTTTATGCCAAGAACAGGTAAAAGGAACAATGATTTTTTGTGACAATAGCTCAGCTATTGCATTATCAAAGAATTCTGTGTTTCACAAGAGAACGAAGCACATGGATGAAAAGTTTCACTATATCAGAGAATTGGTGAACAATGGAGAAATTGTTTTACAGCATTGTAGAACAGAGGAGAAATTTGCAGATATTTTGACAAAGCCATTGGGGCAGAAGAATTTTGAATATTTAAGAAAATGCTTGGGTATGACTGATAACCCAGTAGCTGACTTTAAGGGGGAGTGTTGAAAATATTAAAGTCACCTACTCGCCCCGAGCAGGTAGAAACAGAGTACAGCAACAACAGTAGCAGAAGGTTGAGTGTGCACAGCACTGTGCATTCAAAGAGGAATGGGAAAATCGTAAGGAATAAATCAATGTTGATGGGCACCAGCCGAGTTTGCAGTTGAATTTAATGTATGTGGGCGTAGCCGTGTTTTGCAGAGGATGAATTGAAGTTTTTCGTGGTCAAACCACGCAACAGCATGTTTACAGTGAAAACAGTCATTTCGGGCTTTTAAGTCCTCAACAACCAAAATTGAAGAAAATCTGTTTAAACGGCGAAAGACTTAAAAGTTTTGAATAAGGCACGACAAAGTGGTCCCCACCACTTAAGCGCTAATCGCAATTGCAAGTTTAAATTAAGTGTCTTGTTGATGTAAAGAATCGCAATGTGATGCGATCCAATCGCAATCGCAAATCGCAGCAGAAGTGTTTTGAAGTTTAAAGTGTCTTGTTGATATGGAAGTTCCGATGCGATGCGATCATCGCAAGTGCAAAGGAACAAAGTACCACATGTGTTCCGCATATATATGAAATTCTCGATGCGATGCGATGTGGTCCCACCACAATCGCAATCGCAATCGCTTGTCACAAGTGTTCTACCATCCAAAAACGTAACCGCCGATTGAATATTTGCGATGCGATTGCAAATCGCAATTGCAATTGCATTCACCAACCATCCTCCATATGTTGTGTTCAAATGAAATTCCGTGATGCAATTGTCGCAATCGCACAATCGCAATCGCAACATCCAAAGTGTGTTTCCGCCATTCACATTTGATTTCCACCGATGCGATCGGCGATGTCGCTAATTACACGTCGTAATCACAAAGGTCAGTCTGCTTATGTTATCCGCTTAAGTCATCCGCGGATGCCGATGGTGCGATGCGGTCCAATCGCAATCGCAACATCGCAAGTTCGTTTGTCAACCGTTCCGCATATGTTTTCCACCGATGCGATCACCGATTGTAGCAATCTCGCAATCGCAATCGCAAAGTCCAATAGTTCATTCCGCCAAGCCGATCGCCAATCGTAATTGCTCAATCGCAAGTTTTGTTTTCATCACATAGTTGTATCGCCGATCGCTGATTGCCGAATGCAATGGGGACCCCACTCGTACGTCACGCCTATAATAGTTTTTAAGTTCTAAAAAGGTTTTTCCTTTGTATTTTTAATATTTCTTGGTTTTATGTTTTATAACGCCGCGGCATATAAAAGCGTTGTAATGCTTTGTTTTATAAAATGAAAAAGGTAGTTATTGTCTTGCTGTGTGAGAGCCTGCAGGCTATTTTGTAAAACAGAGACAAAGTTTTAGTTCAGCACTGCGTTTGTAGCAGTCTGTATGTAATCCCTCTGTGAGAGGAAGAAGAAGTTTTTTTTGTAACAATGTTTATGTTTATGAAATAGAAGAAAGAATTTTCATGCCATCTCTGTCTGCAAGAAATTTTTTGTTTTAATTTCTTTGTGTTTAAAGGAGAGCATTATTCTCTCTGTTTTGTTCAAGAATTCTCAGAAATTCCAACACAACGTCTACACTGAAATCAATGCATCTAGTGAAAGCAATCAAATAGGATTAGAAATCACCATATACACTGAAATCAATGCATTTAGTTCAAGAAATAAAATAGGATTACAAATCATCTACATTGAAATCAATGCATCTAGTGCAAGCAATCAAATATAATTAGAAATCAACATCTACGTTGAAATTAATGCATATAGTGTAAGAAATAAAATAGGATTATAAATCACCATATACTATCAAATCAATGCATTTAGTGTAATAAATCAAATAGGATTAGAAATAATTTACATTGAAATCAATGCATCTAGTGCAAGTAATCAAATATCATTAGAAATCAACATCTACACTAAAATCAATGCATCTAGTGCAAACAATCAAATAGGATTAGAAATCATGAAATCAATGAATATCATGCAAGAAATATTATGCCCTCTCTCCCCCCTCCATATATATCTATATATCCCTCCATCTCTCCTTCTTTGTCTCTTTATCACATCCCGCAAAACACACACGCTCTCTCACTCCATATCTATCAGTATCTTTGTCCCTACCTCATTTTCTCCATGTATCCTTTCTTTCCATTCACCTTCCATCTATATCTCTACCCCCCTATGTATATCTATATCAACCCCAAAACATACACTCTCTTTCTCCAATCTATCTATCTATCAGCCCCTCCTCCTCTCCCTCTCCCTCCTGCTATCCTCTCTCCCTATCTCTCCACCTTTTGTATCACTCTCTCTCTCTCTCTCTCCAACTCTCACTCTCTATTTCTTTATTCTTGCCTCCCTCTCTCTCCCCCTCCATCTCTCCCTCCTTATCTCCCACTCTCCTTTTTTGTATCTTTATCTCACCCCCAAACATACACACTCTCTCCATCTCTCCCTTGTCACTCCCTCTCTCTCTCCACTACTCACTCTCTATGTCTTTCTTCTTCCCTCCCTCTCTTCCCATCCAGCTCCATCTCTCTATCCCTCCCTCTCTCCACCTCCAAATCCATCTCTTTATCCCTCCCCTAAACATACACACTCTCTCTTCATCTCTCCCTTGCCACTCCATCTCTCTCAACTTCTCACTATTTATGCATTTCTTCTTCACCCCCTCTCTCCCCCTCCAAATCTATATCTCTATCCCTCCCTCTCCTACTCCTCTCAACCTTCCTATCTCTCCCTTTCTCTCATACCTCTGTCTCCCTCACCCCTTATCTTTCTCTCTCTCTCTACCCTCCATTCCTCTCTCCCACCTCCATCTTTATGTTTCCCTCCCTCTGTTACCCTTCTCTACCTTCAATCCTCTCCCTCTCTATCTCTCTTCATTCCTCCTCTCCCACCTCCTTTAGTTTATCTCCATCTCTCCCTTGTCTATTTCTCCACCTCTATCATATGTTTTCGATCTTCCCTCCCACATATATGAGTTAATATATATATTGATATATATATTGATGATATATTAATATATATTATAATATAACAAATTTAATATTGTATTAATCTAAAGTTATTTAATTTAAGAATATATTAATATGAATATTAGATTTAACAATAACAATAATAATACTAATACTAATAATAATAATTTAATATTAATGTTAGGGTTAATAATGTTTTTTTGCATGGTATCAATAATAATTTGGTCCATGGTATTTGGGCCATAGACTTCATATATAATCAGATGTTGATTTATAATCCTATTTGATATATTTTTATTTATTTACCTTGCCTCTTTATACCTCTTTTATATTCATTTATTTATCATACCTCTTTTATAAATATGGTATTTGGCCCATGGTATTTGTTCCATGGTATTAATAATAATTTGTACCATGGTATTTGGCCCATAGGATTCCCATAAATAAAACCTCTTTTTTGACTTTTTTTGTAATTATAGATGTTTATGGAGTAAATATAAAAAATAATGTTTTATTTATTTACCATACTTCTAGTTTATTTATATTTTTATTTATTTACCATACCTCAAAAGTAAGTATAAAAAGAGGTTTTATTTATTTACCATACATCTAGTTTATTTTTATCTTTATTTATTTACCATATCTTTTCTTGAGTGTTCGTAAATCTATTCATATTTTATATTTATATTGTTTAAATTGATTTTATATTTTAAATTGTTTATTTACATGGTTATTACGTCGTAAGGCGTCTTTATTTGAAAACAACTCCCCTGTTGCTTACTTGTCCTTCGTTTGCATCATTAGATTTTTGGTTAGACGATTAAGATATCCTCAAACGTTGATTTTAATTCGGTATTAGTTAGCGAGGTGGCAACAGATCCTTGAATTCGGTATTGCTGGGTAAGGTGGCAACAGATCTTGCCAAAGTTAGTTAACAGTCACTCGCATTAGCCTTCCTCACCCTCCCCACTAGCATTAGCCGCATGCATCAACAAATCTTGATTCTGCTAATTCAATCTTTCACAAGAAAGTCCACAGAAAAGAAAAAATAACAGAGACATCAATTTATGAACTATAGGGGTTAAATACACAGAACTCCGAAGAGCTTTTCTGCTTTCATGCCTTTGGTCAACCACATCCACAGGATAAATTTGCAGATCTGGTACATCAGTTTATAAAGGTGTGTGATGGATTGCCATTATCACTGAAATTTTTCAGCGCCCTTCTCTTTGGAGAAAATGAAAGATCTCACTGGGAAGAGATCTTGAATCGGCTTCACCATCTACGCAAGGAGATACAAGAAAGGCTTAGAATGAGATACGACTCACTTAATTCAGAGGAACGAGAAATATTCATGAACATTTGTTGTTTTTTCATAGGAGAGGACTGAAATACAGCTGCAAGAATCAGGGGCTCCACGAGGCTTCTAAATATAGAGAACAAGTGTATTTTTAAAGTGGACAGTAAATATAAGATTAAAATGCATGGTCACATTGGAAACTTGGGAAGAAATATTCCAAAGGAAGAGGGAATCATACCTGGTGGTCTTTGGTATCACACTACCAACAATATTGACGATTTGTTGGAATCATCATCATGTGTAAATGCTTCAACCGTTCGAACCTTTGTTTTGGATTTAAAGATGAGTATTTGAAGTTGCTTCTTTTATCTTATTTAAAGTTTCTTGAAGTTGAAGTTTCTTGCTTCAGGATCATGACAGATCTATGTTTATATTTTTCTTAAATTAATTGGGTTGAAAAATGAGCCTTTCGAGTTGCTTCCTTGGTCTTAATTGATAGAAGAATTTTAAATTTTCTTTATTCATATCACGATATATCTTTTCTGTCAACATTTTTCTTAAATTAACAGGTAATAACTGAAATTCGCGGAATCAAGATGGTTTCTCCGTTATATCCTATTTTGAACTCGGAATATTTAATGGGCAGTTCAGAATTTTCGTGACACAAAAGATGGAGTGATGAAGTATTGGGGAACTGAGGTATCTGTTCAATAATATTCAGTTTCGTGGTATTTCGAATTTGCAAGTTGTTGCAGGCTCTGTTACCAGAAACGCAACGTTGGTAGTCATTGTTGGTGAAAACCACTCAAGAAACCAAACGGTATTGAAAACCACGTTTTATATGGCCGTATTCGTTTCCATTGATAAAAAAACGGTTTCTAGTGAAACGGATGGTTTCCCACATCGTTTTTTCTAAAAACGTCTCTCCGTTTTGGCTGGAACGTTTTCGTTTTGGCTAGAACGTTTTCCTCCATTTTTTAAAAATGGAAATTTCATTTCTCAAACTTACTAATTTTTGTAAGTTCCCTTTTCTAGTTGCGTTTCCCGCCTGTATTCTCCCATTGCATGCGAGCTAGCAGTTGGCAGCCTGGAAAGTTTGACGATTTAAGCTGTTGCAAAGTAGATTCATCCTTTCAACATAGGCGGGTGTGAAGGGTTTCCTCTGTAAAGCTTGGAGAGAAGCTTATTCAGTCTGTGGATTCCCAATTTCTTGGTATGTTTTGATATCACCTCTGTATATTACTGTGTGTTAATTATTTTTTTTTAAATTCCGTCTTCCTTTATGTTCGTTTGGCCTCACTGTTGACATGAGACTCTTCCCATTTTTAATGTCTCCTAGATAGGATCAGTAGTACATACTACACCAGCGGCTTTTGCCAATTATCTATCTGTTGTCAAAACTTTGAAGTTTGAACTGCCCTTTTTGAACTGGCATAGACTGCTAACATCTTCGGGCTTCTTAATTTCAAGGCGATATGGCTTATATGTTGCCGCAACTTTGGATTTGTAAAGAAGATAGGGGATCATTAGCTTTCTGTAATTATATTTTTGAAGTATGATTCTTCATTCGGCAATCTTTGTTGATAGATACTTTGGTTCATAACATCTCTGTAAGTGAATATAGAATCCAATAGGCCTGTAGTTTAAATGTAATTTTTCCTGTCTGTAAAATTAAATAGGCCTCTGTTTTAACTGCTCAAGGCATCCTTGAAAAGGTGGTTGATTTCCACCGGAAGGCAGAAAGAAGTAAACTCGAAGTTGTTTATAAGAAGTATTCACATTGAGATTTTGGCTATGTTGCTTCTTTAAGCCCCGCGGGAACAGTTGCAGCTCCAGCCATTGATAAATGTGCACACTAGATTTACTCCAGGAACCCTCGTTGAAGTTTGCCCATTCTTCTGATCGGTTGAAAAGTTCCACTAAGATAATGTTTCCAGTTATGTGTATGTAAAATTGTAGATAGCCCCTGACGTGACATGTAAATTTCTGGTTGATTATTTTTCATACATTGAAATTCTCATTAAATTCTGAAGAATTAGCTTTCATTAGCAAGATAAATGCTAAATGCTTTGAACTTTATAAAACCTAGGAATGCAGAAAACCAACTAAAATTCTTCAAATTCAAATAAGAGTAAAAAGGTCTACCTAGCAAGAGAGTTGGGCATTCTACCAAGCAAGTTGAGAAGCAACTTCAGATGAGGAGAAGGGCTTCCATCCAAAAGTGTGTTCTCTAGATTAAGATCTTGGTGACAAACTTGTTGCACATGACCTAAGTCTAAGTTCCTTAGAGTGAGGTTATTCCAAAAGCACCAGAGGATTGAATGCCAATTTTTCCCAAAGAAACATCTAGTAATCTACGCTTGTTGTCTCGACAACAACTAGAGTATAAAACTGGACCCACAAGAATGTGGGATTATGGTGGTTCACAAGATGATGGAGATGATGAGCTTCCACTTGAGGTGCTACAAGACAATGCTAAAGACATGCTTGATAATACCAAGAAGTCTACTGACCATAACAATGCTTTTGGAATTGGGTCAAGCTCAACAACTATTCTAGAAAATGAGCTTGACAATCTAGATTATTAGGTTTATTTGACTTTTTCCTATGAATTTTTAGAAGTGGCTTTAGAGATACATCTATATTAAAAAATATAAATTTAATTATGGGCTAAATTAATGATGGGCTAAATTTTTGGATGTCACAAATTATGACATCTTTCTTAAAACTAAATCACTCTTTATGAATGTTTATTTACAAATTCACATGTGGAAACATTGAATTTTTATGATTAATGTTGTGTTTTATATTGTTAATTTTTAATCTTGTTTTTCTCTCTCCTCGTTTCTTATAGGCGAAACCTAAAAACTCCGTTTCTCGTATCGTTTTCGTTTCTCGTTTCGTTTCCCGTTTCCCGTTTCTGGTAACATAGGTTGCAGGTGAAGAGCATTATTTAGAACACATACTGAGAAGGGCGCGGTCACCACATCTCATGTGGTTCTGCTGGTATAATTGTGGATACTCTTGCCTAGCTCTCTGGATTCCGATGGCGAGGTTAAGAATTTTAGAAGTTGCAGGGGCGAAATTAAAATTATTGTGGCAGCATGATTCTTACGTATGTTTCCTTTTGCCTGCTTCCATTTCATTCTGCAATGCTGAAGTCATCATATACGCCTTTCTGATACTTGAAATGCGGACATTGCAGGTCCCTATTCAACTGCTAGAGCTATATATTTGTGCTCCCCTAAAAAGACAACAGTCTTAGTTTTTAAACTATTTCTAAGAAAATATTTTAAATATCATGAAATAGTTTTTGGGTCTTAGTTTTTCCTATAATCACTTTTTGTTTGGCATCATAACCTTCTACGTGGGCCCCCTATTACTACTTATTTGGTAAATACTTATTTTACAAGTTATATATTTTATCTACTATTAGCAATATTTTTTGTTCCCTTGATTCTATTTTTACAATGATTCATTGGGAATTAGGGAGATTTATTATTAAATCGAATATAATAGAAACAAAATTGATTGAATTCTTTGCTTAAATATAAGCACAACATAAGATGGTTGCAAACTCTTCAAGATAATGATCCTATGTGCAACCATAGGAAAATGAAACACTAATCAAATAATTTAAATGAGCCAAACATTCTCATAAATTGTATGCCAATATGCAAGGCTCATGCAATGAAATCCAAACAATTTACCATATCGGAAAAATACATATATCACTTGGACAAGGGGATCATTGTATTAATCATGAGGATGAGGCCTTCATTTACAAAATATTACGAAATAGGGCCTTTGATAAAGGAATTCAGTCTTACAATCTTCTCCCCTCTCTCCTTCTCCTTTTATTTTTTCTCTATGGAAGAAATTTCTATTTATATATTTATAATACAATTAGAAAAGGGCTTTTGGCCAATAACACCTCAGTCATAATGGACGCATTAATATTACGTTGATGAAACTTGATGGAGGCATTGATATTTCGTTGATGAAGCTTGATGTCGGTGCATTTTCTTGGTAGTGTGGATGTCCAAGATTTCAAAAATCCTAGGTTCCTCCATGTTTCGTAATTTTTGTCTTTCCTTCAACTCTTATTCTTCTAGGCTTTGTATGTCATTATTCATCTCGATGGTATAGTAATAGAGTTTTGTTACCTCTCGAGTGGGAATGATGATGAACGTTTCAATTAATTCTTCATTCATCCCTTGTATTTGTTTAGTCTTGGAAAGTATTGTAGCTCATACATTAGATATTTCATAAATTATTAGTCTAGTGGAGGAAAATCTAGATAGGAATTCCAAAGTCGAGAGTTCCCATTCTCTTATCATCTCGGTGGCTAGATCCCACATCCTTCTCGCCAATTCAATGACTCCAATCACCATTTCTTTCCTTTCTTCATGTTATATTTTCCGAACATTAATCATAAACTAGTCCCTCCTTTTCTACTCCTAGCTTAACCTTGGAAATGAATATACCCCTTTTTCCATTTAATAATTTGATCGGGCACTACAGTAGCTTTATCATAGGCTTATGATTTGACATTGATATTTTGTTTTACATGTTCCATTTATATGAATCAATCCTAATATATGTTATTGAATGACGATTCTATGAGTGATATGCTTTTTTCACTTTAAGAAAGTTGTTTTAATACATTTATGGATTTTAGTGCTTTTTTATTTAGCATTCTTGCATTATTTTCTTTTTGTGGTATTGTTTCGCTTTGTGTTTAGTGCTTTTGTATTTAGTAGAATCCATATTTAATATATGCTTATTCACCTCTTCTCATTCACATTTTCACATTATAATGGCTTCTCTTGGAAGTTGTTTTGTCTCAAGAAGATATTGATTGTCCATAGTGGCACTCACTTGATGCCTCTTTTTGTAGGTTTTCCTAAAATTCTTTATGGTCATGGTCCTTTAACTACATATATTACTCTTTTGCTAATTATGAAGTCCATATCTATAAAAAAAGTTTGAAATCGTAGCTTGCTTAATGATGATTGCTTGGATACTACAAATGTTGCATGTCCTTCCATTGAGTTATTGGTTTGTGACTACCTCTTATATCATTTGGTATGCTAAAGATTATAGTATTATCATTGAAGTTTGGGATTTTCACACTTAATCTAGGAATGTGTCCCCATTTTTCTAAACTTTGAGATTATATCACCTCAAATGACATCATTGAAGCTGAAAGGATGTGGTGTTTCGTCTTAGACAGATATTCATTGTGCACAATTGCACTTGGTAGATGGGTCTTTCTATAAGTTTTCTTAAAAATTCTTTATGGTCATGCTCCATTAACTATATATATTAGTCTTACATATATTATGAAACCCGTATTTATAAATTTTGTTGACATTGTATCTTTCCTAATGATGATTTTTTACTTGCTGCAACTGATGCATGTCCTTCTATTGACTTGTTGGTTTTCATGTCACGCACCTGAAGTGGCCAAGAGGGGTTGTTGGCTCTATAGAGACTCGAATTTGGAATGTTTAGATTTGTCTTACACATTCTTGACAATTTATTGTCAACCATTAATTTTTGTCCCCAATTAATTTTTACTTCAGAGACTTAAATTTAAAACTCCTAGGTATTTTGTATACATTCTTAGTAGTTTCTCAACTTATCATTGAGTACCTTTTTGTCACAAAATTTAAAATCGTTTTTCTCCCTTGCATATTCATAAGGTTTTGAACTTTTAGGCTTGAAAATATCTTGAGAATTCAATATTGATTACATTCCATAGGATAAGGTCACTTTCGAAGATATGTGAGTTGGATTTATCCGATGCAATTCTTAGCCGAAAAGGAAAACTCAAGGAGAAAAGATAGAGTGTCTTACTTTCTATTGATCCAAATCCCGGAGCAAACTATGAACTTGGTGGAACAGACAGATTCAAATACCAATTCAGGCGAGGAAACGGGCTATCATAATAGAACTGATTAACACAGAATCAAAGAAAGAGGAGAGTCAAAGATCAAAATCAGTCAAATTGGTTCCTTTCCCGCCCTTGTTGAAGACCTATGTTTGAGCTTGAGGGAATGAAATGAAGTGAAATATCAAATTATTTCTCATTGTCTTGCCTTTGGCTAGGAGAATATTTTGTTTTCATATATAAAAGTTTAAAATGTTTTTAATTTAATCTCACCATGTCGTGATCATTGTTTAACGCATTAAGAAATATGGAGTTGTATGAAACAATTTTATGTTTTTTAATGGTCCAGTCAAGATAGATTATTTTTAAAATAAAAATCATACACTTTGTGAAGAAAGAAGCACCCAAACACAAGATATAATTTGATAGAAAAATATTAATCTTAAGACAAGGGTAGCTTCTAATAAGGTAGAATTCAAACCTTAAAAATAAGGACATAAATCTAGGAAAATGAATCCATATGGGACTTACAAAATTACAGAAATGTTTTAGTTATTTCTTATATGATATTATTTCCTATGTTAGGCCTTACGACGTTTCTTTTGCAACATGTGGTGCAATTGCTAGTATTTACGCTGTAGGCGTTATTATTTGAAAACAACTCTCCTCCCATGCCACTTGTCTTTTTATATGCCTTTGATTTAGATGTTAGACGATACAAATAATTTGGGCCATCAGATTGAAAATCAGTATTAATCGGTTACAATTAATTCAGTTACAATTAGTTCGGTAGCTCTAAGCCAGACTGATATATTTTCAAAGAAATAGAACGATATATTTTCACCGAAACTAAAATTCTGAGTTAATCAGCCTCTACGCCAGGCCGATACATTTTCATAGGAATTTGAACTCTGAGTTAATCAGCATTTGCGCGTGGATGCATTTTTCTTTTGTCCTTTCTCTGCACTTAAGCCTATTATGAAAATTCGATTTAGAAGAAACTGAGATGAGAGTTTATGTGCGCTAGCGAGCTAGGAGGTATCGCTGACCCTGGCGCCTGATGGTGAGTAGATGTTTGCAGCACAAGGTGTCCGTAAGACAGAAATATGGTGTAACAAGATTGTGCAAGCTTTTGGGTTTCTGTGATAGTTCATCAAGCGAGCAGATAGAAGAAAGCGGTTCAATGAATCATACTGCTTCCTTGATTTAACTGGTTTGACGGGACGGGACCAAAGGAGGTAGTTTAATGAATCCCAACCAATAACCAATTCATACCAACCGGTTTGGTATTTATATAGTTTCTCAGCTTCTCAATGAGCATTTTAGTAATCTGGAAACGTCTTTAACGAGTGTATACTGTAATTTTCTCCATGCTTAAATTTTCACCACTTTTTTGTTTTAGTCATTTCAAGAGCAATCGGGTGTATTTATTTGTAGTTTTGAAAGCATAATATTGAAGTAATTCGGAAACTTCTTAACAATTTTTCACTGGCCCTCTTTGTTGGAATTTTAAATACAACGTCAGCGTTTTTCTTTAAAGCAGAATCAACTATATTTGTCCAAAAAAAGATTAGCTATTATTTTTTCGATAAAGATTTGGTTATTAAATGTCAACTTTTTGCTTTAAAGTAGAATCAACTATATTTGTCAAAAAAGACTTCGCTATTATTTTTTTAGTGAAGATTTGGTTTTTAAACGTCAGCCTTTTTCTTTAAAGCACAATCAGCTACATTTTTCCAAAAAATTCTTTGCTATTATTTTTTCGGTAAAGATTTGGTTATTGAAAATCTTTAAGTGCACAGAGATGAGTTGGAATACAACAGCTAAATATTGTGCACGGGCTATTATTTTTTCGATAAAGATTTGGTTATTACACGTCAACCTTTTTCTTTAAAGTAGAATCAACTATATTTGTAAAAAAAAAAACTTCGCTATTATTTTTTCAGTAAAGATTTAGTTATTAAACGTCAGCTTTTTTTCTTTAAAGCACAATCAACTATATTTGTCCAAAAAATTGTTCGCTCTTTTTTCTCGATAAAGATTTGGTTATTGAAAAGCCTATTATTTTTTCGATAAAGATTTGATTATTGAAAAGTTTCAAGTGCACAGAGATGAGTTGGAATACAACAGCTAATTATTGTGCACGACATGCCTGCTGATGAAGAATAATAATAATAGAAATCACTTTACTGTGTTGTTCTATTGGTTGCTGGACTATAATTTAGGTATTTTACAAATTTTAATGAGTTTGACTACTTTACTTTAATGAGAGTTGAAAAGCAAAGTTCATAGAGGAGACGAATTTCTTGAGGTTTTCAAAAAAACAAATCTTACGTTTCAAAAACCAATTTTAGTCACATGTTGCTCGTTGAAACAATGTTAAAAGTTAGTGTGAGTTAGAAAGGTCATATTTTTTTGCATGGTAAAACATCCGAATTATGAAATTTTTGCATGTTGCATCATCTTGTTTTATGAATTTTTAATAAAAGAAAATTGAATTTTTAAAGTGGATAAACCAATTGGATTTTTTTTCATTATATTTAAAAATCACTATTTTATAATTTCTTTTAAATAATATATATTTTAACATTAACTATGATTATATTTCTTTTCGTAAGCATAATCATTCATTATATACTGTTTTTGATCAACATTATTAGCTAATATATATTTCAAAAATATAAATAATTTAAAAATATATATAAAGATGATATGATAATAACATTTTAAAAATATATCACAAATAATTATAATTATACAAAACATTATTAGACTAACATAAATAATAATGATCCTGAACTTTTTGTAAACACCATAATTAAATATACATTTAAAAAAAGCACCATAATGAAATATACATTTAACAACCATAATTTGTCATGCTTGTTTTTAATTAATATTATTTTACTAATAAAAATAATAATTACATTCATTTAATGTAAATTTATAAATTACAAAGAAGACAAATATACATTTGATGATTAGTTAGAAATTAATGTGTTATGACAATAAAATTTAGAAATAAAGGTAGTTGTTAAAGTGATATGTAAATTATAATATTAGTTCGTAAATTATAATATTATTTTTAAATGTATATATGAGTAAAATTAATAATTCTTTTTAAGGAATTGGGTTATGTTCCTAAATGCTAAATATGTTTTTTGTGATTGTGATTAGTTATGAGGTTGTATTATTATTATTATTTTGCTCTTTAAAAACAATAGATATAATGTGTTATGAAATGTAGTAATAATTGTTATAATAATAATATATTTAAATAAAATGATATTGATTGTTATATTGTTAAATTATAATATTATTTTTTAAATGTATATATATGAGTAAAATTAATAATTCTTTTCAAGGAATTGGGTTATGTTCCTAAATGCTAAATATGTTTTTTGTGATTGTGATTAGTTATAAGGTTATATTAGATTGAAAATTTTTGGGCCATTAGATAGAGTAAATATTTTTATATGTGTTTTTTATAATGTTAGTTTTTTTCTTTTTAACAAGTTAGATTGGATTTAGGTTTTGGTGACTTTTAAGTTAAAATGTTGACTATGTCAAATTACAAAAAAAATAAAAATAATAGAATAAAATAATGATAAATTATAAATACAACGCATGGTATTCATGTGGAATGTAGTTTCTTTATAGGGGGAACTAAGATGGCCTAAATCAATCTTAACTGTGAATCTAAACTAATTATTTAATAAAATTATTCTTAAATTTTTATAACCATTATTCTTTTAAAATTTTACTTAATAAATATGTTTTCTATAATGTTAGACTTTTTCTTTTTAATAAGTTAAATTGAATTTAGGTTTTGGTGACTTTTAAATTAAAATGTTGAATATGTCAAATTACACAAAATTAAAAATAAAAGTAAATTAAATAAAAAGATTGACATAATGTAATGAAAATTTTAACTAGGTCAAAATACAATAAAAAATAAAAATAATAAAATAAAATAATGTTAAACTATAAATAAAACCCATGGTATTGACCCATGGTATTTATGTGGAGTGTAGTTTCCTTATAGGGGAACTAAGATGGCCTAAATCAATCTTAACTCTCGATTTAAACTAATTATTTAATAAAATTATTTTTAAATTTTTATAACCATTATTCTTTTAAAATTTTACTTAATAAAATGTATCTAAATTTTCATACATCCAAATATACATAATTTTTCTTGTTATGTATTATTTTTGTTACAACTATTTTATTATTTAAAAAATACATGGTTTTTTTTTATTATATATTATTTATGTTACACTTGTTTCATAATTCATGAGTATTATTTATTAATATATAAAAAATTAAATCAATAATGAATTTTTTTAAAATATGTGATTTTTTAAAAATTTCCAAATTATTTCAGAGGACATGATCTATCTTGAGCAATAATGATGAATGTTCATAATTCTCATTTCTTAAATAACACTAAATTTACCTTTAAAGTCAAGGATACAAAAGAAAGGAGACATGGCTAAGAGAAGCTTCCAACCTTACAAAAAACCTTAAAAAGGCATAATGTTTCCCTGATACACATGAGAAGTGTAATGAAAATCTTGGAATCTGGAAAATGTCACGAAGCTTATCTCATGTTCCATTCATTTAGATCTGAAGTATATGGAAGAAGAAAAGCAGACAATGGATACTTATCAAGAATGTATGATTCTTTAGAAGGAAATGGCGTTGACAAGGCTATGGAGGACCAAATAGCAGAATTAAAAATTAAAGAGAACTATTCAGAAAATGGGTTACTCAAGGAAGTTGGAATCCAGATGAGCTACATTATCTCACTGATTCAAGCATGCACTCAAAAAGAGACAGATAATAATGATATAGAGACAATTTATTCATAAACAAGAGAAAGTGAGAATTATAACCTGAGATAGAGTTATGGGAAGAGAAACATTCCAATTGTAAAGAGGACTTAGAAAATACTAGACAAAAGACACTTACCTATTGCAATCAGTTGAAAAAAAAGGTATCTCTAAAGGGTCACTTGTGGAGGAATCTATTATTTAAAAGATCGGGAAGATAATTTCATTTAAAAAAAAAATGTACTATCACTAGGGAAGGAAGTTATTACATTTAAAATTTGTTCTTCTTTGTTACTACAAAATTTTATTGTTGCTTTTTATTTGATGGGAAAATAAATGATCTTTAAAAGGCACTAAAGTCTTGAATTATGATCCTTAAAAAAGTCGATAGATTCCCTGATTATGAGCTGATTTTTTCTTCTTACTTTTGGGTCTTCATGATGTTTGTTATTCTAACTAAGGTGAAAAGTTCCAAAGAAGTGGAACATTGGTCGTTCAAAGCGGAATTATGGAAATATGAGTGTAGATAATTTATTAATATAAATTATCTGAACTAAGATTAATGAATCATCCCCAAGGGTTAAAAAGGGCCCAAATGTCTCTTATCCAAAAAGGGCCCAAATGTCTCTTATCCATAAAATTGACGATTAAGATAACTCTATTCTCTATGTTCAAATGACAGACGAAGGTGGATTTACCATACTTAAGCTTCTTAGTAGTCTCATGTGAAGTACATGTCATAGAGATAAGTTTTTATTCCATTAAATAATTCTACCTGTAGAGTAGAGTTAGAGTTCTATGAGTAGTATTAGAGGAATTCAACATTGTGAATGTGATAGAAGCAAATAATTTCGTGGAAGGGTGAAGTCTGCCCAACTTGTTTATAAAAACCAAGTGCTTTCTTCATGCAAAAAACAAAACATGCAGATTTTGTCATATAGAGGTCTTAAGTACTTTGGCCAAAATGTCTCATCCATTATGAAAAAACACATCTTACATGTAATTACTAACAAAGAAGTTGTTCCACATCAATTACCCAATATGGATATTTTTATTTGAGGTTCAGTAAACATAATTCTCCACCCCTTATTCTAGAGGATTACTTGGAGCCGAGAAAGTTCCTACTACCTCTTCTTTCTTATATGCTATTCTATCCTATACCACAACCTTACGGCGTTTCCTTTGCAACATGTGGTGCAATTTCTAGTATAAGTTATTGTTTAAGCCACATTATTTAGATTTTATTGTTTTAATTTTATTTAGTTTTATTTTGGCTTCCGACATACTTACACATCGGGGTCATACTGAGTTGTATAATGAGCCTCTCGGCGCAAAAAATAAAACCTAAAGAGCTCTCGATATCTGAACATGCAACAATTCCATGTTCTTGTCCCTAAAGTTGTATCTTCTTCTTAATAACATTTTCAAGGAAAATTATTTTCACACCAAATTGATATTTTATGTTTTTTCCATTAAAAGTGAAATTATTTTCACAACAAATTTATATTTTATGTTTTTTTTTTTCAAATTTTCCCAATGCATGTTATTATTATTTTCAATTGGTCAGGTCAGGTTTGATTCGTTCAATTTAACTATGGAGCCATTCTTCGGGTGCAGTGGTGCCGTGGAGCATCATCAGCATAGTTACTAAATTGGAATACACAAAAAAATTAGATTATCTAAAATTCAATACCAGAAAAATTTGAGAATACACATCTTATAAAGATTGACATATGATTATTTTTTTTTTAGAAAATGAATTTTTCAACACTAAGATACTTTGTTTATTAATTTTCAATACTAATTCTTTTTAGTTATGATCCATAAAAATGAAAGACAAAATGCATCAAATTTATTGGTATTGCAAATAAGAAACATGTAAGTCAAATCTAATAATATGAATAATAAAAACTCAAACTTGAAGTATTCATAAAAATTCAAAAACTTCAAGGTAAAGAATGAGATATTGGATATTAGAAATAGACTTCAAGTAATTAGCACATATCAAGAAAATTATATCTCAGTCACTATCCCTTTAGATCCAAATTTATTCAACACTTTAAATCCAAATTTATTCAACAAAAAATGTAGAGATTAATTTTTATGGCGAATCACATAAAATAAACTCCAAAATTTAATTCTCAAACCAATAATTACTTGAAAAACTATCATAAAAAAACATTTTAATTTTTTTACAAATTTTAAATATGTAACTTTTAATACTAAACATACTAATTTTTGTAATACTAACATTCTATATGGAAAAAATATTTTAAACTTTTTACAATTCTATGAAACATTTAATACTAAACATATTAATTTTTGTAACTACAAATTATTAAACATAAAATTTCTAATTTCTATACCAATTTTTAATATACAAATTATTATTTTCATAATCTATAATATAGAATTTTTGATTTATTAATAAACCAAAACTTATAAACCCCTTCTTCCTTCTGAAATTGGGGATGCCCCAAGTGATAGATGCTTTCGTGTATCTATTTTACCCCCGCTGCTTGCGAATTGATAAGAGGAAACTCAAAAATTGTTTCCGGGGCGCTGTGCCCTCTGCTAAGTCTGCTTGCTCCTAATCTAAATGGTGGCTCCAAAAATAAAAAGTTGAGAACTAACTATATGCTCTCTCAACATAAAGAAAATATTTCCAAAAATAAAACGCTGAGAACTAACTATGTGCTCTCTCAACATTTAGAAAATATTTCTAAAAATAAAAAGTTGAGAACGAACTATGTGCTCTCTCAACATAAATCAAACGTTTCGTATTAAAATTATCTTATTATTAATCGGACAAATTTGGTAACTATGATTATCAGGAGTAGGATGCTCTAGACAAAAAAGGAAATGCATTCAGAAATCTTTACATTCATTAAAAGTTACATCATATTTTATATAAAGAAAGTATGTTTATTTATGATAAATTTAATGCGATATAATTTTATTAATATTTAATTTTAATTGAAGTTTGTAGAATGATTAAATATTAATATAATTTATATTAAATTTTAATTAAGATTTTAGTGTATATATATAATTAAAAAATGAAGGATTAATTTAAATTTTAGGAATTAAAAGAGAAAATAAAAATATTATATTAAACTAGAATATAAAATTTGAAATAATAATAAAATGTATAGTTGTACCAATTTTACCAAGAAAATTTATATTAATGATCACTTAATTTATATAGGGTGTGATTAGATTTTCAATAATTAAACTATTTTGTGTTATTATTTTTAAGTTAATATTAGCTCCACAATCAGACTTAATATCCACCTAATGAAGATATGAGTAAAAGAAATATATGATAGAAATAATGAAATTTATATATGGTGCTCTACTAAATCAAAACAATATGGTTAACAACGAATGAGACTGGCACACATCCAACAACAACAACACTTGGTAAATAAAATAAGCACACACACCCAGAACCTAAAACAATGAAGGTTTCATAGATAATGACCTAACCAACAAAAATTTTTAGGAAAAGAGGAACATATTAAGAGGCATGACGTACTTGTACCTCTAACATGAACATCAGTGCACGATAGGCCCAAGACATTAAAGCCAGAGGTGTAAAAACAAAATTAATATGGAGGGGAGAAGCAAAGCTAGCAACACTAGAGTTTCCAGCCATGGGGCATCCAACTACAGGACCCTCTACTGGAGAAGAGGTAGGAGGTGTTAGAAAATTATATATTACAGAGCAATGGAAGACATACAATATGTGGAAACAAAAACACTGAAAACATATAAAACAAGAGAGACACAAATATACGTGGTTCACCCAATTTGGGCTACGTCCACCCCTAAAAACAAGTCCTTCCTTTATATTATCCAGCAGGATGAAGAGACACAACCTACATCAGACCCGTTGTAATATCCTCTACTCTCTCTCAGAGTCCCCCTTTCTGTTTTTCGCTCATAATACACATACTATAGACAACCGCAATACAATACCCTCATACAAAACGAGGGGTTTCCTTCTAGGGAAAAAAACGCTAAATTAAACATAATTTCTTCTGTTGGATCATCTGCCTAATGAATGACCTAGATTGACTATGAAATTACAATAGTTTACAAGGAAATTTTACATATGTTTTTAGCTTCGAGAGCACTGCCCTCGAAACCCCCCACCATGGGGGGCCTCCGAAAGGTAGTCGCCCCCCCTCCCTAGATCCCCCTGGCAACGATTAAACGATGAGCGTTGTTGCTGCCTCGTTAAGAAAAGGGGTCCAACGCAGCGATACATCTAAATAAAGAAGATAATCAGGCTCCAGACTGAGCAAGAGGTGATTAGAAGAGGCATTGAAACCGAGGGAGTTGGAGATATGGATAATTGAGGAGCATGAGTAGGAGTGGAAGTTGTAGGAGTTGGAGTCGAAGTGGAAGATGGTGTAGAAAGTGGTGTAGGGGTGGGTGTTAGTGCTACTCCAAAATTCAAAATGGGAAACAAAACCCCACTAACGATATAAAAGCAAGGGTTGGTCGTCCAACGGAGTGCTCACTATAGTACTCTTGGCAAGTCTGGTATTGAGTGTGATGGTATCACCAATAGAGGACACTAATAATGCATAAAAACTATCAACAAATCACTGGTCATGATCCGATATTGTTTCTAAAACAAGCACTCACATGAGGGTTTTTAAAATTTGGCTAGGGCTATTGTATCATAATTTAAGGCGGTTAATTTGTTTTGTCTATTCCATGTGACCCACAATGTTGATCTGTTGTATTGGGGTTTCAATCCCTTCATTGAGGTATACCTTGACATATATATTATTAATTCTTAATGCATCTTCTTTTGAGACTAAGAAAGAACAACATGTTACTATTTTGGTTGGAGAAAAATAGTAATGGCTCATTGTTTTTCCTTCTTGATTAAGTCTGTGTTTTGTCTGCAATTTGTTGTAAAGAAAGGAGGTTTAAATTTTTGGATATATTGTGCTTTAAGTTTAATTTCTCGGTCTTCATGAATTTTGTTTCCCTAATAGCAATATCTACCACGAAGAAATTCTCTGTCTTCTTGATTGAAATACCACATTATCTGGCTAATTCTCCACACGTAAGATGAGGTCTAGATTTCTCGGACCCTAGTTTGCTTATGCTTAAAGAATGCGGCCAAGGACTGCTAACTGACACTCATGTTGGTTTCCTAGAGCTAAACCTTCCCCATTATGTAAAGGTTATAATTTCTTCCTATGTACCATATTACTAGCAGTAATTACAAATTTCTACCCCCTGCGTATGGCCTACTAATAAACACCTTGAATGAAAGTTATATGTATATTTATTATTGTAGCGACAATTCCTTGCCAACTTTGTGTTTACTCTCTCTTTATAGTTATACTTGTCATCCCCTATTCTCATGTTAAAAAAAATTTAGTGGAACTAAGTATTTTCACAAGAACAGTTTCACCCCCTTCCAATACTTATGTACTACTCAAGTTATAATATATTTTCCAAGAAATGGTATAAATAACTTAACAATACTAGTATCACCTATAAAAACTGAGTTCAATAACCATTCCACATTCTATGAATTAAATCATACTACTTAGATTTACTTCTATTGTCCAAAAACATAATACATAACTCAAAATATATTATTACTGTAGGTTTTAACCATGTACATAATTATTTGCAAACAAACTCTTAAAACCAAAAATAAATAATAGCGAGAGAATAAAACATAAAACATATATACAAATAGATTTTCCCCTGGATCCCAAACTGGGACTACCAGTTTGATTTTTCCTTATATTCCTTTCAATATTATAATACATATATATACATTTCGACGCATTCATAAACCCCAATCCATTAATCCTGCATTAGAACAT
The DNA here is from genome assembly GCA_034641835.2 of Pinus albicaulis. Lineage (NCBI taxonomy): Eukaryota > Viridiplantae > Streptophyta > Pinopsida > Pinales > Pinaceae > Pinus > Pinus albicaulis. Next base: position 1,673,651,724 of record CM076575.1, on the reverse strand, counting down.
AACCGTAGTTCCCTTGACCATATCTACAAAATACTATGGGTGGAAAACCATCATGCCAAAAACCATGTGCAAACCCATTCAAAAAACCATAGGTAGGTCTTCCCACGTAATATAGGGTCCAAAATATTTTTCCTAGGGCGTTGCCCTAGACCCTGTGTAGGGGGCTACCAGCCCTCTGCAAACCCCCCAACAGGGGGGGTTGCACTGCCCCTGTGATCCCCCTGTTGTGCTCGACGCAAGCAAATGGGGGTTGCACGTCCCCCTCTCACCCACCTCTTCCCCCATTAGAGCTAGTCATGGAAAGAATATAAAACAAACCCAACATTCTCCCACTTGTTGCTTTATTTCCACAGGGGGCCACATGAGAGCTTAGTCATTGATCCAACCCTATAATGTTAATTTTTTCTCTACACCAAGAGAAATTATTGGTGCTCAAAAACTTCGTCAATGCATCTGCAACATTCTTCTAAGTGTCCACCTTTACCAACAACACATTTTTATCCTCAACCATATCTCACACAAAGTGATACTAAAAATAAATGTGCTTTGTCTTTGAATGATAAGCAAGGTTCTTAGCAAAGAAAATTTCACTTTTTCTATCATAGTCTATCCTTATAGCTCGCTGCACCAACCCCATACTTGAACGCAATCTCTATAACCAACCTACCTCCCTACTTGCATGAGTGGTTGGCATGTATTCAACCTTTGTAGTTGAAAGAGCCACTATAGCCTGTCTTTTTCTCATCCAAATGACTGCTCAAAATAGGTTAAACACATACCGGCTTGTATATATTCTCTAATCTAGATCACCATACTAGTTTGCATCAAAAAACCCATGAATATCCAAAACTTTGTCCAATCCTAGTCTTCCTTGGTAGCAGAAACCCTAATAAAATAACAAAAATCCCGCTTCATTGTTGTCCAATGATCCTTCCCTCTTTCTGACATAAATCTTCTCAATACTCCCACTGCATGTGCAATGTCTGGTCTAGTACATACCATTGCATACATTAGGCTACACAATACACTTGCATATGGAACATGGGACATGTCCTCTTCTTCTTCTTGTGCCTTGGGACACTATTTAGTAGATAACTTTACACCTACAGGAATAGGAACCTTCACTGGTTTACTATCCTGCATATTGAACCTCTGCAATATTGTCTCGATATAATTCCTTTGGTTTAGCGATAGCTTCCTCTTTTCCCAATCTTTTTTAATTTACATTCCTAAAATATAGTTTGTAGCACCAAGATCCTTCATGTCAAATTTTGAGGACAATTGGGTCTTCAAATCCTTGATAGTTCCATTTTCATTTCCAATGATCGACATATCATCCACATACAAGTGCAAATAAATACCATGGTCACCAATTAATTTAAAATACACACAGTGATATTTTTTTCTTCTGGTGAAGCCAATTCCCCGTATATATGTATAAAATTTCTAATACCACATCCTTGGTGAATGTTTTAAACCATATAGAGAATTTTTTAACTTGCATAGCATTTCTTGCTTACCCTTCACCAAATATTCTGCAGGTTGCATCATGTAGATCTCTTCTTCCTAGTCCCCTTGAAGAAATGACGTTTTCACATCCATCTATTCTACCTCAAAATCAAATGTAGTAGCAACAGATACAAGTAATATAATAAGAGTTAACTTGGCGACAAGAGAAAAAATATCACCAAAATCAATTCCCAACACCTAGGAATAACCCTTTGCTACCAACCAAAATTTTTGTTTCTCCACCTTACCTTATGCATTCATCTTCTTCTTAAACACCCCTTTTTCTTCCAATGGGTTTCCTTCCAGTCGGAAACTCCACCAAATCCCAAGCCTAATTTTTGTGAAAGGACGCCATTTCATCAACCATGGCCTCCTTCTAGAGTTTTCCATCCTCTGAATTGACTACCTCCCTGATAGTTCCAGGATCATCATCAATGTTAGATAAAGAAATATTTGAACAGAAAGCACATAGACTATACCTTTTTGGTTGCCTTATTTCTCGAATTAATCTTCTCAAAGATGGAGTTTGTGGCTCTTCCTCTTTAGAATCTTTTTCTGTTGTAGAGTCTGATTCTTCCTACTTTAGCTCAAACTATATCTTCTCAGGTTCCCTTTGTAAGGCTTCATGTTTAACAACATATTGAATCTCAATAAACACCACATATCGGCTATACACATCCTTCCTTGTTTCTGGGTTCCAAATCTTATAGCCTTTTAAACCATTCTTATATCCAATATAGATGCACCCCTTAGTTTTATTATCCAACTTGGTTCTTTTCACCTTTGGAACATGTAAATATTCATTACATCCAAATACCCTAAGATGTGAAAGAGAGAGTTTCTTACCAGTCCATACCTCATGTGGAGTCTGATCTTCCAACGCTGATGAAGGTGATATTTTAACTAGGTAACATGTAGTCTCAAGTGCCTTTGCCCAAAATTCTTGTCCTAACTCAAGACCACTCAACATGCTTCTTTCCTTTTCCATCAATGTCCCTTTCATTCTTTTCACGAGTCTATTTTTTTAAGGTGTGTATGGAGTATTCTTCTTCTGTGCTATACCACACTTCTTACATAACTCTTCAACTTAATTCTTGAAGAAATCTCCACCATTATATGTCCTCAACATATTTATCTTCTTCTTTGTTTGGTTTTCCACCAGATTCTTAAATTCTTTAAACTTGTGAAAAACTTCATATTTATTCCTGAGAAAATATATCCATGTGTTCCTCAAGAAGTCATCTATAAATGACATGAAGTACACAAAATTACCCAGTGATGGAACTGACACAGGTCCAAACACATCACTGTGCACAAGCTCTAATATCTTGTTCACCCTCTTAGCACTAGAGGGGAGACTCACATGATTATGCTTCCCATATACACAATGTTCACAGAAATTGAGATCCAAAGAGAAATTAGGAATACCTTCTACCATACCATTACCATGCAGTATTTGAAGGCCCTTCTCTCCAATATGTCCAAGCCTTTGATGCCATAGCATGGTATTTTCTCCAAGGACCACTCGGCTTTTTGCTCCACTTTCAAGAACCATAAAACTGTTGCACTCATCAATGACAATGCTACCCAGAAGCTTGTACAGAGTTCCAATCCAAACTCCTCGCATCAATACCACTGCTCCCTGAACTAACTTGTAGGTATCCTTCTCAAACACTTTTTTACACCTGCATCATCCTTCCTGCTTACATAAATCAGATTTCTAGTGAATGCAAGAATATGAAAAACACCAAGATGTGTTCTAATCCTTCCACCTTGCAACTTCATCTTTAATTTTCCACATCCATTGATTCTGGCCTTCCCGTCATCCCTTAGGAAGACATCAACACCATTATATTTCTCAGACTCGTAGAACCATTCCTTATTTGGAGTGAAGTGAAAGGATGCACCTGAGTCAATCAACCATGCCTCACTATATACATGTATACTTGAAGAAGAAGCCAAGTACACATCCCCACCTTCATCTGAGGTGGTTTTCGCCTCTACAGAGGGAGCACCATCAGATCCATTTCCTTTCTTAGGAGCTTTAGATCTACAATCATTTTTGAAGTGCCCTTCCTTTCCACATTTCCAACACACCTTTACATGCTTTCTTGCAGATTTAAATCTTCCTATATATTATATCTCCCACTCGAGAACTTACTTTTGTTTATGATATGGGACCATCCTCGTACAGACAAGGCATCTCCATTCTGGCCCTCCATATTTTTCTGCCTCATTTCCTCTGACCGTAAGGCTAAGAAAATTTCATCAAACTTCAAGGTACTTGTATTTCTACCTTTCGCAACAACCAAAATATCCCACGAATCTGCTAGAGAGCACAACAAACTGATTCACTTATCTTCATATTATATTTTAGAATCAATAGATAACAACTGACTTACCTTAGTATTGAAGGCATTCAAACACTCTGTCATTGAGTCTCCTTCCTTCATCCTCAGGTTATACAACTTTTTTCGTAGGAACAATTTGTTCACGAGAGACCTAGATTGATAAAAAGTCCATAACTTGTCCCACAAAGCCTTCGCCGTATGTTCCCTAGATACATTCAACAATATTGAATTTGAGATACACAACAGTATTTTGCTTTTTTCTTTCCGATCCAATTTTACCCAGTCTTCATCTGGCATTGCATGGCTGGGAAGTTGATTTTAGGGTTACGATTTTAAACCTATGAGGTTCTTTCTTTATGTTAAAATGGAATTTTTGGCCTCTTGTAAAATATTTTACAAAAATATTAGTCATCTACAGGTCTTTGGGGACCTAGTACTATCAATTAATTGGATGAATGCATGGGTTCAGAATCATAAAATTCCTTATCTTCCTTACCTGCTCAATTGAAAGAGCTCTCTAAGCAGTTTGAGATTACGAGAATCTCTTATTTTTTTAAAGAACTTAATAGGAAAAAAATTACTCTATCAAAGGAAGGACTTTAGCTACATGAGAACTAAGTTCTGGAGAAGGAATACCTTGGTGGTCATTTAGTGACCTCGAGGCAGTTGGTCTAAACATTACACCAGGATCCACTTGTGGTTAATTATTTATTGGCTATGGAAATTGGAATTGGAAAGAGGCAAAAGGAAATAAATTCCACTTTAGCAAGTGGGGAAGATAAATAGACAAGAAAGGGATAAAAATAGTAAAAGAATATGCATGCAAGGGAGAATGAAGGAAAATCTAAAGCAAAAGGAGAGAGATAAATTTATAGTATTCTCTTGGAGGAAAAGAGAGAGAACACTACAAAAAGAGAACGGAGATAGCACATAAAACGTGGAAATAAGCAAGCAACAAACAAGCAAAGAAAGGAGATCAAGAGGAATCTAGGTGGTAGCCAAGAAGAATACTGTAAAAACAACTAGAAAGGGAATAAAATAACAAATAAAAGAGCAACCAGTAGGAGTAATTTTGTAGGTAACAGTGCACATGTTGATTATATTATTGGTTTTTGGATGTATTGTTCATGGATTGTTATTTTTTTTCCATTGGCATAAATTTTTGCCTGGATTGACAATCATGTACATCTTGGCCTTATGCCATTTCCTGGATAGTTATGATGTAGTGGGTTCCCTTTTGTTTTAGCTTTGGATTTCTTGTATATTTTTTATCCAATTGAGGTGGTATTAGGAAAATCCTAAGGGTTGGGGGTGGAGATGGTTTTCTTCGGGTAAGCCCTTGATAGGTGGGCGGAAACAAGAAAAATCCTCTGGGTATAGTGAAGAAATTATGAGGAATCAATGTTTGTATTGGTTTTGGTGATTTTCGGACCTCGTATTGGGTGAAATGATTGTGGCTTGAGGGTGGAGGTGGTTTTCCTCTAGATTCATTGCTTGGTTATGTTTTGGTTTAGCCCATGTAATCCCACATTCAAGCTTGGAATATGGCTGATTGGGAAGAATGAAAGAATTGGTTTAGCCCAATCTATGGTCGGGTGGAACGTGTAAGTCCCTGACTTGGTTGGTACTACGGATATGTTAATATGTGATTTTATTTAATTAATATCTATGAGCACAAGTTTTGTTTAATCTATTCGAAATGTGTTTGGTTTGTCATGGCTTCATTACTAGTTAAATACATGTTATATGCATGGTGTATTTTTTTGTTATATTAAGTTCTCTTGTTATTGATCTGTTTCCTGGTTTGACAGGATCTTGGTTAATTTATATGGATGCATGAGATAATATGTGTTTGTTGCAACTAGTATGAGAGGGAAACAAGCCTTCTTTATGAACATGTGATGAAACTAACATAAACAATGAATAAACTATGCATTCGTGACCTGCAAGTACCTTGATCAAAAAATGTTTATAAAATTCAATAACTTGTATTGGGAAAGCTTGAGGAAGATCAAAGCTTAGAAAAAAAGCATGAAGAATCAAGAACCTTGTTTTCATCTTAGGGGAAAATGTAGATGTAGGAAGGGAGGGAACCCTTGCTCTCTCTGGAGGGAAAAGGTAAATGTTAGTGTTTTATTTTTGTTAAAACAATCTCAGTCTTTGCCTCTCATTCTATGGAAGGGACTGGGCTATTTCAAGTGTATAATTTGTATTAGTATATCACCATATTTTATGGAAAGTTTTATGAAAATGGTCATTTTTTAGTATTTTTTTTTTTTTTTATTGTATTCTATAAGAAAAATAGAGTGATATTTAATTCATTAATGTTATTTAAGGAAAATTAAATTATTTGAAATGATTGATTGGCAAGCCATTAAGGGGTGGAATTTCACTATTTCAAGATACTTTTGTTGATTTCTTATTTAACTTATTTCCTTGTGTATAAGGAAAACAATCTTTTAGTCAAACAGAAACAATTTTAAATCTTATTATATTATGACCAAATTCAATTATTTATTGCCAAATTTTTTTCTCAACGAGGTTTCAATATGGTTCTTCTTAATTTCAATTCAATTTATCTATTTTAAAGACAACCCACACTATCACCAAATTCTATTCTTTATTGCCAAAACATATTCTCATTGAGGTTTCAATAAGGGTCTGCTTAATGTCAATTCAATTTATCTATTTTAAAGACAACCCACACTATCAAGATTTAAATGGAGCTTGAGGTATAGTTTTAAAAAATAGAAAACAATATCCATTTCAATTTCATACCTATGAAGCATTAGAAAGGTATAAAAAAGAAATTAGGATGTCAATTAGGTTTTGCTTGGGTGGTTAAAAGGAGTTGTTATTGTCATTGTCTAAGCTCAATCTTACTTGTGATGTGTTTATTCCTTATGTAGGGTTTGCATTATATTTTGTATTTCCAACTCAACCTTTTGAATTCCTCCATTATACCATGACGTGTTTCCATTTAGTTCTTCATCCAAATCATTCTTATGTCATTATTAATTTTATGTTAAGCAAAGTATGTATTGTGTTGGTTACATCTTGGGATAAAAAATATGGTATTATGGGTGTATTTATTATATGGTGAATAAGATATTATATGTGTTGTGTATGGAAATAATTTTGTTTCTTACACTTCTTAGTATGTCGAACTATGTTTTTTTGTTCTTATTTGTTGTAACAATGTATTTAGACACCACCTCTATTGCAGAATACGAGCTTTCTAATATATGAAATCCCCTGATTCTCAAACATGGTATTAAAGATAATGGTTTGAGATGTAGCATTTTGCCTACAAGTCTTATGCAAGTTGTAGATTCTCTTAAAAAGTCATATTTTTTTAGTGGATTGGTTCGAGGTTTCTAATTTCAAACTAAATCTAGGATCAAATCAGTGGGTCAACATTATGAGTTTCAAGCTAGATCTTATAAATTTTAATGGAAATATGGAATTTAGGCACAAGATATGGGAACATTTTTGAAGAGTGAAGAGTTATAGGACTTTACTAAAGTGGTGGTTGTTATCCAAGGGATAACTCATAAAAAAATTTCATCAACAGGAAGAAGGATGAGGCTCTAGGAGTCATAATGTTGAAGATTGTAACTAGGTTCAGTCTTCATTATTAATGTATTTGTAAAAGTAACTTATTATTATTATTAAATTTCTTATTAAAGCCTTGGTTTCATGAGTGGGCCAAATTTAGATTAAGGTCCCAATTCTGGACTTCTAGGTTAGTTGTTAGAAATTTAAATTAATCCATTTTTTGGGATTTTTAATCATGTAACATTAGGTTATCAAAAGGATCCTCCATCGAATCATCTGCTTTAAGGTCATCATCCTCGAAATATACTTCAAATAAAACCCTCAGGTCAAGTGATACAAGTCATCAAAGTGTCCTCCTTAAGTCGGCCTCAATCAGTCTTCAAGTCGGCTCAAATCAAGACACAATACTTCACACTATCATGTCAGCATAATAACTATGGCAAACGACTATATATACAGGGGTATAGTTTTTCATTTCTACCACATAATGCTGGACATCTATGAATTTTTGGACCACAAATACATTTTGGATCATGATCACAGGTTCGGTGTTGGAGGATAAGGTCTTGAAAATATTACATAATTCAGGTAACCATCTATGCTATGATTCAGGTAACTTCCATGATATGATGTTGCAACAAAATAGTGCCTCAGTGTCAACAAAGATCTACCACATAATCAATGTTATGTTATGATACTTACTGCTATGAATATGCTCGATGATCTCAGTTATGATGCTCAGTGCTATGATGATGCTCGATGATCTCAGTAATGATGCTCAATGCTATGTTGCTATCTCAAACTCGATCAAGGTAATGAGGATGGATTTAGGTCCAAGAAAAGGAGATCTTGGTGCTAACATAGTGAAGGGATCACTGGATGGAGGAAGTCTATAGTGTAAAGGTTTTGGTTGTCTCATCTTAAATCTACTGAAGGAATAATTTTGACTGGGTTTTCCCCAAAAAGCGGGGTTTTTCCCTGACATGTGACTACATCTTGTGTCTTCTTCTATTTTTTCATTGGAACTACTCTTGATGATAAGAAAAGATCAATTGAAAGAAGAAATAATAATAACAAAACATCACAAGATAATTCCATGATAAGAGAAATTGTTTAACTACCATCTCAACTTCTCTAACACATAACAACCTCCATCTCAAGGTGGATTCAAGTTCATATTATCCATATCAACTACTCATATAATCCATACTCTTTAGTGTATCAAAGAGCTAGAAATTGATGCTTATTTTCCCCTAAGAACCTACAAACCCTATATTCTCCTTGTAAACCTTAGCCTCTATAACGAAAGCAACAAAGTTCCTACATAATTTACGACGTCATGAATTTGAGAATTCCACCAATTCAATGACACTCCAAACAATTTTTTAGAAAAAAAATGCCTAGCTCAAAAGACTCCATGTGTGGCACTGATCACGATGGTGTCACTCTCTAGTAAATATTTTTTGGAGGACTCACCAATATAATTTATTTTGATCACCCTTTACAAGTTTCTCTCAAGGCATTGATTATGTTTGGCTATATCTTACACAATATTTATAGTGGCCCCATGGTTCCATGACACACACCTAAAACACTTCATCTATAGAGGACAAAAATTAAATGGTCTAGTCCCTCTCATAGTACATTAACAATCTCACCCAGTAACTCAGCACACCATAGACCAACATCCCTTCCCTCAATGTGCAAGTTGGCCGGTATTTAGAGAATATTAGGAGTTGGAGGGTAAGCATGATGAGGGTGTCTTTTTCTCAAGACGCGTCTCTCATAAGGATATGAAAGTTAATAAGAAATAAAATCAGAATATTGACCACTCACTTCTTACCATTCCCACACCATAAAAAAACCCCTAAAAATGTCATTCTTAAAATATCTTGTGTAGTTTCATAATGTCATTCAAGTAGAATATAGAAATTACTTATGTCAGTAATAGTGTAATCATTTTTTTTTATATATTAAATGAGTTTTTTTATAGACACGCACCCCATCAAACATAGATCATCGAGTCAAAGTGAATGGAAATGAATGAATAAGAGGGTATTTCAGCGAGTGTCAAGCGTGTGAAGGGGGGAGTGACAATTCTAGTGAATGCTAGGGAATGTCAAGAAAGTGTCAAGGTGTGCTAACATGTGCCAGATAGTGCCAAGGTGTGCCAATGGATGCCATACATGCCAAGACATGCCATGTGTTAAGGCATGACAAGATGTGCTAGGTGTTAATGCATGTCAAGGAGTGTTAGGCGAAAAAATGGAACACCGAGTTAAAATGAAAATAAATGAATACATATGAGGGTTAATAATTCGGGACCTTACCTTTTCAAGAGGGGCATGTTAGACATACCAACCCTAGTGCCAATACATGCCAAGGGCCAAGTGCTAGCATGTCTTAAGTTCCAAATCATCCTCTATTACTTCTCTCTTAATTGTGAGTAATTGATCTCAAATAAATTTTATCTTAAACCATGCCAAGAAATTCTAGGGCATCCAAATGCATGGAAAGAATTGTCAAGTGCTAAAAGTGCCAAGAGCCAATATGTTCTAGGTAGTTGTAGGGCATGCTATGGAATTACAGGTTTTCTAAGGAGTGAGTGACAAGATATGCTAGATAGTTCTAAGGCATGCTAGAGTGTTAGGGAAGCATACCAAGATGTTAAAAGTTCCAATTTGTGTTGAGTGTTAGCAAGTTCGAGGGAAACACAAGGGAGAACTATGTCAAAATGTACGGAAATGAATGAATACGAGTGTGTGACAGGGAGTGTCAGTGAGTTCCATGTGTGCTAAGGATGGAATGACATGGTATGCTAGGCAGCACTAAGTCATGCTAGTGTGCCAGAGTGGCATGCGTCCAAGATGTGCCAGGTGTCAGGGTGTGCGAACACATGCTAGGAAGTGTTAAGGAGTCCTAGGGACAGACAAGGGAGCACTAAGTGAAAATAATGCATGCAAATGAATGATTAAGATATTGTGATAGGAAGTGTCATTGAGTTATAAGTTTGATAATAAGGGAGTGAAAATGTATGTTACGAAGTGCTAAGGTGTGCTAGAGGCCAGGGAAACATGCCAAGATGTGCCAGGTGCTAGGGTGTGTCAATGCATGTCAGGGAGTGTTATGGAGTACCATGAAAAAAAAGGGAGCAATAGTTTCAAATGCATGTAAATGAATGAATAAAAGTGTGTTATAGGTATTGTTAGTGAATTCTAGGCGTGCTAAGGAGGGAGTGACAAGGTATGTTAGGTAGTTCCAAGGAATGCTAGAGTGCGAGGGTGACATGCCAAGATGTGCCAAGTGCCAGGGTGTGCCAGTGTGTGCCATTGAGTGTTAGGGAGTGCCAAGAAAACACAAGGGATAAATATTTCAAAGTGCATGGAAATTAATGGATAAGAGTGTGTGATAGGGAGTGTAAGCGAGTTCCATGTGTGCTAAGGACAGAGTGACAAGGTTATATGCTAGGCAATGCCAAGGCATGCTAGAGTGCCAGGGCATGTCAGTGAATGGTAAGGTGTGTTAGGGAGTTCCAAATCATGCCAAGGAATGTAGGGGATGCTAACATGTGCCACATAGTTCCAAGGGATTGTTAGACATTCCAGGTATTATGGCATGTCAAGATGTAAACTATGTTGCTTAGTTGTTTTATGTCCACAGTTGGACATGAGCCTTGACTTGGTAACTTGTTAAGTGGGATGAGTTAGGATTAGAAATGAGTAGTGTAATATGAGTTATAAGCCATTTTTAGGTGAATAAGGCATATTATAGTTGTATTAAATGAAACTTGGTCAAGTTGTTGTAGTCGAGGCAGGACTTGGTTGGGTTCCCAAATCTAAAAAAAATAAGGGTAGTTATGAGGACATGATAGTGAAGGAGTGACATGGTGTTCTAATGAATGAAAATGTGTGATCACCCATTCCAGATAGTTTCAATGCATGCCGAGGAGTGTTGGGGAGTTTCAAGTCATCAAAAGGGATAACTAGTTCAAAGTGCATGGAAACAAACGAATAAGAGTGTCTGCGATGGAGTGTCAGTGAATTCCAGGTGTCCCATGGAAGAAGTGTGTCAGGATAATTTCATAATAATAATTGCAGGAGGAAAGCCTATGATTGTGATAAGGGGATGGAAAAATCAGTTTTAGACAAAGGGAGACTTTGGGCTAGACACAACACTATTTTTTCAATGACTTAGTTGGGTTCCCAAGTCACAAAAAAATTAAGCTTATCTATGAGGGCATGAAAACTAGGGAGTGAAAAGGTGTGCAGGGAATCATAGGAAGTGCTAACACATGCTAGAAATTTCCAAGGCATGTTAGGCATTCTAATATGTGATAGGTGCTAGGGTGTGGCGCTAACGCATGCTAGGGAATGTTAGGGAAATAGAAAGGGGGAATAGTTTCAATTGCATGGAAATGAATGAATAAGAGTGTCTAGGAGGGAGTGTTAAAAAGTTAAAAGTGTGCTATGGAGGGAGTGAGAAGGTATGATAGGTAGTTCCAAGGCATGAAAAAGTGCTAAAAAAGAATGCCAAGATGTTCCAAGTTCGAGGGTGTTCCAATGTGTGCCAAGGAGTCTTAGGGAGTGCTAGAGAAACCCAAGGGAGAATTATGTCATAATGCATGGAATGAATGAATTCGAGTGAGTGACAGGGAGTGTCAACGAGTTCCAAGTGTGCTAAGGAGGAGAGACAAGGCATGATTGGAAGTGCTAAGGAATGCTAGAGTGCTAGGGTGATATGCGGCCAAGGTGCCAATGAGTGCAAGGAAGTGTTAACTGGGAGTGCTAGGGAAACACAAGGGACCACTACGTCAAAAGGCATGGAAATGAACAAATAAGATTTTTTGATTGGAATTGTCATTGAGTTTTAGGTGTGCTTAGGAGGGAGTGGCAAGGTATGCTACGAAATGTTAAGGCATGCTAGAGGCCAAGGCAACATGCCAATATTTTCTAGGTGCTAGGGTGTACCAACACATGCCAATGGGTGTTAATGAATTTTATGGAAACACAAGAGAGAACTAGGTAAAAATACATGGAAATTAATGAATAGGAGTTTTTGACTGGGAGTGTCAATGAGATCTAGGTGTGTTAAGGACATAGTGACAAGGTATGCTATGTAGTGCCAAGGAATGCTAGAGTGCTAGGGAAGCATGGAAAGATGTGTGAGGTGTTAGGGTGTGCCAATGCGCTCTAGGGAGTGTTAGGGAGTGTTAGGGAAACACAAGGAAGCACTAGATCAAAATGCATGGAAATGAATGAATAAGAGTGTGTGACAAGGAGTGACAAGGTTTAATGCTAGGTAGTGCGAAGGTATGCTAAAATACCAAGGAATGTCATGAAGGGCTAGGGTTTTTTAGGGAGTGAAAAAGAATGCCAAGGAATGTAGGGGATGTAAATTGTGTTGCTTAGCTGTTTTACGATCATAGTTGGATGTGATGAGCCTTGTATTGGTAACTTGTTAAGTGGGGTGAGTTGAGATTGTACATGAGTAACCTAAGATGAGTTGTAGGTAGTTATTAAGTGAACAAGGCATATATTGAATTTCCACGACACATGATAATCTGGGTTTGGTCTTATAATCCTTGATGAAAACACACTCAAGTGCCACAACACATCTAATTTTCACAAATAAATATACAGACATAAGGGAATCAACTAGTGCACATGACAATTTAAAAAATTTTCAAACTGTTCTTCGTTAAATTACAAATTATAATAGAATAGGCTAGAGCTCTCGTACTAGGGATCATGGCCCTTTACAAATCACACTGATACAACGAATACAAATAGGGCTTAGTGTTATTCCTTTGAAAACCAATCTACCTTGAATAAGACAACATTTGACCCACTTTTTGATGGTGGACACACATAGCCCGTTCAGTCCACATGCCTTGAACACATCTGGTAGGTCCTCTTGCCTCCCATTATGCCACTCCTCAGTCTACCTCTATAAATGAACTCAACTACTTTAGGTTACTGAACTCAGCAAAAAACACTTTTCCATCTATCTAACTATTTTTTCCTTTAAGGTCTACAACACTTAGGGTTTTTGATGAGTTGTTCACAACTCCTTTTGTGAACAACTCTTTGGTCTGCCCACTTTTTCCATACTACTGCTCCAAGATTACAAGTCTAGGGCTATGGAGGTTTCCCTTCTTCTCACTGAATCAATCCTTTACAATACATTTAAGTAGAGCTAGGTGGCTAGCCCACTTAACTGCTACTTTAGTCATTAAAATTCCGCACGTCATTATGCCCAATACCAGTCTTGTTTTCCTACATAATTACTAGACTTAGGGCTCTTCTTTGATAGTCACCTAACAACCCTCCAACTCTACTTAGACTACCATCAATTTTCCCAACCACATTAAATTATTATACTTATCTAGTGCCCACAACACTACCCTCATTTAGGGCTCTTCAAATATGCCACGTAATAGTGATTTGGGCCGTCTTAAAATCACTAGTTTTGTGTACCAATTTCTTTGTTGTCCAATATATGAAAAAATCTGAACTACTCCTCTTATCATCCTTGTAAGAAAATTTAGATCACTAAACTAGGGTCACAAATCATCCACTAACATTCCATTGAATAATTGTTTATAGGATGCTTCAGATCTCTGTCCAAAACTCTATGGACACTCCACCAAAATCAACTCCTCTTCATGTCAATCCATTCTTCATATGGTACATTTCTTCTCATTAGGAGAATTTTGAGGTCTAAAATGGGCCTCCTAAGGAAATTATAAAATAATAGTGGAAATAATGTAATAATATTAGATTACATCATCAAAATTTAGAGGGAAAAAAGGAAAAACTACTTTTTCAACTTGTATTTTCAACTTATCTCCCTATGAGTTAACTCAAATTTCGAGTGGGAACACTCATTGGATGCAGAATTTGATTCCTCATCCAAGGAGTACCCATGTTGCATAATTTTGATGGAATATTCTACACGAAAAATGAGAAATACATGAAAAACATGATTGCAATCATGTTTTTCATGTATTTCCCATTTTTTTCGTCGCAGGGTCTATTGAAACTATGCAACATGGATGCTCCTTGGACGAGGAATTAAATTTTGCACCCAACGAGTACTCCTGCTCAAAATTTGAGTAAAACCTTAGCAAGATAAGTTGAAAATACAAGTTGAAAAAGTAGTTTTATTCTTTTATTATTTTTTAATATTTTACTTTTTTACCCCAAAAATGGTGAATCATCCCCCATTGTTGGCATCATCATATTGAGTCCTATTGGTTCTTATAAAGTTTATTTTGGTTGTACACTTTTCTTAAGATGCCCGTTTTAGACCTCAAAAGTTCTCTAATGGCTCAGTCTTATACTCAAGTTCCACCTTTCTTTGTATTTTCTATCTCCACACATACTTCTGCAAGCCATCTTCCAAATATGTGGTATATATTGGAGAGATAAACCTCTCTCTAATGGTCATGACCCCTCTTCTTCTATGCATATTTGTCACTTAAGGATGTAACTTGTGGACTGAACATGCTAGGAAACCTCCCTAACTAGGGCATGATGCTTCTATTCTAATTTTTTTAGAATAAACCCTATCCACTGATATAAAAAAAAAAAATATTTCCTCCATAAGGGACTCGTCCTAGCTCATATGGATCCATAGATTCTGGGTGTTTCATTGACTGAACCCACCACCACAAGATAGGGTATCAACCCTGATTTGGGTTCGTCAGCTACCGGATTTACCCATGACCTTTTACTTCTATGATGTTGTTAGAATTTAATTTTAAAAGAGCATATAAGAACACATATGCATGCTTAAGAAAGAGGAATTAAAATAACCATCAACAGCATAAAAACACGAGACGCTGATAACAAAGTTCACCTAGTGTGGGCTATGACTTTGGGCCCAGTGTCAAAATGCGGTAGGTCGCTTCATATAGTGCTGGAAATGAGAAGATGTACATGGATGATGTTCATACAAGGATGTTCCCTCAACAAGAGTGGCTTGTCTCTCTATGAGATGTTCTGCTACAGGAACTCTCACTCACAATGGACCTCCTATCAGCATGACATAATCTCACATGAAACAAAAATAAGATCCCGCAACATGTATTAAACAAGGATCTAGAAATCATAATACATATCACAACAAAAAGAGGCACATGATAAAAATTCATATACCTCAACCCCTGAAGCTAGCTGAAGAAGAAGATGCTCAGCTGGTGATCTTAGTTGCACCATCAAATTCGTGGCATCGAATCAACTGTCCACACTTGAGAATCGGACACCATCACTCCAATCTGGAAAATGGCAGAAAAATAGGAAGCTCTACTATTGAAACGAACATCGCCATTGATTTCCTGTCGCCAAGAGGTGTAAAATCAACATAAATTTTGTCAAAAATGGACTCCTGACAAGTTTTGGGCCTTAAGGAATCTTTTGATTCCCTCAATATTCCCTAAGATTATGTTTTGCAGGGAATCTGCAAATATGCTGCTCAAATGGCCATTCTGGCCTTACCATCGTGTTCCCTATGAAATTATGGTTAAAATGACTGTAAAATTTATATCATTCTGACAAAATGAAAATTTACCTCCCCATGGAATGTTTCAGGCATCAAGGAATATTCTCTGCAAAAAATTCTCTACCTCGAAAAGCGTGCCCGCACATTATTCCCTTGTTGTTATGCTAGTCTGCCTCCTTCCTGGGTGCACTGGAAAAATGAAGGTTTATATAAATAAATTGGGTGGAGTTTACCACATCAAGTGGTTTGGCACGTTGGTAATCTTAGCAATTGGTTGAGAAGGGCTAGGGGATCAAATCCTGCCCCGCCCATTTTATATTTTTGTTGGCACGTTATATATTTTTGGGGTGCATATATAACCTGGGCACATTTGATATAAATGTTGGTGGTGTTTTAAATGGGTTTGAGTTATGTTTTGCCTTGGCGCGTAGATAAATTTGTTGTTGGTTGTTGTGGAGTCGTCGAGTGGGCGGTGCCTGTTCGTCGACCGTCGATTCAACTCCCAACGACCCTGGTATTTATATTATATATATGAAGTGGGGTGGCATGGATCAGGTCCACCTGAGGTAGCCCTCCTACCCACATTATTTGGTTATTGTTTATACGGTGTCGTGGGCGGAGGGTGCGGCGAGGGTCATGGCCCGCCGCCCCATAATTATAATATGGTTGATGTTTGGTGGACGGGGTTGGTGGGGGTCAAGCCTGACCATCCCTATTTTTAATATATATATATATATATATATATATATATATATATATATATATATATATATATATATATATATATAAACCATAATGGGAATTTTTGATTTTAACAAAAATAAGGGTCATTGGGAAATTTAACAAGGCCACAATTTTGAACATTTTTGAAAGCTAAGTTCCCTACCGGTTGATGGTGAATTTGTGGGACACTTAAACCTGGCCCACTGCCCAAATTTGACCAAAACTTTTACTCTCTCTAACTTCTCCATACAAGCTTGGATTGGAGATCCGTTCACATTGTTGGAACTAGGGTGACGAGCACTTCAATCTGAACCTAGTTCGAGAGAAATCCAACCACTTTGAATTTTGACCATTTCTAAGCCTTCTTGATCTCCTGAGGGTGTCTGGAGCCACCTGGATCAATCCTTCCCAGTGAGGAAATTTTGGTCCTCCAAGATCAGGAACATAATCTGTAGCTTCTTTGTACCTTGTCTACACCACAAGTGTCCTGAAAGGTCACCCTTCATTCTCCTTCACCTTTATCCTTCGGAGCCATAAGCGATGAGCCAACACACGCATCCTCTGCAAACATATAGTAAAATATTTTTCAAATTACATGCTTAAATAAGTGACCAATCTATGACCCAAGCATTCCCCACACTTGCCACGAGTTTATAACACATACTCGGTGATCAAGTTTACATTAAAATGGAATCAATACCTAAGCTATCAATACAAGGCCAAAATATCATTGTTTCTTAACAAGTGATGGAAAACACATCATCACTTTTACATTTTAAATTGAAACACATGATTTACAAAGTAAGGCCACGACACTCTACCACACCTAGAAAAACCATCTCTCACTTATCAAAGTGAAGGGGTCATCCCTCTATGGCGCATGTGCTTGTCGAACAATAGTTTCAACTGCTTCCTACACTGATCCGTTGTCCTTAAGGCGTTGCTCTGGATGGAGCCTCCAACATGTGGCTCTCTAATGGCCACTTTTGTTTCAATTACTGCAATGAGTCTTCATCCTCCATACCCACTTTACCTTCTTCTTTTCCTGTTGTGGATAAGGAATTTCATGCCTCATCCTCCTTTGTGCTGCCATTCCTTTCCAACACTTAGAAAATATATGGTTATGTAATCCACAAAAACAACATGTCTTCCGATGCCATGATCTATATTCACCGTTAGCGACATGCTTGTAATCAAAATGAACACTAGAATATCGAGACTTGTTATACCTTTCTCGATTGTCTCTGGTGCAATCATGGTGACGAGAGATTGCCTCAGCTCTTTCTCTGAAGTGTGCGCTATCATCGAATGATGGTGAAGTTTTTCCATAATTCTCTTTCCCTAATAGTTTCAACCATGCACTGGAAGCTTATGATGCCTTCGAGCACTATCCTTCAGTGTATCCCAAACCTGCTAATCGAGGTATTTTCACGACCTCCAATGGTTGAATCATGCCTTGGCCATTAACACCAAGTCCTCCTCCTTTGTATCCCATCTTAGTGAGGAGTCTCATGCAATTTTCTATAATGGGTATCTCCACATTTCCCACATAAATGATAGCATGTGAAGATGAAACTGAAGAAACATCAACATTGTTTACCTCATATGTCGATTTTGAAATAGGTAATGAGGGCTTCTTCAAGCCTTTGTTGCACTTCAACTCCTCCAAGGCCTCTTCCGTGACTTGTAGCTGAAGTTGTAGTCTCTGATTATCCTATTTATCTTCTTGTAGAAGCCTCCTTAATTCAAAATCCTTTTCTTGAAGGGTCTAGTTGATCTCCTCATTCGAATGAGGATAATACAATGAGGGAAATGAATATTCACTAGAAGATGTGGACTAAGCATGAATTTCTCCCTCTTCTTTTTCTCGTATTTCATGAGCTTAATACATCATTTCCACCATTTTGGACATCCTGAGCATGGACTCATACACGTCTTTTCCATCCTCCATTTCTGCACGTTCACGCTCGCAATTCGCATGAGCAAGAAGACCGCTCTGATACCACTTGATCTGGGTCCGTTAGCTACCGGATTTACCCATGATATTTTACATTAGAGAACTTTTGAGGTCTAAAATGGGCCTCCTAAGAAAAATGTACAACCAAAATAAAATTTATAAGAACTAATAGGATTCAAGATGATGATGTCAACCATGGGGGATGATTCACCATTTTTGGGTTAAAAAGTAAAAATATTAAAAAAATTTAATAATAAACTACTTTTCGAGTGGAATTACTCACTGGACGCATAATTAATTCCTCATCTAAGGAGTATCCATGTTGCATACTTTCGATGGACCCTGCTACACGAAAAATGAGAAATACATGAAAAAATGTGATTGTGATCATGCTTTTCATGTATTTCGCATTTTTCATATAGAAGAGTCAATCGAAAGTATGCAACATGGTTATTCCTTGGATGAGGAATCAAATTCCGCATCCAATGAGTGGTCCCACTCTAAATTGGAGTAAACCCATAGGGAGATAAGTTGAAAAAGTAGATTTTTCTTTTTCCCCTCTAAACTTTGATGATCTAATCTAATCTTATTTTATTATTTCCATTATTATTTTATAATTTCCTTAGGAGGCCCATTTTAGACCTCAAAATTCCCCTAATGCTTTTGTAATTTTGATATAATTTTATTTTAAAAGAGCATAGGATAACATATATGAATTCTTAAGTAAGAGGAAACAAGACAATCATCAGCAACATAAAAACACAAGCCGTTGATAATGGAGTTCACCTAGTGTGGGCTACGTCTCCGGGCCTGGTGTCAAAATGGGGTAGGCCGCTTAATATAGTGCTAGAAATGGGAAGATGTACATGGATGATATTCATACAAGGATATGCCCTCAACATTCTTGGCTTTTCTCTCCACGAGACGTTCCGATACAAGAAATCTCACTCACAATGGACCTCCTATTAGCATGACATAATCTCACATGAAGCAAAAACAAGATCCCACAACATGCATCAAGCAAGGATCTAGAAATCATAATACATATCACAACAAAGAGAGGCACATGATAAAAATCCATATACCTAAACCCCTGCATGTGGTTGAAGAAGCAGATGCTCAACTACTGATCCTGGTTGCATCGTCGAATTCGTGGCATCGAGGGGTGTAGAATCGACTATCCACACTTAGAAATCAGACACCGTCACTCCAATCTAGAAAATGGCCAAAAAATAGGAAGCTCTATTATTGAAACATATATCTCCATTGATTTCATGTAGCTGAGAGGTTTAAAATCGACATAAAGTTTGTCGAAAATGGACTCCGGAAATTTTTGGGCCTCAAGGAATATTTTGATTCCCTCAAGATTCCCTAAGATTTTGTTCTGCAGGGAATTTGGAAATCTGCTAATCAAATGGCCATTCTGGCTTTACCATCGTGTTCCCTGCAAAATTCTAGTTAAAATCACTGTAAACATCATATCATTCTGACAAAATGAAAATTTACCTCCCCATGGAATCTTTCAGGCATCAAGGAATATTCTCTGCAAAAATTCTTTGCCTCAAAAAGCCTGCCCGCACATGATTCCCTTGCTTTTCTGCCGATTCACCTCCTTGGGCGCACTGGGAAAATGAAGGTTTATATAAATAAATTGTGCGGAGTTTACCACATTAAGTGTTTTAGCGCGTTGGTAATCTTAGCAATTCATTGAGGAGGGTCGGGGGATCAAATCTCGCCCCTCCCATTTTATATTTCTGATGGCACATTATATATTCTTGGGACTAAGGACTTGATTTGGTTCCTAAGTTGTGAAAACATGTAAGGCTAGTTGTGAGGCCATGAGTGCTAAGGAATGCTAGGTAATTCTTACATTTTCTAGATAGTTCGAAGGCATGTCAAATATGCTAAGATGTGTCAAGTGATAAGGCATGCCAAGATGTGAAAGGGTGTGACAATACGTGGTAAGGACTATTAAGGCAATAAAAAGGAGAAACAAGTTAAACTACAAGTAAATGAACACATAAGAGGGTTAATAAGCCATCAATTTACCTTTTCTAGGACGAGCATTCTAGGCACACCAACACTAGGTAGTAATAGGTGCCAAGTGCCAAGTGTTAGTGCATTCTAAGTACCAAATTATCCTTTGTTACTTCTCATATACTTTCCAATAATTGATCTCAAATAACATTAATATTGAACCATGCCAAAGCATAATAAAGCATCTTAATGAATGCTATATGTTCTAATACTTTCCAAGCACCAACACGTGCCAAGTGCCAATGTGTGTTAGGGAGTGATACACATGTTATGAAGTGGAAGGGCATGTCAAAGAGTGCTAAGGAGTGACATAGTGTGATAATTCATGGTGAGGAGTGTTATGGAGTACTAGGGAAACAAAAGGGAGCACTGGGTCTGTTGCACTGAAAATTGTCACCTTGAGATTCTGCTATCTGTATGAGCTCATTATCACTCATACTTTCCTCCTCTGCAAGTATAAAACATCAGTTCCTCATATCAAGCCTTGAAAATAAGAGAAAAGCTCTCAAAAGTCTCTAAAACTCTGGTATGACACTTTCTCTTTGTCTTACCTGTAGTCCCGCACCTAATGGTCACGTCTTCTACGTACCTGACCGCACTTGCTCTATATTAAGGGTGCGGACCCCTGTAAAATTTAAAAAGGCACAAGTAAACTCTAAAAAGCTCACTTTCAGTCATTTCTAGAAGCTTCTTGAAAGAATCTTGCGGTTGCAAGTTCGCTCTTTTGAGGTTCATGTATCCCATACCTTAAGGAGCTAACCCCTTGATGTGAGGAGCTTATCCATCTGAAGGAGGATTCTATCCCTTCATAGATGGAACTCTAACCTCCTCCTTTGAGCTATAAAAAGAGGCAATGGGCAGCCTCAAAGGGAGTTCAAGCTTTAGTGTTATTTGAGGTAAAGTGCTGTTGGAACTTAGACTTCGTTAGTTGAGATTTCATGAGGAGAGATTACATACCTTTATGTATCTCGTTTGAAGGAGTGCAAGACTTATCAAAGTAAAGGAAATTCCTGCTTCGGACCCCAAGAAGGACTTGTTCAACATCAAGGCTGAAAAGGTTGTAAGGTTCTTCTACTATTCAAAGTTAATACAAATATATTTGTTTTTCTCAATAAGCTGTTAATTAACTGTTTATTTTATGGATTCATTGATCACCATAATAGGCATGATTTATAATATTTGCTATGCATGTGCTATTTAATGTTTGCTTGTTTGTGATTGCAGGTCTTCAAAGATAACTCTTTCGGGCAACTGGAGGATGACTACTACGAATGAGCACTGGATATAAGGTAGGATATTAACACCCTTGTAGTATTTACTTATAAATCACATATGTCTAGAGAAAGATAGGTTTATTTGTTTGTTTGTTGTTAGACTATCTTTTGATACTAGGGAGATCGGTCTTGTCTGCAAGATCGATTTATCCAGCCAACAAATTGGCAACAAATTTTACTTGTTAGGTGTGAATTGTGAATTTTTAATTTTAGTTTTAAATTGTTAATAAAATTCAATGAAGTTGAATATAATGGCAACTGTTTTGGAATTTACCAACCAAGAAACCCCTCTTAATGAGAATCCTAGTACTTTTCCTTGCTTTGGAAATGTTGGTCCTCCTTATATGGCTACATTGTCATTACCTGGATTTACAATAGGTCTACCAATATGGTTATTTTCAACTTCGTTGGCCCCGAATACTCCAATTGTTCCACCTCAACCAGATGCTTCACCTCAACAGAGTTCGCCATCTCAACATCACCAACCTTCTGTTGACCCTTTACCTTCTTCACCCAATATTTCTTCCTCCATTTCTTCCTCTTCGCTTGGTAAAAGCCTTGACGCTAGTAACCAGGTGACTAAGAAGAAGAAGAAATGGAGGAAGAAGAAGAAGAAGAAGCAAAATAAGAAAGAAGTCAACCAACCAACCATGGTTGTTAATGTTAGTAGTGTTGAGGAAACCTCCAACATGCATCGTAAACCCAAATACCCTTGCAGGCTTTGTAAGGGTGACCACTTCCTTATCAATTGTCTTGGTATTCCAAAGGTCTTGGAAGTATGGTCAGAAAAATCCCATCAACTTACTGTTGATCCATCAACCAGTGATTGTCAGGTTCCTGGGAAAAAGGGTAAAGTTAGGTTTCCTTGTAGGTTATGCAAAGGGAGTCATAAAACTCACATTTTCCCTCACATGGATGAAGCCTCAAAATTGTTGGAAAACCTTCTTGTTCCACAGCAAGAACTTCCAACTGGTTACCGTCAACTTTCTCCCAACCTACCGTCAACTGACGGAGTGATTGATCAAATTCAAAGTACGACCGATCCCACTCTTCCTTTGAAGAGTGAAACTCATATCACTCAGGTTGATGATCCATTAGTTGATCAAGTAGTCGATTGGATTTCACTTTCGGTCGATCCCATTCTCCCTGTAGAGAGTGAAATTCATACCGCTCAAGTTCTTCTTGTTACATCAGATTCTTCTAAGCCAGGGGGAATTTCACCTATTTCTACAGAACCCCCTCCAAGTACATAGGTCTTTTCCTTTGATTGGAATAGACTGACAGAACCTCGTCTTCCTTCCTCCATCCCTTTGCAAATCATTGTGAAGGCTGGTGGTAGGGACATGCACCGCACTCATGTAAATGAAGGTGTTTTTGTTAGTATTTTATTCTTAACTGCTTGGAAAGCTTTGGGTTCCCCTCAGCTTGTGCCTATTACGCATAATCTGAAAGCTTTTAACAGAACCATTAGTGAACCTTTAGGGATCCTTCCTAATTTTTCTATTACTTTAGAAGGTAAAACTGTCTGTATTAATCTTATGGTAGTTCGAGGCCCCTTGGATTTCAATTTACTCCTTGGGCGAGACTATGTCTATGCAATGAAAGCTGTCATATCGACACTCTTTCGCGTGATGTCTTTCCCTCACAATGGAAATATTGTGACTATAGACCAGCTTTAATTCCCTAGTCTTGATTCGACTACCAATAATCTGACACCCCTAAATGTTCCTGATAAGAAAGTGGTATCTACCCCGCCACGGGTTAATTATGTGGCAACCAGTCCCATGTTTTCAGTTACTGATGCAAGCGAGCCTCTCACTGTTTTCTCGACTTCCTTTGACTTAGATTCGGTAATTGACATGGAAAACTCTATGGGATTATTTGAACACGATGTTCCTATCCCTTTTGAGTCCCTTGACATGTGTTCCTTCCAGAGAATTGTTCTTCCATCTGATAAAGACTTTTTGGAAGCCATGATCAAGGAGTGTCCCTTGACATGTATTTCTTCCAGTTGGAAGCCATGACAGGGTCACAATGAGGATAGTTCCTTTTACTGTGTCAACCTCATTAAAAAATGAATCATTTGGTCAGAGGATAGTTCCTGTTACTAAGTCAACCTCGTAAAAAAATGAATCAGGTAAGAGGAAGGTTCCTTTTACTGTATCAACCTCGTTAAAAAATGAATCAGTGGGCCATGAGGATAGTTCTTTTCTTGTGTCAACCTCATTAAAAAATGAATCAGTAGGTTATATAGGTAGATTGTGGAGAGTAGATTTGAGGACAGTTCTTTTACTGTGTCAACCTCGTTAAAAAATGAAACATTTAGGTGAGGATAGTTCCTGTTACTGTGTCAACCTCGTTAAAAAATGAAACACGTTTCCATGAGCATAGTTCTTTTCCCGTGTCAAGTTCGTTAAAAAATGAAACAAATCCTCCCCTAATTGAGTCGAGTCTTTGACTAGATCTTGTAAATGTTAAGTCATATATTTAGGTTAGTTATTTCAGTTTTTGCATAATTTTCTTACAGTTTTAGGTCGGGTCTTTCATATGATCTTGTAAATGAACCCTCATTCCATCCAACTATTAATTACCAGTAGTCTATTTAGTTGAATGAAATGAAGCTGGGGGGGCATGCGCTCTAGCAGTTACGCTTGGGGGGCATTAAAAACTTATTTCAAGCATAATTTTTCCTATGTCTCAAGCTTGTATAAAAATGAAACCTATCTTGAGTTGATTTCAGTTATTATGTTCAAGACTCGTTAAACTCATGAAAATCCCGAGATTATTTGGCTATCTTTCATTCTCGTAAAACACATGAAAATGCCGAGTTCTTTCCATATTTTCCTGCTCGTAAATTAAATTGAAAGTCGGCCACATGAGTACATTTTTATCCCTTTTTCGAACTCGTTAAACTTACGAAAAAGTGAAATATTGAGTTCTCTTTTAAGCCATTTTCAGACTCTTTAAATATGAAAAGATTGCCGAGCACTTGATTATTCGAACTCGTTAAAATAAATGAATGATCATCCCTTCAATATAAGTTTACCCCTTTTACGGACTGAAATGGACTATTTATGAAAAATGTATACATTGACTAATTACGGTCAACAGAGTTCTCTCCCGCATTATTTTATCCTTTTTCGAGCTCGAGAGACCAAATTTACAAAAAACTACCCCTATGAAGTTTTCTTAAGTTTTTTCTTCTGAATCCCTAAAATTGAAAAACACCGAGTTTCTCCTATACTGGACTCATTAAAAGTTAACAGTAAAGGACCTGTTCAATTTTAAACAGGAACGAACCACTCCTTCTTAGGGTTCGATTTTTAAACTAAGTTGGACTCATCCGAAGGATGAGCTTATAAACAAGAAAATATTATCCTCCTCAAGCTTGTCAAAAAATAAAGAGGTCCTTGCCAGAAATTGTGGGGGAAAAGAGAGAAAAACGAACCTGTTTGTTACACTTTGATTTTTGAAAAGCCGTTAACCACTCTTGAACATGACACTTTTGTTAACCTTAGTTGGCAAAATCCTTTGCCTAATATTTAATCAAACCACATTGAAAGTCTTCAGCTAGTTTTTGGGTATTAGCTTTGGGTCAATTGTCACCAAGCCATCTGCAGTGTCATTATGTGTTCAAGAGGACAGTTCAAACAAACCATTAGGGGAATTTTGAGGTCTAAAATGGGCCTCCTAAGGAAATAATAAAATAATAGCTAAACCAATAAAATAATATTTATGAATTTACAATTCACTTTTTGCACCACAATCTATGTAACCATAGTTAAATTCAATTCAAAAGTTGTACCAAAATAAAATTAATAAAAAAATTGTATTGATGTGACTATAAATAAGAATGATTTTTTCAAAAAAAAATCATTATCATTGAACAACTAATGCATTTGTCCTTTGTACTTAAATAACTTAAAATAAAATATAAATATAAATTTATAAATTCTTAATTATATTATATGCTATTAATTAAAATTTATATTATTTAAATTGTATAACAACATGTAATTAATATACTATATAAAAATAATATAATATAATATAATATAATATAATAAATGTATAGAGATATGCATTGTTTCTTTCAAGAAATATGAAATGACAATAATATTATTTTATTCAAAAAGTGTGAAATGACATTTATTATGAGTACTTTACTTTATGAATTTAAAATTACTTACAACACTACCATGGTTAACCATGATTTTTATCCACCATTGAGAATGTGACAAGTAAGTACCTTTAACTCAAGCAATGCCGCCTTAACCATTAGGGATGATGTCATACCTTAAATTATGATTGGTTCTCTTAAAGTGAATTTTTATTGTACATTTTCCTTAGGAGGCCCATTTTAGACCTCAAAATTCCCCTAATGCATTCATCTGCAAAATATTTGTCTTCCATTTTGACCATCCTTGAGTCAGTCCTTGCCAATATATTTCTTAAAAACTTGATCTATGGTTTCGTGTCGTGAGCTTGCTTACGATGGATCACTTTCTATCGATGACAACTCATCATCTAGGAAGTTGATCTAGAATCTGTTAGTACCTTGAAATCTGCATGCCTTAATGGCAGGTTTCTCGCCTTCGACGACAGGTTGCCTCATTGACCTTCGATCGAACGATTCCGTGAAATGTTCGACTTCAGATCACTTGTTCACATTTCATGGATTGTACTGAGTACTTTGAGAGCCATTGTAATTATTAGTGGTTTCTCTCACACTTGTGAACAGTTCACATCATTGACTGATAATCAAGTGGGTTCTACCATGTTCGACTTCAACACATTTAATCGCATGGATAGAATCGTACTAGTTCGGGAAGCAGAAATCAAGACCCTGGATCTAGTTTCTACCATCCAGGCTGCGAAGAATTTTTTTATTCATTATATAGTGGACTATTCATAAACAGATGGTTGCGTCCATACTGTGTCTACACATGTCTATACTATCGATGTATTACAAAATCATTCCTGTATCAGAACTGTTTAGTCAGTTTCTAGTTAGTTTTGATCTGAGTATGGGAATGCCTACCTCAACGATGATATGTCTACATATATATGTTTTTCATTGAATTTTTTTACAGGTTCCGACTGGGGTTTCCACAAGATGATCCTTGAAATGATAAAGTACTTCACTCTTCATACATGACAGACTCTATCTTCATTATTACAGACTTCGCACTTTAGGGGGAAATCTGTTGCATTGAAAATTTTCACCTTGAAATTATGCTATCTGTATGAGCTCATTATCACTCATACTTTCATCCTCTGCAAGTCTAAAACATCAGTTCCTCATATCAAGTCTTGAAAATAAGAGAAAATCTCTCAAAAGTATCTAAAACTCTGGTATCACACTTTATCTTTGTCTTACCTGCAGTCCCGCACCTAATGGTCACGTCTTCTGCATACCTGACCGCACTTTCTCTATGATAAGGGTGCAGACCCCTGTAAAAGGTAAAAAGGCGCAAGTAAACTCTAAAAATCTCACTTTTAGTCATTTCTAGAAGCTTCTGGAAAGAATATTGCGGTGGCAAGTTCGCTCTTTTGAGGTTCATGTATCCCATACCTTAAGGATATAACCCTTGATGTGAGGATCTTATCCCTTTGAAGGAGGATTCTATCCCTTCATAGATGGAACTCTAACCTCCTTTGCACTATAAAAAGAGGCATTGGGCAGCCTCAAAGGGAGTTCAAGCTTTAGTGTCATTTTAGGTGAAGTGCTGTTGGAACTTAGACTTCTTTAGTTGAGATTTCATGAGGAGAGATTACATACCTCTATGTATCTCGTTTGAAGAAGTGCAAGACTTATCAAAGTAAAGGAAATTCCTGCTTCGGACCCCAGGAAGGACTTGTTCAACATCAATGCTGAAAAGGTTGTAAGGTTCTTCTACTATTCAAAGTTAATACAAATATATTTGTTTTTCTCAATAAGCTGTTAATTAACTGTTTATTTTATGGATTCCTTGATCACCATAATAGGTATGATTTATAATATTTGCTATGCAGGTGCTATTTAATGTTTGTTTGTTTGTGACTGCAGGTCTTCAAAGATAACTCTTTCGGGAAAGTGGAGGAAGACTACTATGAACGAGCACTGGATCTAAGGTAGGATCTTAACACCCTTGTAGTATTTACTTATAAATCACATATGTCTAGAGAAAGATAGGTTTATTTTTCTGTTTGTTGCTAGAATATCTTATGATACTAGGGAGATCGATCTTGTCCGCAAGATCAATTTATCCGGCCAACAGGGTCAAAATGCATGGAAGCGAAAGAATATGAGGGTGTGAAGGGAGTTTCAATGAGTGCTAGCTATCATGCCAAGGAGGGAGTGACAAGGTATGTTAAGCACTAGTAATGCATGCTAGGGAATATCAAGGCATGTCAAGAAGTGCCAAAGTGTGCTAAGGAGTTCCAGTGTGTGTTAACATGTGCTAAATAGTGCCAAGACATGCAAGATGCTAAGGCATGCTAGGATGTGTAGGGTTCCAAGGCATGCCAATATGTTTCAAGGAGTATCAAGGCAACAAAAGGAAGAACCAAGCTAAAATTCAAGGAAATGAACAAATATGGGGGTAATAAGCAATAAATTTATCTTCTCAAAAGGGGCATGCTAGGCACACTAATAATAGGTTACAATACATGTCGAGTTACAATGTGTGTCAAGTTATCATGTATTTTAATTCATGCCAAAGTGTTTGAGCGCATGCTCGAGACTACAAGGCATGCCACCACATGCTAGAAGAGTGCTATGCTATTCTAGGGACTGCCAACATCTGCTTGGGTGTCCTAGCCATGCCAAGATGGTCTAAGTAAAAATATGTTCTAATACATGCGAGGTGCGAAGGAATGTTAGTGTGTGCCAAAGCATGTTAATATGTGCCAAGAGTGTTGAGGAGTGTTAGATCTCTCTCATTAATATAATTGACAATGCCTGATTATGTAATAAATAATATAGTTTCTAGACACACTAGTCGAACTTTATATAAAGGGAATTTGTTAGATAATAAACCTAATAGAGATGACTAGTGTATTGACTCATTGGAAAAATATATTATTGTTACTTGAGAGAAATGACACACTAATTAATTATTAACAAATTGACCGACTCTAACCACTATATGGACTTAGACACATAATGAAAAAGACTCCAGTACAATGGCCTTTAATCGTTATCTTTTGAAGAAAAATATAGTAAAATCGACATAGTGTCATAAAATACCCATTGGAATGATCAATGTTGACGAACATTTTTCAACCGTCACAAGTAACCAAAAAGAGCATTAGTGAGGGTCAATAAAATATCATCACTAGAAGTGTCACCAAAGAGAGAATTAGTGATGGGCCTGTAACAAACCTCACCAAAAGTGTCACTAAAAATGGCTTTGGTGACAAAACTTAAAGGACTGTCGCTATATGCACTCACATCAACGCCTTTTTAAGGACTGTCGCTATATGTGACATTGGTGATGGACCTTAAAGGTCTGCCATGGGCATGACCCTCACCAATGTCTAATTTTCTTGTAGTGTTCTAATAATTTTCTATTGGTATATTCTTTAAAGGCATGCCCCTTACCCCATGCTCTATAGCAAAACTGCATATGAAGACTTGTAGAAAATTAGAGGAATTTTCTAGTAGAAATGTGAACGAAACTCATATTTCACTAGTACATATGGTCAATTTCCCGAAAGTTTAGTTCCGACAGTTCTGACGTATTGTCGGAAATTTCCCCAATTTTTCTCAATTTTTTAATTCCCACCAACAAGTGTCGCTCTAGAAATTTGTAGGGGTATTATCGGAATAGCGACGTTTAGGGGTATTGTCAGCATAGCGATTTTTAGGTGTATCGTCGAAATAATGACGTTTTGGGACAAAGCGTCGGAAGTGTGACATTTAGGAGCAAAATGTCGGAAGTGTGATGTTTAGGACCAAAGCATCATAAGTGTGAAATTTAGGAAAAGTGTTAGAATTCCGTCGATTAGGAGAAAAGCATCGGAATAGCGACGTTTTTGTGTGATGGTGCCTAAGTAAACGCGTTCGGGTCAGGTCGGGTTGGGTTGTGTGAGGGAGCCCAAGGAACGCGTCTGGGTCGGGTCATGTCGGATCGTGTGAGGGCGCCCAAGGAATGTGTCTAGGTCGGGTCTTGTCGGGTCATGTGAGGGCACCAAAGGAATGCATCCGGGTTGGGTTGTGTGATCGGGTCATGTGAGGGTGCCCAAGGAAACATGTTCAGGTGGGTCGGGTTGGGTCTGGTTAGGTCGTGCCATGTGAGGTCGCCCAAGGAAACATGTTCGTGTAGGTCAGGACGAGTCATGTGATGGCGCCCAAGGAAACATGTTCGGGTCAGGTCAGGTTGGGTCATGCCGTACTGTGAGGGCGCCCAAGGAAACAGGTTCGAGTAGGTCGGTTCGGGTCAGGTCGGATCGGGTTGTGCCGATTAGACCACCCAAGGAAACACATTCGCGTGGGTTAGGTCGGGTTGGGTCAGGCTGTGTGAGGGTGGTCGTATAAAAAATGCTAAGTTGTGACTGCCCGTGTTGCCTGTGCACGTTTTTGCAATCCGTTTTCCATTTTCTCCCTCGTGTGCCCTTCGTTTGGGTGGGTTGGGTCATGTCATGTAAGGGTGCCATAGGAAACGCGTTCGGGTCGGATCGTGTGAGGGAGGCTATATCAAAACTGCTAAGTTGTGATTTCCCGTGTGCCTTGTGCATGTTCGTGCGACCCATTTTTCGTTTGCTCTCTCGTGCCTTCGACGTTCGGGCGTGTCGGGTTGGTTGGGTTGTGTGATGGTGCCCAAGGAAACGCATTCGAGTAGGGTTGGGTCATGCCGTACTGTGAGGGAACCCAAGCAAACATATTCGGGTGGGTCAGGTCAGATCGAGTCGTGTGAGGGCACCCAAGGAACGTGTCCGGGTCGGGTCCTATCGGGTCGTCTTAGGGCACCGAAGTAAATGAATTCGGGTCGGATCGGGTTGGGTCATGCCATGTGGGGGCGCCCTAGGAAATGTGTCGTTTGAGTAGGTTGGGTCAGGTTGTGTCTTGTGAAGAAGCCCAAGGAACGGGTCCAGGTCAGGTCGTGTGAGGGTGCCAAAGGAACGCATTCGGGCCAGGTCATGTTGGGTCATGTGAGGGCGCCCAAGGAACACATCTAGGTTGGGTTGTGTTAGCACCTGAATTGGACCCCGGGCTACAAAAGGAAAAACATGGTAACAACTAAACCACACTCAGCCTTGTAGCTAGCCCTACAAGGACAGGAGAGGGCTCTCTTCGTAAAAGAAATATTCAAAGGAATACAATAAATGGACTGATATTAGGCTAGATAAAATGATGGGAAAAGGGTTTAATAGAATAAATGAATGAATGAATTTCAGGGATGTGTGGGATATAAAGGGGTAGTTGAAACCGGGAATTAAGTCAGGGCACATGGTATTTCATGGGGCAACATAGGCAGAAAAATTAGTAATTAAAATTTAATGAGGATGGAATGGAAAGACTGGTGAGGAGCTGAAAAGGGCACAACAAATGGATCATTTTCAAAGAGAAGAAAAAACACATAGCATGAATGATTTCCCAAGGCAGAGCATATAAATATGGATTCTACCTTTCTATCTTGAAAGCATTCAAAAGGAAATGTTTATGTATGAATGGAACACATAACAATTCACATATGAAACAAAGAAGAAAAAAAAATGCTAACTCTCATACCGCATGGATACCACAAATCAGAGCTGCATCTCTTATTAATCCCTGTCAAACTGTACAATGTAGCGCAAAAATGTTCTTCCACACTATTCCCCTATTACTCAGACTTAGACTGCTTTACAAATGATTTACAATTACATTAAATAAGCTAAAATGTGGGAACATAGATCCACAAGAAAAGGGAGTTGTTTTAACAGCTGAAGAATTGAAATACAATCATAGTAAAGAAATACAACAATTTTCCCCTGAAAATAAGCGACATCATTGCATATGACCACTTGGAGATTTTTCTGTTAGGCTGTATGAACGAAAATAGGCAATCCGATGAACAGATCTCCTATTTTGCTGCTGTTGCAACCATATTTATTTTATTTTAAGCTCACGGCCAGCCAACTTTTCCTTTTCTTTCCATTATTTCTTTTGAATATACTGACTCTTTAATAAAATGCCGTTGAAATATCATAGAATGAAATAATGCTTTTGTGAAGGGAAAAAATGTATTTTGAATGGGAAAAGGGAAAGGAAGGAGGCGGGACCCGCATATAAATCGCAATCAGAATCGGGTGGGAGCGGAGAGACATAATATAGCAAATAATGGTGAAATCGCAATCGGAAAGGACAGGCGGAGGGACATAAAATACAATCGCGATAGGAATTGGGGAGCGGGGCAGGCGGAATGATATATATGAAATCGCAGATGCGATTGGGGGAGGTCCTTCATATGAATAAAACAAATTCACTTTTAACAAAGGGAAAGGCCTTTATATGGCGCGGGCGGGAGTCTTGTATGGTGGGCCTGGGGTATGTGAATCGCAATCGCAATATGGAGCGGAGGTCTATATATAATATATAACGTAATCGCAATCGGGGTCGGGGGTTGGATATATATATATATATATATATGAATCAAACCAAAAAAAAAATCCGATGCGATGAAAGGGAGGAGGGCCTTTATATTTATGAACGGGCAGAAGATTTAAGTGGTGGGGCCAACCAATTGAAATCGGAAGTTGGAGGGTGTCGGCTATACAATCACATCAGAGCATAAGGGATTTGCGATGCGATCGGAGGAGGGGCTGCGATTTATTGTGGGCCGTTTGATCGGCGGGGGAAATCAACGGTCAGATGGGGATCAGGAGTCGCAATTGGAGGATCGGGGAAGGGACTTGCGATTGATTGCAATCAGATTTTTGTGCGATCAGGAGATCGGAAGGAGGAGGTGTGATCAGGTGATCGGAGGAGGGCTTGCGATTGGCGGATCGGAGTTTTGTGCGATTGATCGATCGGGGGACGGTGCGATCAATCGCATCGAATTTTCAAGCGATTGGCTGATCGGAACTTCCAAAACAAATTTTTTGATTTGCGATGGGGGATTTATAATATATAACTTAAAATTTATTATAAATTTTAAGGGGTTGTGGAAAAGGGGAAGTGGTTATACGACGGGACTTTATAATGTAAGACTTAAACTTTTGTTATAAAGTTTAAGGGGTATGGAAAGGGGAAGTGGTTTAAAACCAAATCACATATTTATTAAAATAATTTATAATGCAATTTTGTAATCGGAAAGGGGGAAAAGGGGTTTATTAAAGAAATATAAAACAAAGTTTAAGGAGAAAAATGGGAAATAGGGGGGGTTTAGGGGATTTTACTTCACTTAAGCATAAATTTCAATCCAGAAGTCAGTTTTGAGAGTGTAGCATACCGTTGGAAAGCTCTTTCCAGGCTCCTTCTGATAGATCTGCTTGGAAGATGATTTGGCACTGAACATGCCATGAAAAACTTATCTGAAAGGCAGAGTGATGATCTTGTCGTAGATGACAGCTTCTGAATTGTGGCTTATTACATATGATGATATAAAATTACATAATGAATGATAATAAAGGCAAAATATTACGTTTCACCTCAAAACATGGTTTTGAGGTGAAAATT
Organism: Pinus albicaulis; assembly: GCA_034641835.2. Classification (NCBI taxonomy): domain Eukaryota; kingdom Viridiplantae; phylum Streptophyta; class Pinopsida; order Pinales; family Pinaceae; genus Pinus; species Pinus albicaulis. The sequence continues at coordinate 1,673,618,169 of CM076575.1, read as the reverse complement.
ACGTCAAGATGAATAAAATGTCTCTCTGATTCTTCCTGGTGCTGTGACTTTGAGCTTATTGGCTTCCTCATGACCTTGCTGATATTATTGACATTTGAATCATTAATTTGACCATGGTGAGACCCTAGAAACTAATGAGACCCATCCTATGACCTACTGATATGATTTTGAGAATGAAAGTGACTAATGACTAAAGACCATAGAAAGGAAAATTAGCAAGTACCTCATGAGGGACAACTGATAAAAATTACTACCATCAATGAATCCATGACCTAACAGAATGGTGAAATTTATTCGGTATGGGACACCTAATATGCAAATGCAAAAAGAGAAGTTTTGATCACTGATGGCAATATGACTATACTGACACTAACAGGTCGTGTGAGGGTGCCCAAGGAAATGTGTTTGGGAGGGTTGGGTTGGGTCTAGTCGGGTCGTGCCATGTGAGGCCACCCAAGGAAATGCGTTCATGCGGGTCAAGTCGAGTCGTGTGATGGCACCCAAGTAAACACGTTTGGGTTGGGTCAGGAATCCTTAGCCACAATTCCCAACCCCTAACCCATTTAACCCCCTAAACCTCTAAACCCATTACCCATTTAATCCCTAAACCCTAAACCTCTAAACCCTTAACCCCTAACCCATTTAATCCCATAAACCCCTAAACCCCTAACCCATTTAACCCCATAAACCCTAAACCTCTAAACCCTTAACCCCTAACCCCTTAAACCCTAATTCCTGACCCCTAACCCATTTAACCCCCTAAACCCCTAAAACCCTAATCCATTTAACCCACTAAACCCTAACCCCATTAACCCCTAACCCCTGCCCCCCATAAATTCCCTCCATAATAAATGTATGCAAATTGCATGGTCTCGATTCAACGTGTTCATCAAGAGATTCCTCTATCATTGATACATCTGCAACATCCTCTTCTTCACATGTCTCACCTTCTTCTTCTTCATCACAATCTGTAGCTCCATCCTGCTCCATTTCCCAACCAAGTCGAAGAAGCTCTACTTCAACATTCTCCTCCAAGACTTCAAGTTCAACACAAATCTGTGGTTACTCTTCTTTCATACGCCTCAACCTGTATAAGGTATAAAAAAACCTCCCTTGACATTCTTCCCAACTTTCCATGTCCTGTTATTCAGCTTCGACCCTAACCAATTCCTTTCCCCTGACAATGTTTCACTGAGACCAACCAATATAATGTCCAAGCTTCGATACCAACTGCGGCCCTGTCATTGTATTCGGGTCAGGTCAGGTCGTGTTATGTGTGGGTTCTCAATGTGTTCATCAAGTTATTCCTCTATCATTAACACATCTACAATATCCTCTTCTTCACATTTCTCGGCTTCTTCTTCTTCATCGCAATCTGCAAGTCCATCCCGCTCCATTGCCCAACCAAGTCGAAGAATCTCTACTTCAACATTCTCCTCTAAGACTTCAAGTTCAACATGAATCTATGGGTTCTCTTCTTTCATATGCCTCAACATGTACAAGGTCTGAAAAAATCCTCCCTTGATATTCTTCCCAACTTTCTATGTCTTGTTATGCAGCTTCGACCTTGACCAATGTCTTTCCCCTGCCAATGTAATTTCACCGAGACCAACCAATATAATGTCCAAGCTTTGATACCAACTATAGCCCTGTCGTTTTATTCAGGTCAGGTCATGTGAGGGCTCCCAAGGAAACATGTTCAGGTGGGTCGGGTCATGTCATGTGAGGGCACCAAAGGAAACATGTTCAGGTGGGTTGGGTTGGGTCATGTCATGTGAAGTCGCCCAAGGAAACACATTCGAGCGAGTCGGGTTGGGTCGGGTCAGGTCGTGTGAGGGCGCTTAGGGAAATGCATTCGGGTGGGTTAGGTCAGGTTGGTTCATGCGAGGGCACCCAATGAAACACATTCAGGTGGGTCGTGGGGTCGGCTTATGTGAGGGAAGCCATATAAAAAATGCTAAGTTGTGACCACTGGTGAGCCTTGGTATTGCACCAAGAGTGCTGCAACTCCCAGGGGCTTCCCTACTTTACTTTATCAACCTGGGTTTCATAAAAACTTTGAGGTGAAAGTGCTATATACACAGTAGATGCATTCTCTTCATGTCATCTTCTTCTGCTTTACGAAAGGGTGCTATTTATTAAAATATGAGAACAATTGGAAAGTAAATTGCTGGAAGAAAATGACAGAAAGGAAACTAAACTAAATTGCTGAAAGGAAATGACAAGAAAGGGAACTAAAATGAATTGCTGAAAGGAAATGACAAGAATGAAACTAATTTAATTCACAGAAAACAAATAGCAGAAAGGAAACTAATTCTAAACCACACTTTGACTTGGGCGAATGGCTAAATGCACTCTACTTATCCTATGATCTATCTACCATGCTCCTAGTCATGCAACTAAGCTATCCATGCCTTAATTTTAATTAAAAAGAGTTAATTTGCAGCTTAGAGGGAAGAAAAGGGCTAAAAGAGGCTAATGGGGGGGTTTAATACATGAAACGATGTTTGGAAATGGAAAGAGTGGGTTATGAAACCTTATTGTAGCTCGAGAAATGGATTTGGAGCCGAAAAAAATTAAAAGTGCGATGGAGGAAAGTTGTGATATGCAATGTCACAATCGCAATATCGCAAGTTTGAAGGGATAGCGGTAAGGATTGACAAGAATTAACTAAAATGTGTGAAGTGAGATTTGCGATGCGGTAAAAGTTGCAGGTTGTGATATGTGATGTGGTAAGTTCAATGAAGTGTGGAGTACGATGGGTGACATGGTGGAGTTATCGCATCGGCGGAATGAGCGATAATTGTTATGTGAAAAGGTAAACGGTGTGATTTTTGATTTGCGATTTCGAAATATCACAATCGCAAGAACAACTGGTAAGTGTTTGAAGGTAAAAGCTAAAATATGCAAGGTACGATTTGCGATTTCGCAATATCGCAATCGCAAAGAACGTGTAGTAAGTGTTAAAGGTAAAAGGTAAACAATGCGAAGTGTGATTTCACAATATCGCAACGCAAAGAACGAGTGGTAAGTGTTAAAGGTAAAAGGTAAATGTTTCGATTTGTGAAGTGCGATGTATAGTGGCGGGAGACTTGAGGAGAAAAGCAAGAGGTCGGGTTTTCGATGGTTTTGAATGGTTTTTCACGTGTTTTACATAAAAAGGGTAAGGCGGTCGTGAACAGAGAAAAACAGAGAAATAAGGCTTTGAAGGGCTTAAGTGTGTTAGGAAAAGAAAAGTTAAGTACAACGTTAAGATGAGAATAAAAGGAGGGGAATGGAGGCTTAATAGTAGTGCTTAGAAGTGAGACACACATGTGGATTCATGTACAAGAAATAGACAGAAATTCGGGGTGAAACAGTGAAAGAAAGGCTTGGACTTGGTAATACAGATTCTTCCCAAAACTCAAACAGAAAGCAATTTTGGCCCGTAGGAAGGTCTACCCTACTCAAACTCTATTGACAGAGATGAGAGGGGGGACTTGACCATAGTTTTTGGAGTTTTTCCTCTATTTACTATGCATAAGAAATTAAAAACTACAACAACACAAAAACTAAACATTAATGAAACTTATCGGAAGCAGATCTAACTTAAATAGTAGAAGAAAAACTAGCTAAATGACAGAAAGGAAATGATAGGAAAAACAGAGAAGCTAAGGCACATGGGTTGTGCCCTAACCCACGAGCCTAGCCCTCTGAAACATAAACCAGTCGAATGAAATAAGTTTGCTCATTTCATAAAAGAATAACTTCATACATCCCTGAGATTTTGATCACTGAATAAAACAAAAATCTCAATAGCTCACAACAATAGTTATGAATGGAAACCAAACTAGAACAGACTAACTCTTCCTAGCTCTAGATATTCTCTATTTATTCTACAGGGCAGCTACCAAAAACTCCGTAGAAAATGGTGATTGAGTCAAATTGACTCCCAGTGAACAAGGATTGGGTGCACTCCTCTTTGAGTTGCTTGGTTGCCTCTGTAATTCGAATTGTTGGAGAGAATCCTTGGGGATCCTTTGGCTGCTTTTGGAATTCAAATTGCTAGAGAGAATATTTGGGATCCTTCGGTTGCCTTTGAGGGTGGACAATCCTCCTATAATTCCTCTTTGTTGTCTCCTCCAAGTATTTATGATAAAATCTTTATAAAAATGATTAATAATTCATGATTTTCTGCACTTAACCTTATATTAGGCACTCAAAGTATGTTAGCCTTAATTACCTCTTACATTAGCATCATAAAACGAAATAATAATAAAAATGAAAGAAAAAGAGGTCTAAGAAGGAAAAAAGGTGACTATTAACCCCTCCAAATATGTCTAATGATGGAGCTCATCATCACCCCCCTACTGAATGGTTTCTCATCCTCTGAGCAACTAATCCTCCTCCTGCATTTCCTTTAAGGCTCGGATATCCCCCCTAATTTCGTGAGGGAGAAGTGTGGGAGTTTACCCAAGGGGGTAAATACCATTATTATTTTCTACATTCTCCCATTCTCTATCTTGTGCATTTGTGTCCTCTTCATTAGTCAGCCCCAACAACAAAGGTGGGCTGAGATTTAGTCCCAATAATTGGATCGTTTTGGCCTGCATGGCCCTCTTGTATAATGGTTCCCTTTCCAATGCACCCCTCAGTCTTTCTAGAGTATGGTACTCCCTATTCTTGAGACTATGAGGGAGGTTGTTTCATCTCCTCTGGCTGGACATAATGCACTCATCTTATATCTTGATAGAGGCATCATCAAAGTGGTCTATCATCTAGTTTTGAGTCAGAAGGTAGCTTTCATCCAATGCAGGTTCCCTTTCAATCTCTCGATTGTTAAGGATGACTCCTCTTGGGCTGAACAAGTCTGGTCTAATATATAAGGGTTCTCTATTTCTTCTTCCCATGACCTTCCATATCTCTTTTTCTCTAGTGTATTCATTCACCATCCAAGATGCTAGAGCCATTAAATACATATCTCCCATTGTAGGATTGGGGTCCCAAATATCCAGATTTGTTAGCACAAAGTTATGCACATAAAACTCTGTCATCTTTTCCTGATCAACCATGTTATCTTGCTTGTAGAAATTCATGAATTTCCTACAATCTTGGAAAGGTAGTGATCCATGGGAGGCTATATTTTTTATTTGAAATAGAAGCCATTGTTCTTTGAGGTACACAACATATGATTCAAAGGGGAATATATGCTGAAGGGCTTCTATGCATAAGTCTGCCATGGTGGCTACTTGCTCCTCTTTTTTCCGCAATTGCTCCTTCAGTGCTACATTCTCTGCATGTGCCTTCTGCAGCTACTCCTTCAGAATTATCTATTCGATTCTTTCCTCCCCTCCTTGGTGATTCTTCAATGATAATCGAGCTTGTGGGAGAAGTTTTTGGTTCTCTCTGATTGTTTTCAACTCTAGAATACCTAGAGGTCTACCTTTTTCTCTTTGTGCTAAGAGGAGCTATGGTGGAAACTATCTTTTTTTATTGAGGGGATGTGGTGCTGCGTTGTGAGTTTGTTTCTTGCCCACTTTCTGCTATCTCTATGACTTCTATGGCCATTTCTTCTATTTTTCTTTGGCTTTTTGTCTCTTCCTCTTCTTCTTCTAGTTCTTCTTGTTTTTGGTTCTTCCTCTTCTTCTTTAAGCACTGCGTGCTTCCGTAAGTCTCTCTCAAAATTTTCAAAATAATGGTTTGGATGAGACGAAATTTTGTTTTATTAGATATCACAGCTAATTTTGGAGTGCTTCTATAACTCGGCTCAAATCTAGTTCTATTGTAGACAATTGTTTCCTTATCTTGTTAGTTCATGATGGATTGCGTGTTTCCTCCCCTCATTCTCCTCTACTCCACTTGATATAAATTATTTTATTTTTCATGCCCAGGTGGCATGTACTTCCAGTTTTATTCCATTCATACCTCATGGTGGTGGCCGAGTTAACTGGCCACCTTTCTGCCCCTTAAAATCTAAGTCTGCAAATTAATTATTGCTGGCTATTATGGATGCATAGCAAGGGGTGAGAAGTTACACCTGAGTTTACCTATTGTTTCCAAGGCGGTTGTAGGAGCAGGAGGTTGGAGACAATCATTTTAGATGCTGCGTTCCTCACCATATTCCTGTACTATGAATGAGCAGCTTGTTGAATGGGCAACTTCCTGAATGAGCTGCTAATCCTTTCTTGTTGTTTCTCTTTATTGTGGATGTTGCGTGGGGTGCTTGAAATGCCATGGGTGGTTTTGTAGCTCCTAGAGACAGCCTTGAGTTGAAAAATACCAATGCCTAGGACATCTTAAAATCAAATTTTAAGATAAAATATGGAATAAGAGAATAATGGTTTTGGTGGTTCGGGATGGAGAAGACCTTGGAGTCGATTCATGTTGATTCCCTATACTTTGAGAGGGCTCAGGAGGCTGTGAGGCTTGATGGCTTTCAAATGGGCCAAGTATAAAAGAATGAGAATATGATTTAAAAATATGCAGAGGCGTTGAGAAATAATGAAGAAGGAACCCACAAGAGACAGGCTTGTGAAATATATTTTGAGCCGTTGGATGTATTGATGTGGAGCGGAGCAGAGGGCAGGACAGCGGAAGTGGAAGTGGAGTCAGCAGAACTTATTACACTAAAAATAGTGAAACAAATGCCACGGGAGGGCTATTTATGGCATGGCAAGGAGGAGGTGGGGTACCACTCGCAAATCGCATATCGAAAGATTTAGTGGTGCACAACATAAGGTAAGAGTTAAGACTTTCAGGGATAAATGTGCGATGAGCGGTGAAATGAGTGACGTGGAAGATGGATGACGGGTTGCTTACGTCATTGTGGGGGTGCTCTAGGGTATGACACACCCATCAGGGGTCTGCCCCTGCAGTTATCGTGAGCCGTAGATCTGTGGTTAGTGGACTTCTGGTGAAGTCAACTAAAGAGGCACTAACGCTGATAACCTGTGGGCTTTTTGTGCTCGCAAGTTTCCGCTGATCTGAGATTATCGTTCATTTCTTTAACTCCCGCCCGACGATTAACACAGGCGTTAACCCATGATGTGTGATGAATGATGTGGCGTGGCGGAAGTGGGGGCCGCCGACCCACGCTTGAAGCATTGGGCCTTCATGTTACCCATTCCAGCTCTTCATTTTCTTGACTTTGATGTTGCCTTATCCCTTCAAAAGAATCACAAGCCAACAAGTGGTATTCTCGTTCTCTTGGAGTCGGTTATGGAGCTTTCCTTCTTGTTCTTCTTGGCAGTCCATGAACAAATTTGTTTTTTTTTTAAGGAACTTCCTGATGTTTGTGTGTTTCTTTTCTTGCTACATTGTGCTAAGGAATGGAGGAGTGTGGTGTATGGAGGTGATGGAGGAAGTTATGAAGATGAATGGAGTGAATGATGGGATGGATGGTAAGATAGAAGAAGGGAAATGAAGATGAATGATTCCTTGTGTTTCCAGAAACCATTAACAACCTGCAAAACATCAAACACAGAAAACACATAGATGTAGATGTATTTTTTTTATTTTTTTTGAAAGAAAGTGGGCTACCTCCATGGAATTTTTCAATTGAAAAAATTTCCTTGGGCGCCTCAGAGAGGTTTTCACCCATGGATCTTTATTCTCTTTTTCTCTTTTTTTTTTTTGAGAAAGTGAGTTGCCTCCATCGAGGTTTTCAATGCACAAGCTTATTATTTTTTTCTTTTTTCCATTTTTTTTTAGGAGGTGTTGGAAACTGTAGAGTTTCCCATCACATGCACCTCTCTGATTATTGAATTTATGAACTTTTCCTTTGACAAAAGATTCTTGTAAATTTTAAGTTCGTGACCATTGACAAGCAAGGGGATTCCTTCCTCATCTATGGTTCTGATTTGAACTGCGCCAATATAAAAAAAAATTTCCACTGTGTAAGGTCATAACCATCTTGTCATCAACTTTCCCTTGAAATATTTAAACCTTGAATCATACAAAAATGCAAAATATCCTTCTTGGAAGTATTTTCTTTGATTTTCTTGTCATTCCATACCTTCCGTTGCAGTTGAACTACCTCTATGTGAAGAAGTGCTAGCATTCTGAACTCATCCAATCCATTTAGTTGCAACAACCTCTATTTTTGAGCATTTGATAGATCTAGATTTAATTCAGCTTCCATTCTTAAGTTATTGAATTCAAACTCAACTGAAAGTAGAGATTTCTTACCATAGAATAGTTCATAAGGAGTGAATCTTGTTGTTGTCTTCCAACTAGTGTTGTAGGCCTAATTAGCTTCTACTAATTTATCTGCCCAATATTTTTTGCTGCTCCTCACAACCTTAGTGAGGATTCTCTCCAAAGCTATGTTAGTTACGTCTACTTGGCCATTCACCTAAGGGTGATAGGCAGTAGAAGTTATATCCTTAATCTTGTGCTTCCTCAGAATATTCTCAATGAGGTGAGAGGTGAATTGTGCTCCCTGATTAGCGACTATTTCTTTGGGGTATCCAAATTTTTAAAACACATTCTCCCTCATAAATTCTTCTACTTTCTCCTTGGTTTCTACCTTCACTTATTTTTCTTCAGCCCACTTTGTCAGGTAATCAGTACAGACTATGATACACTTATTTTGTCTGGATGGTGGATCGATAGGTCCAAAAAATTCCATGGCCGCTTATCAAATGGCTCAAGAGTGACTTGAGGGTGTAAAGGCATTTCATCCCTTTGTATGGGTTTCCCCATCCTTTGGCATTGGTCACACCTCCTGGTGTATCTTTTGGAATCTTGTTGAAGGGTAGGCCAATAGTATCCTGCTTGCAAAAATTTGTAAGCAATTCTCTTTGCAGCAAAGTGGCCTCCACATGGGTTGTCATGACATTTAGAAAGGATATCAAAAACTTCTTCCTCCCTCACACATCTCCTTAGGATTTGATCAGGGCCTAGCTTGAAAATATTCCCCCCCATCCATGTGAAATGGGTGCTTTTTCTGATGTTTATGCTCCTCTCCCTGAATGAAATATTAGGAGGGAGTTTTCCAGCAACCAAGTAGTTTCCTATATCAACAAACCATGGTGAGAGTGTTGATATGGAAAAGAGGTGTTCATCTAGCAACTGGTCATCCACCATTATTTCTTCATCTATAGGGAGAACTAACCTAGAAAGAAAATTTGCAACAACATTTTCCTTTCTAGGTTTATCAACAATAGTCAAATCAAATTTCTGTAAAAGTAACAACCATCTAATTATCCTAGCATTTACATCTGGTTTTTTCATTAAATATTTGATGGCTGCATGGTCATTGTGGACAAAGCTTTGATATCCAGTGACATAATTCCTGAATTTGTGCAATGCATGGACAATGACTAACATCTCCTTCACAGTTACAGTATAATCCATATCTACCTTTGACAAATCCTTGCTAATGAAATAAATGGCATAAGGGATTTTGTCCTCTAATTGTCCTAATGCTGCCCCTGCAGCTTTTTCGGATACATAAATGTGGATGTGGAAAAGGAGAGTCCAATTTGGACCTCGGAGGATGGGGGCAGTAGTCAACTATTTCTCAATGAGCTCGAAAGCCTATTGATAATGGTCAGACAAAATAAACTTAGAATCCTTGGCCGATAACCCAAATAATGGCGAAGCCATCTTGCTGAGATATTTAATGAACCTTCTATAGTAACCAGCTAAGGCTAAGAAACTCCTGACATCATTCTTATTTTGAGGAGCAGGTACCCTTTTTATGATAGTGATTTTATTTGGGTCTACCTGTATTCCTTCTTGGGATATGGAGTGTCCTAAGACAACCCCTGCTTTCTTCAGGAATTCACACTTTTCTGGGCTCAAGGAGAGATGCATGTCAATGCACCTTCTTAGTAATTTACCCGAATTGGAGAGATCTTCCTGCAATTCATCTCCATATGGTGTGAAATCATCCATGTCAATTTCGACAGAGTCATGGACTAGCTCAGAAAAGATGCTTAGGACAACCCTTTGGAAGGTGGTGGGGGCATTGGATAACCCAAAGGGTAGGAATCTATAAGAAAAGGTACCCAAAGGGCAGTTGAAAGTAGTATTATCCTGGTCTTCAGGGATGATTTGAATCTGATTGTACCCACTGAACCCATCTAATAAGGAAAAGAACTTCTTCCCTGCAAGACCATCCAAGGCTTGGTCTATAAAGGGCAAAGGGAAATGGTCTTTCTTGGTGGCTTTGTTAAGTTCTCGATAATCAACACAAATTTGCTGCTTTCCATTCTTCTTTGGGACTAGGAAAAGAGGAGATACCCACTCACTGTCGGATATAGGATATATGAACCCTGCATCCAATAGTTTTTGTAGCTCTTCTTTGACTATGTCCTTTAGAGCTGGGTTCATCCTTCTTTGGGGTTGTCTCATAGGCTTGCATCCTTCTTTGATGTAAATGTGATGCTTTCATACTGAAGGATGTACCCCTTTCATGTCCTTGTAATCCCAAGCAAATGATTCAAGATTTTCTTTCAAAATATTGCATAGCTGCTTCTCTTCTTCATTCAATAGGTTTGGGTTGATTTTCAAAGATCTGGATGGGCCAAACTCAATAGCCTTTGTGGTTTCAGAGGTTGTCTCAACTGAGTGCACTTCCATCCAAGGTTGGATTTCAGACTCTTTATCTAAGGTTTCGAGAGGAGTGTTAGTGGAGGACTGGTTTTGAATGGCATGGTCAATGAGTTCATCTTCATCAATTTGCCCCCCTCTAAGAATATCATCTATGGTACACATAGGGGCAGTGTTATATAACTCATATTCTTCATCCTCCAACCATATAGGGAGATCATGATCAATGAAAGGCTGGGTTGGAGGATATAACACTAGCTATTTAGACAAAGGCCCATTTTTTATAGTCATGTTTCCGGCCTGACAACTAATATAAGCATCTGTAGTTGCTAACCAAGGTATCCCTAAGATGAGAGGATAACCATTAAAATTGGTTTTTGGATGCAGGACCAGGAAATATGTAGGATTCTCCCAAGACTTAATGGTAACCATAACATCTATTGAGATTCAACAAGATGATGAGCTTAGTGAAAAGAGTCGCCTTCACTAAGTAGGCCCGCAGGCTATTTTTGGCGAAAGTCTATTTTTAGACATGGTGATCATATTTCAGAAGTTGCAGGATGCTATTTGTGGATCGCTGATCAAGTTGGAAAAATAGATTAAATTATATTTTTAGAATATTGGGCGAAGTCTATTTATAGATCGCTGATCTAAAAATAGATGCATGTCGATTATTATTAGCTCTTAATAATAATCAGACACTAAACATCAACTTATTCTCTTGGAGCACTTTGTTTCAGTGCACAGATGTGGCACATAAGTGGAATGAGGGAATTACCCAATTCCCTAGGGTTTACTGGAGCTAATGCATGGAAGACTCAGTTAGAACTCAAGTGGCAGAGTTATGACACAGTTGGAAGAAGTAGTTATGGAGTTGTATTCAGTTTAACTCAGTTAGACTCAGTTGAGCTAGTTGTATCTAGTCTAACTGATTGATACACTAGTGAGAGTGGAGTGAATTAATTATTTAATTAAATCACAAATAATAACTCATTAATCAACTAAACAATACAACAGTTAACTACAGTGCATGGCAGTTTCAGTGGAGACCTAGAGAGAGATAGGTGAAAGGGCAAGATAGACTATCTGTTGTGACTATAGTGATGCATTAATTGCATCACACACACATTGGAGTTTCCAATGAGGATTTCGTAGTCAAGGTAAGGGTAATTCGAATTCATTCAGAGCTATTATTCAGTAGGGATTGCATAGTGGAGGCAGGCTAGCAGGAGGCAAAGATCGGTGCATGGATTTGCAAGATTGTTCCTGATTAATGTATGACGATTGTACGGTACTGAGAGCTTGATAAGCTTTGAATGAGGATTGTCATATTATTCCATGATACATAATATATAGTTGGGTTTTTCAATTTCAGGCTTTCCCAGTTAAAAACAACTGTGTTATGTGCGATTGTTTTTATTTGTGCTTTACATGTGTGTGCAATTAAGTTTCCGCAAAAGATTAACAAGTGGAACGATTCAGTATTTTGCATAAAGTTAAATAGTGTGAGATCAGGTGAATCTAGGACATATGCATTCTTAGTGCATATAATTTCTACATGGTATCGGAGCATTGTTGATAGAAGATTGCAATTTTAAAGTGAGTTTATGCTGGTGGACAATTCGAATTTGCTACAGAAGATTCTTGGTGCAGAAGTCGAGTATACATTGAAATGTCTTTCAACGGGTTGAGATTAGAGTATGCCCTTGATGGGAGCTCAAATTACATAGCCTATAAGGACAGGATGGAGGCAGTGCTGGGGGACAATGGAATGAAGGAGTTCATCAATGGCTATGTTCCTAAGCCGGGATCTAGCGATGCTGCATTACTTGACACATGGAAAAAGAAGACAAAAAAGACAAGGATAATTCTGTTGGAAGGTGTGAAGGACCATATTGTGTCTAGCCTTCATGAGAAATCCAATCCATTCTTAATGTGGAAGGCTTTGACAGATTTGTTCCAAATTAGAAGTGACCAGAGGAAGTTGGCGCTTAAAGACAAGCTCAGAAAAATAAAAATGGATAAAGGCGATAATATTCCAAAATACCTCACGAAGTTTGTCCACTGCAAGGATGAACTGGGAAGTGTGGGGGTTACTGTTGATGATGAAGACTTGGTAAGATTGGATCTCCTTGGGCTTCCGAAGAGTTGGCATAGCTACTAAGACTCTGTCAATGGACGGGAGAAACTGCAGGGATGGGAGCGACTTTGGTCGGATCTTGTGCAGGAGGAGATAAGGTGGGGTACCAGGGATGGATCTTCATCGAAGAATGAAGATGAAGAGAATTGTGCTTTGGCTACCAAATCAAGGAAAGGGAAGGGGAACAAACATCCTTCAAAATCCGATGCTAAAGGCAAGAAGCAGGATTTTTCCAAAGTGAAGTGTTTTCACTGTCACGAACATGGATATTTCACCACTAACTGTCCACAGAAGAAGAAGAACAAGAAGGTTGCTAGATCTGCAGCTAGAGAGGCCTTAGCCTCGCAATTTGAACTTGATTTCTCCTTGATCACATACTTGGTTTCAAGATATATGGGATTGGTGTGGTATCTTGATAGTGGTGTGTCTTTCCATATGATGGGAGACAAAGAGTTTTTTAGTGACTTGGAGGAGAAGGACCTCCAGATGCATATAGAGATGGGCGATGATGGTCGGTACAGTGTGACTGGAATTGGGACCATTACCTTTGAGAGGGAGTTCAGTAATCCACTCTTGTTGAAGAATATTATGCATGTTCCAGGTCTGAAGAAGAACTTGGTCTCAGTCGCAATGCTGGAAGACAAGGGTTAAGATGTTGTTTTCGGTGAGGGAAAAGCCTTCCTTCGACATAAAACAATGGGTCAAACCAAGAGTATAGGGGTTCGAATTAATAATCTCTACAAGCTAGAGGTAGATGGCTGCGCTGTAATGGTGGGCAAAGCAGAAGAAGTGGTGAGGCAGGATGAGGGTGAATTATGGCACAGGATATTGGGCCATCTTCACCAGGACGCTTTGAAGATTTTGCATCAGATTTCTACTGGACTTCCCAAGGGTACTCTTGCGCAGTCATATCAGTGCAAGGGATGTACTATGGGTAAGTTTGTGAAGACCACCTTTCACGAGAAGGAGAACCGTGCTTCGGTGATCTTGGAGAGAATTCACACAGACGTGTGTGGACCTTTCTCGGTTGCTTCAATTGAAAAACACAAGTATTATGTTATATTTGTTGATAACTATTCTCGTAGATGTTGGATCTTCTTCATGCAGAAGAAGAGTGAAACGTTCTCAAAGTTCTATGAGTTCAAGGTGTTGAGGAGGTAAATCCCCTTTACGGACAGAGGTGATCCCTACTAGCCCAGTAGGGGTCTAGCAACAATCAGAAATTTTACGACGCAAGTTCCTAATTACGAATGAAAAGACTAGAGATAGAAGCCTCCCTGGATTCCAATGCTACGATCTGAAGAAGAGAGCGTTCCCGTTCCTCAGCCTCGGCAGATCACGATCCTCCACGATCTCCGCGGACGGACACCTGCACATGCAAGAAACAAACATATACAAGCATAAAATACGGCATACGTAACTCAATATCAGTCAGAAAGGATATTACTCATATTAACATCATTGAAAACAGAGTGGAACCATAATCTTAATCATTCATTAAATAACAATCGAAGAAAGATTACAACCAAAGTTCTGACGTCGTGGTCTCCTTCAGATGTGTCTCTAGTTGTTCACGTCTCGCAAAGCTCGCCAGGGAAAGGGCAAACCTCTCCTGAGTCTCTCGACAATAGTCTCCTTACTTGAGTCAGCCTTAAGGGAGAAAATAGGGCTCTTACAGCACAAAGGCTCTTGGGAATTTGGAGATTCAAAGCTTAGGCACTTCAAGACTAGCTTGCCATGGAATTGAGCAGGCTTTTATAGATGGGGAAGGAGGGAGTTGGGATCCCTATTATTGTGGGATTGTCCCTATCAACAAGGAAGGTTCCATGGGAGGTGGAAAAACCACTTCCCTTCCATAGAACCCCCGCAGCCAAACCTCCCAACACAAGATAGGCAATGGTTTCTGAGTTTGTTGAAACTCAACTTCCGTCATCTTTATTTTAAAAAAACTCCTTAAATTGGCTAGCGCGACTACTGCTCTGGGACAGAGCGCCAGTTGGCGCGGCCTCTTTGCAGGATTTTCCCCATTGGCGCGAGTGCTGAACTGTCTGCCCACGCCAATGCAAAAAGGGATGTTTTTCATGATTTTTGCAAGGATATGTCTTTAGGGCAAATGAAGCTCATGCTTAGAGGAATGCATTGATGATGTTTTCAAGGCATGACAATGTTCACAGGTCACAAAATGGGTCCTCCATTGTGCGGGACAGGGAATGGTAGGGACGGTGACAAATTACTGTGTAACACAAGGAATTGGTGGAGAAGGAGTCGGGAAGCAAGTGAAAGCTCTACGGAGTGATAATGGTGGTGAATACATCTCGGGAGAATTCAAAGACTTTTGTAGCAAAGAAGGAATTCGAAGAGAACTCATAGCGCCTCATAACCCACAGTAGAATGGGGTCACGGAGAGGAAGAACAGAACGATCGTGAGTGCTACACAAGCTATTCTTGAGAGGGAGCTAGACTTGCATGCAGTGAAGGAACTGCTTGTTCCGAAAGATGAGCCTCCAGATGTGGATTAGACACAGGAGGATATTCATGGAGTGGAGGATTCCACTCATGTAGAACCAAACATCAGACAAGGGAGAAAGCGTACCACAGAAGCTGAGAGACTGAAGCTTGATGCGGCACAGAATATAGGAGTCCCTACATCACAGCATAGACAGAGACAGTCACCTGACCGATTTACTGGATACATGGCTCTTATGAGCAAGTGTATCGTGAAAAAGCCATCTTATTTCGAAGAAGTAGTGCAGGAGTCCACATGGGTAGATGCCATGGTGGAGGAGTATGACTCCATTGTCAGAAACACTGCTTGGGAGATTTTTCCAAGGCCGGTGGGAAAATTAGTTGTAGGATCAAGATGGATCTACAAGGTAAAGCAAGCTACTGATGGGAGTGTCGAGAAGTATAAGGCAAGATTTGTTGCCCGGGGCTTCTCACAGATTGAGGGGATTGACTATGAAGCAACCTTTGCACCTGTCGCACATTATTCTTCCATACGAACCATCCTTGCTCTCTCAGTGCAGATGGGTTGGCACATTCATCATATGGATGTGAAGACTGTGTTCCTTAATGGGATCATTGAGGAAGAGGTGTACATTGATCAGCCTGAAGGATTTGATATCTTCAACAGCAAGTCGCATGTGTGCAGGCTCAAAATAGTGTTGTATGGGATGAAACAAGCACCCCGTGCTTGGTACACTCGGATCGACAGCTATTTCACTGGACTTGGCTTCACCAAGAGTGAGGCAGATGCAAACCTGTGCCAGATTGTGGTGGAGGGTAAGCTTTTAATCATTGTACTTTATGTTGATGATTTAATACTAACAGGTGATGAGCAGTTGATACACTCATGCAAGGCAGATCTTTCAAAGGAGTTTGAGATGAAGGATTTGGGCCTCCTTCATTATTTCCTTGGATTGGAAATATGGCAGCGGGAAGGTGAACTGTTTGTGTCTCAAGGAAAGTATGCCCGATAGATACTGGAGAAGTTTCACATGCAAGGCTGCAATCCTATCGACACTCCTCTTCCATGAAATTAGAAGAAAGAGGATGCTACATCGGCAGAGGTAGTGGATGCCATTGTTTATCGACAGTTGGTGGGTTCACTCATGTATTTAGTCAATACAAGACCAAACATATGCTATGTGGTGAACCAGCTTTCACAAGCGATGGTTAAGCCTACCAAGTTCTTTTGGAAGGCAGGCAAGCATGTCCTGAGATATCTCAGGGGCACATCTGAGTATGGTTTATGGTACAGACATACGGATGAGGTGAAGTTGCATGGCTTCACAGATGCAGATTGGGCAGGAAGTCCAACAGACAGAAATAACACATCAGGAGGGATTTTCAGTATCGGATCTACAAAAGTTTCTTGGTACAACAGGAAACAAAGATCTGTGGCACTCAGTTCAACGGAAGTGGAATACATGGCAACAAGTCAAGCTGCATGTGAGGCTATCTGGATGAGGAAGATCCTGGTTGGTTTGTTCGGTTCACATTTAGATCCTACAGTGATACATTGTGATAATCAGAGTTGCATTAAACTCTCGATTAATCCCGTGTTTCATGATAGATCTAAACATATTGATATTTGGTATCATCATATCAGAGATTGTGTGCAGCGGAAGATCATGTTGCTTCAGTACATTCCTACGGAAGATCAGGATGACATTCGACGAAGGCACTCACCAGAGAAAATTTGAATACCATAGAGGCAGTGATCGGGGTGAAGGATAATCCCTATCTTGTTGAGAGGGAGTGTTGAGATTCAACAAGATGATGAGCTTAGTGAAAAGAGTCGCCTTCACTAAGTGGGCCCGCAGGCTATTTTTGGTGCAAGTGTATTTTTAGACTATGTCTATTTTTAGACATGGTGATCATATTTCAGAAGTTGTAGGATGCTATTTGTGGATGGTTGATCAAGTTGGAAAAATAGATGAAATTCTATTTTTAAAATATTGGGTGAAGTCTATTTATAGATCGCTGATCTAAAAATAGATGCATGTCGATTATTATTAGCTCTTAATAATAATCAGACACTAAAAAACAAATTATTCTCTTGGAGCACTTTGTTTCAGTGCACAGATGTGGCACATCAGTGGACTGAGGGAATTACACAATTCCAAAGTGTTTACTGGAGCTAATGCATGGAATACTTAGTTAGAACTCAAGTGGCAGAGTTATGACACAGTTGGAAGAAGTAGTTATGGAGTTGTATTCAGTTTAACTCAGTTAGACTCAATTGAGCTAGTTGTATCTAGTCTAACTGATTGATACACTAGTGAGAGTGGAATGAATTAATTAGTTAATTAATTTACAAATAATAACTCATTAATCAACTGAACAATACAACAGTTAACTACAGTGCATGGCAGTTTCAGTGGAGACCCAGTGGAGAGATAGGTGAAAGGGAAAGATAGACTATCTGTTGTGACTATAGTGATGCATTGATTGCATCACACACACATTGGAGTTGCCAATTAGGATTGCATAGTCAAGGCAAGGGTAATTCGAATTCATTCAGAGCTATTCTTCAACAGGGATTGCGCAGTGGAGGCAGGCTAGCAGGAGGCAAAGATCGGTGCATGGATTTGCAATATTGTTCCTGATTAGTGTATGAGGATTGTACTGTACTGGGAGCTTGATAAGATTTGTATGAGGATTGTCATATGATTCCATGATACATAATATATAGTTTGGGTTTTCAGCTTCAGGCTTTCCCGGTTAAAAACAACTGTGTTATGTGCGATTGTTTTTATTTATGCTTTACATGTGTGTGCAATTAAATTTTCGCAAAAGATTAACAAGTGGAATGATTCAGTATTTTGCATAAAGTTAAATAGTGTGAGATCAAGTGAATATAGGACAAATGCATGCTTAGTGCATATAATTTCTACAACATCCTCAACAATTCCTTACGGAGTTACTGCGGACCAATCCGCAAGTTGCAGAACTGTTGTGGTTTTCCTAAAAGTCCCTTGGAGATTAAGTTTCAACATAGTTTCCTTGGTCATGATATTGATGGAAGCACCTAGATCAATCAGAGTGTTGGGGACTATGACACCATCTATATGAACGTCAACAAATAGACTACCAAGGTCGTGGTATTTTGGGAATATCACCTTCCCTAGCATCTAGTCAGACAATTTTCCTACCACATTGATGGTGGGGGTATCTTTCTTACTTCTTCTGGGCTTCTTGAAGAAATTTTCTTTAATGAGCCTATTGTACATAGGTACATCCTTAATGTCCTAGAGAAGTGGTATCATTACACACAAATTTTCCAATTCTCCCAAGAGTTCAGTATCCTCCGGGGTGTGCTGACTAGGGTTGATCAAGCACTCAGGAAAATGAGGTTGTTGGATCTGAGTGTTATCTTATTCCTTTTCCTCCTCAACCTCTACAGGTGGATATGGGGGATTTTTGTCTAGGAGTACTCTTCTCGACCTGAGATTAACCTCCTGTATCTCCACAACATAAGCTGGATGGGATGTTTCTCCACTCGGAGCCTGCTGTGCCTGTCTGTTGTTCGGGTTTGGATTGGGCTATGCAGGTATAGGCAACCTAGGTGAAGCAACGATGCCAAAAAGAGGTGGATCAGCATGAGTGTTGAGTCTCAAAAGTGTTCTCCATATTCATACATATTCCATTATGTCATAACCATTCATCTCTTATTTCATAAGCCATTTGAACAAAAACCCTACATCAAGTAACCATTTTCATAAATATATGGGTTAGGATCCTTGTTTTCCAAAGTTATTTATTTTATGTATTTTAAGTGAATTTATGATTAGAAACTAGAAAATTAACATAGTTTCATATATCTATATATGTGTTGTGAGTTTTGTGACATGTGTAGGTCAAAAGGAGACTTCTAGAAGACCTTTATGTGGCACTCTAAGGCCAAATTCGAATTTGGTTGGAGAAGATTATGGGATCAAGAGGATATGTGTCTCACTTCCTTGTTGTATTGAAACTCTAAGAGGATATGTGTCTCACTTCCTTGTTGTGTTGAAACTCTAAGAGGATATGTGTCTCATTCCTCAAAGTTGTGTTGAAACTCTAGAAAGACATGTGTCTTATCATTTCCTATTTTGATTGTAACTCTAGAGATGGAGGGAGAGATTCATGGACTCCCATTAATGAGATATCTCCTCATATTTTGTATAAATAGGAGAAGCTTTCTCCTATCATAGTTAATGTAGAAGTAAGGAAGAAGTAGGAGAAAATAGGAGTATTTTGTAACAAAGTTCAAGATGGAATGGGATGTAGATTTGTGAGATTTTCAATAAAGAAATTCAGTTCTTTGATGATGTTTTGATTACAACTTTAAGGAGTTGAAGGACTTCACCAAATTGGTAGCAGAGGGCCCCTGCTATCCAAGGAGGCTTCTACATGCTTTCTAGATAAGTAGCTTTTAATTCATGTCTTGCATTATTTGTTTAACTAAAAGATCCTCATCATCTTACAATCATTCTTTTTTTCTTAAAATGCTCTTCCAAAATATCATTATTAGATGAAAAAGATTTGGTTGTATCATGTTGAGTATCTTAGTTGCCTTTACGTTTCTGAAGTTGAATTTGTAGTTTTTTTTATTAACTACTGTAGTTATACTCATTCTAACTCTTCCACAAGAAGAAGCTCTTCCAAAAGATTATAATGATGAATGGGAAATGACTATAGTATTGTAGGATTAGGAGTTGAATTCATAGTTGTTTTAATTAGCTACTGTAGTTATATTCATTCTAACTCTTCCACAAGAAGAAATTCTTCCAAAAGATTATAATGATGAATGAAAATGGCTATAGTACTGTAGGATTTAGTTGTAATTTTTTTTTGTTCACTATCACAGTTACACTTGTTCTAAACACTCTTCCAAAAGAAGAAACTCTTCCAAAAGATCCTTATGATGTCCAAGGCATGACTGTGATCTTGAACGTTTTAGTTGTGTGTTTTCACTAAGTACCATCGTTGTTCTTGCTCTTAAACGCTTGTCCAAAATATCATAATAACGAGTGGGAGATGGCTATGATATCTTAGTTTTTCATTGCTTTCAGTCTTTATGTTTGCATTTGCACTCAATTACACAGTCAGGATTGTTCTAAAAACTCTTCCAAAAGAAGGAACTCTTCCAAAATACCAATCATGATGGACAAACAGACTGTAGAATTTCATAGACTAGTTGCATGTTAATTCAGTTAGAGTACTCCGGAGTTAGATTACATAAAAACAATACGAAAAACACATACAACGAAGTAAGGAAGAGGTCACTTAAGCACATATAGTGCACCACACTTCATCAGTTTACTAGCCCTGGTTGATAATTTATGTTAGTAATTTAGGACGCTAAATTGACTACACATTTTGGCGCCGTTGCCGGGGAAGTGTAATTAGGAGACCTTATTTCTTACATCTAAAAAAAATTAATAATTCTTGAGTATGCTCTCCTCCTGCACTTTGTGTGATCTGGAGGATCAGAAAAAGGATTGTTATGTAAAAAAAAATTAATAATTCTTGAGTATGCTCTCCTCCTACACTTTGTGTGATCTGGAGGATCAGAAAAAGAATTGTTATGTGAAAAAAAAAAAAAAAAAAAAAAGAGACAAAATAAAACTTCATCATTTCAATTGATTCAACAATTTAAAAAAAAAATTTCTTTCATGAAAAACTTTGATTTCAATAAATTGTTTTGTTTAATGAAATATATGTGTATTTTTAAATTTTTGAAAATATAACATACATAATTTTATTAACAAATCAATTTAAAAAAAAAAAAAAAAACTCATGGAAATAAGACCCGCGCATACGCATGAGGCCATCCTTTGGCTTGGTTTTAAGCATATATGCAGACCTTCAATCCACACAAAGATCCATGCACTGCAATTTAAAAAAAAAAAAAAAAAACCTTCTCTTTTTCATATTCATTTTTCCTCAAACAACAGTTATTAGAAATCATTTTTAAAAACATTTTGCACACAATGAATGTATATCACATGAAGAAACTGATGATGAAGAAAAGATTACAAATTGTTGATGAGAAGAAGAGTGCAAATTGCTGATTAAGAGAAGATTACAAATTCAATTGTAGGGACATACAATGGAAGTGTATCATATGAAGAAATTGTTGATGAAGAGAAGATTTCAGACTGTTGAGGAAGAGAAGATTGTAGATTCCATTGCAAGTAATTGGAATGAGGAAGATCAATCTGAACTTCTCTGTGAGATACAAGCCATTACACTTCAAAACCTGCAAAATAAAAACAAATCAAACCACAAATAATTGCCAGAAAACGAAATGCGTAATTGTCAAAAACACCCGATTTTAAAACGAATTTTCTGAGAAAACCAGGACGAATTAGAAAAACATAAAACATGGGTTTTTTCGGGAACAGGGTGAATTAGGTAATCATATAAAAACTTTCTGAAATTCGCAGCCATTTGGGAGAAATTCAGGGTTCTTCGGAGCACTAATTTGCAGTGTGCGTGAGAGAAAAATGTTTTTTTTTTTAATGAGAACAGTCACGGTTTTGAGAAATAATCAATGAACTAATTTCCTTATTTGAGGGAAAATGTGGCAGAATTCATGTGTGGTGGCACATGATGAATGACAAATGGATTATTTGAGGCAAACACATTATCACATGTGCATCAAATGCAAGTTATATAAATTGAAAAGGACTCTGCCTTCATCTCCTTCATAGTTAGGAATTTGACTTTAGAAATTTCAAGCTTTTTATTTTTATTTTTATTTTGCATGAAAGAGGCATTGACATGACTTTGTTTCAAAAATATTCATAAGGACAATTATTTCATCCATGCTTTCTTTCATTTAAAAAATAAAAATAAAAAAAATTCAAAAAATTCAAAAAATTCAAAAAAAAAAATTCAAAAAAATTCAAAAAAAAATAAAAAAATAAAATTGAATCAATGAAATGAATGTTATTTGCTCACTTTTCTAAAGGTATTGATTAATTTTGGACTGATGATGAAAGATGAATGACTAATTTTTTATTCAAGATTTTTTTTAGCAGCTGAAAAACCTCATTGTTCAAATCAGCCTAACTTTCTCATACAAAATCAGATTTTGATGATTTAAGTATCATTGGAAAGGTCTTAATAAGATCTACATAGTGAGAAATCCATCATTAGAGTTTGAAATGGTAAATAATGAAATAAATTGCTGAAAAGAAGTAACATTCAACTTGAGGCACTAATTCCAAAACATGTATAAATTCTTTTGATTTTTCCTTTGAGAACTTGTTTCATTAATACAAATTCTTAGTTTTGTGTATAAATATCATAACTAGAGAGATTGATCACCTCTCTCCCTTTGATAATCTTACATTCCATTGCAGAAGAAGTATTAGTTTTTTTGCAGGTTCCAGGAGGAAAGACAAATGACTACAAGAGAATGGTGTCTCTCTAAGAGACCAATTTGTTTCATAAGAGGATGATCAGCAACAAAGAGAAAATATGCTGATGCAAAATCAGATCCAAACACTTGAAAAACTTTCAGATACTATTGTCTCCATCACATCCATACCTCATAATAAACCATTTACCTCATTTCACTTCATACTTTCCATTTACATTCACATCCACTTTCCATTTCCTTTTGTCCATTCATAACCCACAAATAAAAGCAAGAGGCTCATTCACATGCTTATTGCCCATTTCCATTTTCATCTTTCATTTTCATTTTCCATTTCTTGTCATTTTCATTCAGCAAATAAGCCCTGCTTCAATGCAAACTATTGAGTCTATAGTCCTTTGAGTCTAAGTTCTTTGTAAAACACCTTGAGGCTTGCATGCCTTAATGACAAGTTCTCATGCTGACAAACAATGGGAATACATTAATGTCTCTTGTTCGTCAGATCTTCTAGGTGACTCGACATCAGCAAAATCATTCGTACCTAGCAAGATGTATTTGGGCATCTTGACTCTCATTGTCATCAATGGTGAGAGTTCTCGTGTTGACTAGTGGCATCCATTAATGGCCACTAATTCAACAATTTCCTACTATGTTCGACATCATAACATCTTTCACATAGTAGGAATTGTGCCAATGAGTTTTGAAGACATGAAGACTATTATTTTCAGCATTTTGGAGCAGATTCAGCAAGTTTTAGTAGGAGCAATAAAAAGTCATCTCATCTCTTTATCCATGACTCCTCTTGTTCAGCCACTTGAAGAAGAATATGATCAGAATTTTGCACCCACCACACATACACAACTCATCCACATTTAAGGTAAGTGAAGGTATGTTGTTTTCTAATTTTTAGTCATGTAATTCATTAGAATGCTAAAATTGTAACTTTGGAAAAATTCCTCACTCCCTTTTTCACATTGTCATATTTTTAGTTGGGGGGAAGGGACATCATTTCATATCCACATATCATACACTATCACACATTCTCATTTCATTTCCATACACATATACTTCCCAACCAACTATTGTTGCAACATGATCCAAAAGATTATATGCCTTGCAAATGATCAATTCATTGATGAAGTAATTGATTGTAAATGTTTTCATGAACTTTGATGCAACAAAGAAAATAAAGCATTGTTACACAAGAACCATTGCTCAAAAAGAATTGGTTGTCACACAAGAACCAACCATTAAAAAAAGAAGAAAAAAAAGAAGAAGGTTGCAATCAAATGTATTATACTTTGCCAAAAAGAAAATATCAAGAAGCAAAGTTTGGAACGAATCTATATGAGTCAAGGATCAACTCATGAGCAAATGAATCATTGCAATAGTTGCATGAGGACATGCAACAACTTCAGTTGGGGGGTATGTTGAGTCTCAAAAGTGTTCTCCATATTCATACATATTCCATTATGTCATAACCATTTATCTCTTATTTCATAAGCCATTTGACCAAAAACCCTACATCAAGTAACCATTTTCATAAATATATGGGTTAGGATCCTTGTTTTCCAAAGTTATTTATTTTATGTATTTTAAGTGAATTTATGATTAGAAACTAGAAAATTAACATAGTTTCATATATCTATATATGTGTTGTGAGTTTTGTGACATGTGTAGGTCAAAAGGAGACTTCTAGAAGACCCTTATGTGGCACTCTAAGACCAAATTCGAATTTGGTTGGAGAAGATTATGGGATCAAGAGGATATGTGTCTCACTTCCTTGTTGTATTGAAACTCTAAGAGGATATGTGTCTCACTTCCTTGTTGTATTGAAACTCTAAGAAGATATGTGTCTCATTCTTCAAAGTTGTGTTGAAACTCTAGAAAGACATGTGTCTTATCATTTCCTATTTTGATTGTAACTCTAGAGATGGAGGGAGAGATTCATGGACTCCCATTAATGATATGTCTCCTCATATTTTGTATAAATAGGAGAAGCTTTCTCCTATCATGGTTAATGTAGAAGTAAGGAAGAAGTAGGAGAAAATAGGAGTATTTTGTAACAAAGTTCAAGATGGAATGGGATGTAGATTTGTGAGATTTTCAATAAAGAAATTCAGTTCTTTGATGATGTTTTGATTACAACTTTAAGGAGCTGAAGGACTTCACCAAATTGGTAGCAGAGGGACCCTGCTATCCAAGGAGGCTTCTACATGCTTTCTAGATAAGTAGCTTTTAATCCATGTCTTGCATTATTTGTTTAACTAAAAGATCCTCATTATCTTACAATCATTCTTTTTCTTAAAATGCTCTTCCAAAATATCATTATTAGATGAAAAAGATTTGGTTGTATCATGTTGAGTATCTTAGTTGTCTTTACGTTTCTGAAGTTGAATTTGTAGTTGTTTTTATTAACTACTGTAGTTATACTCATTCTAACTCTTCCACAAGAAGAAGCTCTTCCAAAAGATTATAATGATGAATGGGAAATGACTATAGTATTGTAGGATTAGGAGTTGAATTCATAGTTGTTTTTAATTAGCTATTGTAGTTATATTGATTCTAACTCTTCCACAAGAAGAAATTCTTCCAAAAGATTATAATGATGAATGAAAATGGCTATAGTACTGTAGGATTTAGTTGTAATTTTTGTTGTTCACTATCACAGTTACACTTGTTCTAATCACTCTTCCACAAGAAGAAACTCTTCCAAGAAATTCTTAAGAAGTTCAAGACATGACCGTGATAATGAATGATTTAGTTGTGCGTTTGCACTAAGTATCATCGCTGTTCTTGCTCTTAAACGCTTGTCCAAAATATCATAATGACGAGTGGGAGATGGCTATGATATCTTAGTTTTTCATTGCTTTCAGTCTTTATGCTTGCATTTGCACTTAATTACACAGTCAGGATTGTTCTAAAAACTCTTCCAAAAGAAGGAACTCTTCCAAAATACCAATCATGATGGAAAAACAGACTGTAGAATTTCATAGACTAGTTGCATGTTAATTCAGTTAGAGCACTCTGGAGTTAGATTACATAAAAACAATACGAAAAACACATACAACGAAGTAAGGAAGAGGTCACTTAAGCACATATAGTGCACCACACTTCATCAGTTTACTAGCCCTGGTTGATAATTTATGTTAGCAATTTAGGACGCTAAATTGACTACGCAATGAGTAAGCTGAGGTTGAGGTTGGGGTGGAGGAATTAGAGCAGGTATTTGATTTTTTTGAGGCCTCCACCCTTGAGATGGATTTCCCCATTGAGGTTGTTGTGGAATGTACTGTTGAAATGGTTGTTTTACTGGCTGAGGATGATATGAAGGGTTGGAAGGCCAAGTAGGAGGTGTAGACCAGGATGGAGGAATGGGGGTGTACCAAGGTTGCATGGGTGCACTATGATTGTTATAATAGTAAGAGTAAGGTGCACCTTGCGTACCTTGTTGATATGGATGAGGGCCTTGAGGCCTTCTCTGGTTGATGAAACAGACTTGCTCTGGCATTGTTTCCCCACCATGATATACAAATTTAAGTCCAGGTAAGGAGGGACAATTTTCCATGGCATGATTCTCTTCACAGACTAAGCACACCTCTATGACATTTAGTGGACATCCATTTCTTGGGTGCTTCCTGGTACATCTAGGAAAAAATATGGCTAGGGCTCTCTCTACTTTCTCTTGCTTCATTTTGACCTGCATTGTGTCCATTTGAAAAGAAAAGGTGTGCAACATGTCACTCTTGAAGTCCTCTAGCATGTTTCCAATTTCATGTTTTATGAAGGTGGAAGAGGAAGGGGTATTGGATTTACTTTGGCTTACTCTACCATTCTTCCTAAATGCCCTAGAATGGTTCCTGAAGACAATTTTGATTGTTTGATAGGGTTTTTGGTAGATATCTCCTCCTGATAACATATTCAGGGTTTCTATCATCTCTTCACTGATCCCTCAAAGAAGTACAAGTTTAATTGAGTCAAGATCAAGAGTACAGTTCACTCTCTTATAGTTCAATTAAAACCTCTCTTCATAATCCTCTAGGGATTCATCAGTCCCTAGAGTCATCCTCATTATCTCATCCTCAGTTTTCTTGGACCTAAAATAGTATTTGTACTTGCTGCTAAAGGTCTCTTCCATATGTGCCCAGGTAGTGATGCTATCCCCAGGAAGACCCATGAACCAGCGCAAGGCTGCATCCTTAAGGGTGGATGGGAATAGCTTCAACTTCTAATCATCAAAGGTGTAGTAATAAGTCCCGCAAACAACAGAAAATTCAAACATGAATGTGTCAGGGCCCTCATAGATAAGTCCATGGAAGTGTTGAAGAGATGATGGTCTAATGTTTTTCATCTTAGTTTCCCCATCTGCGTCTCTTATGGGAAAGGCTATCTAGGTCCTAGCCATGGTTAAGATAGGTGAAGTAGGTCCCTCAGTTGAAACAAGGTATTCTTCTTCTTCCCCAATAGGATCCTCAAAATATTCAGAAGTCTCTCCTATAGGGGGTTCAATCTCACTACCACTGAAGAAGAGTGAAGGGTGGCTAGGAGGTGATGTGGGGGTTTTAGGTAAGATTTGTATTTGGGTATTCCTAGTCCCACGAGGCATGAAAATAAGATCTTTTTGTATTTTTTTCAATATTTATGAAATGACATAAAAATAAAGGAAAGTAGAAAAGAATGATAAAAACAAAATAAAAACATCTACTAGACACCTCCTCGGCAACAAAACTAAAAAGTGGTGAGCCTTGATATTGTACCAAGAGTGCCACAACTCCGAGGGGCTGCCCTACTTTAATTTATCAACCCCAGGTTCATACAAAATTTGAGGTGACAGTGCTATATACATGGCAGATGAATTTTGTTCATGTCATCCTCTTATGCTTTACGAAAGGGTGCTATTTCTTAAACTATGAGAACAACTCGAAAGTAAATTGCTGGAAGGAAATGACAGAAAGGAAACTAAACTGAATTGCTGAATGGAAATGACAAGAAAGGGATCTAAACTGAATTTCTGAAAGGAAATGACAAGAATGAAACTAATTTAATTCGTAAAAAAAAAATATCAGAAAGGAAACTAATTCTAAACCACACTTTTACTTGGCCAAATGGCTAAATGCACTCTACTTATCCTATGAATTATCTACGATGCTCCTAGTCATGCAACTAAGCTATCCATGCCTTAATTTTAATGAAAAAGACTTAAGTTTCATCTTACAGGGAAGAAAAGCGCTAAAAGAGGCTAATGGGGGGTTTAACACATGAAACGAGGTTTGGAAGCGGAAAGAGGGGGTTAGACCCTTATGAAACTTTATTATGGCGCGAGAAATGGCTTTGGAGTGGAAAGAATTTAAAAGTGCGATGGCAGAGTGCGATGGAGGAAAAATGTTGCGATGTGCGATTTCGAAATCACAATATCGAAAGTTTAAAGGGATAGCGGTAAGGATTGACAAGAATGAACTAAAATGTGCGAAGTGTGATTTGCAATGCGGTAAAATTTGCGGGTTGCGAACTACGATGTGGTAAGTTCAGCGAAGTGCGAAGTGCGATGGGTGACATGGTGAACTACGATGAGCGGTAAGTTCTATGCAAAAAGGTAAATGGTGCGATTTTCAATTTTGCAATATCGCAATCACAAGAATAAGTGGTAAGTGTTTAAAGGTAAAAGCTAAAATGTGCGAAGTGCGATTTCACAATATCGCAATCGCAAAGAACGAGCAGTAAGTGTTAAAGGTGAAATGTAAACAATGCGAAGTGTGATTTGCGATTTCGCAATATCGCAATCGCAAAGAACGAGCGGTAAGCGTTAAAGGTAAAAGGTAAATGTCGCGATTTGCAAAGTGCGATATACGGTGGCAGGAGACTCGAGGAGAAAAGGAGGAGGTCGGGTTTTCGATGGTTTTGAATGGTTTTTCACATGTTTTGCATGAAAAGGGTAAGGTGGTCGTGAATGGAGAAAATAGATAAATAATTCTTTGAAGGGATTAAGTGCGTTAGGCAAAGGAAATGTATGTACAATGTTAAGATGAGAAGAAAATGAGGGGAATGGAGGCGTAAGAGCAGTGCTCAGAAGTGAGAAACGCTTGTGGATTCATGCACGGGAAACAGATAGAAATGCGGGGAGAAACAGTGAAAGAACGACTTGGACTTGGTAATACAATTTATTCCCAAACACAAACAAAAATCAATTTTGGCCAGTGGGAAGGTCTACCCTGCTCGAACTCTATTGAGAGAGATGAGAGGGGGGACTTGACCACAGTTTTTGGAGTTTTTCCTCTATTTACTACGCATAAGAAATTAAAAACTACAACAACACAAAAACTAAGCATAAATTAAACTTATCAGAAGCATATCTAACTTAAATGGAAAAATTAAAACTATATGAATGAAAGAAAGGAAATGATAGGAACAACAGAGAAGCTGAGGCACATGGGTTGGGCCCTAATCCACAAGCCTAGCCCTATGAAACTTAAATTAGTCGAATGAAATCAGTCTGCTTATTTCATAAAAGAATAAATTCATACATCCCTGAGAGTTTGATCACTGAATAATACAAAAAGCTCAATAGCTCACAGAAATAGTTTTGAATGGAATCGAGACTAGAACAGACTAACTCTTCCGAGCAATAGCTCTGCTCTATTTATTCTACAAGGCAGCTACCAATAGCTACCTAGATAATGGTGATTGAGTCCACTTGAGTCCCAGTGAACAAGGATTGGGTACACTCCTCTTTGAGTTTCTTGGCTGCCTCTAGAATTCGAATTGTTGGAGAGAATCCTTGGGGATCCTTTGGCTGATTTTGGAATTTGAATTGCTAGAGATAATCTCTGGGATCCTTTGGTTGCCTTTGACGGTGGAAAATCCTCCTATAATTCCTCTTTGTTGTCTCCTCCTAGTCTTTATGATAAAATCCTTATAAAATGATTAATTATTCATGATTTTATGCACTAAACCTTATATTAGGCACTCAGAGTATGTTAGCCTGAATCTCCACTTATACTAGCATAATAAAACCAAATAATAATAAAAATGCAAGAAAAATATATCTAAGAAGGAAACAAGGTGAATATTAACCCTTCCAAGTATGTCTAATGATGGAGCTCATCAACCACCCATGTGCCTTGTACACATTCATGCGGGTCGGGTTGGGTCGATTCAGGTCAGGATGTGTCATGTGAGGGTGCCTAGGAAAAAACCCAAGCAGGGTGCCCAAGGAAACATGTTTGGGCGGGTTGGGTCGTGTCGTGTGAAGGCACCTAGGAAAGTGCATTCGGGCAGGTCGGGTTTGGTGGCGCCATGTGAGGGCGCCCAAGGAAATGTGTTTGGGTAGGTCGGGTCAGGTGAGGTCGTGTGAGGGCACCCAAAGAAACACGTTCGGGCAGGCAGGGTCGATTCAGGTCGAGTCGTGTGAGGGCGCCCAAGGAAAAGCATTCATGTGGGTCGGGTCATGTGAGGGCACCTTATAAGGAAACATGTTCGAGCAAGTCAGGTTGGTTCATGTCGTGTGAGGGCACCCAAGGAAACATGTTCAGGTGGGTCGGGGCGGGGCGGGTTAGGTCGTGTCGTGTGAGGGCACCCAGGGAAACACGTTCGAGCGGGTCATGTCGGGTCGATTGAGGGTGGTCGTATAAAAAATAATAATTTGTGACCGCCTGTGTGCCTTGTGCATGTTTGTGTGATCCATTTTCCGTTTTCTCCCTTGTGCCTTCGTTCGGGCGTGTCAGGTCATGTCGTGTGAGGGAGTCATAGGAAATGCGTTCGGGTCGGATCGTATGAGGGAGGTCATATCAAAATGCTAATTTGTGACCTTCAGTGTGCCTTGTGCACGTTTGTGTGACTCATTTTCCATTTTCTCACTCGTGCCTTCGACGTTTGTGCGGGTCGGGTCGTGCCGTACTGTGAGAGCGCCCAATGAAACGTATTATAAAGGGAAACACCTCCAACATTTCAGAATGAAGTATGAAAAAATGAACCATTACTTAGATTGCATTAATGTAAGCGAAGTAACCAAATTTATCAATGTAAGGATCTACAATCCCAGTTTTGTGCAGTCTGCTCCATCTAAGATTATAATAATACTGACCATTTACAAATGGAGTATGTTGGCATAAATTGAATATTATTTCCTTGATGTGAGTTCATGATATGGAAATTTAGTACAACAAAAATGGGAATATGACAGACTCAAGGTCAACTCTGTAAATACATATTTTAATTTTTTTCTTAATCTATTGATGGCAACTTTTTGTGGTGCATCAATTGCTTTTTTTTTCTTTTAAATAAAGTTTTTCTAATTGGCATCTTGAGGACTCCTCTAGAGCTACTCTATAGGTTGGTGGGTAGTTTTCCACAATTAGTCTTAATTTTTAATCAATATATTTTTTCCTTCCACTTTCTGTTCAATTCCCTCCACCTTAAAAGATGAACTACTTGCTACAAATACAAATTTGTAATCCTATATCCAATGGGGTTTTTCTATTAGGAAGGGTATTTTAGAAAATTATTCCAAACCATTAAGGTTTTTGATGAATTAAAATTTTTCCACAAAGCATGAATCCTTAGCTACAATTCCCAACCCCTAACCCATTTAACCCATAAACCTCTAAACCCCTAACCCATTTAACCCCTAAACCCTAAAAATATAAACCCTTAACCCCTAACCCCTAAATCCTTAACCTTTAACCCCTAAACCCTTAACCCTTAACCCATTTAACCCCTTAAACCCCTACACCCCTAACCCATTCAACCCCCTAAACCCTAAACCTCTAAACCCTTAACCCATAACCGCTTAAACCCTAATTCCCAACCCCTAACCCATTTAACCCCCTAAATTTGAAGAATAGATCCTCTTCTTCACATGTCTTAGCTTCTTTTTCTTCATCGCAATATGCTAAATTGTGATAGCCCGTTGTGCCTTGTGGTGTACATTCGTGTGACCCGTTTGCCTTTTTCTCCCTTGTGCCTTTGTTTGGGCGGGTCAGGTAGGGTCGTGTGAGGGCGCCCAAGGAAACACGTTCGAGTCGGGTCGGGGTTGGGTCTTGTGACGACGCCCAAGGAAACACGTTCAAGTCGGTTTGGGTCGGTTCGTGCCATGGGAGGGCACCCAAAGAAATGCGTTTGGGTCAGGTCATGTGAGGGAGGCCGTATCAAAAATGCTAAGTTGCGATCGCCCGTGTGTCTTCTACATGTTCATGTGACCCATTTGTTGTTTGCCCCCCTGTGCCTTCGTTCAAGCGGGTCGGGTTGGGTCAGGTCGTGTGAGGGCGCCCAAGGAAATGCTTTCGGGTCGGGTCGGGTCGTGTCGTATGAGGGCACCCAAGGAAACACTTTCGGGTTAGGTCGTGTGAGGGAGGCCATATAAAAAATGCTAAGTTGTGACTGCTCATGTGTCTTGTGCACGTTCGTGTGACCCATTTACCGTTTCTCCCCGGTGCCTTTATTCGGGTGGGTCGGGATAGGTCGAGTTGTGTGAGGGTGCCCAAGGAAACGCGCTCAGGTCAGATTGGGTTGGGTCATCTCGTGTGAGGGCGCCCAAGGAAATTCATTTAGGTCAGGTCAGGTCGAGTCATGTGAGGGCGGTCGTATAAAAAATGCTAAGTTGTGACAACCCGTGTGCCTTGTGGCACATGTTCGTGTGACCCATTTGACTTTTTCTCCTTGGTACCTTTGTTTAGGCAGGTGGGGTAGGGTCATGTGAGGGCGCCCAAGGAATCACGTTCGAGTCGAGTCAAGTTGTGTGAGGGCCCCCAAGGAAATGTGTTCAGAGCAAGTCAGGTTGGGTCGGGTTGTGTGAGATTGACTAAGGAAACACGTTCAGGTCGGGTCAGGTTGGGTCATACCGTGTGAGGGCGCCCAAGAAAACACGTTCAAGTCGGGTCGTGTGTGAGAGGCCATATCAAAAATGCGAAGCTGTGACTGCCCATGTGTCTTGTGCACGTTCGTGTGACCCATTTTCCATTCCCCCCCCTGTGCATTTGTTCGGGCGTGTCGAGTCAAGTTGGGTCATGTGAGTGCACCCAAGGAAACGCGTTCGAGTCGAGTCGTGTCATGTGAGGGCACCCAAGGAAATGCATTCGGGTCGAGTCGGGTTAGGACATGTGAGGGAAGTCACATAAAAATTGCTAAGTTGTAACAACCCGTGTGCCTTGTGCACATTCGTGCGACCCATTTGCCGTTACCTCCCTTGTGCCTTCGGTCGGGCGGGTCGGGTCATGCCGTGTGAGGGCACCCAAGGAAACATGTTGGAGTCAGGTCGGGTCGAGTCGTGTGAGGGTTTCCATATAAAAAATGCTAAGTTGTGACCTCTGATGTGCCTTGTGCACGTTCGTGGGACCCGTTTTCCATTTGGAACTCCTTTGTGCCTTCGTTTGGCCGGGTTAGGTCGTGTCATTTGAGGGCATCCAAGGAAACGCGTTCGGGTCAGGTCAGGTTAGGTTGTGTGAGGGAGGTTGTATAAAATATGCTGAGTTGTCACTATTCTACACATAGACTCGAGTTGAACTTGACTCAATCCTGACGAGCTTCTCGTCGCCCTGCGGAACCTGACTCACCCTGAACGTTGAACTCCCATTCCCTAGAACACCTTGTTGTTTCTTTAGTTATACCTCACTGCTGCTTGAAGCCATCGGTCCAAGATACAAATCAGAGGGAGTTATAGGCATTCAATTGATGTGAAGAGCTATGCATGACAGAAGATTCTGAATATTTTGCGTATTCAGTATGAACGAAGTAAATTGTTCAATATTCGGCCCCCGTGAAAAGGCCATCTAAGGTAAGCCCTAATCTAAACTTGCATTTCTATAGTGATATTTTATTCAAGTTGATTAGAGAACCATGGCCCTATTCAATGGTGATGATCATATCCCATCTAATATTTCTATTTTGTTCACAGTGATGATTTGTTACCCCATTACATGGAATTCTACATGTGCCAAAATATCACTTTGGATGATCTATATCCATATTGACTAATGCTAGCATAAACTCCTAGTAATTAATTGCAATGCAGGAAAATCAGACATTGGGTTCTACAACAATTACTTGGGAGTTTCAAGTAATTAATTTTTTCTTTTTTGTTTGAAATAATCCCTATTTCTTTTTGGACATTGAATAGTTGTTATCCGTCCATATTGGAGTTTTCCTAGGTCTCTGATTCTGTACTTATGCATTGAATTTCACCTTTTGTCCCCCTTGCAGGATGGTTTGTATCTAAGGCACTGTGGTTTCTTTAGTTGGCACTGTAAATTGGTCCTTATGGAAAAAAACCATGGTGCAGAGCCCTCGTATTCATCATGTAGCCTATAGGTGGTCTCAATTTCAATCCACCAAGGTTGCATCCTTTGTTGGTTTGGTTTGATCCAGCGGACTCCTCTGCGTCATGCAATGCACTCTATTTTCGCCTCTATGCTATGTTAGAGAGGAGGTTTACAATCTACCCAAGGTAATTGGGCTTTGTTCAGTGTAAGGATCTTTATTTATTGCTCGTGAGTTTAAAGAAAAGTGTGTGAGAAGCTAATGGTCACCAAGTTGGCAACGTTCATTATAATTGCATGCCACAAACTTGGAAACAGTTTTCTTTTTTTGTCCTGCAATGGCCACAACCAAAGCTGGGTAGTGTAAGTTTGGTTTTGAGATAGAGGCATTAGCCATTAGCCTCACTAGAAGCTTTGCCCATCTAGACGTTGGTTAATGTGATATGCATCCACCAGTAACTGGTGTATTTCTAACATTGCAGACCATTTGAGTTTCAGTGTCATGCCTTGTGGGCCACCTCTAACTTATGTGTTCATATTTGGTTTGTTCATCTTTGTAATGGCTAAAATTTTGTTTTACTCTAGTGGTATAGGATTTCTTTTCACAATTAATTTCTCTTTCCTTCCTTATTTTTGGTTTTCTTTTCACATTGACACTATCTTTTCTTCCTCCTTAATATTCTTATTTGATATCATGCTTGAGATTCTGTTGCCAAAGCTTTATGCTCTGCAATTGCGGAGGAGAAATTTTTCACAGTCAACTCTTTACTCAATTATCCTTATAGTGGGTTCATTCAATTTCACTTTCAACGCAACCACAATTTTAATCATTCTACTTATGATTACTCCATATCTATAAAAATCTCGGGGGAGAATAATCTTTACAACATTGTCTAGTTCTGATGTGTGTTTTACTGCCAAACTCGTGATTCAGTTAGGTTCCAACACATTGTCATAAACCTTCACTATTGAAACCCATGTTTTATACAATTCTCGACTCTGTTATTTTCAAACCCTGTCGCAAATAGAAACGAAAATAATTCCCACTATAGCAAAAAGCATAGACTTAGACCATTTAACATTAATCACAAAAAGAATCTTGGAAACAAAGGACAATGATATAAACTCACTCAATAGGGGTTTACTAAGGAAGAATTTTGTTTGCGGATATTTTCAAGGCTTTTTTACTTAGAAATGAAGAATATTCAACATCCCAATTCCCAACTAACAAGTTGAATTAAAACCAAGAACTAGCAGTGTCTAAAGAGAAATACAAAAATAGTAATCCCTTAAGCAAGAAAAGCTATGAAAGTTTGGAATCAAGGGGAAAATTTAATGGTCCTGAAGCATGAAAATTATTGGGCCTAGGATATTCCCACAATTCAATATCAGGATACATGGTAAATAAGGATGATATTCAAGTCACAAAAGCACCACATTTCTATTAAGTAGAATCAGGGGATGGAAAAGTAATCCACTATAAACTCTTAACTCACCAAAAAATTCCATAAACAGTCTCAAAATATAGATTCTTTCAGAAAATATGGAGTGTTTGGTGCATATATTATTGGTTTCCTATTGTACAGGTATTATTTGGTGTTTTTAACTTTTTATATTGTGTAAATGTTGCAATTTTCTTACAATTTGATCTACAAAATTTGTAGTTGATGATATATTTTCATTTTCTGTACTATTTTGGGGTTTTGTGTTTTTCCCAGGGGAACTCCTACAGTTAGTATCATTGATTGAACTTCACTAAATCAAGGTTCCTGACGTTTTAAGTGCAGTTCACTCAAAACCCCAACATGGGTTTCTTTGCCCAGCTGCCCAAAGCCCAGACATTGGGTATTTGGGGTTTTCTACCCTTTATTAATGACTATAGAATATGGGGATTGATAGGTTACTTTGTCACTTGGACAATTAATCTTTTGCGAACATTACACTATAGAAAAAAAATGTAGGTTTGTTCAAATCATGGTTATTTTCTATATCAAAGTAAAAGGCAGGTCTCTTCACATCATGGTTATGTTCTATAGTGAATCAAAAGGAAAAAAGAAAAAAAAAATTGTTTACCAAATAACCCTGACCCTACATGCTTCTACCAAAGCATGGAATAATGGATAGTGGCCTAAGAAGCATTGAATCCCACTGCATAAGCTAATGAGAAAAGGGATGTTGCAATAGTGGAGGCTACAGATTTGAAATCATCCATGGAAGAACTTGAGGAGAAATTCGGTGAAATTGAGTTATAATGCCTAGATCTAGTCAAGTCTATTGAATACAATGATGTAGATTCATTATTTCTCAATACCTTCAATATCCTTTATGATTTCCCTTCGCATTCCCTTCACACCATCAATATTCATCTGGTAGCATGCTTACTATTTATAGCTTGTGGCACTTCCCGGCAAAGAAAAATGGTTCTTGCAAACCAGTTAGTTGAAAAACAAGAAGCTGATGGGTGTGTGACAGATTTTGGTAAAGAAAACTGATCGGCTTCTTCGACATTGCAAATTTGCAATTCAAAAAACTGTGACCTTATAGGGGTGTATGGTCAAATTTTGAAATCGTTTAGTCAAAATAAGTTTAGGTTTTTTTGTTTCATGTCCTATGTTAAATTGTTTTAACTTTTTCTTTCTTTTTATAGAAACAAACCATGATATTAAATAATTGGGATAATGATTTTAGAGAAATGGTGTTGGAAATATTTTCATTGATGGAAAATGAGCACAAAGGAGAAACACCTGAACTATCATTAAGACAAAGGAGCAAAGAAGCGGCAACAATAAGGAAAAGAAGCAGATCATACAATAATGCAATAAGAAAACATAAAATAGAGGCAGAGGAGTAGTAGAGAGGCACCAAAGGAGGAAAGTTAGAAAAAAGGCAAAGGCAACAAAAAGGAAAAGGCAACAAAGGCAACTAAGAAGCAAAGGAAGCAAAGGAATTTAAGGCAGAAAAGGAGCAAAGGCAGCAAAAAAACAAAGGCAGAGTCGTGAACACGGGGCAGAGTCGTGAACATGTTGGGTCAAGTCGTGTTTGTTTAGGTGAAGTCGTGAATGTGCTCAACACAATCGTGAAAGTACATCAAGAGTGATAATCCCAAGTCAGAGTGAATAACAAATAGAAAGAACAAGCTAAGGAGAGATCAGTGCTTTCAAAATGGGACAAAGAGAACTACTTCATCGCACAGCAGAAGCCAGTCAGATTTGCAAGACACAACGAGTACCATAGATCTCACACAACCCTCTGTTTGATTGAATTTCGTATTAATCACATAATAGAAAGCAATAGGATTTGCAGGAAACAACGAGGACCATAGATCTTGCGCAGATCAACAGTGGAAGATAATATTGCAACCGTTAAGACATTGCATATCGCAGGGTATAATGTTTATGGTTAAGACTTAGCAAGTTAATTTATTTAACCAGTGATGCAAAGTGGATTGGCAAGGAGACAAGTGTGGACCGTCGGATCCAACGAAGACCAACGGCAGAGATTAAAAGCGCGAATCACAAAGTTTAGCGTTTCAGTGTTAAGGCTGTCGCAGGGTAAGTTATTTTGTGTGTGATGTGAAGTGGAGAAGGGACACGTGTTGGCACAACAGGGCAAGCAGTGAGGAATTTTATATCATGTAGCAAATCAATGGTGGATGGTGAATCGTGAATTCGCACATTGCAAATGTTAGCAGATAGTGCTAAGGCTTCGTAAGGTATGTTAACTTTTTTACGATGTGGTAAGGTTAAGTTACGATGCGGTGAAAAGGAGGAGCCACGTGTTGGCACTACACATTAGCGCACATCACATTTTTTATGTTTTATACTTAAGGTTTGCACGGTAAGTTAAGTTGGATGCGATGTGATGAGATCGAATATCGCACAAGATGGGAGATACATTTATTTCTAAACATTAAAAGTTGAGGGCAAGCGAAGTGCGATGTATTATGATTGGTCAAGTGGGACCCTATAAATCTTGTTCCGCGCATATGTAATAGATCTCTGTTATATGTGTTTTGTTATGAAGTATGTGTTGTTTTATTGCTAAACATATGTATGTTAATAAAACTCGAAAATTATAATCCGTTGAGTTAAAAGGGAGTTTATGTGGTCCATGACCCATAGGTCCGCATGGTTTGTGTAAAGAAGGCGACCAAGTTGAAAAGTGGCATGTAGATTGAAGAAAAGACTCAGGTAAAAAAATAAAAGAATAAACACAACAAGAAAAGGCTCAGGTAAGAAAAAGGATCCGAAGCTCGTGCAGAACAGTGCAACAGCATGGGTCGAGTCGGGCAAAAAGGAAATCATGCAACACAGTTGGAATATAACTACAGAAACATAAAAGACAAAGCGACAACAAGCAGAAAAGGACAAACACACAACAAATCTAAGAAGCTGAAAAGGCTGAGTGAAATATTTGATTGTAACTATAAATGTATTAATTATTTTATATTGTTTGTGATGGAAAGGAAAGTCTCCAAGGCAAAGAAAAACTCAAGTTAATATTTAAACGAGTGTATATATTGTTGTAACATCTTGAATATACCGAGTGAGGAAATGAGTGGGTGGAAGGCAAGAGTCATGCATGTTCACTTGATCTTCCCATATAGAATGCAAACAGCCATGAAGTTATCTGTATAAATGATGTTAATGTAATATGCATAGAGAGGTTAGAGAGTGGAAGAATGAGAGAGAGCAGATAGAGATGTTGTGCAGACCAAGAGCTGACATGAAACAATTTTGAAGGCTGTAAGGACAACATTGAAGAAGGAGAAAAACAGAGTTGATATCCAGGTAAATCAGCATATGATTTTATTGTAGTGTGAGGGAGTTGGTGCTTCTGTATCAAGTTGTAGCTTGATATATGTCCAGTTTTAGCTAGTTGAGGTAGGAGCCTCCTATGGGTTGTAGCTTGCAGAAAATAGATGGGAGTTGGAGCTTCCTTGCAAGTTGTAGCTTGCAGAATTTGGGGTAGTAGCCTCCTGTACGTTGGAGCCTACAGAAAATTAATTGTGAGAGGGAGTTGGAGCTTACCTTTGCATCACAACAATAATAAGATGTGTTTTTCTCCCTTTATGGGTTTCCACTTATATATGGTGTCATATGTGCTTGATGATTAAGTGTTGATGTGATGTTTTAATATGTTTAGTTACTTGTTTTCCACACATTATGTTTGTTGACCCATTATGTATTAATATGTTTATGAAATGAAGGTGTAAATGAGTTGAATGAAATTTTTTTAAATGTTGATGAATGTATTAAAATTATTCACTCCCCTCTTAGTTGAACTAAGGGTTTATCAATTGGTATCAGAGCCAGTTCCTTTTGTATCAGTTTAACAACTAGAAGGAGATCTTACGTCCCCAAAATGGCTAGCCTAGAAGGATGCTCAAC
Organism: Pinus albicaulis; assembly: GCA_034641835.2. Lineage (NCBI taxonomy): Eukaryota > Viridiplantae > Streptophyta > Pinopsida > Pinales > Pinaceae > Pinus > Pinus albicaulis. The sequence continues at coordinate 1,673,578,980 of CM076575.1, read as the reverse complement.
AAATAAAGCCCCATTGTTTACTGGCACAAACTATGATTTCTTGAAAATAAGAATTAGGACATACATAATGTCTCTAGGAATAGAAGTTTTGGCTGCTGTGGAAGAAGGATATGCTCCAAAGAATACTAACATAGAAAAATAAGCCAAACAAAATTTCATAGCTAATGAAAAATCCATGAATTCACTTTTGAGCAGTCTGTGTGAGTCAGAATTTATCAAATTAATGCACAATGAGACTTCCAAAGGTATCTAGGATACATTATAAAATATCCATGAGGGAGATAAAAAGGGGAAGATGGCCAAAATGCAAGCCTATAGAGCTCAGTTTGAAAATGTAAAAATGAATGAAGATGAAGATGTAGCCAGTTTATTTTTAAAGGTTGCGGAAGTTGTGAATAACATGAAAGATCTAGGAGAAACCATTAAGGAATGTGGAATTGTACAAAATATATTGAGATCTTTACCATCCAGGTTTAACTCTAAGGTTTCTTCCATAGAAGAAGCAACAAAACAGGAAACAATGACCATGAACCAATTGCTTGGAAACTTGACGGCCTATGTGATGAGACTTCCAAAAGAAAAGTCAAATGTGAGGGAGGCATCCTTTAAGGCAAATAAGTGCAGAGAAGAAAAGGAAGGTACATGCTCTTTCTCTGATGAAGAAGAGGCCAAATTTGTTAGAAGATTGGAGAAAGGCATAATAAAGTATAAAGGTAAACTTTCATTTAAGTGCTTTAATTGTGGAAGAGCGAGGCACTATGCATCTAAATTTCCTCATAAGAAAATAGAGAATTATTCAAGAGGGAAAGAAAAAACCAATTTCAGCAATAGACCGAAAGGGAACATATTTCATAGAAGAAATTTCTATGCCCAACAAGACAACAGTGCACCTGAGAGCTCAGATGAATCCCCCAATGAAGAAAGAACATCATAATTCATTTTGATGGCCATGGAAGAGCTTGAGAAATATCTTCGGGAATTTGAAGAAGAAGGTGAGGTAGATCTTGAGGGGGAGCTAATTAGTGCCGTGGAGGAAATAGACATACTTAAATTTAAGAGTAATAAACAGAAAGAGATTCTAGTGAAATATGCAAAGACAGAACTAGATTCAAAAGATATTATGAAATTAAAGATTGAACTAGAAGAATGAACGAAAATAAAGGATATTTTGAGAAGAGAAATAAATGAGAAAAATCAAGAGCAAGAAAAACTGGAAGAAGAAGTGGTAAGCCTGAGGAAGAAAATAGAAAAGGCCCAAATTGAATTAAATATGAATATTTCTCAAATGGAAAGCTCTGGACATTTGGAAAAAATTCTAAGTGCTCAAATACCTCCTCATATAAAGGCTAGGATAGGCTATGAAGGAGAAACTAGCAAATCCAAGGTAGAATATAACAAGAATATCATTTTTGTAAAAGTTGTAAAGGATAATGAAGCAACAAACAGGGGATCCACATAATTAGAAACCAGAAAGACCATGATATATAATGAAACAAACAGAAACAAGCAGCAACCTCAAATGAAAAAGAAAGAAATGAAGAAATAGTCAATTTCAAAAGACTCATATGCTCCTAAGGATACAATGTATCAATAGGTCATGTTGAGGATACGATGTATCAATAGCTTCTTTCAATATTAGAACAAAAGCATTGGATCATTTGGAGAGTGGAATTGCTTCATGACAGTTTCATGGTAGTACAAAGGAGTTGTTACTCAACATAATGGTAAGTGAGGATCTCAGATATATGTAGCCCATCAGAGACTATGGCTAAGTATTTTTAACAGTAATGTTGAATCTGCATTTTGATATCTGCATTAGCATATGACAGGGCCTGTTTGAAGCTCAGAAATTAACATTTTTGAACTTCAGGAAGACCCTATCATATGCTAATGTAGTTTCAACTTCACTATTAAAAGTACCTATCCATAGTCTCTAATTACATATATATGAGCTCCCATTTACCATTATACTGAGAAACAACTCCTTTGAACTGCTAAGAAAATGTCTTGAAGCAATTCCATTCTTCGACTGATACAATGTTTCTGTTCTAATATTGAAAGAAGTTATTGATACATTGGATTGTGAACATGGACTAGTGCTCGCCATGAAAACAATTTTCCTAATCCTGATGGGAGCTCCGGCCAGTTGGATTAACAATTTCTACAGTTCTTATGCTCGCGGGAGCGTTGTTTGGTTTCTGATGCGATTTTGATGGAAAAATATTTTTATCGATGATAGATCTATTTGAGGGAATTGTGCATGTATGGAATTAATTAGTTATGATATTGCAAATTTTATTGCAAGCTTGTATCTGAGTTGTTATTATGTCATTGCAAAAGATAATATGAATTAAAAACAAGAATCTATTGATTAGAAAAAAAATAGAGGAAGTGCTCGAACAAGAGAAGTGGGCAACAGGCAGCTTGCCTAACCATTAGAAAATCAGATCTCCTTTCAGTGGAATCTGCTACAAAAAAAATGGTTCCCAAATTGACACCTTCCAGGCAGTCAAGAAAATGTTGGAAAGACTCCCAACCACCACCATGAATAAACTGGCAGCAACCCACACTTACATTGAATTTTTGTTGCAGGGAAGGACAAAGCTCAGGATTCAAATCCACAGGTTTTTGTTTTTCTTCACGCAATTCCATAGATGTTCAGAAAAATAGATTGAAGCCATCACTCTGTGTTTAATTCCTTACCCACTTCATTCACTTACCTTTTTCCCACATATCGCAGCCCGCAAGTTTTAACCTTTACCTCTTAAGACTTCGTCGTATCTTAAGTTTCCACTGATACGATATCTGGTGTGACCCTCAAACCTTACCGCATTACCAATTCACATGAAAACCTTTGTTATCGACTTATTCCTTACCTTTTCACATTTTGAACTTCCCTCCGTTTAAGTGCCCGCATACCACACTTCACACATCTTATCATTTAACTTTTAGGCCCCACACCAAAAATTGCGATGTTGCGATGCGACATCATCGTCGCACATCGCAATTCTTAAATGTCGCATTTCACATGATTTACCGCTTCCCTTTTTGGCGCCCGCAGTTCACAGTTCGCACTTTTTATGATTTACCTTTTTTCCACTTGCACTTCACACATTTTATGACTTACCTTTAAGCGCCGGCAAATTATCTTATTTAAGTTGCGATGTGATTGCAATCGCACATCGCAAGCTCAGGATGATAGCGCCAACAAAGTTAATGTTTTAAGTTGCGATGTGATCGCAATCTCATATTGCAAAGTTCAACGGATAGCGCCCGCAAGTTAAAATATTTAAGTTGCGATGCAATCGTGCCATCGCACATCGCAATCGCAAGTTTTTAAGTTTTCCTGTATTGCGCCAGTTAAAAGTTAAAATTGCAAAAATGCGATTTGCGATAAGGGCGTGAACGCGATGTGGTTTCACTGCCAAAACCTATAAAATTTCAAATCTGTATTTTTGTGTTTTTTATGCAGTTTCGTGTAGAAACAAAATAATAGAGCAAAAGGATGATTTGTTTGTTATACGTCCGTTCCAGCATTGAATATCATTAAATATTTAGGCTCCAGACATTTTGTATTAAACGAATGTATTTTTCATATGTTTAATGGTATGATTGAAAAAACTGAAGTCTCCCTCTCTTGTGTTCTCGCTCTCTATCTGTGTGAAGTTTTTATTTCTGTATTCTGTTTAAACTGTTTTGTGCTTCTCTGTTTCGTGTATGTTCTCGATTTAGCATCAGAGCATACTAGAATTTTCCAACAAGGTATCAGAGCAGGTCTAGGATCTCAGTGAAAGAACGAGCTCTTTACTGAAGAAGCTAAAAGGTTGTTTTGAGAAGCGGATTCTCCAGCAGTGAGAAGCTTTTGTTTACACAGTCAAGATGGCAGCAACATGCAAAAGCCTGACTAATCCCCAACTACCACAGTTCAATGGGAAGAATTATTATTATTGGGTCATTACAATGAAGGCCCTGTTTGCTTCACAAGATATTTTGGAGCTGGTGGAAAATGGTTTCCAAGAACCAGCAGATGCAACAACACTTAATTCCTTGACATAAGCAGAAAGATATTTTTTGAGAGACAATAAGAAGAAGGACTCCAAAGCCCTCTTCTATATTTTCCAAGCAGTACATGAGAGTATTTTCCCAAGGGTTGCAGCAGCAAAGAAGTCCGAGGAGGCATGGGATACCCTCCATACAACCTACCAAGGCATGGCAAAGGTGAAAACAACAAAAATTCAAATGCTGAGAAGAGATTTTGAAACACTTTGTATGAAAGAGTTTGATAATATAGACTCATTATTTAAACATGTGATTGGGTTGGTTACCCAAACCAGATCTCATGGTGAGCCACTTGAAGATAGGAGAATACTTGAGAAAGTTTTAAGAAGTATACCATCAAGGTTTGATGTCATAGTTGTGGCCATAGAAGATACAAAGGATCTCTCACAATTTTCAGTGGATGAGCTTCATGCATCACTGATGTCTCATGAGGACAGACTGAGCATAGCAAAAAAATCCTCATTGGAGCATGCATTTAAGACACAAATGTCTTTTGTTCAAGGTAGAGGTTGGGGAAGAGAAAACTACCGAGGAAGAGGAAGAAGCCCACACAGAGGTGGAAGAAGCAGCCCTGCAAGCACAAGTGGAAAGGGTAGTAATCAGAATCCAAGCCAAGGCTTAAGCCAGAATCAAGCACAAGGATAGATGTATGATAAATCTCATGTCTAATGTCATTATTGCAAAAATTATGGTCATTATGAAAATGAATGTAGAAAGAAGCGAAATGACATGGGTAGGAAACCAAGTGTAAATTTTACAAAAGAAAATCTGAACCATGAAGATTTGTTTTTAGCTTGTAATGTAGCACAAGAAAAACAAGAAGTTATATGGTTCCTAGATTCAGGGTGTGGTAACTGTATGATTGGAAACATAGCAATGTTTTCCAATCTAGATGAAAGTTTAAAATCTGAAGTGACATTGGGGAATGATAATAAAGTATCTGTCATGGTAAAAGGGAGAGTAAATGTTCTGAAAAATAAAGGAGAGAAGAAGTATGTGCCGGATGTCTATTATGTCCCTGGCTTGAAATGTAACCTTCTAATAATTGGAGAACTCGTGCAAAAGGGCTACAATGTGTTTTTTAAATATGACGTTTGCACAATCATGGATAAGCCTCCAAGTAGATAGCTCATTAAAAAAGTGCATATGATAAAAAATAGAATGTTTCCTCTCAATATGAGATCAGACTTGAAGGAAGGAGGTGTTATAGCAACTATCACACAAGAAATCTTTCAAGAAGAAGTGAAAGATGAGATCTGGTTATAGAATTTGACATTTGGTCATCTCAAGTTCGGAGGTTTGGATTTTTTGCATAGAAAAGGCATGGTAAAGGGATTACCACTCATAGATAAACCAAACAGCCTATGTGAAGGTTGCATCTTGGGAAAACAACACAGAGAATCATTTCCAGCAGGAAAGAGTATAAGGGAAAAGGCACCTTTGGAGATTGTCCACTCGGATGTATGTCGACCAATGCAAACACCATCATTAGGTGGAAATCACTATATTCTAAAATTTATAGATGATTACACAAGGAAGACATGGGTCTATTTTCTAAAACAAAAAGGTGAAGTGTTTGAATAGTTCTACCACTACAAAGCTCTTGTTGAGAAGCAAAGTGGACACTACATAAAAGAGTTGAGAACTAATAGAGGTGGAGAATATATCTCCAAATTATTCCTACGTTTCTGCAGGGAGCATGGAATGCGCAAGCAATTTACCACAAGGTATACACCTCAGCAAAACAATGTTGCAAAAAAGAAGAATAGGACCATCATGGACATGGAAAGAAGTATGTTTAAGGCAAAGCATTTTCCAAATGATTATTGGGAAGAAGTTGTTCCAGAAGAAGCATGGAGTGGAACAAAGCAATTTGTCACTCACATGAGAGTGTTTGGGTGGGTGGCATATTCACATGTCTCGGATAAGTTAAGGAAGAATTTAGATAGCAAGGGGGAGAAATGTATATTTCTTGGATATAGTGATGAATCCAAGGATTACAAGCTCTATAATCCATCATCCAAGAAATTAATAATCAACAGAGATGTTCGTTTCATAGAAGAAGAATCTTGGGATGGAAGTTTAGAGAAGACAGTAAATGTGAAGACATGTATGTCTCATGAAGAGAAATAGGCATGGACTGCAGCAAGTAACTCCTCAATGGTGGCTCCTCCTCCACCTACAAAAGCTCATCAGAGCAGACCACAAGCAAGCAATAGAATAACATTGAGAAATCAAGGAAGTGCTTCTCCAAGCACACCACAAGGATCAACAACTCCCTCGAGCTCAAGTGCAACTCCAAGCACATCTTCAACAAATACAAGAAGACCAAGATTCAGAAATTTAAGTGAAATTAATGAGCAAGAGGAAGTTGATAATAGTGCCGGTATGAATTATTTATTTTCATTATTTTGTCATGTAGATGACCCAATCCATTTTGAAGATGCAGTCAAAGAAGAGAAGTGGATTGAAACAATGAATGAGGAAATAGGAGCAATAGAAAGAAATGACACATGGGAGTTAGTGGACCTCCCGCAAGGAAAAGAATTTATTGGAGTGAAATACATCTATAAGACTAAGAGAAACATTGAAGGCAAGATAGAAAGGCACAAAGCAAGGCTAGTTGTCAAAGGCTACAAGCAGCAGCAAGGAAGAGACTATGAGGAAATTTTTGCACCAGTTGCAAGGATGGAGACAATGCGGACAGTGTTGTCTATAACATCACATCAAAAATGGAAATTTTATCAATGGATGTGAAGTTGGAATTCTTGAATGGAGTGCTGAAAGAGGAGGTGTATGTTGAACAACCTCCTGGTTATGAGATAGAAGGCCAACAACACAAGGTTTGTAAGTTGTGGAAAACTCTTTATGGGCTGAAGCAAGCACCGCATGCATGGTACATCAGGATTGATGCTTACCTAATGGACAATGGGTTCGACAAGTGTGATGGTGAACCCACACTCTACATTAAAGAAAATGACGGCAAAATTTGTATTGTTCTTTTGTATGTATATGATTTTATTTTTACAGGCAATGATGTTTCTTTCATTGTTGATTTCAAAGTAGTCATGAAAAGTGAGTTTGAAATGACTGAATTGCGATTGTTAAGATATTTTTTGGGCATAGAAGTAAAGAAAACATAAAATGGAATTTTGATCTCCCAAGCAAAGTATGTTGCAGATATTTTTAAAATGTTCAATATGTAGAACATAAAGCCATCATCAACTCCAACTGTCATGGGGTTGACTTTGAGCAAGGAATATTGCAATAATAATGTCAATCCGACATTATACAAAAGCATGGTTGGTAGTCTAATGTATTTGAAAAGAACTAGGGCTGATATAATGTATGCAGTAAGTTTGATATCCAGATTCATGGAGACACCCAAGGAGACACAATGGAAAGACGCCAAGAAAATATTGAGATATGTAAATGGAACGAAGGAGTATGGTGTTATATACTCCGCAACTGATGATTTTAAGCTGATTGGTTACACTGACAGTGATTGGGCTGGAAGTGTTGATGACAAAAAGAGCACATCAGGGTATGTTTTTCATTTGGGATCGGGAGCCATTTCACGGGCTTCCAAGAAGTAGCCAATAGTTTCATTATCAACAGCAAAAGCTGAATATGTAGAAGCAACAACATTTTCATGCCAAGCAGTTTGGATGAGAAGGATGTTGAAGGATTTATGTCATGAACAAGACAAATGAACCACAATTTTCTGTGATAACAGTTCAACAATTACATTGTCAAAGAATTCTGTTTTTCACAAGAGAACAAAGAATATTGATGAAAAATACCATTTCATAAGAGAATTAGTTAACAATGGTGAAATTGTGTTGTAGCATTGCAGGTTAGAGGAATAGTTTGCATATATCCTCACAAAGCCATTGGGATAGAAAAGTTTTGTTTATCTCAGAAAGTGTCTGGGAATGGTTAATGGTGGAAGATGTGATTAAGGGGGAGTGTTGGAAATACTCCCAACCACCGCCATGAATAAACTGGCAGTAACCCACACTTACATTGATTTTTTTTTTGCAGGGAAGGACAAAGCTCATGATTCAAATCCGCATGTTTTTATTTTGCTTCACGCAATTCCATAGATGTTCAGAAAAATAGAGTGAAGCCATGACTCCACGTTTAATTCATTACCCAACACATTCACTTACCTTTTTCCCGCATATCACAGCCCGCAAGTTTTAACCTTTACCTCTTAAGACTTCGCCGTAACTTAAGTTTCCGCCGATTCGATATCTGGTGGGACCCTCAAACCTTACCGCATTACCAATCCGCATGCAAACCTTTGTTATCGACTTATTCCTTACCTTTCCAAATTTCACACTTCCCACCATTTAAGTGCTCGCATACCACACTTCACACATCTTAGCATTTAACTTTTAGGTGCCGCACCAAAACTTGCGATGTTGCGATGCGACATCGTCATCACACATCGCAAATCTTAAATATCACACTTCGCATGATTTACCGTTTACCTTTTTGGTGCCCACATTTCGCACTTCACACTTTTTATGATTTACCTTTTTGTCGCCCGCACTTCACACATTTTATGACTTACCTTTAATCGCCCCCAAGTTATCTTATTTAAGTTGCGATGCGATCGCAATTGCACATCGCAAGCTCAGGAGGATAATGCCCACAAAGTAAATGTTTTAAGCTGCGATGCAATCACAATCGCATATCGCAAAGCTCAATGGATAATGTCTGTAAGTTAAAATATTTAAGCTGCGATGCGAACGTGCCATCGCACATCGCAATTGCAAGTTTTTAAGTTTTCCCGTATTGCACCAATTAAAAGTTACAATCGCCGAAATGCGATTTGCGATGAGGGTGCAGACGTGCTGTGGTTTCGCAGCTGAAACCTATAAAATTTCAAGCCTGTCTTTTTGTGTTTTGTACACAGTTTCGTGTAGAAATAGAAGAATAGAGCGAAAGGAGGATTTGGTTGTTATACGTTCGTTCCGACATTGAATAAAATTAAATCTTCAGGCTCTGGCTATTTTATATGAAAGGAATGTATTTTTCATATGTTTAATGGTATGAATAAAAAAACTAAAGTCTTCCTCTCCTGTGTTCTCACTCTCTGTCTGTGTGAAATTTTATTTCCGCATTCTGTGTAAACTATTTTGTGCTTCTCTGTTTCGTGTATTTTATCGACATAACATCATATCATACCGTAATTTTCCAACAGAAAACAACCATGGTTTTAACAAACAATTTAATAATTTACTTAATCCACTCCATCAGAGGCAAATTATATCTTAGACCTGAAGTTAGGCTCCTTACACGCAAGAGATTTAACTGACATACCACTTTTCTCTGAGCCCAATAAGTTATCCAAACAAGAAACTTAATTTAATACACAAATCGAGTATGAGGTTCTAAAAAATCCAACATTTGCCAAAACTTGCATTTCATAATGAACCAATACATCTATAGATTGAAATGTTTTGGAAAAAGAAATTATTTACCCTAAATTAGATCATACCATATATTAGATCTCAACTTCCTCTTTCCAGTCAGTGTCCTTTGTGACAATGAAAGCATGGATCTCACTTGAAGAGGCTCTTCATCACTATCACTATCTGACACAATAACATTTGGTACCTCTTTTAAGGCTCTCACCTGCAATCTCTCTTCAGTACTCTTTTGCAATTCACCGTGCCTTCCCTTATTATGGTTTTGAAGAAGAGGAATACTTTGATTAGTATGTATGGATATATTACTCTATAAGTGCACTTTTTTCATGTTCTATTTCTTATTCATTGTAGAGTTACCGTCCATAGGTTTCAAGGATGACAACTTTGATGAATATTTTCTTGTATTCCAACTTCGTGCTAGCAAATGATCCTTTTCCAGTAAAATTATTTCCTGTGCACTTCTGCCTATCCCTTGGATTTGTTTTGCATCAGACTATATAAATGACTGGTTCCACCTTTCTCAAGCACCCTGTTTTCAACATCAGTTGTCTGAAGTAATTAAGTAGTGTGGAATTTTTGCTGAGCATTCATATCCATATGCTATGCAAGTTGCAAATTTACATTCTCTTTGTACATCTTTCTTTGGCCATCGTTAACAATATCACAATAAGGATTTTTTTTTGGCTCCAATACAGGCTCTCTTGCCAATGAGAGTTTCTTGTTGAGAAACTGTGTTGGTTTTACAGAATTCACAAGATGGTCATTTTCTTTTTCCCCTTTATGATTTGATGCATCTGGAGGTCCACTTGGAGATATTACAAACATTTCGTTGATTTTTTTAAGAGGGTCAACCATTTTATTTGATGTCTGCGTAGATGGCAGCAATTTCGTTCATTTCTTTAAGAGGTTCAATCAATTTATTTGATGTCTTCCCATATTACAACAATTTCGATGATTTGTTTAAGAGGGTCAATCATTTTATTTGATGTTTATCGAGTATGTATAAAATAGGTTTGACACTGAAAAATGATTGAACAATTAGCTTAAGAGTAGCATTTAATATACTCATTTGCATAATAAGTCAACAAAGAGCATGTGAAAAGAAAACAAAAAAATCATCTTCGTAACATATAAAAAGGAACAGGAATTAAAAAGATCTCAGTGAAGCTTATCCACAATGATAGGGATTACCACATGTGACTTTCATTCAGTGTCATCCATGCGTGCTAGAAGTTGGAATGTTTATGAATCTCATACTAGTAGTGCACTGCCTGGGCATAATGTATCCATTGGAAAAGTGTTCAGTTGATGATCCATTTGCATTGCATACTTTTTCTTCCACGATCTTGCTTTTTGATCAAAATTAGATCTATTATGCTTGTATTCTACACTTTGTATGAAATCAATTAGAATTTCACAAGTAAAATTAACATAAGTTCATGTTATGAGTATGAAACTAAATGGAAAATGAGAGGCATCTCACTATATCACCCATAAGGCCATCATCAAGATTTGGCTTAGAAAGAAGCAAAGAAATACTTGCAAAGACAATTGCAATGTGCAGAGATGGTGCCCACGCACCCTGCAAGTCATAGAAAAGAAAATTGGTTTCTTGTTACACATCATAGGTATTTAGTATACATTTAAGGCTTAAGCGAGAAAAATTTATAACATTTTACCCATAGGAGGAATATCCAAAAAAGAAAAAATTGTAAAAAACTTCACAGTCAGAAGAAGACGAATCACAATCACACCAAGAAAAGTAACAAAGAAAAGGTACAAGTCACACAGTATCCAATGAACTAAGAGTCTAAAATCCCACATCATATACCTACCATAACAATGGAATTCTTGATAAAAGGAAAACCTAAAGAGCTCTCTCTATATCTAAACATGCAGCAATTCCATGTTCTTATTCCTAAAGTTGTATCTTGTTCTTAATAACATTTTCCAAGAAAAATATTTTCACACCATATTGATATTTTATGTTTTTTTTTTTCCATTAAAAAGAAAATTAATTTCACAACAAATTGATATTTTATGTTTTTTTTTAATCAAATTTCCCAATGCATGTTATTATTATTTATTATTATTTCAATTGGTTTGATTCGTTCAATTTAACGATGGCGCCATTCTTTGGATAGAGTGGTGCCGTGGGAGCATCATCAGGCGTAAGATGCTCTCGACAAGGAAGGAAATGCATTCAGAAATCTTTACATTCACTAAAACTGTAAATTTCACTTCATATTTTATATAAAGAAAGTATGTTTATTTATGATAAATTTAGTATATCGTATGTGGGAACTGATAATGTTGGTTAAATTTAGTATATATCATGCGAGAATTGATGGTGTTAGTTATGATTGTTGTGAAGAGATGGAAGGAGTTGGTGGGATTAAAGAACAATTTAAGTATTGTTAAGTTTTCGTAGTGCATTATATTTGATGTTATTTTTTGGGATTCAATTAGTTATTAATGTATGACCATTTCCATGAGAGATAATAGTAAGTACTTAATTTCTACATGATTTTTGAATAGTCCACTTAACACTCATAATATCTGCTGAAACTCACAAAGGTGAAGAAATAAGATTATTTAAACAAAAAAAATTAAAAATTATATTATAAAATATTACTTAAACAAAAAAAGAAAAGTTCAAATTTTCATAGGTCAAATCAATAAATAAATAAATAATTGTAAATAATGGTAATACATTAATAAATTCAATTTTACAATAATTGACGCATTAACATTAGATAATTGAATAATTACATTTTAAATAATTTGAAAGGAAGTTAATTGATTATTAAATTTTGGTGAAAGTTTCTAATATTATTAACTAGAAAACATCACACCAGGTGAATTTGAAAGCAAAAAATCCCAATATATTAAAAACCAAAGCCATATAAAAATTCTAATATTTAAAAATAGATATTAGTTAAAAGTACATAAATATATGATGTTTTAGATATTAGTTAAAAGTACTTAAATATATGAATTGAAACTAAAATGGTTTACATACTATCCTAGATTTATAGTTATTGATCACTGCCTAAAACTATTTTTTGAACATTAAAAGTGGTCATGTAATGTTGTTTGGACATACACTGATAAATATGTCCCCACTATTGCATATAAACACAATGTTGTTTTTTTGTAATCAATATAAAACTTAAAAAATTTAGAACCGGTCGGGCTGTGCCATTTCTTGGTGCTCTGGGCTAGTGGCTATGATGTGAAATGTTAGTGAAAAATGACTGACGCTAAGAAAAAGAATTTATTAAAAATAAAAAAATTGGAAAAAAAAGACATTATTCATAGTTTTTTTTAATAAAAAATGACTATTGGGAAGAAAAAATATATTAAACATACAAAATTTTAAAAATTGAAAAACTAGTGAATGAAAGTTTCTTATTAAAAGATTTATGAGAATTCAAGTATTTAACTGAGAAAAAAAAACATACCCAACGTAAAATTTATTATGAAGTTTAAATAGATGTTTATGGGTTAAAAATGTAGGTTTAAAAAATGATTTATTTACATCAGTGTTATATACGTGATTTATAGTTGTGTCAAACTGTTATCTCTACGTTATAGTTTTATTAATTGGTTGTTATTTAAAAGAAAATATATATATATCATTCTAGTTTTTTTAATATTAGAATTTACATTAAATTTTAATTTTTTAGTTAAATATAAAAATATAAAATAAAAAAATGAAATATTAATTTAAATTTTAGGAATTATATCCTATTATTATAATTTAATTTTTTTTGGTTAAATAAAAAATATAAAATTAAAAAATGAAAGATTAATTTAAATTTTGGTAATTATATTATATTATTATATTAAAAGAGGAAATAAAAAATCTTAATCAATAATAAAATGTGTAGTTGTATCAATTTTATGGAGAGAAATTATATTATTGATCACGTAATTCATACAGGGTATGATTAGATTTTCGGCAATTTAACTATTTTGTGTTATTATTTTTTGGCATATCTATATATATATAGAAAGAACATATGTTAGGCTAATACTAGTTTCAAATTAGGAGCTTAATATTTACTTAATGAAGGTATGAGTAAAACAATATACTATAGAAATAATGAAATTTATATATGGTGTTTTATTAAATTAAAACAATATGGTTAACATCTACCCACATGTGTATGCATTCAGAACAAACATCCAAATGCAATGAATGAGACTGACACAACAATAACACCTGGTAAAAAAAATAAGCACCCACACCAAAATCTAAAACAATGAAGGTTTCATAGACAATGACCTAACCAACAACAAATTTTAGGAAAAGAGGAACATATTAAGAAGCAATACGTACTTGTACCTCTAACATGAACATCAGTGCACAACATGCCCAAGCCAATAAAACCAGAGGTGTAAAAACTAAATTACTATGGAGGGGAGAAGCAAAGCTAGCAACATTGGAGTTTCCAACCATGGGGCATCCAATTGGAAGGCCCTCTGCTGGAGAAGAGGTAGGAGGAGGAGGAGGTGATAGAAGAGGTGTTGAAACTGAGGGAGTTGGAGATATGGCCACCTGAGGAGCATGAGTAGGAGTGGAAGTAGCAGGAGTTGGAGTCGAAGTCGAAGATGGTGTAGAAAGTGGTGTAGGCGTTGGCGCTAGTGCTACTTCAAAAATCACAATGGGCAACAAAACCCCACTAACGGTACAAACACATGGGTTGGCCGTCCAATAGAGTGCTCACTATAGTACTCTTGCTAAGTCTAGTATTGAGTGTGACGATATCACTAGTAGAGGACACTGATAATGCATAATAACTATCAGCAAATCATGCCAGAAAATCATTGTTCATGATCTGATATTGTTTGTAAAAAAAACACTCATTGTAGAAATTTGAATAACTGATATGTTATCCACTGAGATTCTCCTGATCACACACTATTTTAACTTCATGCATAATACAGAATCTCTTCTACCATTGATCATCACATGCGGAAATAAAATCAATTGCATGCACACATTAAAGCCATAAAAATTCACACATATGAACACAGTATTTCATGGGAAAGCTTAAAGCTGAAAACCCCCAACTATCTGTATATTATACATGTCATGGAGATCATGTAACAATCATAGTACAAAGCTCTTTGCAATCTCTCATGCACTACCTCCCTTGCTACACACTATCAAGCTAGATCTAGCAAAACTCATGCTCCAACCTTTAGCCACTTGATAGCCAACCTGAATTGCCTGTTTCAATGCTATGGGATGGCCTCTTTATATAGATAAACCACCTGGATTGAACTGCACAATCCTCATTGATTACTCCACCTATCCGTGTGTTGCAAATAGCAACAGTATAGTCACAACTGATAGTTAACCTACTCTTTCACCTATTTCTGCACTGGTCTCCACTGAAACTGTCCATGCACTGAAGTTAACTGATGCATTCTTTAGTTGATTAATGAGTTTATAATTAGTGAACTAATTAATAATTAATTCACACCACTCTCACTAATTGTATCAATCAGTTAAACTAGATACAAATAGCTCAACTATGTTTAGATTAGTTAAACTGAATACAACTCCACTAACTTCCTCAATCAACTCCACCAAACTCTGTCACATGAGTTCTAACCGAAGTCTTCATGCAATAGCTTCACTTAAACCCTAGGAAAAGCGTATTTCCTTCTGTTAGCTGCATGTGCCACATCCAGGCATCAAACTGAAGTGCTTCAAGAGAATAAGATAATGTTTATAGTCCAAATATTATTAAGAGCTAATAATATTCGACATATCTATTTTTAGACTGGCAATCTAAAAATAGATTCCGCCCAATATGTCTAAAAATATAAATCCATCTATTTTTCCAACTTGACCAACCATCCACAAATAGCATCCTGCAACTCATAGAATATGATCGACATGTCTAAAAATAGATATAGTCTAAAAATAGACTTTGCGACAAAAATCACCTGTGTGGCCCCCACCTAGTTTTGGTGATCACTTTCCAAATAGGATCAGGAATGATGTTTTAGGATGCCTCCTTCACTGTTTCTTGTTGCAATCTTCAACACTCCCTCTCAACAAGAAAGGACTGTCTTTTCATGCGACATGCAACTCCATGCATTCGCCCTGCAACCTTCACAAGTGCCATGCAACTCCATGCATGCGACATGCAACTCCATGCATTCGCCATGCGCCCTTTGCATGCGCCATGCAAACTCATGCATGAACCATGCAACTCCCTGCATGCTCCATGCACCCTTTGCATGCAACATCTTCGAAATTGAATAGGCTCCAAACAACTCAATCAGTCTAATGCATATATCATCAAATTCTTTGACCTCTACTTAGCTACTGTACATGTCATCAGGAACCACTGTGTTGTTGAACTCTTGCACCCATGCACTCTTGCACTTGCTATCAACTTTGATTCGCGCTCCAGTATCCGACACTTAGCTTCCGATCCCCATCACTCCAACCGATCATTCTACTGCTGCACTGTGGGCACCTCGTAGCCAGGTTCAATCCATGAGATCCACACCATCTCATGAATCTGCCCAGAAATCTCCTCATGGGATTAATCATGCATGTCGCCCCACCTCATACCTGGTGGTATAGTTGCATGCACTCCCTCTGCTCGTCTGGCACGAAATTTCTCTGCATGAGTGGTCTCTTCCACTCTATGATCCTCTTGTGGCTGCTCCACACCCCGAGGTTCACTATCTCCTGCATGCAAAACCCGCTCCCTCTCAAGCTTCAATTGCATGTCTTTCTTGCACTTCCCAACAGTAGGAAGCTCCGTAGAAATCCCATCTACATCAAATCTATAAAGATTCTTCTGCATCTCCAGTTGTGGCTGCTCCACAACCTTCTGAGACTGCTTCTCACGCTGCATGTTGAGAGGCTCCCTCTCAACCACCAAGTCACTAACCTCTGCTTTGCACCTCAAAGCTTTGCATGCATCTTGTACCTTAGTGCATGTAGATTCTTGGCTCGCGCACATTGCAATTGTCCCGCTGTCACAAAATTTTCTAACAAAAGAGCTGATTTTAAATCGATGATATCTCCCTCATCCGAGCTCCGATTCGACCGATTTTTTTTTTCAATTTGGGTATTTTTTCGCAAGGAATCCAAATATGCTATTTATTTCTGAAAATATTTCACCCAAAATTTTCATATATTCCCTACAAACTCGCGCACCCAAAAATTCTCGCTCTCATTCCATGTAGAAAATTATATACAATATGCATGTATATTTCCGGCTTTCTCCATCTTTATGTTTCTTGAGTTTATCCTCAAACTCAACCGCTTCAATGCTTTGCAATTGCTCCAATGATCAATATCGCTCCGATACCATGTAGAAATTTGAATAATGGATGAGTTATCCACCGAGATTCTCCTGATCACACACTATTTTAGCTTCATGCATAATACAGAATCTCTTCTACCATTGATCATCACATGCGGAAATAAAATCAATTGCATGCACACATTAAAGCCATAAAATTCACACATATGAACACAATATTTCATGGGAAAGCTTAAAGCTGAAAACCCCCAACTATCTGTATATTATACATGTCATGGAGATCATGTAACAATCATAGTACAAAGCTCTTTGCAAGCTCTCATGCACTACCTCCCTTGTTACACACTATCAAGCTAGATCTAGCAAAACTCATGCTCCAACCTTTAGCCACTTGATAGCCAACCTGAATTGCATTTTCAAGCTATGGGATGGTCTCTTTATATAGATAAACCACCTAGATTGAACTGCACAATCCTCATTGATTACTCCACCTATCTGTGTGTTGCAAATAGCAAAAGTATAGTCACAACTGATAGTTAACCTGCTCTTTCACCTATTTCTGCACTGGTCTCCACTGAAACTGTCCATGCACTGAAGTTAACTGATGTATTCTTTAGCTGATTTATGAGTTTATAATTAGTGAATTAATTAATAATTAATTCACACCACTCTCACTAATTGTATCTATTAGTTAACTTGGATACAAAAAGCTCAACTATGTTTAGATTAGTGAAACTGAATACAACTCCACTAACTTCCTCAATCAACTCCACCAAACTCTGTCACATGAGTTCTAACTGAAGTCATCATGCAATAGCTTCACTTAAACCCTAGGAAAGCGTATTTCCTTCTGTCAACTGCATGTGCCACATCCAGGCATCAAACTGAAGTGCTCCAAGAGAATAAGATAATGTTTAGAGTCCAAATATTATTAAGAGCTAATAATATTCGACATATCTATTTTTAGCCTGGCAGTCTAAAAATAGATTCCGCCCAATATGTCTAAAAATATAAATCCATCTATTTTTCCAACTTGACCAACCATCCATAAATAGCATCCCGCAACTTATAGAATATGCTACATATGTCTAAAAATAGACATAGTCTAAAAATAGACTTTGCGCCAAAAAAATCACCTGTGTGGTCCCCACCTAGTTTAGGTGATCACTTTCCAACTAGGATCAGGAAAGATGTTTCAGGATGCCTCCTTCACTGTTTCTTGTTGCCATCTTCAACACTCATATCAGGGTTTGTTCAATTTGGCTAGGGTCGTTGTAGCATAATTTAAGGCGATTAATTTGTTTTATATATTCCATCCGACCTACAATGTTAATCTGTTGTATTTGGGTTTCAATCCCTTGGGTGAGGTATACCTTGACAGATATATTGTTAATTCTTAATGTGTCTTCTTTTGCGACCACGCAAGAGCAACATGCTACTATTTTTGTTGGAGCAAATACAATTACGATTTCCATACTGTTTTTTTGTTTCTCGATGTAATGGCTCAATTTTTTTTCCTTTTTGATTAAGTCTTTGTTTTGTCTGCAATTTGTTGTAAAGAAAGGAGGTTTGACTTGTTGGAAATAGTGTGCTTTAAGTTTAATTTCTGGGTTTTCATGGTTTTTGTTTCCCTAATAACGCTATTAACCATGAAGAAATTCTTGGTCTTATTTATAGAAATACCACATTATCTAGATAATTCTCCCTAGGTAAGACGAGGTTTGGCTTTCCTGGACCCTAGTTTGCTTATGCTCAAAGATTGTGTCCAGGGACTGCTCTACCGATAATCCTACTAGTTTCCTAGAGCTAACCCTTCCCCATTATGTAAAGGTTAAAATTTCTTCCTCCCTATCATGTTATTAGAAGTAATTACAGATTTCTACCCCTTGGGTCTCGCCTACTAATAGACACCTCAAATGAAAATTATAGGTATATTTATTACTGTAGAGACAATTCCTAACCAAATTTGTGTTTACTCTCTCTTTATAGTTATACTTATCATCCCCTATTCTCATGTTATGAATTTTTTAGTGGAGCTGAGTATTTTCACTAGAACAATTTCACCCCTTTCCAATGCATATGTACAACTCAAGTCAAAATATATTGTCCAAGAAATGGTATACATAACTTAACAATACCAGTAATACCTGTAAAAAATGAGTTCAATAACCATTCAACATTCTATGAATCAAAGCATACTACTTATATTTACTTGTATTGTCCAAAAAAAGAATACATAGCTCAAAATATATTATTACTGTAGGTTTTAACCACATACATAAATTATCTGAAAACGAACTCTTAAAACAGAAAATAAATAATCGGGAGAGAATAAAACATAAAACATATATACAAATAAATTTTCCCCTGGATCCAAAACTGAGACTACTAGTTTGATTTTTCATTATATTCCTTTCAATGTTACAGTACATATATATACATGTCGAAGCATTCATAAGCCCCATTCCATTAACCCTGCATTAGAACATAACAATAGTTCCCTTTACCGGATCTACAAAATACCATGGGTGGAAAACCATCATGCCCAAAACCATCTGCAAACCCATGCAAAAAACCATATATAGGTCTGCCCACTTAATATAGGGTCCAAAATTTTATTCCCGGCGAGTGCCTCGGACCCTGTGCAGGGGGGCTACCACCCCTCTACAAGCCCCCTGACAGGGGGGTTGCACCGCCCTTGTGACCCCCCTATTTCGCTCGTCGCAAGAAAATAGGGGTTGCCCGCCCCCCTCTCACCCCTTGCTTCTTGCATTATAGCTAGTCATGCAAAGAATATAACACAAACCAAAAATTCTCCCACTTGTTGTTTTCTTTCAACATGGGTCCACAGGAGAGCTTAGTCATTGATCCAACCCTACAATGCTCATTGTTTCTCTACACTAAGAGAACTTCTTAGTGATCACAGATTTCTTCAATGCATCTGCAGCATTCTTCAAAATGTCCACCTTTACCAATAACACCTTTTTATCCTCAACCATAACTCTCACAAACTGATACTGAAAATCAATGTGCTTTGTCTTTGAATGATAAGGAGGGTTCTTTGCCAAGAAAAGTTTTCTTTGTATATGACAGTCTATCCTTATAGCTCGCTACACCAACCCCATACTTGAACACAATCTCTACAACCAAACTAATTCCTTCCTTGCATGAGTGGTTGGCATGTATTCAACCTTTGTAGTTGAAAGAGCCACTATAGCCTCTCTTTTTCTCATCCAACTGACTGCTCCAAATAGGTTAAACACATACCCACTTGTAGATCTTCTTTGATCTAGATAGCCAACCTAGTCCACATCAACAAACCAATGGATATCCAAAACTTTGTCCAATCCTGGTCTTTCTCGCACTGATCTTCTCAAAGATGTAGTTTGTGGTTGTTCCTCTTCTGAATCTTTTTATGCTGTAGAGTCTGATTCTTCCTCCTTTAGATCATACTCTATTTTATGAGGTTCCTTTGGTAAGACTTCATGTTTAACAACATATATCACCTCACTAAACACCACATCTTGGCTATACACAACCTTCCTTGTTTTTGGGTTCCAGATCTTATAACCTTTTAAACCATCCTTATACCCAATAAAGATGCACCCCTTAGATTTAATATCTAACTTGGTTATTTTCACCTTTGGAACATGTAAATATGCATCACATCCAAATACCCTAAGATGTGAAAGAGAGGGTTTTTAAGACAGGAGAATACTATTGAGAAAATCTCTCAACAAACTCTAACCACTAACAAACAAAATCTTCCTACATTCTAATGTAAACATTATTCTAAGTTTGGCAAGGACTTTGAAGGCCTATTGAAGGTTCTGTCAGAAAGGTCACCTAATTATTGCAAATTATTTTTCCAAAACATTTTATTTCAAGATGATTTGGATACGCTGAAAGAAGTAATGGAAATGTTGGAGTAGTTGGAGCTTTAACTTAGAAGATATGATTTTGAAATGCTTATTGAGGCTCTTTGGTAAGAAATTCATATCAATGCACCCTTAGTTGTGGTGGAAAAGATGGAAATATTGATTATGCGCTGAGGATGCAGACCTATGGGCCACTTATACATGTGTATTATCTATAAAGATAAGATGAAGTAGAAAATAATCATTTTAAAGCATGAGAGGTTATACTGAAATAAAATCTTCCTGCGAAATTCCGTGAAATTTTCCTTCCACATTCCCTACATTCCCTGACTCCTTCCGCACATTCCCCACTCCTCTCCTTCCCCCGCATTAATTTCCTTCCGCACATTCGCCACTCCTCTCCATACCCACATTAATTTCCTTCCACATTCCACGACTCCATTCTCCATTTTGAAAATTTCCTTCGACATTCTGACTCCTTCCACACATTCCCCTCCTCTCCTTCCCAACATTTCCCACTCTTCTCCTTCCCCACATTAATTTCCTTCCACATTCCCCGACTCCTTCCCCACCGCACATTCCCCAGTCCTGTCCTTCCCCACGTTAATTTCCTTCCACATTCCGCTCACTCCTTCCCGACATTAATTTCCTTCCACATTCCCTCACTCCTTCCGCATATTCCCCGCCCCTCCTTCCACATTCCCCACATTCCAACTCCTTCCATATTCCCCAAATTTCCTTCCACATTCCCCACATTCCGACTCCTTCTGCACATTCCCCTCCTCTCCTTCCCAACATTTCCCACTCTTCTCCTTCCCCACATTAATTTCCTTCCACATTCCCCGACTCCTTCCCCCTCCTCTCCTTCCCCACCGCACATTCCCCTCTCCTGTCCTTCCCCACGTTAATTTCCTTCCACATTCCCTCACTCGTTCCGCATATTCCCCACCCCTCTGCTTCCCCACGTTAATTTCCTTCCACATTCCGCACATTCCGTCGCTCGTTCCGCACATTCCCCACTCCTCCTATCCTTCCGCACATTCCCTACTCCTCTCACATTACCAAATAAAATTACCAAATATAAATACATCATAACAAAACACTCAATTTTGAAAGTGGCCTAGTATAAAATTGAATCAATAGCTATTCAATTAATTCACATTTAAGTACCTCGCTCTGCTGTAAAAATTATATACACAACTTCACTTTCACATGAGATAAGAGTGGGACGCAAGAAAGAAGTATGGTGTGGGAGGCTAGAGATCTTGAAAACTTATGGATACAGGGTAGTGTTAGTTTTCATTTTCTTATCGGTATAGTATTACAGAGTCACGGCGACGATGTTATTCGGCGACGATGTTATTACCTGTGGGAGCAATCTCAAAACAGGTCCTTTTCATTTGGCTTTAGAACCTAGGGTAGAAAACCAATGATAACCCCAATACGTATTGTCTTGAAGGGATCACGTCGCGGTTGCGATTTGGGATGGAACATCGGTGTTAACTACACGAAGTGGGTTAATAAGCAGACCTCCGTTCTCCTTGAATCGATCGCGTTTAGGTACCAAAAGGAAGAACACAATGTGGATGAGGTAACTGCGACGGGCAATCGGAAACTGGAGCAGCTGCAAGGATTTCCTTTTCCTCAATGAGTCGAAGCACTACTATTACATCGACGGCAGAGGCCCGGTGCTACGGCTTTCTTTGTGCAGAATCCCTCTCCCCCACTTCTCTTGCTGAGAATGCTACAACTACTGATTCCACTCGGATTAACCTGATGCCACTGGGATTAACGGTTTCATGGCTAACACTAGGTCATGTTGAGGATACAATGTATCAATAGCTTCTTTCAATATTAAAACAGAAGCATTGGATCATTCGAAGAGTGGAATTGCTTCATGACAGTTTCATGGTAGTACAAAGGAATGGTTCCTCAGCATAATGGTAAGTAAGGAGCTCAGATATATGTAGCCCATCGGAGACTATGGCTAAGTATTTTTAACAGTAATGTTGAATCTGCATTGTCATATCTGCATTAGCATATGACAGGGCCTGTCTGAAGTTCAGAAATCAACATTTCTGAACTTCAGAAAGACCCTATCATATGCTAATGCAGTTTCAACTTCACTATTAAAAGTACCTAGCCATAGTCTCTAATTACATATATATGAGCTCCCATTTACCATTATACTGAGAAACAACTCCTTTGTACTGCTAAGAAACTGTCTTGAAGCAATTCCATTCTTCGACTGATACAATGTTTCTGTTTTAATATTGAAAGAAGTTATTGATACATTGGATTGTGAACATGGACTAGTGCTCGCCATGAAAGCAATTTTCCTAATCCTGATGGGAGCTCCGGCCAGTTGGATTAACAATTTGTGCATTTCTTATGCTCGTGGGAGCGTTGTTTGGTTTCTCATGCGATTTTGATGGCAAAATATTTTTATCGATGATACATCTATTTGAGGGTATTATGCATGTATGGAATTAATTAGTTATGATATTGCAAAGTTTATTGCAAGCTTGTCTCTGAGTTGTTATTGTGTCATTGCAAAAGATAATATGAATTAAAAACTAGCATTTTGCAAATGAATCTGCAAAAGAAAACGCTGAAGGTCACATTAATTGTTGAACTGCTGATTGGACAGCTGCGTGCACTGTTGAGATTCGCTGAGTTTTGTTGTTTTACGACGAATCTCTACAGTGTCGTGAGCTAAAGCCTCACAATAGATAACGCCTTTGGCGTTAATTAAATTGAAACTTCAGATATATATATATATATATATATATATATATATATATATATATATATAAAGGTTGTTTGAAGTTTGTGATAATGGCTATGTGATTCATATTATTTCAAGAAAGTGTCGATAAAAACGGCATTCATGCATAATGGCATTTTAATGAATATGTGAAAGTGTCTATGGTATCGTCAATTGATGTCCGCGGTATTAAAATTAAGGTATGTAGTGATCCCATATTAATGATCTAATGACATGATAAGACTTGGGGTTTTAACTCTAAGGTTTGGTCAATGCTTATTAAACTAAAGTCCGTCGTGAGCCTTTCGGGAGGGCGTATATGGTCTAAGAAGTTCGAACATCAAAATATAATGAGAGGATATTGCCTTTTAATACAATTTACAAGGGGAGGATTTCTATTAATATTTGAGCGCTTTATAAAAGAGGGAGATAGCCTCGGTGCATTATTCAAAGGATATTCAATTGTTTATATTATTATCGAATAAATTAAATGTTACAAGTAATTAAATAATATATAAAATTTGAATTTATATATTTATTTTATTTTTAATAATTACATGCTATGATAAGAAAAGATTTCAAAACCAATAAAAAAAAAGGGGGCAAAAAATAATAATAATAATAATTAAATAAATAAATAAAATATGAATAAATAAAAAGAAATAAAATAAAATAAAGATAAAATTAAAATTAAAATTAAAATTAAAATTAAAATTAAAATAGATAAAAAAAAAAAATTCAATGACAAAAATAAGAATAAAATAAATAAATAAATAGAAATAAAATAAAGTAAAGATTAATAAATAAATAAATAAAATGAAATGAAAATAAAATTACATAAATTACAATTTAATAATATTAAATTAAAAATTAATATTTTTATTAAAATAAATATAAATATTTAAAATTCAAATTATAAACTTTGATCATTTGGTTTACTTTTCCCTGGCATTGTGTGATCAAAATCCAAGGCATATCTCACTGGATTTAACAAGCGCACCTAAAATAAAATGCATAATTCATGAATATTACAATGACAATGGCTCCATGAACCAATATGGACCACTTGCAGACTCAATTGGTGGACTTGTGGACAAGAGAAATCCAAATACAGGAATATTCCATATAAACAAGAACCAATCATGGCCAAGATGATCTTCTTTAACATGTGCCTGAATTATCAATTTTCTTTACACGGTCGGAAAAGGCAGCCAGGACCACAGAGAATCATAAAGTCTCTTGCAAAGGAAAGTACAAGCCGAATGTGTTACCAACTCAACAGTTGTTGTTTTAACTTGGAAAAATGGGACCCATTCAGCTAAATTTTTCTGTCCAAATAACATGGCTTAAATGGTGCATAAGTTTTGAAATAGTTCTTCAACCAGTATTTGAAAAATATGTTTTGAGATATGGTCTGATGACTAGTACCGTTCTTGTTATGGTTTCTGGTATATATATATATATATGGTTTGAGCAATTTTTTGTAGACCAATAACAGCCATCTACTGTTGCCTTTCAACAATTGATACTCTCGTCCAATGATCTGTGAGAGGCATATAAACCCTTTGTCAACCAAGAATCAAAATCGGCAAAATATGTGTTTTCTAATACATGTCCATAAAAATATTGCCTATGTCAACACAATATCGGACTCACTGACATTTTCTATTCTTAATATACTATAATTTTTTTCTACAATGAAACATGCATCATTCATTTGAAAAAATACACTAGAAGAAATAAATTTGAATGGAATTGCATTGCATTTTCAACAATGAAACAGGCATCATTCATTCTAAACAGTACAGTAAAAGAAATAAATTTATATTGAAATGTATTGCAAAAGCTAGAAGAATACAATCTGACCATCAACAGTAGAAGTAAGAGATTTTTTGTGTAGATTTTCACTCACAAAACAAAAATCTCCTCTGTAAACTTTTCAACCTTCGAAACCAATTGAACAATCTTCCAGATCTTTGGAAGCATTAAAATTTAACAGTGATGGAAGGAGAAGAAACAAGTGATGATGAATCAGAATCCATGGTCATCACTTGCATCTCAACATTTTCGTCCATGAGGGATTGTAGAGTTCTTGGTATTGGGGGAGTCAAAACATTGACAAATCCTTCCAGCATCTTTACAATCGTGCCCATTCTTGGTCTTGAACCCTCGCCATCCTGAATGCACCAGATAGCTACCATTGCTGTCCTCCTAACCTCTTCTATATCAATGTCCTTCCCAAGGCGGTCATCTACAAGCTCCAGAATGTTTCCCAGGCTGACCTGCTTGGCAACCCAAATTGGGAAAAACCATTTTTCAGATTCCACATTGCTTGACTCTATGTTTTTGCGACGTCCCATGATTTCTAGGAGTGTCATCCAGACGAGTCTGTAATTTTTCTTATAAAAATATCACACACTGCAACGAGTTCATAACAAAATTTGTATGGCAGTCTCTCAAAATAATAAATTGAGAGGTATGTACTGAAAACGATACCTCTCATGATTTTAAATTTTTCATTATTAAACATATACAATACAATTAAGTCTGGTACAACCTTCCCCATAAGAAACTCTCTTCAACTAAAATTGATGTGTTGCCCATCAAATTTCCACAATCTACAGCACAAAATTCTGTAGTTGCATTCACAAGTACACCCACACCCTGTGGAGATGCATACTTGTCTCTGTTTTTCTAAGCTACCCATTATCTGCTAAACATGACAAAGGACCTGAACATGACCTGACTTATACGTCATTTGTGCAGAAATTCTCACTGAACATGACCTGCTGCATCAAAATATTCATAATACAACATTACAGGCTAAATCCAATTCAAACAACACAATAAAGTCTGCTACAACCTTCCCCATAAAATGAAACTGTCTTCAAGTAAAATTGATGTGTTGCCCATCAAATGTCCACAATCTACAGCACAAAATTTTGTAGTTGCATTCACAAGTACACCCACACCCTGTGGAGGTGCAAACTTGTCTCTGTTTTTCTAAGCTACCCATTATCTGCTAAACATGACTTGTCCTCTGTCATGCTTGTGATATTCAAGACTTGCAAGTCATTTGTGCAAAAATTCTCACTGCACATGACCTGCTGCTTCAAAATAATCATAATACGACATTACAGACTAAATCCAATTCAAAACCAATTCCAAATACAATCAATCTAAGGGTCACACTGTGCTTTTCATTCCACATTAGTACTCTACTCTGGATGCCTCTGCAAACAAGACATAAAAGAAACAAGAATCCTAATTCCAATAGCCCGCCATTAACTATCAAGAAAAAGCTATGAACCCTTAAGTGGGCTTCAGATCGTCAAACATGGACGCCCATGACCAAATCCTGCCACTATTAACAGGCGAAACTCGCTCATTATGCAAGGTTCCAGGTCCGATTCCGAGAGCCAGCCAAACAACAGCATGGACGCGAAGCAGCTGACGCACGCGGGAAGGAGAGAAGGAGTGTGGGAGAGAGTTTAGGAATTTCATCATCCATTTACATAATTTGTATGAGCCAGCCAGGACAATGCCAAAACTAATATGAATAGTAAGAACATTGCCAAGGATAGTATAAGACATAGAAATCACAAACAGGGTTTATGGCCCATGGGAATGTGTTAAGCTACAATCCCACCGCCTCTGGTTCGCCCACCATTGCGTGTAATGAGAAAGCCTCTGGCTCCATCTCAGAGGAGGTTCTCCAACTTTAGCCCTCATTTGGTTATGTGGAGCCAGGAACTGGGCAACCATATTCCGTTCATTGGAGCTCATCATCTTCAACTGAAGCTGCAAGGAAAGAGGGTAAGAAAAAGGAGAAACGTCCAAATATCATTCGCGTGTTTCTGCTTAGGGAAAATTTATGAAGAGAGTAAAAAGAATACTGACCACAATGCTGGGAAAAACGCTTATGTTTGATGAGAGTACATTGCAGAGTTGTCTTCACAGAAGGCACATCGACTGGTATATCCAGGCCTATAATCACTAAAACATAACAATCTATATTGAAATGGCGTAATAGGGCTCTAGATGGGGACATGGGTTCTTCGTCTACTTCATATAAACCATCGCCGAATTCTTGAATTGTATTCAGGAATATGAAGAAAATTGATTGATATGAGTACCTTCACTCATATTAAATTTCAATCAGAAATATTTTGTAATCTGGAAAAAGATGGAGTGGATGTTGTTTGTACAATAATATTCGCCTGCAAAGGAAAAGAAGCTTGCTGTCTAGGAAAAACTTGAAAAAAATAAGAAACAGAAACAAATAAAAAGGCTTTGTTAATATCCATAAATCCTAATAACTTATGACACCAATCCTTAACAGACAGAAATAGGTATCATCTTCTGGCAACCAAAATCTAGAAGTCAAAGCTAGCAAAAGTCTGTTTATTGAGATGGTTGAGTAAAGCATTCAACTTCTTTATCTTTTTAGTGTTTTTTCAAATTTGTAGCACAAAGTTGCTTGTTCGAACTAGCAGAAGCTGTAAAAGACAAGGTAAAACAAAAGCATGAAGAGGATGAAAAACATGAGGAACAATCAAGAAGACAATGCAACGAGAGGAAAACATGAAACATCTGAAAGAGAAAATTAAATATCTACAATCTAGTAACTTCCCAAATATGAATATAGACATAACAAAAATTGTATAGCAGGGAAATTTATTTCAAGATCTTGTTGGACACAGATCGTACTAGTCTCCTATACAAAAATGTTAATTTCCTTCCTCACACAAGATCTGCATGGCCAAGTTAGCTAGAAACATGAAGTGAAAGATATATGTCTCAGTGCAGGACAGATTAAAGAATCCAAAACTTGCTTTTCAAGGCTGTACAAGCTACAACATGATATTATGTTGATTCAGGCAGCACTACAGTTATTATGTTGATCCAGCCAACAGTCTTTGCAGTCTATGCTTGCACAGAGCTGAAGGCTACATAGCCATGGTGCATCAAGTACGTGCAGGACAATATTTACTCTTTTATAACAAAGCATTAATTTGAAGATTACAAGTAAAAATATTTCTTTTAAGCATTTAGTTTAATTTATTGACAGATGACGGCATGTTGCCTAATAGAATTTACATATTTTACCATGTCGCAGGTTATGATGCTTCAATATTTTCTATATAGGAAAAACTTGTACTGTGGTTCATAGTTGGTCGTTTTCTTCTATTTTTCATGAAGAAACCGCGAGCTTAATATACAATTTGCTTCCAACAGTGCTCCAGTTTGATCACACTCAAAGTTCAGATAATATTTCAACATCCTTATTTGTTAACATGGAGAAATGTTACAATGAGAAAACATGTACTACGATTTAATGAACAGTTATAGAAAACAAAAAATTAGTTGACCAATAATGCTTATTCAAAAAATATAACAAATCTAACTAAAAAGGTTCCAAACTTGCTCTGCAATGCTCACAGCTTCAGCATATGCATCCTGAAAAAAGCAGGGGTGAAATTCACTGGTAAAAGAAAAAAAGAGAGAGTAAAGAATAATTCTCATGGCGTGGAAGGGGCATCTTCAATATTGATGATATGCATAAAGAGTCTGCTCACCTGGTAACATGTAGAGATCAAGATGGAAAGGCAACTTCAAAGAGAAAATGCAGCAATGACCCGAGACTGTCGAGTGGGGAATAAAACATACAATGATATATCTGGAACCGAGACGAAAATTGGTTTCCAGTTGCCAGAGGAGATGGATGTCCCGTCAAGCTAACCTGAAAATGTGTAAAAAAAAAAAAATTAAATGCCACAATACTAACCCTTATTACAAAAAACCAATTCCTATTACAATCAATCTAAGGGTGACACTGTGCTTTTCATTCCACATTAGTACTCTGCTCTGGATGCCTCTGCAAACAAGACAGAAAAGAAACAAGAATCCTAATTCCAATAGCCCGCTATTAACTATCAAGAAAAAGCTATGAACCCTTAAGTGGGCTTCAGATCGTCAAACATGGACGCCCATGACCAAATCCCGCCACTATTAACAGGCGAAACTCGCTCATTATGCAGGAGTACAGCCACGAAAATCCTCTGGCTCGACTTTCAATCTCAGGGGACTTTTCTTCTTCTTGGCATCCCCGCGCCCCAAAACCACCGCCTCCCCATTCTTGATAGCCAGACTCGGCGGTAACCTGCCCAAGCGCCTACAGCTACGATTTCCTCTGCAAAATACCTTCGAAGCAGAGACATACAGAGTCGGCTCCGCCGGCGGTGGCGGGCAAAGAAACCCGTGAACGAATCTCCGAACGCAACGCTTGGTTTTCTTTAAAGAAGACACAAGCCTCTAGACATATGGCGTCGATTTCCCCTGCTCACGCTTGGCTAGCTTCAAAATATCTAGCCTGTGCTTTGCAATTCCAATGCCCATGCTTTGTAAGAATTCATGGTTGAAAGAAGCAATATCCTCTGTTTCCAGCTCGTTCTGGGCAAACAAGAGGCCATACTCGTAGACCAGGCAAGGTTCCAGGTCCGATTCCGAGAGCCAGCCGAACAGCAGCACGGACGCGAAGCAGCTGACACGCGCGGGAAGGAGAGCAGGAGCGTGGGAGCGATTGGACAGCAGGTGGGATGGATGGCTGCCAAGTGTCAAATTTTGACAGGGAAGAAGGGCGATAGGTGGAGCACAGAGATTGACTAAGAGCACTGTTCATCTCGGCAAAGCTCATAATAGGAACACCTTCGCGTAACAAGAATCTATTGATTAGAAAAAGAATAGAGGAAGTGCTCGAACAAGCGAAGTGGGCAACAGGGAGCCTACCCAACCATTAGAAAATTAGATCTCCTTTCAGTGGAATTTGCTACCAAAAAAAATGGTTCCCAAATTGACACCTTCCAGGGCAGTCAGGAAAATCTTAGAAAGACTCCCAACCACTGCCACGAATAAATTGGCAGTAGCACACACTTACATTGAATTTTTGTTGCAGGGAAGGACAAAGCTCAAGATTCAAATCCACAAGTTTTTGTTTTGCTTCACGCAATTCCATAGATGTTCAGAAAAATAGATTCAGGCCATCACTCTGTGTTTAATTCCTTACCCACTGCATTCACTTACCTTTTGCCCACATATCGCAGCCTGCAAGTTTTAACCTTTACCTCTTAAGACTTTGTCATATCTTAGGTTTCCACCGATACGATATCTGGTGGGACTCTCAAACCTTATTGCATTACCAATTCCCATGCAAACCTTTTTTATTGCCTTATTCCTTACCTTTTTGCATTTCGCACTTCCCGCCGTTTAAGTGCTCGCATACCACACTTCACACATCTTATCATTTAACTTTTAGGTCCCGCACCAAAAATTGCGATGTTGCGATGTGACATCGTCATCGCACATTGCAAATATTAAATATCGCACTTCGCACGATTTACCGCTTCTCTTTTTGGCACCCGCAGTTCGCAGTTCACACTTTTTATGATTTACCTTTTTTCCACTCGCACTTCACACATTTTATGACTTACCTTTAAGCACCCGCAAGTTATCTCATTTAAGTTGCAATGTGATCGCAATCGCATGTTGCTAGCTCAGGAGGATAGCGCCCGCAATGTAAATGTTTTAAGTTGCGATGCAATCACAATCTCATATTGTAAAGTTCAACGGATAGCGCCTGCAAGTTAAAAGATTTAAGTTGCGATGCGATCGTGCCATCGCACATCGCAATCACAAGTTTTTAATTTTTCCCATATTGTGCCAGTTAAAATTTAAAATTGCCAAAATGCGATTTGTGATGAGGGCGCGAACGCGATGTGGTTTCGCTGCCAAAACCTATAAAATTTCAAGTCCGTCTTTTTGTGTTTTTATGCAGTTTCGTGTAGAAACAAAATAATAGAGAGGATGGATGATTTGGTCGTTATACGTCCGTTCCGGCATTGAATATCATTAAATATTCAGGCTCCAGCCATTTTTTATTAAACGAATGCATTTTTCATATGTTTAATGGTATGAATGAAAAAACTGAAGTCTCCCTCTCTTGTGTTCTCTCTCTCAATCTGTGTGAAGTTTTTATTTCCGTATTCTGTGTAAACTATTTTGTGCTTCTTTGTTTCATGTATGTTCTCGACTTAGCATTAGAGCATACTAGAATTTTCCAACATGGTATCAGAGCAGGTCTAGGATCTCAGTGAAAGAACGAGCTCTTTACTGAAGAAGCTGAAAGATTGTTTTGAGAAGCGGATTCTCCAGTAGTGAGAAGCTTTTGTTTACATAGTCAAGATGGCAGAAACAGGCACAAGCCTGACTAATCCCCAACTACCACAGTTCAATGGGAATAATTATTATTATCTAGCCATTACAATGAAGGCCCTGTTTGCTTCACAAGGTATTTTGGAGCTGGTGGAAAATGTTTTCCAAGAACCAGCAGATGCAACAATACTTAATTCCTTGACACAAGCAGAAAGAGATTTTTTGAGAGACAATAAGAAGAAGGACTCCAAAGCCCTCTTCTATATTTTCCAAGCAGTACATGAGAGTATTTTCCCAAGGGTTGCAACAACAACGAAGTCCAAGGAGGCATGGGATACCCTCCAGACAGCCTACCAAGGCATGGCAAAGGTGAAAACAACAAAACTTCAAATGCTGAGAAGAGATTTGAAACTCTTTGTATGAAAGAGTTTGATAATATAGACTCATTCTTTAAACATGTGATTGGGTTGGTTACCCAAATCAAGTCTCATGGTGAGACTCTTGAAGATAGGAGAATAGTTGAGAAAGTTTTAAGAAGTCTACCATCAAGGTTTGATGCCATAGTTGTGGCCATAGAAGAGACAAAGGATCTCTCACAATTTTCAGTGGATGAGCTTCATGCATCACTGATGTCTCATGAGCACATACTGAACATAGAAACAAACTCCTCATTGGAGCATGCATTTAAGACACAAATGTCTTTTGGTCAAGGTAGAGGTCGGGGAAGAGCAAACTACCAAGGAAAAGGAAGAAGCCCGCACAGAGGTGGAAGAAGCAACCCTGCAAGCACAAGTGGAAAGGGTAACAATCATAATCCAAGCCAAGGCTCAAACCAGAATCAAGCACAAGGATAGATGTATGATAAATCTCATGTCCAATGTCATTATTGAAAAAAGTATGGTCATTATGAAAATGAATGTAGAAATAAGAAAAATGACATGGGTAGGAAACCAAGTGTAATTTTTACAAAAGAAAATAACAACCATGAAGATTTGTTTTTAGCTTGTAATGTAGCACAAGAAAAAAAAGAAGTTATATGGTTCTTAGATTCAGGGTGTGGTAACCATATGACTGGAAACATAGCAATGTTTTCCAATCTAGATGAAAGTGTAAAATCTGAAGTGACATTGGGGACTGATAGTAAAGTATCTATCATGGGAAAATGGAGAGTAAATGTTCTGAAAAAGAAAGGAGAGAAGAAGGTTGTGCCAGATGCCTATTATGTCCCTGGCCTGAAATGTAACTTTCTAAGCATTGGAGAACTCGTGCAAAAGGGCTACAATGTGTTTTTTAAATATGATGTTTGCACAATCATGGATAAACCTCCAAGTAGACAGCTCATTGAAAAAGTGCATATGATAAGAAATAGAATGTTTCCTCTCAAGATGAGATCAGACTTGAAGGAAGGAGGTGTTGTAGCAACTGTCACACAAGAAATCTTTCAAGAAGAAGTGAAAGATGAGAACTGTTTATGGAATTGAAGCAATGAATGAAGAAATAGGAGCAATAGAAATA
This sequence comes from Pinus albicaulis, assembly GCA_034641835.2. Lineage (NCBI taxonomy): Eukaryota > Viridiplantae > Streptophyta > Pinopsida > Pinales > Pinaceae > Pinus > Pinus albicaulis. The sequence goes on along the minus strand of CM076575.1, from coordinate 1,673,545,805 downwards.
AATGACACATGGGAGTTAGTGGACCTCCCACAAGGAAATGAATTTATTGGAGTGAAATAGGTCTATAAGACCAAGAGAAACATTGAAGGCAAGATAGAAAGGCACAAAGCAAGGCTAGTTGTAAAAGGCTACAACCAGCAGCAAGGAAGAGACTATGAGGAAACCTTTGCACCAGTTGCAAGGATGGAGACAATGCAGACAGTGTTGTCTATAACAACACATCAAAAATGGAAAGTTTATCAAATGGATGTGAAGTTGGCATTCTTGAATGGAGTAATGAAAGAGATGGTGTATGTTGAACAACTTCCTGGTTATGAGATAGAAGGCCAACAACACAAGGTTTGTAAGTTGTGGAAAACTCTTTATGTGCTGAAGCAAGCACCGCGTGCATGGTACATCAGGATTGATGCTTACCTAATGGACAATGGGTTCGACAAGTGTGATGGTGAACCCACACTCTACATCAAAGAAAATGACGGTAAAATTCGTATTGTTCTTTTGTATGTAGATGATTTGATTTTTACAAGAAATGATGTTTCTCTCATTGTTGATTTCAAAGCAGTCATGAAAAGTGAGTTTGAAATGACTGACTTGGGATTGTTAAGATATTTTTTGGGCATAGAAGTAAAGAAAACAAAAAAGGGAATTTTTATCTCCCAAGCAAAGTATGTTGCAGATATTTTAGAAAGGTTTAATATGCAGAAAATAAAGCCATCATCAACTCCAACTGTCATGGGGTTGAAGTTGAGTAAGGAATATTGCAATAAGAATGTCAATCCGACATTGTACAAACTCATGGTTGGAAGTCTAATGTATTTGACTGCAATTAGGCCTGATATAATGTATGCAGTAAGTTTGATATCTAGATTCATGGAGACACCCAAGGAGACACAATGGAAAGAAGCCAAGAGAATATTGAGATATGTAAATGGAACGAAGGAGTATGGTGTTCTATACTCCGCAACTGATGATTTTAAGATGATTGGTTACACTGACAGTGATTGGGCTGGAAGTGTTGATGACAGAAAGAGCACATCAGGGTATGTTTTTCATTTGGGATCGGGAGCCATTTCATAGGCTTCCAAGAAGCAGCCAATAGTTTCATTATGAACAACATAAGCTAAATATGTAGAAGCAACAATAGTTGCATGCCAAGTAGTTTGGATGAGAAGGATGTTGAAGGATTTATGTCATGAACAAGACAAAGGAACCACAATTTTCTGTGATAACAGTTCAACAATTGCATTGTCAAAGAATTCTGTTTTCCACAAGAGAACAAAGCATATTGATGAAAAATACCATTCATAAGAGAAAGTTAACAATGGTGAAATTGTGTTGTAGCATTGCAGGTCAGAGGAATAGTTTGCAGATATCCTCACAAAGCCATTGGGACAGAAAAGTTTTGTTTATCTCAGAAAGTGTCCGGGAATGGTTAATGGCGGTAGATGTGATTAAGGGGCAGTGTTGGAAATACTCCCAAACACTGCCATGAATAAACTGGAAGTAACCCACACTTACATTGAATTTTTTTTTGTAGGGAAGGACAAAGCTCATGATTCAAATCCGCAGGTTCTTGTTTTGCTTCACGCAATTCCATAGATGTTCAGAAAAATAGAGTGAAGCCATGACTCCGCGTTTAATTCCTTACCCAACACATTCACTTACTTTTTGCCCGCATATTGCAGCCTGCAAGTTTTAACCTTTACCTCTTAAGAATTCATTGTAACTTAAGTTTCCGCCGATTCGATATCTGGTGGGATCCTCAAACCTTACCACATTACCAATCCACATGCAAACCTTTGTTATCGCCTTATTCCTTACCTTTCCAAATTTCACACTTTCCACCATTTAAGTGCTCGCATACCGCACTTCACACATCTTAGCATTTAACTTTTAGGCCCCGCACCAAAACTTGCGATGTTACGATGTGACATCGTCATCGCACATCGCAAATCTTAAATATTACACTTTGCATGATTTACCATTTACCTTTTTGGTGTCCGCAGTTCGCACTTCGCACTTTTTATGATTTACCTTTTTGCCGCCCGCACTTCACAAATTTTATGACTTACCTTTAAGCGCCCCCAAGTTATCTTATTTAAGTTGCGATGCGATCGCAATCGCACGTCACAAGCTCAGGAGGATAACGCCCGCAAAGTAAATATTTTAAGTTATGATGCAATCACAATCGCATATCGCAAAGCTCAACGGATAACACCTGCAAGTTAAAAGATTTAAGTTGCGATGCGATCGTCCCATCGCACATCACAATCGCAAGTTTTTAAGTTTTCCTATATTGCAGCAGTTAAAAGTTATAATCGCACCAAATGAGATTTGCGATGAGGGTGCAGACGCGATGTGGTTTCGCAACCGAAACCTATAAAATTTCAAGCCCGTCATTTTGTGTTTTGTACGCAGTTTTGCGTAGAAACAAAAGAATAGAGCAAAAGGAGGATTTGGTTGTTATACGTCCGTTCCGACATTGAATAAAATTAAATATTCAGGCTCTAGCTATTTTATATGAAAGGAATGTATTTTTCAAATGTTTAATGGTATGAATGAAAAAACTGAAGTCTTCCTCTCCTGTGTTCTCACTCTTTGTCTGTGTGAAATTTTTATTTCTACATTCCATGTAAACTATTTTTGCTTCTCTGTTTTGTGTATTTTCTCGACATAACATCAGATCATACCATAATTTTCCAACAGAAAACAACCATGGTTTTAACAAACAGTTGAATAATTTACTTAATCCACTCCATTAGAGGAAAATTAGATCTTAGACCTGAAGCTAGGCTCTTGACACACAAGATATTTAACTGACATACCACTGTTCTCTTGAGCCCAATAATTTATCCAAACAAGAAACCGAATTTAATACACAAATCGAGTATGAGGTTCTAAAAAATCTAGCATTTGCCAAAACTTGCATTTCATAATGAACTAATACATCTATAGATTGAATTATTTTGGAAAAAGAAATTATTTACCCTATATTAGATCATATCCTATATTAGATCTCAACTTCCTCTTTCCAGACAGTTTCCTTTGCGACAATGAAAGCATGGATCTCACTTGAACAGGCTCTTCATCACTATCATTGTCTGACATAATAACATTTGGTACCTCTTTTAAGGCACCCAGCTGAAATCTCTCTTCAGTACTCTTTTGCAATTCACCGTGCCTTCCCTTATTATGGTTCTGAAGAAGAGGAATACTTTGATTAGTCTGTATGGATATATTACTCTGTAAGTGCACTGTTTTCATGTTCTCTTTCATATTCATTATAGAGTTACCGTCCATAGGTTTCAAGGCTGACAACTTTGATGAAGGTTTTCTTGCATTCCAACTTCGTGCTAGCAAATTATCCTTTTCCAGTAAAATTATTTCCTGTGCACTTCTACCTATCCCTTGGATGTGTTTTGCATCAGACTATATAAATGACTGGTTCCACCTTTCTCAAGCACCCTGTTTTCAACATCAGTTGTCTGAAGTAAATAAGTGGCGTGGAATTTTTGCTGAGCATTCATATCCATATGCTGTGCAAGTTGCAAATTTACATTCTCTTTGTACATCTTTATTTGGCCATCGGTAACAATATCACAATAATGATATTTTTTTGGCTCCAATACAGGTTCTCTTGCCAATGAGAGTTTCTTGTTGAGCAACTGTGTTGGTTTTACAGAATTCACAAGATGGTCATTTTCTATTTCCACTTTATGATTTGATACATCTGGAGGTCCACTTGGAGATATTACAACAATTTCGTTGATTTTTTTAAGAGGGTTAACCATTTTATTTGATGTCTGCGTAGATGGCAGCAATTTCATTCATTTCTTTAAGAGGGTCAATCGTTTTATTTGATGTCTGCCCAAATTGCAACAATTTTGATGATTTGCTTAAGAGGGTCAATCATTTTATTTTATGTCTATCGAGTCTGTATAAAATAGGTTTGACACTGAAAAATGTTTGAACAATTAGCTTAACAGTAACATTTAATATACTCATTTGCATAATAAGTCAACAAAGAGCATGTGAAAAGAAAACGGAAAAATCATCTTTGTAACATATAAAAAGGAACAAGAATTAAAAAGCTCTTAGTGAAGCTTATCCACAATGACAGGTATTACCACATGTGACTTTCATTCAGTGTCATCCATGCGTGCTAGAAGTTGGAATGTTTCTGAATCTCATACTAGTAGTGCACTTCCTGGGCATAATGTATCCATTGGAAAAGTGTTCAGTTGATGATCCATTTGCATTGCATACTTATGGGTCCATGATCTTGCTTTTTGATCAAAATTAGATCTATTGTGCTTGTATTATGCACTTTGTATGAAATCAATTAGAATTTCACAAGTAAAATTAACATAAGTTCATGTTATGAGTATGAAACTAAATGGAAAATGAGAGGCATCTCACTATATCACCCATAAGGCCATCATAAGGATTCAGAAGGCCATCATCAAGATTTGGCTCAGAAAGAAGCAAAGAAATACTTGCAAAGACAATTGCAATGTGCAGGGATGGTGCCCACGCACCCTGCAAGTCATAGAAAATAAAATTGGTTTCTTGTTACACATCATAGGTCTTTAGTATACATTTAAGGGTTAAGCGAGAAAAAATTATAACATTTTACCCAGAGGAGGAAGATCCAGAAAATAAAAATTTGTAAAAAAAAATGTGTAAAAAACTTCACAGTCAGAAGAAGACGAATCACAATCACACCAAGAAAAGTAACAAAGAAAAGGTACAAGTCACACAGTATCCAATGAACTAAGAGTCTAAAATCCCACACCATATACCCGACCATAACAATGGAATTCTTAATAAAAGGAAAGCCTAAAGAACTCTCTCTATATCTAAACATGCAGCAATTCCATGTTCTTGTTCCTAAAGTTGTATCTTGTTCTTAATAACATTTTCCAAGAAAATTATTTTCACACCATATTGATATTTTATGTTTTTTTTTTCCATGAAAAGAAAAATTAATTTCACAACAAATTGATATTTTATGTTTTTTTTTTTTTTTCAAATTTCCCAATGCATGTTATTATTATTTATTATTATATCAATTGGTTTGATTCGTTCAATTTAACGGTGGCGCCATTCTTTGGATAGAGTGGTGCCGTGGGAGCATCATCAGGCGTAAGATGCTCTCGACAAGGAAGGAAATGCATTCAGAAATCTTTACATTCACTAAAACTGTAAATTTCACTTCATATTTTATATAAAGAAAGTATGTTTATTCATGATAGATTTAATATATCATATGTGGGAATTGATAATGTTGGTTAAATTTACTATATATCATGCGAGAATTGATGGTGTTAGTTATGAGTGTTGTGAAGAGATAGAAGGAGTTGGTGAGATTAAAGAACAATTTAAGTATTGTTAAGTTTTCGTAGTGCATTATATTTGATGTTATTTTTTGGGATTCAATTAGTTATTCATATATGACCATTTCCATGAGAGGTAGTAGTAAGTAGCTAATTTCTAAATAATTTTTGAATAGTCCACTTAACACTCATAATATCTGTTGAAACTCACCAAGGTGAAGAAATAAAATTATTTAAACCAAAAAAAATAAAAAAAATATATTATTAAATATTACTTAAACAAAAAAAATTCAAATTTTCATAGGTCAAATCAATAAAAATAAATAAATAAATAATTGTAAATAATGATAATAGATTAATAAATTCAATTTTACAATAATGGACGAATTAACATTAGATAATTGAATAATTACATTTTAAATAATTTGAAACGAAGTTAATTGATTATTAAATTTTGGTGAAAGTTTCTAATATTATTAATTAGAAAACATCACACCATGTGAATTTGAAAGCAAAAAATCTCAATATATTAAAAACCAAAGCCATATAAAAATTCTAATATTTAAAAATAGATATTAGTTAAAAGTACATAAATATATGATGTTTTAGATATTAGTTAAAAGTACTTAAATATATGAATTGAAACTAAAATGGTTTACATACTATCCTAGATTTACAGTTATTGATCAATGCCTAAAACTATTTTTTTAACATTAAAAGTGGTCATGTAAAGTTGTGTGGACATACACTGATAAATATGCCCCACTATTGCGTATAAACACAATGTTGTTTTTTTTAATCAATATAAAACTTAAAAAATTTAGAACCGGTCGGGCTGTGCCATTTCTTGGTGCTCTGGGCTAGTGGCTATGATGTGAAATGTTAGTGAAAAATGACTGACGCTAAGAAAAAGAATTTATTAAAAATAAAAATTTGGAAAAAAAAACCAGTCATGATAGGTGTTTTTAATAAAAAATGACTATTGAGAAGAAAAAAAATATTAAACATACAAAATTTAAAAAATTGAAAAACTAGTGAATGAAATTTTCTTATTAAAATATTTATGAGAAATCAAGTATTTAACTGAGAGAAAAAAACTTACCTAACGGAAAATTTATTAAGAAGTTTAAATAGATGTTTATGGGTTAAAAATGTAGGTTTAAAAAATGATTTATTTACATCAGTGTTATATAGGTGATTTATAGTTGTGTTAAACGGTTATCTCTATGTTATAGTGTTTTGTTTTGTTTTTTGTTTTTTTCCAGAAGAAAAAAATCGTTGTATTATAAACAGTTCATATATCAATCATTACATTCACAGCTATAAATAGCTAGGAATATCTATAATCCTGATCATGAAGAGATATAAGAGCAACTTCTAAGGAAGAAAGTAGCCCGAACAATCTCCAAATGGGATCACCAATTACGGAGGATTTTGCAACCACTCCAAACAAGATTTACAGATGCATTGAAACAAATCTGCCTTCATTGAACAAAAAATAAGAAGATCCAAGATTACATATCAAAAGATAGAAAATAGAGAGATCCTATATCATGAAGCATCGAGCCCGCTGCCCATTTGTACACTGAATAATAGCATTTAAAATCACGGGCATAATGTAGAAAGGATATAGGCTGCCTTGTTCGTCTGTCTGAATCCTGGAAACATGCTCGCTTGAAAAGGAAAGATAAGCACATGCACTGAGTGCCTAATTGTATATCAAGAGCAACACTATCTAACATAATCGTTGAAAAGTGGAAACCAAAATTTAAATTGGTACACTTGTAGTAGCCATCCCTGCTTGCATATAGTGTCTGATAACCGATTCGCTTGAGGATTAATAGTACCAGCGTGCTTGCAATAAAACTCCAACAGGCTCGCTTGATGATTGTGTTCTGGCTCGCTTGCATAAGAATTCGACAGGCTCGCTTGTTAAAGTTCCGGCTCGCTTATAGACCATTATAATAGATTAGCCAAAGGATTGAGGATTAGTGTAAATGACTGCCTGGATCCAAACTATAATACCTGTAGGAAAGGGAAAAATGGTTCATAGATTAACACAAAAAGATAAAATATGACGTTTCTGTTGGTCAGAACAACAATTATGGAATAGGAATAGTGGTCTTCCGAATAAGAGTCCGATCCCTGTAATGTTCCACCTGCATCAAACCAAAATCTTCTCTGAGACCTCTTTTGGAAAGACCATCCACCCTAGTGTTGTTGTCTCTGTAAATGTGGATAATTGGGGGCTTTCCCACCCTGCACCATAATCGTTGTGTCCGAATGTACCACCCCTACAGTTCCAGAATATTCAAGCGCTGACGACCTGTAATACTTTCAATGATGAGTTTGGAGTCACCATATATGTGTATTCCTGTCATCTATAAATTGTTTGCTGCTAATAGGCCGCCCCATAATGCCATAAATTCTGCTTTGTTATTAATCCCCGGACCCCCGTTCCAGAACATGTGAATCCTCTCCCTGTCAGATAATTTGATCCATGCACCGCACCCATTTGCTCCAAGTGGGCTTGTTGGAAAGGTCTGCCTGTCTAATTTCTACCACAAGTGGAATTTTTTAATTTTACCTCCATTTGCCCCTCCAAAACTGATTTCTCCCAAGACTGCTTCCTGTGTGTCAAAAAAGGGGCAGAAAGGTCATTTTTAGCGTGTTTTTGACATTTTTGGAAGCCCAAAACCTGTCAAAATTTCTGGGCCATTGGTAGGCATGCATATTTTTCCATGACAAATCCAAAAATTCTGATTTTTCATCAAAAGGAGTCCCCCATCAAAAGCGATCGCCACAAGGCACGACGCATTGGGCAGAAAAACCTGTGTTTTGGCCCAAAAAATCCAAAAATGAAAAAGTGTCCCAATTTTTTTGAAATTTGGGCTGAGTGTTCTCCATCAAGTGTTGTGTTGGGCCAAAGAAGCATTAGCCAATATCTGAAGTCTATCTTTCTCCTTTCGCTTCCTCGATGCTTTCTTCAACTTAGCCTTCAAGTTCCTGATTCTTGCTTTGCACATCTTGTTTCTCGCCAAGTAGTGGTATGCCATGTTCCTCAACATATTTTTCTCATTATTGACCTTGTCCAGCATCCTTTCCCAAGTGCAAGTTTGTTCTCTCAAGCCAAGATTCCCGGTCATGTTCAATCTCTTGCTCATACCCATGATCACTGTCTCTTTCCATTATTTTCCTTTGGTTTTGAAAAATGTGGTTGTACATGGATGGTTTTGTGGATAACAGTGTGAAAATATGGTGGAGGAATGAAATGGGTAGAGTGTATGGAAGAGAGTGTAAAAATGTATGTGTGAACAGAGTTTAGGGATGGGAGTAAGAGTTTTAGGGATGTGAGTAGGGTTTGGGGATTTTGTAGCTACGTTTTGGGTTAATGGGAATTGGGGATAGGGGTGAATGAATTTAGGGATATGGGGGATAGTAAAATGGGTTAATGAAACTAGAAAATAAGTGAGGGAATTAAAAGGTGAGGGAGAGATGGCCACAAAAACAAATTTACAAACCCTAAGCAATCATGTCTTGAGAAAAAATTGCAAGGAAGTAGGGTTTGAAATTTTTTACTAAATCATCATAAACATCTTTAAGACACACTTTCATTGGCATTTGAAGAGTTGTTGGCTTACTTTGGACTGGAGGACACCAAGCAAATTGAGAATTTGGATGAATTTATGGTGAGAATGGCTTGCAGCTCTATGCGCCGCGCCACAAACCCAATGCGTCGTGCCTGCTCTATGCGTCGTGCCAGTGTGTTTTTTGAACTATGGAGGGCGGCCCAATGTGTCGCACCTGCTCTATGCGCCGCGCCCTTGAACTTTGCCCAATTTTCATTCAAACTTGCTCCTTTTCTCCAACACGACCCTCTCCTACTCATTTTTCTCCTTTGAATGCAAATAAGATTTTTTAACATGACCAATGAGTTTATATACATATAAACCCACCTTTATAATTTTTTCCTTGTAACTTACTTTTTCAATTCTGTTTTTGGGCAGTTTACTTCATTGTGCCTTTGATGAACTGAATGACTTGATTTTTGTTTGCCTTGTAGGGGATGGAGCTGCTGAAGCTTCACAAGGTGACCAGGGTTGTCATTGAAGTTATTTACATATGAGAGAACTTGAAATTACATCAAATTTATACATAAAAAGATAAAATAATCTGTTTTTCCTCAAAACAGAGTTTTGAGGAAAAATTCATTTCTAGGCATATGATGATGGAATTTATTTGGTACTGGAACTTTATTCAACCTCCTCATGCACTTGTTAACTGTTATTGAACATTTTGAAGACCTTTTTGATGAAACCCTAGTCCTAATGAAACTGAAAACCCTACAAATGACTCTTGCAAATGATCTAGATGAATGGAAACGTGCCAGCAGGTAAAGGGCATGAGGGAAAATGTACAACAAGCCACTACCGTCAGATGATCCATGATCCTAATGGAATGCAACTGACTGAGCGAGACACCTAACATGCAATGCAACAAGAGAATTTGATCACTGACGGAGGGATGAAGATACCGACACTAACACCCTCTTTGCATGCCCTATCAAAATAAACAGCTGGGATAGAAATCTCATGTGGTCGTGATCTGAGAGACCTATCTATGCATGAGACCAGAGGCTGGGGCTGTAGATGAATCCATCTCAAAATGGCAGTGTGTATAGAAGAAAGGGAGAAAACTTTTCCCTCAAATATCAGTCTGTTCCTAGCCAGCCAAACTTCCCAAGTCAGGAAGAAGGGTAGAGATCTGAAACTGTTCCTAAGCTGATCCCATTCTACAGCGGCTGATATGAAGTCGCTAGGGATCCAGATTGAATGGAGTAAGCAAGAGCTGAAAAGATTCCATAACTGTAATACAATTGGACAACGAAAAAAAACGTGTTCAACAGTTTCCTCCATTTTACCACATATCTCACATCTACCCAGTCCCTGTTGGCCTCTTTTAACAATATTATCACGTGTGAGAATTTTATTTTTCAAGGTGAGCCATCCAAAAAGAATGATTTTTCGTGGGTATCTTCCAAGACCAAAATTGTCCAAAAATTTCTGTATAATGTGCATCCTGAGACTGAGAATTCCCTTTGGTGGGACCGTTCCATGTAATCGAGTCCCCTCCTGTCGAATGTGAAAAGCTAGCAGCCCGCAGCTCATTGTATAAAATCTCCCAATCAGATGCATCCTCGTCCACCAATCCCAATTGGGCAGTGTTTTTGAACACAGGGGCATTAAATTACCAAGACTGTATAGTTTGTGAAAGGAAAACAATACCTCTGTGAGCCATTTTATGAAGAATACGAGGAGAAGGGACCAAGGAATTGTTAAATCCTAGAACGCATGTCACCCCTATCGAAATACGACCACCGTCTCTAAATAGCCATACAATTTTGTCCACTACATGACCCAAAATTTTCTTAAAACTACCCCAAATTGCAGAAAAGGAAGAGGGCATAGTGAACTCATGACATATGAGCTGGAGCAACGGATCTCCATCCAGATATTTACATTTAACAATGTTGTTCCAAATGCCAGAACCATTTATGGCACGCCAAAAGGACTTTATGAGTAGTGCTTTGTTGAACATTATCGTATTCAATAAGCCCCATCCATCACATGATTTGGGCCGACTTATACGATCTAGTTTGACCAGATGATATTTGCGCACCAAGCCAGTACCTGTCCAGATGAACTGTGTAATAATCCTATTAATATTATCCACAATCAATTCAGGAATGAAGAACAGATGCCCCCAATACACCATTAATTGTGAAAGCACTGCCTAAACCATGATGAGTCTGCCCCCCAAAGTCAGCCATTTGTGAGTCCATTTATTAATTTTCATCCTGAAACGATCCACCAACCAGAGCCAATCCTTACACTTGTATCCGCATGGCTTGATTTTAAAACCCATATATAGGAAGCCTTCCTTGGCCAGCATAAAGTTGACCCCTATGTGTTCTGCAATGAAGGAAACTTCATTTAAGTCACCAGATTCATATATGAGAAAGGATTTAGACTTATTGATACACAAACCCGTGGCCTCTCCAAATCTTGTTAAAATGAAATGGATGTAGAGCCAGTGGTTCCTGTTCAGTCTACCAAAGAGCAGCATGTCATCAACAAAAAGTGAGTGAGAAGTAGAAACAGAATCCGAGAAGGAGAAACCAGATATATACCCTTGTTGTTCCGCATAGTGCATAATATTAGTGAACCCATTCATAATTAAAATGAAAATCAAGGCAGATAATGCACAACCTTGGCGCAGACCTCTGCCAGCTTCAAAAAAATTAGTCGGGAGGCCATTAATCAACACAACGTACTTAACAGATGATATGCATGACATTATCCATCGAATGATTCTAATGGGTAGTCCAACTTTTAATAGCACGAGGCAGATATAAGACCAGTCCAGTGTATCATATTCTTTGAACAAATCCACCTTCATAACCAAAGCCTCTCTCTTCTCCATGTGCATAGTGTGCAGAATTTCCTGTGCAATGGCAATTGCATCATGGATGGATCTGCCGCTGATAAAAACATATTGTTCGAGAGAAATATGCACAGAGAGGGTTTGCTTTAACCTGTTTGCAATAATCTTGGTTGTGATTTTTTACAGAATATTGCAAAGGGCAATCGGTCTGAAATCTCCAAAAGTGTTAGGTTCATCCACCTTCGGAATTAGGGCGATAAAAGTGGAATTGAGATTAGAGGGAATGTTTCCAGCTATCCTGAAAGATTCACTAATTTCAGTAATCTCCTTGTGCATTATATTAAAGAAGCTAATGAATAATTCTGATGTCCAGCCATCCGGCCCAGGACATTTATCATGGGAAAGTGACTTTAGGATCCCCTCTACCTCCGTAACCATGATGCGTTCATCTAAACGTTTGATGTCATCTTCATTGAACATCCTGTCAACCAGATCCAGGAACCATCTTTGACAATCCACATCAATGTTGGAGTTTTGTTGATAAAAGGATGAGAAATGTCGAAAGGCCTCCTCTTGTATGTCATGTGTAGTAATTGCATAGCTTCCATCCCTTTTCTTAATACTCCAGATCGCATTTCTGCATCTGCGATCATTGGCACATTTGTGGAAATATTTTGTATTTTGGTCTCCTTCTCTTAACCATCTATTCCTGCTTTTAAGTTTCCACGTTATTTCTTCAAGGAGAAGAGTTTGTTTTAGTCTGTCTTCCAAAGTCTTTAGTCTTGTATATGATTGAGCATCCGAGAACTTCTTCATGAAATCCATATATATCTGTCTCATTTCTGCCTTAATGTCGACAATCTCCGCCCTAAGAGCCATTTTCTTATTAGATTCCCATTGTTTGACTGCCTTCTTCATTCTCTATAATTTGAAATGGAATCGATTCCATCCTGACAGGCCCTGGGTGTCATCCACAGATAGCCAAGACTCCCTGACTAGATCCACGAACTCTTGTTCTTCCAGCCATGCTCGATTGAACTTGAACGACACGCCCCTGGAACGCTCACCAAAGCTCCAAGAGAGCAGGATGGGCATATGGTCTGATATTTTGTAAGTCACCACAGAAGATTTGGGCAAACCCAATGAGTTGATCAAACCAACCTTCACCAGAGCTCGGTCAAGGCGCTTACCAACATAATCCTCCTCCACTCTATTATTGGACCAAGTGGGAGAAATGGGGCTGGGACGAATATCAACCATATGATTTTTTGCAAACAGATCATTCAAATAGTCAGCTAAATAGTCTGTTCTAACCCACGAACCCCATGTCTCATTTTCTTGTAAAATAGAATTGTAATCCCCCATGATCACCAAATTTCTGAGAGAGAGAATACCAAATTTCTATGTTATAGTTTTATTAATGGGTTGTTATTTAAAAGAAAAAAAATATATATCATTCTAGTTTTTTTAATATTAGAATTTACATTAAATTTTAATTATTTTTTTAAGTTAAATACAAAAATATAAAATTAAAAAATGAAATATTAATTTAAATTTTAGGAATTATATCATATTATTATAATTTAATTTTTTTAGTTAAATAAAAAATTAAAAATTAAAAAATGAAAGATTAATATAAATTTTGGGAATTATATCATATTATTATATTAAAAGAGAAAATAAAAATATTATATTAAAAGAGAAAATAAAAAATCTTAATCAATAATAAAATGTGTAGTTGTATCAATTTTATGGAGAGAAATTATATTATTGATCACTTAATATGATTAGATTTTCAACAATTTAACTATTTTGTGTTATTATATTTTGGCATATATATATATATATATAGAAAGAACATATGTTAGGCTAATACTAGTTCCAAATCAGGACCTTAATATTTACTTAATGAAGGTATGAGAAAAACAAATATAATATAGAAATAACGGAATTTATATATGGTGTTCTATTAGATTAAAACAGTATGGTTAACATCTACCCACATGTGTATGCATTCAGAACAAACATCCAAATGCAATGAATGAGACTGACACAACAACACTTAGTAAACAAAATAAGCACCCACATCGAGAATCTAAAACAATGAAGGTTTCATAGACAATGACCTAACCAACAACAAATTTTAGGAAAATAGGAACATATTAAGAAGCAATAACTTGTACCTCTAACATGAATATCAGTGCACAACATGCCCAAGCCAATAAAACCATAGGTGTAAAAACCAAATTACTATGGAGGGGAGAAGTAAAGCTAGCAGCATTGGAGTTTCCAGCCATGGGGCATCCAATTGCAGGGCCCTCTGCTGGAGAAGAGGTAGGAGGAGCAGGAGGTGATAGAAGAGGTGTTGAAACTGAGGGAGTTGGAGATATGGCCACCTTAGGAGCATGAGTAGGAGTGGAAGTAGCAGGAGTTGGAGTCGAAGTCGAAGATGGTGTAGAAAGTGGTGTAGGGGTGGGCACTAGTGCTACTTCAAAAATCGCAATGGACAACAAAACCCCACTAATGGTACAAAAACATGGGTTGGCCATCCAACAGAGTGCTTGCTATAGTACTCTTGCTAAGTCTAGTATTGAGTGTGATAGTATCACTAGCAGAGGACACTGATAATGCATAATAACTATCAGGAAATCATGCCAACAAATCACTGTTTGTAAAAAAAGCACTCATATGAGGTTTGTTCAATTTGGCTAGGGTCGTTGTAGCATAATTTAAGGTGATTAATTTTTTTTATATATTCCATCCGACCTGCAATGTTAATCTGTTGTATTGGGGTTTCAATCCCTTGGCTGAGGTATACCTTGACAGATATATTGTTAATTCTTAATGCATCTTCTTTTGCGACCAAGAAAGAGCAACATGCTATGATTTTTGTTGGAGCAAATACAATTACAATTTCCATACTGTTTTTTGTTTCTCGATGTAATGGTTCAATTTTTTTTCCTTCTTGATTAAGTCTTTGTTTTGTCTGCAATTTGTTGTAAAGAAAGGAGGTTTGACTTGTTGGAAATATTGTGCTTTAAGTTTAATTTCTAGATTTTCATGGATTTTCTTTCCCTAATAACGCTATTAACCACGAAGAAATTCTTGGTCTTCTTTATGGAAATACCACATTATCTAGCTAATTCTCCCCAGGTAATACGAGGTTTGGCTTTCTTGGACCCTAGTTTTCTTATGCTCAAAGACTGTGTCCAGGGACTGCTCTACCGACAATCCTGTTGGTTTCCTAGAGCTAACCCTTCCCATTATGTAAAGGTTAAAATTTCTTCCTCCGTGCCCTGTTACTAGAAGTAATTACAGATTTCTACCCCTTGGGTCTCGCCTACTAGTAGACACCTCAAATGAAAATTATATGTATATTTATTTTATTAGAGACAATTCCTAACCAACTTTGTGTTTACTCTCTCTTTATAGTTATACTTATCATCCCCTATTCTCATGTTATGAATTTTTTAGTGGAGAGTATTTTCACTAGAACAATTTCACCCCTTTCCAATGCATATGTACAACTCAAGTCAAAATATATTGTCCAAGAAATGGTATACATAACTTAACAATACCAGTAATACCTGTAAAAAATGAGTTCAATAACCATTCCACATTCTATGAATCAAAGCATACTACTTAGATTTACTTGTATTGTCCAAAAAAAGAATACATAACTCAAAATATATTATTACTGTAGGTTTTAACCGCATACATAAATTATCTGAAACGAACTCTTAAAACAGAAAATAAATAATCATGAGAGAATAAAACATAAAACATATATACAAATAAATTTTCCCCTGGATCCAAAACTGAGACTACTAGTTGATTTTTCATTATATTCCCTTCATTGTTACAGTACATATATATACATAGTCTATCCTTATAGCTTGCTACACCAACCCCATACTTGAACACAATCTCTACAACCAAACTACTACCCTCCTTGCTTGAGTGGTTGGCATGTATTCAACCTTTGTAGTTGAAAGAGCCACTATAGCCTCTCTTTTGCTCATCCAACTGACTGCTCCAAATAAGTTAAACACATACCCACTTGTAGATCTTCTTTGATATAGATAACCAACCTAGTCCACATCAACAAACCCATGGATATCCAAAACTTTGTCCAATCCTGGTCTTCCCTGGTAGCACAAACAACAATCAAATACTTGAAAACGCGCTTCACTGTTGTCCAATGCTCCTTCCATGGTTTTGACATAAATATGCTCAATAATCCCATTGTATGTGCAATTTCTGGTCTAGTACATACCATTGCATACATCAGGCTACACACTGCACTTGCATATGGAACATGTGACATGTCCTCTTCTTCTTCTTGTGCCTTGGGACACTATTCAACAGATAACTTTACACCTACAGGAATAGGAAACTTCACCGGTTTACTATCCTGCATATTGAACCTTTGCAATATTGTCTCGACATACTTACTTTGGTTTAACCATAGCTTCCTCTTTTCTCGATCTCGTTTAATTTCCATTCCCAAAATATAGTTTGCAACACCAAGGTCCTTCATGTCAAATTTGGAGGATAATTAGGTTTTCAAATCCTTGATAATTTCATTTTCATTGAAATCAAAAAAAAATCATCCACATACAAGAAAAAATAAATAACATGGTCACCAATTAATTTAAAATACACACAGTGATCCTCTTTGCTTCTGATGAAGCCAATTCCCTGTATATATGTGTCAAATTTCTGATACCACATCCTTGGTGACCGTGTTAAACCATATAACGAATTTTTTAACCTGCATACCAGTTCTTTCTTACCATTCACCAAAAATACTTTAGGTTGCTTCATGTATATCTCTTCTTCCAGATCCCGGTGAAGAAACAATGTCTTCACATCCATATGTTCTACCTCAAAATCAAATGCAACAGTAACAGATACAAGTAATATAATAGGAGTTAACTTGGCAACAAGAGAAAAGATATCACCAAAATCAATTCCCGACACTTAGGAATAAAATTTTTCTACCAACCAAATTTTTTATTTCTCTACCTTGCCTTCTACATTCATCTTCTTCTTAGACACCCCTTTTGCTTCCAATGGGTTTCCTTCTAGCTGGAAACTCCACCAGATCCCAAGCTTCATTTTTGTGAAAGGATGTCATTTCATTAATTATGGCCTCCTTCCGGAGTTTTCCATCCTTTGAATCCACTGCCTCCCTCACAGTTCTAGGATCATCATCAGTGATAGATAAAGTAAAATTTGAACAGAAAGAAGATAAACTATACCTTTCTGGCTGCCTTCTTTCTCGCACTGATCTTCTCAAAGATGTAGTTTGTGGCTGTTCCTCTTCTGAATCTTTTTCTGCTGTAGATTCTGATTCTTCCTCCTTTAGCTCAAACTCTATTTTCTGAGGTTCCTTTGGTAAGAATTCTTGTTTAACAACATATTTCACCTCACTAAACACCACATCTTGGCTATATACAACCTTCGTTGTTTTTGGGTTCCAAATCTTATAACCTTTTAAACCATCCTTATACCCAATAAAGATGCACCCCTTAGATTTAATTCTAACTTGGTTATTTTCACCTTTGGAACATGTACATATGCATCACATCCAAATACCCTAAGACGTGAAAGAGAGCATTTTTAAGACAGGAGAATACTATTGAGAAAATCTCTCAACAGACTCTAACCACTAACAAACAAAATCTTCCTACATTCTAATGTAAACACTATTCTAAGTTTGGCAAGGACTTTGAAGGCCTACTGAAGGTTCTGTCAGAAAGGTCACCTAATTATTGCAAATTATTTTTCCAAAACATTTTCTTTCAAGATGATTTGGATACACTGAATGAAGTAATGGAAATGTTGGAGTAGTTGGAGCTTTAACTTAGAAGATATGATTTTGAAATGATTATTGAGGCTCTTTGGTAAGAAATTCATATCAATGCACCCTTAGTTGTGGTGGAAAAGATGGAAATATTGATTATGCACTGAGGATGCAGACCTATGGACCACTTATACATGTGTATTATCTATAAAGATAAGATTAAGTAGAAAATAATCATTTTAAAGCATGAGAGGTTATACTGAAATAAAATCTTGGGAACAAATATCAAGTTGTTAGGATAGGAAAAGTTTAGAAATATTAGAAAACTATTGTAGAAAGATTTTTGTGTTTGTGTTCTTGCTTGAACGAAGTAGGAGGGCATGTTTTTGGTGGCTAACCTTTCTACTTCGAATACATTAGAGAGAAGTTCCATGGTGGGTGTTGCCCACAAGAGTAAACCTTTTCACAATCGCCTTTGCTGCATCAAATGCTGCTCCTCGATTTATGTCAAGCCTGCTTTCGCATGCTTAAGATCGTAAGAAATAATTTTCACAAGCCTTTTCACCTCCTCTCACAAGTTGTTTGGAGTGAACAACATTTTGAGGATTCCCAAGTAGGTTCTTGACGATAGGCGAAAAGTGATGCAATGAAATCTATGGTGTGCCAGGCCAATGCAAGGGAGAAGGATCATATTCATGGTTGTTGAACATGTTGTTTTGGAATTATTGTGATGCTTCAAACCCATGTGGAGCGATTGAAAGAAGAGATGGAACTAGTGAGGAGCCAAGTAATGTTTTTCAACCAACAATTTCAGAATTAGGTTGACCCATATAACAATAATAAACTTGCACAAAAAAAACAACTTCATCTCCTAGGAAATGGTGCTGGATTTGTGCGTACCTCATGGATATATCCTTCTTATGTACACTCCCCTTACATGGACTATGATGGCCAAGGCATTTTTAGGCAATCTAATTTGAGGGCTAGTAACAATTTGTTGATTGAATATGAACCAAGACAGGATTATAGCGACTCCAAAGAAGCATATGAATCAAGGTATGTTTGTTAGTTAGTTATTGGATTCATTTTGTTTTTTTTCATTTGTGGATTCAAAATTTGGCGTGTCTTCTTTTGGAATTTTTTTCAATAGAATAATATTTTGCAAACCTGTACTTGGTTTGTTTGTAATGGATGTAGTGTAGAGCCTTCAGTGAAAGAAAGTCAGGCTTAGTCTTTAATGGAGCCCGTCGGAGATCGTGAGCAGCTCAAGAGTGTGGGATATTGTTCACTCACACACACTCTCTCTAACCAACAATAGAACAGTATACCAATTACACCATATTTTTAACATATTTTGTAGTTGGACCTTCTTATCTCCAACACGATTTTAAATTCATGGAGTTCCACAAGGAATATTGCAAAATCTTGTTGTATGAAAAGTGCCCTCTTTATTCTTCATAATATTCCTCATAAAAGTTATTAGGGTGAGTAGGTTTTTGCATAGACAAATAGAAAAGAGACTTAGTTTGGAACAATAACACTACCAATTTTCTAGCATATGCATTATTTCATATGATCTCATAATGATTTACGGAGTGAACATATTTCTTTTTGTTCAAGTCTGAAGTGATATTTTTGTTCCGGGTCTACAATCAATCTCTTCTCTACGTTTCGTAGATTCTTAACTAGCGTAGGCATTATAAACTGCATTGTTCAAGTTATAATAGAGATTCCCATAAAGGTGAATATATTGGGAATACATGTATCAAGAAACAATATATTTTGTTCAAAATAAGGAGTATCAATGTGGAAAGAAAGAGGTGTAGTGAAAATTTTATTAAGGTATTTTGTTTTTGGGTATTTTGTGCAATTTTTTTTTGGGTGCATTTTAGGTTTTTCTAATTATGTATGTTAGAGGTGACAAAATGTTTTCTACATAGGAAATTAATGAGCATAAATATAATGAAGCTTATGGAAAATTAAAATTATTGGAATTCAAAATGTATTTAAAATATATGTGTTTATGGATTTTTTTCATTTTAATTTTTTATAAAGTTAAGGTTATGTTTTGTATTTGAGTAGGAATTTAATATTAAAATTTGAATAATTTAGAAAAACCATGGTATTCATGTGGAATACAACTTATCTAAAGGAGGGAATACAACTAGCCTAGATCCATCTTAACTCTGGATCTACCAAGCTGAAATCTCTTGAGATGGAGATATCTTAAGATGCGAAGAGATTTGATCCCTCTTGACCCTCCGTAGATATGGAGTTAGGATGCAAAGAGATTTGATCCCTCTTGACCCTCTGGGTAGATATGGAGTTAAGATGAGAAGAGATTTGATCCCTTTTGACCCTCGGTAGATATGGAGTTAAGATGAGAAGAGATTTGATCCCTTTGACCCTCGGTAGATATGGAGTTAAGATGCGAAGAGATTTGATCCCTCTTGACCCTTTGGTTAGATCTGAGTTAAGATGAGAAGAGATTTGATCCCTCTTGTAGATATGGAGTTACGATGGATCTCATCTGGTATATACATTTAAGAAGATTGCACATTCATTTGTATTAAGGTGATTAGAAGTCATCAACTGCGACTTAACAAGATTGTACATTCATTTATATTAAGGTGATTAGAAGCCATCAATTATTTTTCCAAAAAAGTACACTAATTAATTAGTATAGTAAAAGATAAAGTCAAAAAATTATAAATATGAATTAGTAATTCTTGTTTTTTTAGTTTCTAAAAAGAAAAAAAATACTTTATTTCCTATAAAAATTAGAGTTTTTAAAAAGTCTAAATATTTATTTAATGATTTTTATTAATTATTTTATGTTTCTTTTTAAATATAAAAAAAATCAATAAAAAATTAATTTAAAAATTTAAAATATGTTATTTATATGATTTTACTTTTCACATTTTAATATATTACTTTTTACATTTATCAAAATATAAATCAAATGGTAATAATATTGTTTTTATATTTATCAAAATATAAATATAAATCAAATTGTAATATGCTACAATTTATTTTTTATCAAGCAAATGTTTCTAAAATCTTGAATATTTTATTTTTCAATATATTGATTAAAACATTTACATAAACCATTTCCCCATTTTTCAAATTAATTTAAAAAAAAAACTAAAAATGAAAAACTCAAATAACTTTTTTAAGAAAGTATATGAGTTTGTGATTTAGAAAAAGTATATGAAAGCTCATCAATTGTTATCCTCATGAGCCCACTCATAACCTTATGAAACACTATTTGGTATATGATACACTATTTTGGTAATAACCAAGTTATCCTTATGAATAAGAATGTGTAAAGTTTTGTTGTTATATGTATAATTTAATATTTTTTAAACTAGCAAAATTATCTCAAGTTGAGATGGTGATTAAAATCCATATATATTAATAAACTATCAAACTGACAATATCTTAATCTCATATTTCTAAAATAAAACTTAGATTGATTCTTCCACCTTATTAATCATTCAATAAAGTTAATTCCTATGTTGAATAAAAATGTGTAAAGTTTTGTTGCTATATCAATATGATTTAGTATTTTTTAAACTAGCAACATTATCTCAAGTTGGGTGAGTGATTACTTACTAAGGGCGGTGGTTAAATTTTTCTTCAAAATTTCCTTCCACATTCTCCATTATGAACATTTGCTTCCACATTCCATGAAGTTTTCCTTCCACATTCCCTGACTCCTTCCGCATATTCCCCACTCCTCTCCTTCCCCCACATTAATTTCCTTCCGCACATTACTCCTTCCCCACTCTTCTCATTCCCCACTCCTCTCCTTCCCCACCTTAATTTCCTTCCGCATTCCCCTACATCCGGCGTTAATTTCCTTCCACATTCCCTCACTCGTTTCGCATATTCCCCACTCCTCTCCTTCCCCACGTTAATTTCCTTCCACACTCCACACATTCCGGCACTCGTTCCGCACATTCCCCACTCCTCTCATATTACCAAATAAAATTACCAAATATAAAATATATCATAACAAAACACTCAATTTTGAAAGTGGCCTAGTATAAAATTGAATCGATAATTGAGTACCTCGCTCTGCTGTAAAATATATATACACAACTTCACTTTCACATGAGATAAGAGTGGGACGCAAGAATGAAGTATGGTGTGGGAGGCTAGACATCTTGAAATCTTATGGATATAGGGTAGTGTTAGTTTTCATTTTCTTCTTATCGGTATAGTATTAGAGAGTCACGGCGACGATGTTATTAGATGTGGGAGCAATCTCAAAACAGGTCCTCTTCATTTGGCCTTAGAATCTAGGGTAGAAAACCAATGATAACCCCAATACGTATTGTCTCCATCTCCATCCCAAAAGGCCCCCCAACACTGATAACTGAATGTTCTTCTCGCCCACGGAAGAAGACCACCCACCACGTTAAATCGGGGCCTAAGAAGCACCAGCCATACGACAAGAACAGGGAAGGCCCCACTAAATACCCTCCCCTTTCTAGGGCCCCGTCAAACTATTAGTCCATCAGTTGCTGTAGCACAAAAGCAGAAAAAGAAAAAAGAGTGGAAGAAAAATCTGTTCCTGCCATTGCAACTCCAACTCCAACTCCGGTTGTGTGTGATACACTAGAGTCTAGAGCGGCGTTGTGACGAGTATTGCATCAGTTTATTTTTGTGAACACTGAGTTCTAAAATAACAAAAAATATAGTGGTTGTTTACCATTGTTATTAGTTGCACTGTTTTATGAGGCGACCTTAGGGCAGTTGCTGTAAGACTCCTGTTCTTTGGAAATTGTTTTGCTAGATGCAGGCTTCCAGCCCATTACTATACCATGAAGTTAATGAATTTTTTCTCTTTGTTGCTGCCCGGACTCATTCTATTGGTAAGAGTTTCAATTGGATCTGGTTATTTCTTGTTCTTTATCCATGTTCAGGTTGACAATTTATTGACAAACCCACCAGCGCTAGAATTTTAGAGGTTGGGCTGGATTAATTGTTGAATGAAATATATAAAAAAAGGAAGTATGACACTCACATTTAAGTAACCTGGAAGGCTGGAAGGCCTAGGCAAAGTCAAGCATTCATTTAGCCGAGTGCAGCCTCTTGATTTCACTTCCGTCAGATGTTGAGACGCGCCTGTTCTACAAGCCATTGATATCGCCTTGGCCACACCCTTTCAGTCTCTGTCATAACTGTTATTGGTTCATCTGTGGCCATTTCGCCAATGTTGCACAGACGAGAAAGTAACACAACAGAAATTTTTTTGACAATCCAAACCTTGAAGTTTTTTAAAATGTCATCAGTCTCTCTACAAACAAATACGTAACAAGTGTTATACAGTACGTAACAGTCATGTTATTTTGTGTCAAGACAAGCAGAAGATTTGCATGATCACAATGGCAGCCACGACTATCCACACAACTTTCAGCCGCGCAAGGAGAAGGTCGCTCACTCGGTTTCGGGGGTTTGTTGATCTATGAAGAAAAGGATAGGGTTGAAAGAGACTCAAACAATAACTACCTTAACTACATTTAGCAATATTCTCCACCAATAATCCAACCGTTGCAGATTATTCCATCGTCTAACAATTAATGGAAGGATGCAGAAAATCGTCTAACAATTAATCGAAGGAAGTAGGAAATGTCATACCCGGTAAATATCATAACAGAGTATTTGCCAAAAAGAAAATATTTAATTTTACATTAATAAAGAAAGGACGTGTCTACCGAGCCCGCGTTTTGGCCCGGACGGCAGAAATCCGTCGGAATCCGGTCAACATAATTTGCGAAAATCAGGTAGTTGCAGTGCTTGGAATCCATTTTTGACAGTGGAAATGGATTCAGCACTATCAAAAACCCCTGGGGCACTCAAAATACTAATGTTTAACAACTATAAACAAGTTTCTGGGCAAATCTTTGCCGGATTTTCTGAAAATCGTTCCCGGATTTTGGGTCAAAACGCGGGCTCTTTAGACTACGGTATAAAAAAATCCCAACAGAAAATATTTTTATAATTAAATGGAGAAAATTACTTAAATTTAATTTAAATATAGTGCAGAATCTCACTCCCACCTTCTCTTGCTGAGAATGCTAGACTCCTGATGCCACTAGATGCCACTCGGATTAACGGTTTCATGGCTAACACTAGGCCATGTTCAGGATACAATGTATTAATAACTTCTTTCAATATTAGAACAGAAACATTGTATCATTAGAAGAGTGGAATTGCTTCAAGACAGTTTCTTGGCAGTACAAATGAATTGTTAGTCAGCATAATGGTAAATGAGGAGCTCAGATATATGTAGCTAATCAGAGACTATGGCTATATACTTTTAACAATAAAGTTGAAGCTGCATTAGCATATAATATGGCCAGTCAGAAGTTCAGAAATGCTGAAGGTCATAGAACTCATTCTTCTATGTCGATTGAGAATGTTTGGAGCACCTTCAACATTTCTGAACTTCAGAAGGTCTTTATCATTGTTAAATGTGACAACAAATATTGTAAATTTACTAATTATCTAGGTAGTTGAAATAACGAAATAACGAGATGTAGTTAGAGTAACGAAATGTATCTAGGTTTAATAAGATGGCCCGAGAGGCTTGTAACGACATGGAGAATTTGATCAATAAAAGTTTCCTTCAATTCCTTCAGTTGTCCAAATTCAGTTATATCTCATATTCTATATCTCCTATTCTCTTTCTCGTTTTTATGTCTTTTCCCAGAACAAGTGGTATCAGAGGTAATCGAAACCTGGTGAAGGAGGGTCGACTGAAGTCCGACTGCCGTGAAGTCTGAGATTCCGCTAAAGTCGTCGAATTGCCTCGTTTGTTAGTTAATTGAGCGGAGAACTGCGCCAGCGGTCAAACACAAAGCAGAAGCCGTCGAATTGTCTGCCCGTGAAGATTGGGGTTCGTTTAGCGGAGAACTAGGGAGAGCCGCTGCAAAACAAGTAGCCAGTCTGACGTTGTTGAAAGCCGTGAAGTTTTTTTTTCGAGTCTGTTGAGGCCGCTATGTTGAGGAGAAAGGCCGTCAAGTGAGATAGTGGCCGCTGGAGAGCCGTCAAGGCTGCTGAAGGAGGAGTCTGCTGCTTTGAGGAAGACGCAGAGACGGGTACTATTTTTCTTGAATTTTTTTTTCGTGCTCAGAAACCGTGTTTTTTTTTTTGCTGTGCAAAGAAATCTGAAGGTGTTTTCTTTTGCTGTGCGAAGAAATCTGAAGAAATTGTATTTTTTTTTTTTTTTTTTTTTTTTTTGTATATATATATATTTTGGTGCCACGAGAATTATATATTTTTTTTTCAAGAAGGAAAAGAAATTGGTAGAGACAGGGTTTGAAGTATTTTTTGTGAGATTTCCCTGAAGAAAGAGTTGGGTTTTGTTTTTTTTTTAAAGAAATTGTGGAATTTAAAAAAAAAAAAGGAGGTGTGTAGTTTTCTTTTCAAGAATTGTTTTAATTGAAGAGGTGGAAATTGTATTTCTTTAAGTAGTAGAAAAAGAAAAAGAAAATCTGAAATTTTTTAAAGAAAAAAAACCTAGAAAAAAGGGGGGAAATATTTGTTTGAAACCCTAGTTGGAAAAAGAAGAGGAAACCTAGGAGGGAGAAATGGCGAAAATGACAAACGCAAGATTTGAGGTGGAGAAATTCACCGGAAAAAACAATTTTGCTCTGTGGAAACTGAAGGTTAGGGATTTGCTTGTGCAACAAGGGTTGCACAAGGCATTAGACGGGGTATCTAAAAAACCAGCAAGCATGTTGAATTCAGATTGGGAGGACTTGGATGCCCGAGCTCTCAGTACCGTTCGGTTATGTTTGGCAGACGAAGTACTCTTCAATATTGTTGGAGAGAGTACAACCGCAGGGTTGTGGAAGAAATTGGAAACTCTCTATATGAAAAAATCTTTGACTAACAGAATCTATTTAAAGAGACAACTGTACAACCTTCGGATGAAGGAGGGTACAAAAATTGCAGATCACTTGAATGTTTTTAATACGCTTATTTGTCAGTTGTCCGATATGGAAGTAAAGATGGAGGAAGAAGACAAGGCAATAACCTTGTTGTGTTCCCTGCCTGAGTCATGGGATCACTTCGTGACCTTAGTCAGTTTGAGCACTACCGATTCATTAAATTTTGAATCTGTCGTGGGTGATCTTTTATTTGAAGAGGTACGAAGACAATCTAGCATTGAGACTTCTGCACCTGAACCCATGGTAGCTAGAGGTCGCTCAAAGGAACAGGGGGAGAAGACAAGAGGTTCTTCCAGATCGAAGTCAAAGGGCGGCAAGAAGAGTAAAGCAAAATGCTAGTACTGCAACAAACCGGGACATCTCAAAAAGGATTGCTGGAAACAGAAGGAGGCGGAAAACAACAAGGAAGCAAATCAGGTCGATTCAGGTATGGATGATGAGGTTTTAATTGCCGAAGCACTCCCTGTATGTAATATCTCACAAGATGCTGACTATTGGCTATTAGACTCTGGTGCTTCTCATCATATGAGTCCGCACCGGAATTGGTTTTCATCATATGAAACTGTAGATGGTAATTCTGTTTTCATGGGAAATAATGCATCTTGTCAAACTATTGGGATTGGAAATGTGTGAATTAAAATGTATGATGGTACAATTAAAACCTTATCTGATGTTAGGCATGTACCTGATCTAAAGAAAAACTTGATTTCCTTGGGAGTTTTGGATTCGAATGGTTATAAGTTTACAGGTCAGAATGGAGTGCTGAAAGTCTCGAAAGGAGCCTTGGTTGTTATGAAGGCTGAAAATGTCGGAAACCTGTACAGACTCAAGGGAAGCACTCAATTTAGTGAAGCATTGATGGTGTCAGATAAAACAGAAGAAGGTTCTCGTCTATGGCATCAGCGGTTGGGTCACATGAGCGAGAAAGGTCTTCAGGTACTGATGAATCGCAAGCTACTTCCTGATTTGAAATCCTTGAAGTTGGATTTTTGTAAATATTGTGTGTTTGGCAAACAATGTAAACAAAGATTCAAGTCTAGCAATCATAATAGCAAGCAGATTTTGGACTATATTCACTCTGATCTGTGGGGACCATCTCCTACTGTGTCCTATGGAGGTGCCTTGTATTTTTTAACTTTTATTGATGATTTCTCCAGAAAATTTTGGGTCTATATGTTGAAAAAGAAAGCTGATGTGTTTAATGTGTTTAAACAATTTAAAACAATGGTGGAAAAGAAAACAGGAAAATCAATCAAATGTTTAAGAACTGACAATGGCGGTGAATTTACCTCTTTAGAATTTGAACAATTTTGTAAGGATGAAGGGATAGTTAGACATAAAACTGTTGTTTATACTCCTCAGCAGAATGGTGTTGCTGAACGGATGAATCAAACTCTTATGGAAAGAGCCAGAAGCATGATTAGTAATGCTAATCTGCAAAAGGAGTTGTGGGCAGAAGAAGTATCTACTGCTTGTTATTTAGTTAACAGATCACCTTCGGTTGCAATAAACTGTCAAATTCCTGAAGAAGTTTGGTCGGGTCAGTCTTGTGATTATTCGCATTTGAAGATTTTTGGTTGTGATGCCTATGTTCTTATTTCTAGAAATCAGCGTTCAAAATTAGATCCAAAATCAAAATGTTGTGTCTTTGTTGGATATGATTATTCAGTGAAGGGATATAGGTTGTGGGATCCGACTTCACAGAAGATAGTCATTAGTAGAGATGTAACATTTTATGAATCATCTATTTTAAAATCAGATGTTGAAAAAGTTGAATAGAAGCAGGTATCGCTAGGTTAGCAGATTCAATTGGAGACTGTACCTTTTCCAGAAAGTCGAAAGGAAGGAGAGACTTCTGAAAAAGGTGGAGAAGCAGAGGAAACTGGAGAAATTTCAGAATCCAGTCAGCAACCAGTCACTCTAAGAAGGTCTACAACGGAAATAAGAACACTAAAAAGGTATGAAGACTCTGCTTCATCATTTGCATTGATTACTGAAGATGGGGAACCATCTTGTTATCAGGAAGCAGTTGATGATGCAGATAGCGAGGTATGGAAAAAGGCTATGGAAGAAGAAATGGACTCCTTAGCCAAAAACAATACCTGGGATATTATAGAACTTCCTGAAGGGAGAAGCATTGTTGGGTGCAAATGGGTCTTCAAGTTGAAGAGAAAAATTGATGGAAGTATCGACAAGTATAAGGCAAGACTGGTTGCAAAAGGGTAATCTCAGGGTGAAGGTATTGACTTTCATGAGATATTTTCACCAGTAGTTAAACTTGTTTCTATTCGTACTGTGTTAGCACTAACTGCTTTACTAGATCTTGAGTTAGAACAGTTAGATGTTAAAACAGCCTTTCTTCATGGCGATTTGGATGAAGAGATTTATATGGATCAGCCAGAAGGTTTTGTACAAGGTCGCAGCAGAAGATTAGTTTGCAAGCTCAGGAAATCATTGTATGGCCTGAGGCAGTCGCCCAGGCAATGGTACAAGAAGTTTGATTCCTTCATGATGAGCCAAAATTTTATCAGAAGTGAGTATGATCATTGTGTATACTTCAAAAGTTTCAATGGCATATTCATTATCTTGGTGTTGTATGTTGATGATATGCTTATTGCAAGCAAAAGCATGGAAGAAATCAACAGGTTAAAGGATCAGCTCTCTAGGATGTTTGAAATGAAGGATCTTGGAGCGGCAAAACATATCTTGGGCATGGAGATACACAGAGACAGGAAGAATGGTAAGCTTTGGTTATCACAACAGAAGTATGTGGAGAAAATACTTGAAAAGTTCGGTATGAACAATGTGAAACCTGTTAATGTTCCATTAGCTTCCCATTTTAAGCTTTCTTCGGATTTGAGTCTTAGAACTAATGAAGAAAAGCAGTATATGTCTCGTGTACCATATGCAAATGCGGTAGGCAACTTAATGTATGCAATGGTATCTACAAGCGCTGACATTTCACATGCAGTTGGAGTTGTCAGCAGGTTCATGGAAAATCCAGGGGAAGAACATTGGCGAGAAGTGAAATGGGTGCTTTGGTATTTGAGAGGCACAAGTGACCATTGCATCAGCTTTGATGGTCGTGAAGGTACAGTCTGTGGATATGTGGATGCTGATTATGCAGGTGATTTGGACAAAAGGAGGTCTACTACAGGTTATGTTTTTACTCTTGCAGGTGGAGTAATCAGTGGGATGTCAAAGCTTCAAGAGATAGTTGCTTTGTCCACTATTGAAGCAGAGTATATAGCTGCTTCAGATTCCTGTAAAGAGGCAATCTGGTTAAAAGGTTTGCTTGATGAGATTGGAAGGACGCAGGAGAAAGTGAATGTGTTTTGTGACAGTCAAAGCGCTATTCATTTGGCTACAAATCTAGCCTATCACAGCAAGACCAAGCACATCGATGTAAGGTATCACTTTGTGAGACATATAATCGAAGGCGGCAAAGTAGTCCTCAAGAAGGTCCGCACACAGGAGAATCATGCAGATATATTCACGAAGCCAATTACAGTAGAGACGCTGAGATGGTGTCTTGCTTCTCTCGGCTTGCAGAAAAGATGATGAATGGACATTAGGAAAATTTGTTGTCAAGGTGGAGTTTATTAAATGTGACAACAAATATTGTAAATTTACTAATTACCTAGGTAGTTGAAATAACGAAATAACGAGATGTAGTTAAAGTAACGAAATGTATCTAGGTTTAATAAGATGGCCCGAGAGGCTTGTAACGACACAGAGAATTTGATCAATAAAAGTTTCCTTAAATTCCTTCAGTTGTCCAAATTCAGTTATATCTCCTATTCTCTTTCTCGTTTTTATGTCTTTTCCCACAACAATCATATGCTAATGCAGCTTCAACATCAGTGTTAAAAGTAACTAGCCATGAACTCCCCATTTTACCATTATACTGAGAAACAACTCCTTTGTACTCAGAGGAAAACTGTCTTGAAGCAATTCGATTCATCGACTGATACAATGCTTATGTTCTAATATTGAAAGAAGTTACTGATACATTGTATTCTGAACATGGCATAGTGATCACCATGAAATCAATTTTCAGTTGGATTAACAGTTTCTGCGTTGCTTATGCTTGCGGGAGCGTTATTTGGTTTCTGATGCGACTTCCATGGCAAACGATTTTTATCGATGATAGATTTATTTGAGGGTATGGTGCATTAGGTTTATGTTTAGATCTGGGTGTGCTTTCTCATTCCTCTGTATGGCTAAAGATCTTTGTGAGAGCTTCGGCAGCCCAGTTTTCTGATTTAGACATGCAAGAGTTCGGAAAATGGCGGTCATTGTATATATATTTTTCTTTTGTGGAAATCCTTGTGAGCAACTGATGAATGTATGGAATTAATTAGTTATGCTATTGCAAAGGTTATTGCAAGCTTGTCTCTGAGTTGTTATTGTTTCATTGCAAAAGATAATATGAATAAAAAACGAGAATCTATTGATCAGAAAAAAACAGAAGAAGTGCTCGAACAAGCGAAGTGGGCAACACGCAGCCTGCGAAACCATTAGAAAATCAGATCTTCTTTCAGTGGAATCTGCTACAAAAAGATGGTTCCCAAATTGACACCTTCCAGGGCAGTCAGCAAAACAACCATGGCTTTAACAAACAGTTAAATAATTTACTTAATCCACTCCATCAGAGGCAAATCAGATCTTAGACCTGAAGACATACCGCTGTTCTCTTGAGCCCAGTAAGTTATCCAAACAAGAAACCGAATTTAATACACAAATCAAGTATGAGGTTCAGAAAACTCCGGCATTTGCCAAAACTTGCATTTCATAATGAACAAATATATCTATAGACTGAAATGTTTTGGAAAAAGAAATTCTTTACCCTATATTAGATCTCAACTTCCTCTTTCCAGTCAGTGTCCTTTGTGACAATGAAATTAGCATGGATCTCACTTGAACAGGCTCTTCATCACTATCAGCCACAATAACATTTGGTACCTCTTTTAAGGCTCCCACCTGAAATATCTCTTCAGAACTCTTTTGCAATTCACCGTGCTTCTCTTATTATGGTTTTGAAGAGGAGGAATGCTTTGGTTAGTCTATATGAATATATTACTGTGTAAGTGCACTGTTTTCATGTTCTCTTTCATATTCATTGTAGAGTTACCGTCCATAGGTTTCAAGGCTGACAACTTTGATGAAGGTTTTCTTGCATTCCAACTTCGTGCCAGCAAATTATCCTTTTCCAGTAAAATTATTTCCTCTGCACTTCTGCTTGTCCCTTGGACGTGTTTTGCATCAGACTAGATAAATCACTGGTTCCAACTTTCTCCAGCACCCTGTTTTCAGCATCATTTGTCTGAAGTACTTAAATGGCGTGGAATTTCTGCTGAGCATTCATATCCGTATGCTGTGCAAGTTGCAAATTTACATTCCCTTTGTACATCTTTCTTTGGCCATCGGTAACAATCTCACAAGAAGGATCTTTTTTGGCTCCAATACAGGTTCTCTTGCCAATGAGAGTTTCTTGCTGAGCAACTGTGTTGGTTTTACAGAATTCACAAGATGGTCATTTTCTACTTCCCCTTTATGATTTGATGCATTTAGATCTCCATTTGGAGATATTACAGCAATTTCGTTGATTTGTTTAAGAGGGTCAATCATTTTATTTGATGTCTGCCGAGTCTGTATAAAATAGGTTTGACACTGAAAAATTATTGAACAATTAGCTTAAGAGTAACATTTAATATACTCATTTGCATAATAAGTCAACAAAGAGCATCTTCTTCTGAAAAAAGTCAACAAAGAGCATCTGAAAAGAAAACGGGAAAAACATCTTTGTAACATATCAAAAGGAAAAGGAATTAAAAAGCTCTCAGTGAAACTTATCCACAATGACAGGGATTACGACATGTGACTTTCATTCAGTGTCGTCCATGCGTAAGTTGGAATGTTTCTGAATCTCATACCAATAGTGCACTGCCTGCCCATAATGTCTCCATTGGAAAAGTGGTCAGCTGATGATCCATTTGCATTGCATAATTCTGGGTGCATGATCTTGCTTTTTGATCAAAATTAGATCTATTGTGCTTGTATTCTGCACTCTGTATTATAATTTCACAAGTAAAATTAACATAAGTTCATGTTATGAGTATGAAACGAAATGGAAAATGAGAGGCATCTCACTGTATCACCCATAAGGCCATCATCAGGATTTGGCTCAGAAAGAAGCAAAGCAATACTTGCCAAGACAGTTGCAATATGCAGGATGGTTGCCACGCACCTTGCAAGCCATAGAAAATAAAACTGGTTGCTGGTTACACATCATAGGTCTTAGTATACATCTAAGGCTTAAGACACAAAAAATTTACAACTTTTTACCCAGAGGAGGAAGATAAAAAAAAAAGAAAAATGTGTAAAAAACTTTACAGTAAGAAGAATCACAGTCACACCCAAAAGAGTAACAAAGAGAAAGGTACAAATCACACAGTCACCAATGAACTAAGAGTCTAAAATCCCACACCCAATACCCATAAAAATAGAATTCTTAATAAAAGGAAAACCTAAAGAGCTCTTTCATATCTGAACATGCAACAATTCCATGTTCTTGTCCCTAAAGCCGTGTCTTCATCTTAATAACATTTTCCAGGAAAATTATTTTCACACCAGATTGATAATTTATGTTTTAATGTCTTTTATGTATTATTTTCACAGCAAATTGATATTTTATGTTTCTTTTTCAAATTTTCCCAATGCATGTTATTATTATTTTCAATTGGTCAGGCCAGGTTTGATTCGTTCAATTTAACTGTGGAGCCATTCTTCGGATGCAGCGGTGTAGCTGGAGCATCATCAGCATAGTTACTAAATTCGAAGTCGTCTTCGAAGACGAATTTGATATTTGATACTGAAAAAATTAGACTATTTAAATTTCAATACTGGAAAAAATTGAGAATACACATCTTATAAAGATTGATATATGATTATTTTTTTTTTTGAAAATGAAATTTTTAACACTAAAATACTTTGTTTATTAATTTTCAATATTAATTTTTTCTAGTTATGATTCATAAAAATGAAAGACAAAATGCATCAAACTTATTGGTATTGCAAATTAAGAAACATGTAAATCAATCCAATAATATGAATAATAAAAACTCAAACTTGAAGTATTCATAAAAACTCAAAAACTTCAAGATAAAGAATGAGATATTAGATATTAGAAGTAGACTTCAAGTGATTAGCACATACCAAAAAAAATATATCTTAGTCACTATCCCTTTAGATCCAACTTTATTCAACGCTTTAAATCCAAATTTACTCAACAATAAATGTAGAGATTAATCTTTATGGTGAATCACATGGCGAGGTGGTGTCTGTTCTGGCACCCAATGTTCCTGCTCTTTACGACTCGCATTTCGCCGTCCCGATGGCCGGAGCCGTACTCAACACCATCAACACTCGCCTCGACGCTCGCAACGTTGCCACCATTCTTTCCCACTCCCACGCGAAGCTTTTGCTTGTCGACTACCAACTCCTTTCTCTCTCCAAGGACGCCCTCGCTCTCCTCGAATCGCCTCTCGTCACTCCTCGTCTGATCCTCATACATGATCATGACCACGGCCTTGCTGCTGCTCATGCCGTTGGGCTATGTAAACAAGTTGGCGTGGTAATCAACGCTACTTACGAGGAGCTGGTTCGAGGTGGAGATCCACGTTTCGATTCGGTAAAGCCTGGCAGTTAAGTTACGTCCTCATCCTATCGCTCGATCTTCAAAGATTACTTCCATTTATCGAAACAACGGAGGAATATCCTGAAAATAAATTCCAAGTGATTTTTAATTTTTGGAAATTCAACCGTGCAGAATTTCCTTTGGGGTGAGAAATCAACCGTACTCATTTAATTTCATGAGAGCTTCCGAAGTGGTTCATTACCCTCACCGTGCCTTCCGCCATGATCAAGGAGCACGCACACAGCTGGTAGTGCTTGATGAAGTCAGCTATAGTTTTATGTTTGGTCCCCAAGCTCACTAATTCAATCCTTCAGTTTTTCACCATCAACTAGAATTAGAAGAGCCTGGAAGCCCTTTCAGATTTCAGATTGAAAAGCCCTGACTGCACATCGTAAATTTGTTTTTCAAATTTTCTGTTTGTAAGGATTGTATTACAATACAAGTTGAATTACATACGCATATGTTTGAAACACATATGCATATACTCAAAGAATGAAGAGTTAATGTATTCGTGAGAGTTGAAAGAGTTTAATTTTGAAGATATCGTGTGTAATGGAAAATGGGGACCGCGTGATGCTGGAGTTTCAATAACAGCTACGCTGCAAACAAATACAACTATTTTAGAGTTCAAATCTGAACTTTAAAATTTGAGTTTGACTTTTAAAATCTGAGGAAACTGTAACGTTGAGGACCATTTGATTTTTGCAAAGTGACTTTTTGGAATTCCAAATAGCAGTCAGATTTTGGAGATAAAACCAATGGCTGGAGGTATGGGATTTTTATTGAATGTTATAGTTTTATTTTCTGCACATATAGTTTTTACTGTGCATTTAAAAATTGTTTTTAATTGCTTACATTGAAAACATTAAAGAAATTGTTTATCCATGAATTTTATTTTTCTGAGCATAAAATTGTTTATGCATGAGTATTTATTTAGTAATTAAATACTAACATTTGGTATCGGAGCGAGGTTTATCTCACACTTAGTAATTTATGAATATAATTGGATAAATGTCCTATTTTTAGATTTTCTAAATTAAAGTATACATTTAGAAATATGTCTATTTTTATTTAATTTTTATGCTTATAATATTTAGTTTAATTGTATGCAATTTTCGAAAATATACTCATATTTAGTTATGTGAAGTAATTATTTGAGATTTAATTAAAACATGTTATTATCAATGAGCATATGAGATCTATAGTTAAATATTATGCATGAATATTGTAGTTTCATTCATACGAAATTTTATACGATTAATTTTTTATAAATAATTAAAAAAAAAAAATGTCTAGTGATTCATATAATTTTAATTGATTGAAGAGACGCCTGACATCTCAAATCAAATAAAATTATATTATGATTGATTAGGATCACATAAAAGAATAGACATTAATTGTAATTAATTATGTTAAATATAATAAATTTTATCACGAATTTTATTATATTTAAGTAATTAATTAGGATAAAATATTCATAACTTACCCAGAGGTTATGAATTAATAAGTTTTATCATAAAGTTTAAGGGTTAATTGAATGTGCTTGAATTAAAAATTTAGTCCACAGGACAATTTTTATGTCATTAGATTCAATTTTAAAAACATGATTTACATTGGTAAAGCATGAAATTTTATTATCTTGATTTTAACATAAGCATGTGTTTTTAATATTATGCGGTTGTCGACACCAATTTCTGCGAAATTAAATAACGTATCCACCGAACTTAAGAATAACTATAAAGTACGGAAGGAAGGTTCTCCTTCATTTGGGGTGGATGGACATAGATTATGCTATTAGGGAAAGATGAACCACCGGCACTCACTAATACCCAGACAATACGAGCAGACATCGCGCTTTATGAACGATGGGAGCGATCTAATCGTTTAAGCGTGATGTTCATTAAGACTAAAATTTCAAATTTGGGTATCCGTGGTCTCCGTTGAGCAGTAGCATGACAAAGTCCGAGACTTGCTAAAAGCCATTGATGATCAATTCGATCACTTCGTACAAGGCACTTGCAAGCACCCTAATCATGAAGTTCTCATCCCCAAGAGGGCTCACCGAAAGGTAAAAAGGTGTGCGCGAGCACATCATGCTAGGTAATGAGGGACACTCGTTGCTCAATTGAAGAAACTCGAGGTTGAAATATCAGTAATCTTTCCGCAAAGAGGTGCACTACATCCTCGAACACCCTTCCACACCAATACGGACCTTTAAAAATCTCATACAACACACATAAGGATAAATGGTCAATTAATGAACTCATGACCATGTGTGTTCAAGAGAGAAGAGAGACCTGGTGATGGAAATGCAGGAGAAAGTGCAATGCGTAACGACGAGAGAAAGGGAAAATCTCAAGCCAATCGGAAAGGGAAAAGGTAAAAATACCTCCCCATGCCGATATCAAGAAGGATTCCAAGTGTTTCTTACTCATAAAGAAGGGACACATGAAGAAGGAAATGCGCCGAAAATCTTAGAAATGGCTAAAACTGCAGTACAAAGGTAATCCAATCTTGTTTGTTTGTTATGAATCTAATATGGTTAATGTCAATATTAACACATGGTGGATTGATTCTCGCGATCAACAATTCACATTTCGAATTCCCTTCGTGGTTTGTAAAACCGAAGAGCAGTTTAGGGAAGTGAGCAAAGCATGCTTATCAGGAAACTTAGAGATGGGCTCGCGTATGTGGAGGCTATAGGAACATGCTATTGAACTTTAAGTAGTGGCTTTGTTTTAGAATTAGAAAAGACTTTTTATGTACCAAGTTTCTCTAGAAACTTGATTTCAGCTTCTTCAAGGCTTGTACCTTTTGGATATTCCCTTTAACTTTTCGTAAACATCATTCAGCCTTATTTTATAAATACGATTATGTTGGGAATGGTATTTTTTGTCTAATGGTCTTTTAATATGCATTACATTTACAAAACAATGTCACTTATGATTCAATGCATGTTCACACTCGGGTATTAAAAAGATGTGTTATTGATGAAAAATTTCCTCTATATTATGGCACATCGTGAAGACTAGGTCATATCTCCATAGATAGAATTAAAAGATTGGTAAATGAAGGGGTACTTAATACTCTAGATTTACTTGATTTTGAGACTTGTGGTGACCGCATAAAGGGAGCGGCACTAACAAGTCAAAGAAAAGGTGCTAATAGGAGTTCAAACATATTAGAGATCATACATACGTATATATGTAGTCCGGACATGGACTCACATAGTCGCGAGATACTTCATCTCCTTTATAGATGATTACTCACGTATATATGTATCTCTACATGCTTCATAAAAAGAGCAAAGCATTAGATGCCTTTAAGATTTTTAAGGCTCAAGTAGAGAATCAATGCGGAGTGCAGATTAAGATCGTGAGATCGGATAGAGGTGGAGAATATTATGGTAGATACACAGAAGATGGACAAGCACTCAGGCCATTCGCTAAATTTCTTCAAGAGCATGGGATTGTTGCCCAATACACCATGCCCACGTTCTCCCGACCGTAATGGTGTACGTCGAAAGAAGAAATCGAACATTATCGACATGGTGCGGAGTATGCTTAGTAGCTCCAATCTTCCTAAATCACCTTGTGGTACCGAAGCACTTAAGACGAAAGTGTATATATTAAAACACGAGAGGTTCCAACCAAGGTCGACTCCTAAAACGCCATTTGAATTATGGAAAGGTTGGAAAGCCGAGTTTCGCGACATATGCGCGTTTGGGGATGCCCGCTCGAAGTGAGAATATAATCCATACAGAGAAGAAAACTCGGACCCAAGGACCATTAGTGGGTATTTCATTGGATATCGTCGAAAGGTCTAAAGGTTACTGCATTTTTATTGTCCATCTCACGACAGACTAGGATTGTGGAATCAAGAAATGCAAAGTTTCTTGAGAAATGAATTGATCAAAGGGTGGGGAGCGCATCAAACCAGGGAACATAGTTTCGAGAAGGATCATTCAGTAATCTCAACCTTCCACCTCAAGTGAAAGATTGGTTATTGTTCACAGCACCCCTCAAGTACAACCGGCGTTGAACAACCAATTGTTGAAGTTCCACAAGCTCGAAATACGACATTCCGACGAATCAAATAGTCTCAAGAATTGCCAAGAATTTTTGAACAACGAGTTGAACCACGTACTTCTCGTGAAGATGGTGGGACAACATTAAGAAGATCTACTAGACCAAAAGAGATCAGCAATTCCCGATGATTATATTAGTGTATCCGCAAGAATCGACTATGACATTGGAGCCGAAAATGATCTCGCTCTTTTTCACAAGCCATGAGTTGACAAAGAATCGTAATTATGGTACGATGCTGCATCAGAAGGAAGAGATGAATTCCATGAAGAGTAATGAAGTCTCGGGGATCTTGTTGGAAGGTTGCCTAATGGGTGCAAAAAGCCATTGGATGTAAATGGGTCTTTAAGACAAAGAAAGACTCATTGGGCAACGATTGAGAGATACAAGGCTAGACTCGTTGCGAAAGGGATTCACTCGTAAAGAAGGAATCGATTACAAGGAGACTTTTTCTCCACATTATCTAAGAAAGATTCTCATGTCGCATTATTATGGCATTTTGTAGCCCATTTTGATTTGGAATTGCATCAAATGGATGTAGAAAACGCGCATTTCTCAATGGAGATCTAGAGGAGGAGGTTTACATGAAACAACCTCGAAGGATTCTCCTCTAGTGATGGTGAGCATTTGGTTTGCAAGCTCAAGAAGTCATTATATGGATTAAAAACAAAGCATCTCGCTAATGGTATTTGAAATTTCATGATGTAATTTTCTTCACTTTCGTGCTTTTGTAGAAAACATTATGGATGAATGTATATACCTTAAAAGTCGGTGGGAGTAAAATTTGTTTTCTTTGCTTGTTTATATGTGGATGACATTTTGCTAGCTAACCAATGATAAGGGTTTGTCGCATGAGGTGAAACAATTCCTCTCTAAAAAAATTTGATATGAAGAGATATGGGTGAGGCATCTTATGTCATTGGCATTAAGATCCATAGGACACGTACTTTCGAGGAGCATCTTGGGTCCGTCTCTCGGAGAAACCTATATTAATAAAATTTTTAGAGATTTCGGATGAAGGATTGTTCACCAAGTGTTGCTCCCATTGTGAAGGGTGATAGGTTCGGTTTGAATCAATGCCCCGAGAATGACTTTGAAAGGGATACAAATGAAGAACATTCCATATGCTTCGGTCAGTCGGAAGCCCTAATGCATGCTCGTGGTTTGCACAAGACCTCGACATTGCATTCTTTGTGGGAATGTTAGGACGATATCAGAGTAATCTGGGTTTGAACCACCGGAGACGCGCAAAGAAAGTAATGAGGTACCTTCAAGGAACCAAAAACTACATGCTTATGTATAGACGCGATCGGACAACTTGGATGTGATTGGCTACTCGGATTCGACTTTCTTTGGATGTGTTGATTCACGCAAATCAACATCGAGATACATTTTTATGATGGCTAGGTGTGAAATTTTGTATCATGGAGGAGTGCCAGCGGTACCTTGATTACGCACTTCTAATATGGAAGCCGAGTTCATCTCCCTGTTTTGAGGCTACTTTAGATGGTGTATGGCTTAATAATTTCATTTCCGGCTTAGAATTATGGATTCTATCTCTAAGCCATTGAGAATATATTGCGACAATTCAACGCTTTGTTTTTATGGCTAAGAACAACAAGAGTGAGTCGAAATAAACACATCGACATTAAGTATTTAGCTATAAGGGAATGTGTTAAAGAAAAGAAAGTGGTCATTGAGCACATTAGCATCGAGTTGATGATCGGCGATCCTTTGACTAAGGGCATGCCACCGTTTAAATTCAAGGATCATGTAATGAATATGGGACTTGGTTCCATTATGTAAATTCTTATTATATGAACAATGTTATTTTTAATGAAATTCTTAATTATTGTGATGTTTTTCTCATATTTATGTGCACTTTAATTTGATTTGAGAAAATACATTTGTGTAGGACCAAGAATAAACATTGGGTTTATTCATTAAGTAATTGTTGCCACATAAATTTTAATAAGAATAAATACATAGTAATACATGGAAGATAATACTGATCATTAGAGGACTTATCGCCATGATTCATGTATATATTACTTAATACAGATTATCAATGGGTTTTTTAGATGAGACATTAAGAGTGGAAGTATGGACCAAGTGGGAGAATGTTACGCTCCCTCATCCGCTGCTGAATTTCAGCATTACTCCATTTATTTCACGAAACATGATGGAGTAAATATCCGGAAAATAAGCGAAGTGATTTCCTTAATTTTTGGAAACTAATCTGCGATTAATTTCCTTAAATTATGAAAATCAACTACACTTCATTTATTTCTTGTTGAGAGCTTCAGAAGTGGTCTATTACTCCCCGCTGCAGCTTCTCTGCCATGATCGATAGAGCATTTGACACACAGCCAACTAAGCTTCGATGGAAGCTTTGGGCTATATAGTTTTTCTGTTTGGTCCCTAAAGCTCACTAATTCAATCCTTCGAGTTTTTTACCATCAACTAGAATTAGAAGAGCATCGGAAGCCCTTCGTAGTTTCAGATTGAAAAAGCCTTGATTTGCACATCGTAAATTTGTTTTTTCAAATTTTGCTGTTTGTAAGGATTGTATTACAATACAAGTTGAATTACATACGCATATGTTTGAAACACATATGCATATACTCAATAAATGAAGAGTTATGTATTCGTGAGAGTTGAAAGAGCTTAATTTTTGAAGATATCGTGTGTAATGGAAATTGGGGGACCGCGTGATGCCGGAGTTTTCAAATAACGAAATTGCAACGTGCGCAAACAAATCAACTATTTTAGAGTTCAAATGTCGAACTTTGAAATTTGAGTTTGACTTTGAAAATACTGTGGAAACGAAACGTTGAGGACCATTTGATTTTTGCAAAGTGACTTTTTGGAATTCCAAATAGCAGTCGGATTTTTGGAGATAAAACCAATGGGTCGGAGGTATGGGATTTTTATTGAATGTTATAGTTTTATTTTCCACACATATAGTTTTTATCGTGCATTTAAAAAATTGTTTTTTAATTGCTTACATTGAAAACATTAAAGAAATTGTTTATTCATGAATTTTATTTTTTACGAGCATAAAATTGTTTATGCTTGAGTATTTATTTAGTAATTAAAGACTAACACGCAGACGAGTGGGAGTCGATCTGCCTGAACTACACATCGGGAACGACATCAGCACTGAAAGGAGTGCTGTACAGCCACAGAGGAGCATACCTGAGCAGCATGTCTATGCTACTGCTATGGGAAATGGGGAGAGAACCTGTTTACCTGTGGAAGCTTCCCATGTTTCTTTTCACCGCAATGGCCGGACATTCCCATGGGCGATCACGGCCTAGAGGCGGAACCAACGTACGTATTCGCAATACATACGCCGAGGAGATATACACGGCCCATAAATGAGCATCATGTCACTCATTTGTCTTTGCGCGCCTGTGTCTTCAACATTTCATCGCTAGACCACCCACACCACGAACCCTTGCACGGAAGAGTTCATGTTCTCACCGGGAGGGGCACCTCCTGTCCCTCGATTGCACGAGGTAAGGTGGAAGACATGGGCTTCCTCGTAACACATGCTTACGGCCTCACCGAAGCCATCGCCGACTCTCGCGTGCGAGTGGAAGAGCGAATGGGACGATGCTCACCTCTCCCCGGCCAGGAACGAGGTGTGCTCAAAGGGAGGCAAGGGGTGGGCGTGTTGAGCCTCGACAACGTGGATGTGAAGAATCCCGTTACGATGTCCGAAAGCATGGCAAGAGATGGGCAAAGCATGGGCGAAATCATGCGCGAGAGCGAAAGCAGACTCATGAAGGGGTATCTCCACGACTCCAAGAGCACCGCGAGGCCTTTGCGGGTGGGTGGTTCCACACGCGGCGACGTTGGCGTCATCCATCGCGACCCCGG
This sequence comes from Pinus albicaulis, assembly GCA_034641835.2. NCBI lineage: Eukaryota > Viridiplantae > Streptophyta > Pinopsida > Pinales > Pinaceae > Pinus > Pinus albicaulis. The sequence continues at coordinate 1,673,504,583 of CM076575.1, read as the reverse complement.
TATGTGGAGATAAAGAAGCCGTTCAAAGGATGTCATAATCTCGGGGTGGAGAAAACATCGGCGGTGTGGAGGTCGAATCCGTGTCCCGTACACCCACCCCTGTTGTTTTCCGAGGCCGCAGTGGTCGCTATGCCCCCCACCCCGCCCTGGGCGAGACGCCCTCCCCCGCGCCTTTATAAAGACAAAGCACGATCGTTATAACGAAGAAATGGCGAGATTTCACGAAGTTAAAAGTAAGATTCGATACGTAATATAGCTTAAAATATCATTGTCGGGCAACGTTTTCGAGATTTGAGAGGAAGACTTTGTTTTATTAATAAAAAAAATTAAGATTTTTGAAGGTTTGACATCCCGTTTTATGAATCGTTATTATTATTATTATATAACGTTGTAATCTATTTTCATTATGATGCTAAATTGAATATTGATCGGAAAGCATCATAAAGCCTTCATTTATAAAAATTGTATTTTTATATATGCAACCATGGAAAGCGTATTTATAAAATTTGATTTGCGTGAAAGCATTGCCAACATGCATTTATAAAAAAATTGTATTTTTATATATACGCTCCATAGAGTTGTCAAAGTTGTCTTCGACACGTCTCTTTCGATTAACGTGATGTAATTGTTGTTTATTTACTGTGATTGTCTTATTATCAATTATTATGCTAATCTAAAACTTTATTTTTATAAAATAATAAATATTATTATTATTATGCAGAAATTTTTGAGATTTATACGTAATTTGTAACGAGAAAACTCTTATTCTTATAACTTGAGTGCACTCACATTCCATGCATTCCTCTTATATCCGATTCTTTTTCGTATGTCCGTGGGCCCTACTTCAATTTTATGTAGCAGCGAGCGATATACGAGAGATAGATGCCCTGACCGCAATGTCCAGATCACTTTAACTCTTTACCCCCTATCGACCTATGCCATTATTGCCTGGCCCTATTGCCGACGCTGCGCATTACTATTTGGTGCATAAGAGAAGGATGTAAGAGCGGGTCAACAATGGAGCATCGGCCGATGGGGAGATCTATGCGATGGTATGTGTTGGAACCTTGTTACATACATAATATCTATACACGATGCTTCCTTCGCACTTGGGGAACTATTTCATATTTGTTGAATAGGTCCACGCAGAACATAGGAATTTCAATTGGTATGCCTAGCTCCGAACACGAGAACGGTAGGTGATAAATATTTAGTTATAAAGATACAATATTAATCAAATAAATAATCAAATTAATTATATATAAGTTATTATTTTTAATAATATATTAAAAAGAAACTCACAAAATTATAATATTGATTTGGTGGGGCTTTAAAGTTCCATCTTCTAAGCCAAGCTAAGTAATATGCCAAGTAATATACAATGGGAAACTTTCTTCAATATGGGAAAAGAGAGAGAAGTAATACCAACCATAAGTTTTGAATGTTAAAGGGCAATATGTGAGTGCATTGTTGAAATTTTTTTACTTTTATATATGTAATGAAAAAAATATTAATAATTAATAATTTATTTAACAATGACATCAATTTTTTTGTTAAATTACAATAGATGATAATATAAATGTAAATGAAATGATAATTTAGAACTATATCACATTTGATATATTTAAAAATTATTTATTTATTTAAATAATTAATATTGTAAATATATAGTTAAAGTTGTAAACTTTATATAGTTAAAGCTGTAAACTTTATATGCACTAAATTTCTCAACTTCTCATTTAATTTTAACACAACAATTTTGTGTCTCTAATATAGTTGTACATAAATTGATTATAGTTTGTAGATAGTTCTTTTAAATGATGAAAAATAAATATTTTTATTGAAATGTTTCAAAATCCATTTAATAGAGTATGATATTGAAATGTTTAGAAAATATGCTTAATAGGTGATATGATATATTAAACTTTCTTACTTAAAATGCGAAGATTTTTTGGGGAAGTGAGATCTAAACAAATACAAAATCCTCATATTCAAAGAAAATAATAAAGTCTAAAAAGCACAAAAAATTTCTAGGTTCTTCCACCCTTACTAGTGAAATCAATTGTGGGCCTATTTGGCTCCCCATTTTGAGGTAAAGAAACATTGTTGTAACTATTTTCATAGATGTATTCATTCTTTATGTCGTATTTGATGGTTCCATTCATCATATTTAGGGAGGAAGTTAAGGTTGTATTGTCGCATTGTGACAACAATTGTCTCAATGTTTTTAGTAGCGAAGTAATAAGAAAGACTTACTGCGATTCGTATATATCCCCTTAGGGTTTTTTAATATTTGTTGGGTAATGGTTTTCTCTTGGGGTTCACCAATTTTTTTGGTTTATAATATTAAACCCTTGGGTTTATTAGTTCTTTGGTTTATAATATGAATAATCGATCAATGTCATCCACGATCAAATGTCACATTCTGACAAACATTGTCTCAATATGAATATCACCCATGGCCAACCATGGTCATAGTTGGTCGAACGTCGCATTGTGACAACAATTGTCTCAATGTTTAAATGAATTCCCTTGGGTTCACCAATTCCTTTGGTTTATAATATTAAACCCTTGGGTTTATTAGTTCTTTTGGTTTATAATATAAATAATCGATCAATGTCATCCATGATCAAATGTCACATTCTGACAAACATTGTCTCAATATGAAAATCACCCATAGCCAACCATGGTCATAGTTGGTCGAGCGTCGCATTGTGACAACAATTGTCTCAATATTTAAATCAATTCCCCTGGGTTCACCAATTCCTTTGGTTTATAATATTAAACCCTTGGGTTTATTAGTTCTTTTGGTTTATAATATGAATAATCGATCAATGTCATCCATCATCAAATTGTTTGAATATGAAATCAGCCATGGCCAACCATGGTCATACTTGGTCCAACCTCGCATTGTGACAGCAATTGTCTCAATGTTTAAATGAATTCCCTTGGGTTCACCAATTCCTTTGGTTTATAATTTTTGGGTAATGGTTTTCCTTGGGTTCACCATTTCCTTTGGTTTATAATATTAAACCCTTGGGTTTATTAGTTATTTTGGTTTATAATATGAATAATCGATCAACGTCATCCATGATTAAATGTCACATTATGACAAATATTGTCTTAATATGAAAATCACCCATGGCCAACCATGGTCATAGTTGGTCCAACGTCGCATTGTGACAACAATTGTCTCAATGTTTAAATCAGTTTCCTTGGGTTCACCAATTCCTTTGGTTTATAATTTGTTGGGTAATGGTTTTCCCTTGGGTTCACCAATTCCTTTGGTTTATAATATTAAACCCTTGGGTTTATTAGTTCTTTTGGTTTATAATATAAATAATCGATCAATGTCATCCATGATCAAATGTCACATTCTGACAAACATTGTCTCAATATGAAAATCACCCATGGCCAGTTCCCTTGGGTTCACCAATTCCTTTGGTTTATAATATTAAACCCTTGGTTTTATTAGTTCTTTTGGTTTATAATATAAATAATCGATCAATGTCATCCATGGTCAAATGTCACATTCTTACAAACATTGTCTCAATATGAAAATCACCTATGGTCAATTCCCTTGGGTTCACCAATTCCTTTGGTTTATAATTTGTTGGGTAATGGTTTTCCCTTGGGTAATGGTTTTCCCTTGGTTTATAATATTAAACCCTTGGGTTTATGTCATCCACGATCAAATGTCACATTCTGACAAACATTGTCTCAATATGGATATCACCCATGGCCAACCATGGTCATAGTTGGTCGAACATCGCATTGTGACAAAAATTGTCTTAATATTTAAATCAATTCCCTTGGGTTCACCAATTCCTTTGGTTTATAATATTAAACCCTTGGGGTTATTAGTTCTTTTGGTTTATAATATGAATAATCGATCAATGTCATCCATGATCAAATGTCACATTCTGAGAACAATTGTCTCAATGTTTAATCAATCCCCTTGGGTTCACCAATTCCTTTGGTTTATAATATTAAACCCTTGGGTTTATTAGTTCTTTGGTTTATAATATGAATAATCGATCAATGCCATCCATGATCAAATGACACATTATGAGAAACATTGTCTCAATATGAAAATCACCCATGGCCGACCATGGTCATAGTTGGTCCAACGTCGCATTGTGACAACAATTGTCTCAATGTTTAAATCAATTCCCTTGGGTTCACCAATTCCTTTGGTTTATAATATTAAACCCTTGGGTTTATTAGTTCTTTTAGTTTATAATATGAATAATCGATCAATGTCATCCATCATCAAATTGTCTGAATATGAAATCAGCCATGGCCAACCATGGTCATACTTTGTCCAACGTCGCATTGTGACAACAATTGTCTCAATGTTTAAATGAATTCCCTTGGGTTCACCGATTCCTTTGGTTTATAATTTGTTGGGTAATGGTTTTCCCTTGGGTTCACCAATTCCTTTGGTTTATAATATTAAACCCTTGGGTTTATTAGTTCTTTTGGTTTATAATATAAATAATCGATCAATGTCATCCATGATCAAATGTCACATTGTGACAAACATTGTCTCAATATGAAAATCACCCATGGCCAACCATGGTCATAGTTGGTCAAACGTCGCATTGTGACAACAATTGTCTCAATGTTTAAATCAATTCCCTTGGGTTCACCAATTCCTTAGGTTTATAATTTGTTGGGTAATGGTTTTCCCTTGGGTTCACCAATTCCTTTGGTTTATAATATTAAACCCTTGTGTTTATTAGTTCTTTTGGTTTATAATATAAATAATCGATCAATGTCATCCATGTTTAAATCAATTCCCTTGGGTTCACCAATTCCTTTGGTTTATAATTTTTTGGGTAATGGTTTTCCCTTGGGTTCACCAATTCTTTTGGTATATAATATTAAACCCTTGGGTTTATTAGTTCTTTTGGTTTATAATATGAATAATCGATCAATGTCATCCACGATCAAATGTCACATTCTGACAAACATTGTCTCAATATGAATATCACCCATGGCCAACCATGGTCATAGTTGGTCAAACGTCGCAATGTGACAACAATTGTCTCAATATTTAAATCAATTCCCTTGGGTTCACCAATTCCTTTGGTTTGTAATATTAAACCCTTGGGGTTATTAGTTCTTTTGGTTTATAATATGAATAATCGATCAATGTCATCCATGATCAAATGTCGCATTGTGAGAACAATTGTCTCAATGTTTAAATAAATCCCCTTGGGTTCACCAATTCCTTTGGTTTATAATATTAAACCCTTGGGTTTATTAGTTATTTTGTTTTATAATATGAATAATCGATCAATGTCATCCATGATCAAATGTCACATTCTGACAAATATTGATTCCTTAGGTTTTTAATATTTATCCCTTGGGTCCACTAACTCCTTTGGTTTATAATATTAAACGCTTGGGTTTATTAGTTCTTTTGGTTTATAATGTTAATCACACATTCGGTTTATTACTCTCTTGAGTTTAAAATACTAATTCTCAGGGTTTGTTAATTTCTTAGATTTTTCAGTTTAAAATATTAATTCTTAGGGTTTATTAATCTTTATTATTTATAATATTCATCCGTTAGGTTTATGATATTTATCCCTTGGGTTCGCTGATTCCTTTGCTTTATAACATTAAACCCTTGGGTCTATTAGTTATTTTGGTTTATAATGTTAATAATCTCGTTGGTTTATTAGTATCTTATGTTTAAAATACTGATTCTTATGGATTATTAATTTATTAGGTTTTTTAGTTTAAAATATCAATTCTTACGGTTTATTAATCTCTTGTGTTTTTAATATTGATCCCTTATGTTTATAATATTTATCCCTTGGATTCACCAATTCCTATGGTTTATAATATTTAAACCTTTGATTTATGATGACATTGAGTTTGTATTATTAATTATTCCTTGGGTTTATTAATATCTTCACTTTAAAATATTAATTGTTAGGGTTTATTAATCTCTTAGGTTTTTTTTTTTTTTAAATATTGTTTCATATGGTTTATTACTCTCTTGAGTTTAATATTATTATTATATTAATATATATTATAAATAAATATTCAAATATTTATTAAAAATGATTATTAGTAATATTATAATAATATTATTAATATATTATTAATATATATATTGTTAATATATTAATATTATTAATATATTAATATTATTATTAATATATAACTATCTATGATATTAATATATAAATAATATTAAAATATTATATATTATTTATATTATTTTTATATCAATAAATATTATTAATATATATTATATATTATTTATTTAGTAATATTATAATATTATAATATTAATCATTATAAATAAATATTCAAATATTTATTAATAATGATTATTAGTAATATTATAATATTATTAATGATATATATTAATAATATTATAATATTTTAGTATTTATTTAGTAATATTAATAATATTATAATATTACTAATAATCATTTTAAATAAATATTCAAATATATATTAATTATGATTATTAGTAATATTATAATATTATTAATATATATTATTAATAAATATTCAAATATTTATTAATAATGTTTATTATTAATATTATAATATTATAATATTTATTTAGTAATAGCAATAATATTATAATATTACCAATAATCATTATAAATAAATATTCAAATATTTATAAATAATGATTAATAGTAATATTATAATATTATTAATAATATAATCAACTATGATATAATATATATTATTAATATATTATTAGTTCTTTTGGTTTATTAATAATATAACCATCTATGATATTAATATATAAATAAATATTAAATTATTATATATTATTAATATTATTTTTATATTAATATATATTATATATATTTCAAGTTAATTTATAGTATGTATATTGTTAATATTTTTAATATATTAATAAATAATTTTAATATATATTATTAATACTTATTATAATATTATTAATATATATAAAATATTTTTGTGATTGTAATCATAATTAATATATTTAATATATTAATATTCTTATTAATATATAATATATATATTTCAAGTTAATATAATAAATTTATTATATATAATATTTATTTATTGATATATAAATTAATGTTATGGGTAGTGGATATAGGCCTATCGGTGTATATCAACCACATTGGTAAATGTGGTTGTAAATCTATTTTATATACGCTTATCGGCGTATATCAACCACATTAATTTTTATTAATGTGGTTGGGCTAGTTTATTAATAAACCAAAACTTATAAACCCCTTCTTCCTTCCGAAGTGACAGATGCTTTCGTGTATCTATTTTACCCCAGCAGCTTGCGAATTGATAAGAGGAAACTCAAAAATTGTTTCCGAGGTGTTGTGCCCTCTGCTAAGTCTGCTTGCTCCTAATCTAAATGGTGGTTCCAATAATAAAAAATTGAGAACGAACTATGTGCTCTCTCAACATAAAGCAAACATTTTCAAAAATAAAAAGTTGAGAACTAAAATATTTTCAAAAATAATAAGCTGAGGACTAACTATGTGCTCTCTCAGCATTTAGAAAATATTCCTAGAAACAAAAAGTTGAGAACGAACTATGTGCTCTCTCAACATAAATCAAACATTTCGTATCGTATTAAAGTTATCATATTATTAACCGGACGAATTTGGTAACTATGATCATCATGTCTAGGATGCTCTAAAGAAAGAAATGCATTCAGAAATCTATACATTTGGTGTAAATTTCACTTTATATTTTATATAAAATAATATATTTATTTATGATAAATTTAATATATCACATGTGAGAATTGATGATGTTAGTTAAATTTAGTATATTACTTGTGAGAATTGAAAATGTTGATTAAACTTAGTATATAACATGTGAGGATGGATGGTATTAGTTATGAGTGTCGTGAAGAAATGGAAAAAGTTGATAAAAACAAAGAACAATTTCAGAGATTTTTACAGTGCATTATATTAAATATTATTTTTTGAAATTTAACTATGACCATTTCCATAAAAAATAATAATAATTAACTAAAAATTAAAATTTTCATAAGTCTATATATATATATATATAATTGTAAATAATAATAATACATTAATAAATTTAAGTTTAAAATAGTTAACCAATTAACTTTCAATAATTTAATAATTACATTTTAAATAATTTGAAACATGTTAATTGATTATCAAATTTTGGTGAAAGTTTCTAATATTATTAATTAGAAAATATCACAGCAAGTGAATTTGAAAACAAAAAATCCCAATATATCAAAAACCAAAGGCATATAAATATTCTAACATTTAAAATTAGATATTAGTTAAAGTACTTAAATATATGATGTTTTAGATATTAGTTTTTTTTTTTTCTCAATAAGACTAATTGTATTAAAAAAGGAAAAGTATAGTACAAACAAGCTTGCATGCAAGCGAAACAGAGAAGCTAGGGAGCTATAGGTGATAGGCTATCAACCTCGCTCCTCATAGACAACCATAGAATGAGCAAAAGAGACACGGGAATACAAAAAGTTGTCTCTGAGTGAAGGAAACTACCCAGAGTGTGTGGTTACTGCCACACGACATTTTTTGCCTTTTTTCTTACTTACTTTGACCCAGCCAGTGGAGTTTGGATGAGCCATAACAAGTTGTAGACTGTTCTGCTCTGGCGGCGGAATATCCTTGTCAGAATCTGAAGACATGGATACATGTGAGTGTTTCTAAGATATCGGCGGGGCAGAGGGGACTGCCGGATTGACTGAGGGAGCGTCCAGCGGAGTCTCATCATTTTGCCCATCTGCTTCAAATTCCTCCTCATCCGAACTAGAGGATTCTGTGTCCTCCATAGGAGGAGGGACACAGGGATTCCAGCTCTTGGATTTGGGTTTACGATTTAGATTCTTCTTTTTGCCAGGGAGCTGGGAACATGTATTCTGGAGGTGCCATGTTTGATGACAATGTCGGCAACGGAAGGCTGTATTTTCGTAGTCCAAGGTTTGTGTCCAATGGAAATCTCCAATCTTAATGTTGATCTGTTCTGGCAGTCCTTTGCTGATATCTATTTCTGCACATATTCTGCCATAGGTGAAAAGTCCATTTTCCTTTCTTGAGGAGTCTATAGCTAGAAAGCGTCCAAGGGTATCTCCAATGGCTATGAAGACAGAGATATGCCATAGATGTGCCGGAAGATTCGGAAGTCGGACCCAAATGGGAGTCTTGGTGATCACAGCTGTAGAAGGGTCGAAGTCTGGGAACCATGGGGTGAGGAAAAGTCCAGTCGAACCCCAGAACCAAGGCCCTCCCGTTAAGGCCTTCTGATAATCTTCAACTAAGTCAAAAGCCACGATGAAGAATCCTTTTGAACATAGGAAGATTTTGCTTCTTTTAGTCCAATTGGTATGGATCCATTGGTATATATCTGCTGTGCGTGGCCATAGCCCATTAAATCTGCATATGATTGCGGATTCTGCAAAGAACTGGCAGCGTTCGTCAATCTCAAAATGAATGAAATTGATAGATGGAACTTCCTCTGATTTATCTACCAAAAATGGCTTTGGAGCCATAGTTGGTTGAGTTTCTTTCGAAGAGGCTTGAGGGTGGGTAGCGTCTTTACGGACAGCGTCTTTATAAGAGAAAGAAGGGGCAGAGGAAGTCTACCCAATGGAGCCTCCTCTTAAACGAAAAGTAGCCGTAATGGAAGCGTCCTTTTGAATGCTGTAATAGGAGAGGGGAAGGGTGTTCAGAATTTGCTTACCTTTATATAGCAGTCTCAGGAAAGCAGAGGGGATCCCCAGGCGACGTTCGAGCTTTTGTAGTAGATCCTGCACAAGATCTGTCGCGCGCACCCATTGCATGATCATCTTGCTTGAGAATGTTATTTGTATATAATATTCAAGTGCTTGTTCTGGCAGATCTGGAAAATCTGGCTGGTTCATAACAGCAGCCTGCAACCAGGCAGTAGAGGACAGATCCATGTCCAAGATCGCCAGGCGTTGAGCATTGGTCAACGCAAGACGAGGAGCATGGACGCAGTCAGTGTGTATACCTATCTTTGGTTCCTTTGCAGGTCGATCTGACGGGATCAATGAGCAGGTCTGCTGCTTGCATACACCCGAGAAAAGATCATTGGGGTTTTCAGGGTTGCTTCTATTTGCACATAGAGCAACTGCAAGAGCGGCGGCTTCAAAGCCGACTGAAGCTTTTGCCATGAAAGCCGCCATCCAGACGGCGGCATCATTTATGCCGAAGGGCGATCTGATCATAGGCGCACAGATCTGTAGGTTCAAGTCTGTGACCCAGACAATATGGATTGCCTTCGCTGGTAACCCTGCAGGCCAAATTAGCCGATGCGAGGGGCAGATCCGTTGCGGGCATTCTGCTAAGGTGAGATCGGAGGCATCTGCAAAGTAAGTCTTGTTTGCAAAGCAAGAAACTGGGAAGGTGGACTCTTCAAAGCCCTCTGGATCGTTTGCAGGGTGTGGAGCCACCCATATGGTGGCATCATCTCTTCCCCGAACAAACCTGAGCAGAAGCAAGCAAGCCGGCATCTTCAAGTTTGCGATCTGGTCCATAAGCTGAAGGCGGCTGGCCCAGTGAGGGGCCGAGCCGGCGCAGACCATCGAAACATCGCTGCAAACCCTAGTTCCTTGTTTCGCCATCGCAGCCTCCGAGGGAATAAAAATCTTGTCCAAGGTGTATGTTTTCGATATTAGTTAAAAGTACTTAGATATACGAATTGAAACTGAAATGGTTTGTATACTATCCTAGATTTATAGTTATTGATCAATGTCTAAAACTATTTTTTGAACATTAAAAGTTGTCATGTAAAGTTGTCTGGACATACACTGAAAAATATGTCCCCCACTGTTGCCTATAAACACAATGTTGTCTTTTTTGTTTTTTTATATGAATATAAAACTTTAAAAATTAAGAACCGGTCGGTTTGTGCTCTGGGCTAGTGGCTATGATGTGAAATGTTAGCGGAAAATGACTATCGCGAAGAATTTTTTTATTTATTAAAAATAAAAGTTTGAAAAAAAAAGAAAACCCAGTGAAGGAAAGTTTTGTTAATAAAAAATGACTTTTGGGAAGAAAAAAAATATATTAAAAATTAAGAAATAAAAAAAAATGAAAAACCGGTGAATGAAAGTTTGTTATTAAAAGATTTATGAGAAATCAAGTATTTAACTCAGAAATAAAAACCTATTTAATGGAAAATCTATTAAGAAGTTTTTATAGATGTCTATTGGTTAAAAATGTCGGTTTAAGAAATGATTTATTTACATGAGTGTTATATAGGCGATTTATAGTTGTGGCAAAGGTTCATCTCTATGTTATAGTTTTAGCTTTATTATTTGGTTGTTATTTTTAAAAATGAAAAAAAAAAATATGATTTAGTTATTTTGGAAAATTTTAATTCAATTTTAATTGAAGGTTGTAGAATGATTAAATATTAATAGAATTTACATTAAATTTTGATTAAGATTTTAGTAAAAGAAATCTATATATATAAAATTAAAAAAAGAAGATTAATTTAAATTTTAAGAATTATATTATATTATTATATTAAAAGAGAATAAAAATATTATATTAAAATAGAATAAAAAATTTGAAACAATGTGTATGTAACATGCATAGATCCACGTCTTTTTCCTTATTCGTTGATAAAAGAATATTATTAATTTAATGAATTAGATTTTCACAAAGTTGTTAGGGTTTCCTGCGGTTGCAACTTCCTAGTTTTAACTATATAAAATACAATCTGAAGGGAGAAGTGGGCCGAGTTCAGTTATGTTAATCTTGACATGAATTCTATGCTTTTTGATGTCATTGAATTCTATGCTTTTTGATGTCATTGAATTTTTGGATGCTTTGATTAACTTTGGATAAATTTAAGTGAAGGAGAAATTAAAAAGCTAAAATGTGTCTTTGTAAAAGACATGTTTTAATTTTATAGTGGTATTTGGTTATAAGCATGCAAATACTATCTATCTTGCTTAATTTATTATTTCAATTCATTTTCTTGAAAATAACATGCTCGTATCTTATTTAGCTTTTTCGTGAAGAGAATAACAAAATCTATTTTCTTCATTCCTTGGAAGGAACATGTTTCGTGAAGAGAATAATAATATCTATTTTCTTGATTCCTTGGAAGGAACATGTTTGGTGAAGAGAATACTAATATCTATTTTCTTGATTCCATGGAAGGAACATGTTTGGTAATTACTGGAAAAAAGAATATGAGTTATAGATTTCTTGAAAATATTAGTATTATGTCAATCTTTTAGAAGGATAATGTTATTAGAGATATACCATGGTAAAAGGAAAACTTATTGTGTTGTTTTTTTTTTAAAGAATCCATATTGTCTCTTCTAGAAAATATTTCTATTATGTTAGTTCTATTATGTTAAAGATTGCTATTATGTTCATCTTTTATATGAAAATAGTATTTCATGATGATAGAATTCTAAGAAGGGAATATGTATTGCCTACATTAAAGGAAGAGCTATCTCTCTTGCATGCACAAAGAATAACCAATGTGTTATAGAGGTATGTTCTTTGCACAGATAAAAGAAATATTGAGCTATCTTAATATTTAGGAAAATATGTGAGCACCTTTATGATATCAAAAATATTATGTTAGTTTATGTTAATTCTTTTGGAATAAGATTAGGTATATTCATGAAATATTTGTATTAGATTTCATTGGAAAGAATACATATTTGTATGTGAGAAATGATAGCATGTTATGTTAGACTACATTGGAAAATATTCTTTGAAAAATAAAATGAATTACATGTACAAAATCCATATTAATGTGTTGGTTTCCTTGAAATATATATATATATATATATATATATATATATATATATATATATATGGCTAATGTTGGTATTATATTTGGAGAATAAGACATGTATTCTTATGCTTTATTCCATTAGTTTTATGGAAAAGAAACCATGTCTTTGCATGCCTATTATGTTATATTTCCTGGAAAAGGAAATATGTGTTTGCATGTTTTCCTATGTTAAGCATTCCTTTGGGAAGACTCCTGATGGAAGCTATGTGCTCCATTGTGTAAGCATTCCTTTGGGAAGACTCTTTTGGAATATATATGCATTTTCATGCATGGGAGCAACATTTGTTATGTTAGCTTTCCTTCCATGCACCAAAAAGTAATAGCTTAAGTTTTAGTTATTTTGATTAAATTTATATAAATCGCATGCATGAATATCATAATTGATGCATCAGTTTCTTTTAAAGACAACATTGGGAGATGTAGCTATTGTCTTGCAGGAATGCGTGCTTATGCGAGGGAAACATTAGTTAATGTGATGACTTGTAACTAGCACATATGCAATATGTGTTGTTAAAGGGAGAATGTCAAGGTGTTTTACTTTCATGTAATGAATATACATCAGTAGAGGAAGAAGCTTTTTTAGTGTAGATTTATGAAATGATTGATTAATACTTTATGAATCTTAACATCAATGTATGTTGAAGGAAACATTAGTAGGGAATGATGGTGACTTATACAAAGGAAATATTATGCTTAACATGGTGGCAGGTAAATGATTATGGTTCATGCACATGAGTGTGAGCTACAAGATGATCTAATGTATTATGGTCCATTGTAGGTAAATGATTATGGTTCATGCAGATGAGTGTGACCTGCAGGATGATCCAATGTACGTTGGTCCATTGTAGGTAAATGATTATGGTTCATGCAGATGAATGTGAGCTGCAGGATGATCCAATGTACGATGGTCCATTGTAGGTACATCCATGCCACCAAGATATGAAGATATGAAGATTAATGGGTAAATGCTATTTTATTTATTGTAACGACTTTAAGCTAGATATTTGTATATTTCTTTGTAAGATTTATAATGATGGTTAAGGGATGGTCTCCCTTATAATCCATTGAGTGAAAGATAAACACCCTCACGAGTGTTTAATAATAAAATTAAACGTTGCTAGTTTTCACCCTATGGGGTTTCCAAGGTATATTGGTGTTGAATGATGTGATTGATTATTGTGTCAAATTGATGATGCTGATTCCTTTCTTGTTGTGATGTTCATAATGTCAAGTATGTGATGACTACATGAATAATGAAATGAATGCAAGTTATCTCATGCAGTTTTATGTTAATGTACCATAATAGAGGTTTTTAATGGTTAAGCAACTTACTATTCTTATACTAAGGTTTCACTATGAATGAGTGATCATTCTATTTAATGATGAGTAAGGAATATTTAATAGTGATTCGGATAGTTACACGTGGGTAACTTGTATATAAAAAATTTAACTCCTACATTTCCATGTGAAGTTATCAGTGTATGTTTCAAGTGGTATTAGAGCTAAAGGTTGCAGCACTGGTGCTTTTGGGTTTTGTTAAGAAAAAAGAAGTTGAGGTATGATACTAATGGACATCAGTTAAGGTATGATTCTAGAAATCTACATATTGATTGATATATGATTCTAGCAGTCTACATATTAAATGATATATGCAGTAGTCTACTCTTGACATGAGATGGGTGATTCATGTTTATAACTACATTAAAGAGTAATAAATGTTGTTGAAAAACGGTTTTCATAACATTGGAATCTTGTTGAGGATGAAAGACAATAAAACCTTTGTTGTACTTATGAAAAACCTGGGTACTCACTAGTGAAAGTGAGAAGACAATAAAACCTTTTTTGTACTTATGAAAAACCTGAGTAATGACTAGTGAAAGTGAGAGTCGTTTATTAACAATGGTTAGATGACATATTACTCATACATTTAGTGAACATAACTAAAGTTACCATGCACTACTTGAAAAGATGAATGTGTATAGTGATGGTGTGTGAAACTAATGCATTAATGCAAAAGGTGATGAAAGTCTTTATATAAGATGATAGTGTTTTAAAATGAAATTGAATGAAGCCTTTTGGATGTTAAAGAAAATATTTAATGGGTCAAGTAGTGAGACTTGATTATAATGACTAGTTGATTGACTCGTTTTTGAATGAGTTGTCATGGATGCATTAAGATTATTAGTGGCATTGAATGACTAGTTTTTGAATGAGTCGTGTCATGGATGCATTAAGATTATTAATAGAATTGATTAGTTATGAATGACTAAAAAATGACAGTTATATGCATGAATCGAATTTGACTAAGATATTTGAAAGTTGTGAACACGTGATTATGGTAATTACTTCATGGGTTAGTCTGTTGGTAACATAACATTGTGGGAATTGGAAATGTTTGCACTCTTACCCTAATCGTTATTGACACATATACATTAATGAATATTTGTATAGAATCGTATGCATGACAACATTGTATGCATGAAACTAAAATTATTTTGAAAGTGAATATTTTTTTAACAATGCATATTTATGATTAGTGTCATTGATAAGATTAAGCATGGTTAGCTTAATGGCAACAAGAAAGAGATTAAGCATGGTTGGCTTAATGGCAATAGAAAACCAGTGAAAGTAAAACATCGCAAACATTGCAATGCAAATTTCAATAGTAAATGTTAAAGTATCATGTTATAATGTGCATGATTTTGTTATTTGGGAAATAATAATGTACAACACATGTATGTTAGTCATGTTTCCTGTTAATCTAGATATCATTAGACCCAGGTGGAGGGTCAAGTATGATGTATGATGTACATACAGTTTCTTTTTTTATGTATAATGTGCATAAATTTCATTATGTAATTTACTATGAGAAACAATGCTAAAAGAGAAATTTAACATGCCAGACAATTGTTAACAATTTTGAAAGGCTAGAAGGCCTTGGGTGGATGGTGATTACCTGCTTGGAGGGGTTGATGGCATTTACCTGCCAAAATTTCCTCTCCCTAGAGATATATGATCTCAGTAGGGAAAAGAGTTGTCTAAGATGGTGAAGGGGAAAAACCTGAGGCAACTCTATTGATTTTGGAGCCTATTGGAGGTGGCCCAAAATTCCTCATAGATAGGACATTGTCAAAGGAAGAGGCATGATGTTTCCAAGAGGAATCCATACTGGACCTGGAATGGTATTTTGTCAAATAACTATCTGGATGTGAAAATGACTCGATTTGGTTGCGGAAACCAGCTCAGATGGGTTGGGAGGAGAATTTTGTTTACCATTTTGGTTCTCATAGCGGAACAAGTTAAGTAATAAGTTATGTGTTATATTAAAATTAATTTTTATATGATTGTGTAAATATCTTATGTAGATATTAAGAGGAAAGGAGCTTAGCACTCGGAAAATGAATTATTGAATGTATAGGTTCATTTATTTTATCACTAATTTGTTTGAATGTCTTAGCAGAGGCTAGGATATGCCCATGGTGTATTGATTGACCATTGGTACGATTAGAGAGCTAGGTGCTCTCTGAGTACTTTTGAAGTATTGTGTGGATGTATTTAGCAGGAGCTAAGATAGTGTGCACATGATGCATTGATTAGAGGGTTGGTGCTCTCTAAGTACTTGTGGAAGTACTCTGATTAAAACATCTCTTGATATTGCATGAACGTTTTATAGTTGCAAGTATTTCATTTGATTGAAACTATGTGACTAATGTGATTGAATTTTCTAGTCATACAATACAGGCTCTTTCCATGGAGTGTTGATGGGTTGTTCAACCATTCTGAGAGAGCTTGTGTAAAAGACGTCATTACTTCCAATAGTAATTGGTAAGTTATGGTAAGTTGGTATAGTATTCTTCTATATTTTTATGAGTTTGAATAATGGATAAGTGGTTAAAAATGGAAATGGAATATTCTTTTGAGATATACATGCTTATGACTATGGATAAAACATTATTGTTTCAATTAATGGAATTTAAGGAAAAGAAAGTGTTTCATTGTGAATGGGAAGGATCCCATTTTTGGTTGTTTAGAAGACTATATCATGAATAAAAGTTAATCCTAGTAAGGTTTGAACATCAAGGATGGCATTGTATTAAGGGTGGGGAGTATGTAACATACATAGACCCATGTGTTTTTCCTTGTTCGTTGATAAAAAATATTATTAATTTAATGAATTAGTTTTTCACGAAGCCGTTAGGGTTTCCTACGATTGCAACTGCTAATTCTTAACTCTATAAAATACAATCTAGAGGGAGAAGCGGGCAGAGTTCCATTATGTTAATATTGACATGAATTCTATGCTTCTTGACATCATTGAATTTCCGGATGCATTGATGTAGCAGAGTTACCGTGGTTACTTTTGGAACTAGTTCACTGATACTCCCATGAACCCTGTCACTAGAATTCTACATCACTTCACATAATGCAAAAGCATGCCGGAATTTGGATGCATGCTTTTATTTCTCAAGCCAAGTTAACAATCACACTCGCAATAAAAGTCACTCTTATTAGTGCATATTCGAAAAGGTTAATATATGCAGCGATTACTTTCCTTAAGGTACTTTTAGTACTGCATATCCGAAAGATTAAGGTATGCAACAATGTCTTTTTATTGATACTTATATAAGTAGTTAACTTGAAATAGTGAACTTTATGAAATGATAAAGGAAGTGAAGAAAGTGGAACTTGCTTCAATTAACTTTGGAGAAATTTAGGTGAAGGAGAAGTTACCAACTACTTCATGACTACTTCTTGAAAAAGCTAAAATGTGTCTTTGCATAAGACATGCTTTAATTCTAGTTATTGTGGTATTTGGTTATAAGCATGCAAATACTATCTATCTTGCTTAATTTATTATTTCAATTCATTTCCTTGAAAATAACATGCTCGTATTTTATTTAGTTTTTTCGTGAAGAGAATAATAAAATCTATTTTCTTGATTCCTTGGAAGGAACATGTTTCGTGAAGAGAATAATACTATCTATTTTCTTGATTCCTTGGAAGGAACATGTTTGGTGAAGAGAATACTAATATCTATTTTATTGATTCCTTGGAAGGAACATGTTTGGTAATTACTGGAAAAAGGAATATGATTTATAGATTTTTTGAAAAGAATAACTTCTTGAAAAGATTCGCATTAGGTCAATATCTTTTAGAAGGATAATATTATTAGAGATATACCATGGTAAAAGGAAAACTTATTGTGCTGCTTTTTCTTAAAAGAATCCATGTTGTCTCTTCTTGAAAAGGTTGCTATTATGTTATTCTTTGCTATTATGTCAATCTTTTACATGAAAATAACAGTTAAGAATGGTAGAATTCTAAGAAGGTTTTTCTAAAAAGAATCCATGTTGTCTTTTCTCGAAAAAATTTCTATTATGTTAAAGATTGATATTATGTTCATATTTTACATGAAAATAGTATTTCATGATGATATAATTCAAAGAAGGGAATATGTGTTGCCTACATTAAAGGAAGAGCTATCCCTCTTGCATGCACAAAGAATGACCAATGTGTTATAGAGGTATGTTCTTTGCATGGATAAAAGAAATATTGAGCTATCTTAATATTTAGGAAAATATGTGAGTACCTTTATGATATCAAAACTATTATGTTAGTTTATGTTAATTCTTTTGGAATAAGATCAGGTATATTCATGCAATATTTATATTAGATTTCATTGGAAAGAATACATATTTGTGTGTGAGAAATGATAGCATGTTGTGTTCGACTACATTGGAAAATATTCTTTGAAAAATAAAATGAATTACATGCACAAAATCCATATTAATGTGTTGGTTTCCTTGAAATATATATATATATATATATATATATATATATATATATATATATATATATATATGGGTAATGTTGGTATTATATTTGGAGAATAAGACATGTATTCTTATGCTTTATTCCATTAGTTTTATGGAAAACAAAACCATGTCTTTGCATGCCTATTATGTTATATTTCTTGGAAAAGGAAATATGTGTTTGCATGTTTTCCTGTGTTACACATTCCTTTGGGAAGACTCCTGATGGAAGCTATATGCTCCTTTGTGTAAGAATTCCTTTGGGAAGACTATTTTGGAATCTATATGCATTTTCATGCATGGGAGCAACATTTGTTATGTTAGCTTTCCTTCCATGCACCAAAAATTAATAGTTTAAGTGTTAGTTATTTTGATTAAATTTATGAAAATCGCTTGCACGAATATCGTAACTGATGTATCAGTTTCTTTTAAAGACAAGATTGGGAGATGTAGCTATTGTCTTGCAGGAATGTGTGCTTATGCGAGGGAAACATTAGTTAATGTGATGAATTATAAATAGCACATATGCAATATGTGTTGTTAAAAGGAGAATGTCAAGGTATTTTACTTTCATGTCATGAATATGCATGAGTAGAGGAAGAAGCTTCTCTAGTATAGATTTATGAAATGATTGATTAATACTTTATGAATCTTGACATCAATGTATGTTGAAGGCAACATTAGCAGGGAATGATGGTGACTTGTACAAAGGAAATGTTATGCTTAACATGGTGGCAGGTAAATGATTATGGTTCATGCAGATGAGTGTGAGCTGCAGGATGATCCAATGTACGATGGTCCATTGTAGGTAAATGATTATGGTTCATGCAAATGAGTGTGAGCTATGGGATGATCCAATGTACGATGGTCCATTTTAGGTACATCCATGCCACCAAGATATGAAGATATGAATATCAGTGGGTAAATGCTATCTTATTTTTTTTAATGGCTATAAGCTAGATATTTGTATATTTATTTGTAAGATTTATAACGATGGTTAAGGGATGGTATCCCTTATAAGCCATTGAGTGAGGGCTGAACACCCTCACGAGTGTTTAATAGTAAAATTAAACGTTGCTGTTTTTCACCCTACGGGGTTTCCAGGGTTTATTGGTGTTAAATGATGTGATTGATTATTGTGTCAAATTGATGATGTTGATTCCTTTCTTGTTGTGATGTTCATAATGTCAAGTATGTGATGACTACAAGAATAATAATATGAATGCAAGGTATCTCATATAGTTTTATGTTAATGTACCATAATAGCAGTTGTTAATGGTTAAGCAACTTACTATTCTTGTATTAAGGTTTCACTATGAATAGGTGAGCATTCTATGTAATGATGAGTAAGGAATATTTAATAGTGATTTGGATAGTTACCTGTGGGTAACTTGTATAATTTTTTTTTAACTCCTGCATTTCCATGTGAAGTTATTAGTGTATGTTTCAGTGTATTTGTACCAATTTTACCAAGAAAAATTATATTAATGATCACTTAATTCATATAGGGTATGATTAGATTTTCAGAAATTTAACTATTTTGTGTTATTATTTTCTAATATATATATATATATATATATATATATATATATATATATATATATATTAGAAAGAACATTTGTTAGGATAATACCAGCTCTAGATTAGGAATTAGACTTAATATCCACCTAATGAAGGTATGAGTAAAAGAAATATACGATAGAAATAATGAAATTTATGTATGGTGCTCTACCAAATCAAAATAATATGGTTAACAACGAATGTGTCAAACACACATCCAAAAACAACAACACTTGGTAAATAAATAAGCACACACACCTAGAACCTAAAACAATGAAGGTTTCATAGACAATGACCTAACCAACAACAAATTTTAGGAAAAGAGGAACATATTAAGAGGAAAAACGTACTTGTACCTCTAACATTAACATCAATTCACAATAGGCCCAAGCCAATAAAGCCATAGGTGTAAAAAAAAAATTACTATGGAGGGGAGAAGGAAAGCTAGTAGCACTGGAGTTTCCAGCCATGGGGCATCCAACTGCAGGGCCCTTTGCTGGAGAAGAGGTATGAGGTGTTAGAAAATTATATATTACAGAGAAATGGAACAAATAAAATATGTGGAAACAAAAACATAGAAAACATATAAAACAAGAGAGACACAAATATACATGGTTCACCCAATTTGGGCTACGTCCATCCCGAAAAACCAATCCTTCCTTTATATTATCTAGCAAGATGAAGAGACACAACCTACAACAGACTTGTTGTAATATCCTCTACTCTCTCTCAGAGTCCCCCTTTCTGTTTCTCGCTCATAATACACATACTATACACAACCGCAATACAATACCCTCATACAAAACGAGGGGTTTCCTTCTAGGAAAAAACTCCTAAATTAAACATAGCTTCTTCTGTTATATCATCTGCCTAATGAACATCACATATTGACTACTACATTAAAATAGTTTACAAGGCAATTTTACATCTATTTTTAGCTTCAGGGGTACTGCCCCTAAAACCCCCACCATGGTGGGCCTCCAAAAGGTAGTTGCCCCCGGGTAACGATTAAACGAAGGGCGACATTTCTGCCCCGTTATGAGTAGAGGTCCAATGCGGTGATACATCTAATAAAGAAGATAATTAGGCTCCAGACTGAGCAAGAGGTGATAGAAGAGGCATTGAAACCGAGGGAGTTGGAGATATGGATAATTGAGGAGCATGAGCAGGAATGGAAGTTGCAGGAGTTGGAGTCGAAGTGGAAGATGGTATAGAAAGTGGTGTAGGGGTGGGTGCTAGTGCTACTCCAAAAAAAAAATGGGAAACAAAACCCCAGTAATGATATAAAAAAAGGGGTTGGTCGTCCAACGAAGTGCTCACTATAGTACTCTTGCCAAGTCTAGTATTGAGTGTGGCAGAATCACCAACAAAGGACACTAATAATGCATAAAAACCATCAACAAATCACTGGTCATGATCCGATATTGTTTCTAAAACAAGCACTTAGATGAGGGTTTGTTCAATATGGCTAGGGCCGTTGTATCATAATTTAAGGAGGTTAATTTGTTTTGTATATTCCATGTGACCCACAATGTTGATCTATTGTATTGGGGTTTCAATCCTTTGGCTGAGGTATACCTTGACATATATATCGTTAATTCTTAATGCATCTTATTTTGAGACTAAGAAAGAACAACATGTTACTATTTTGGTTGGAGCAAAATAGTAATGGCACATTTTTTTCCTTCTTGATTAAGTCTATGTTTTGTCTGCAATTTGTTGTAAAGAAAGGAGGTTTGAATTTTTGATAATATTATGCTTTAAGTTTAATTTCTCGGCCTTCACGAATTTTGTTTCCCTAATAGCACTATCTACCATGAAGAAATTCTCGGTCTTCTTTATTGAAATACCACATTATCTAGCTAATTCTTCCCACGTAAGACAAGGTCTGGCTTTCTCGGACCCTAGTTTGCTTATGCTTAAAGAATGCGGCCAAGGACTGCTAACTGACACTCATGTTGGTTTCCTAGAGCTAAACATTCCCCATTATGTAAAGGCTATAATTTCTTCCACTATACCCTGTTACTAGAAGTAATTATAAATTTCTACCCCCTACGTCTAGCCTACTAATAAACACCTTGAATGAAAGTTATATGTATATTTATTATTGTAGCGAGAATTCCTAGCCAACTTTGTATTTACTCTCTCTTTATAGTTATACTTATCATCCCTTATTCTCATGTTACAATTTTTTTAGTGGAACTAAGTATTTTCATAGGAACAGTTTCACCCCTTTCCAATACATATGTACTACTCAAGTTAGAATATATTTTCCAATAAATGGTATACATAACCTAACAATACTAGTATCACGTACAAAAATTGAGTTCAATAATCATTCCACATTCTATGAATCAAAGCATACTACTTATATTTAATTCTATTGTCGAAAAATAGAATACATAACTCAAAATATATTATTACTGTAGGTTTTAACCATGTACATAATTATCTGCAAACAAAATATTTAAACAAAAAATAAATAATAGCAAGAGAATAAAACATAAAACATATATACAAATATATTTTTCCCTGGATCCCAAAACTGGGACTATCAATTTGATTTTTCCTTATATTCCTTTCAATGCTATAATACATATATATACATGTCGAAGCATTCATAAAACCCAATCCATTAACCTTGCATTAGAACATAATCATAGTTCCCTTGACCAGATCTACAAAATAGCATGGGTGGAAAACCATCATGCCAAAAATCATGTGCAAACCCATTCACAAAACCATAGATAGGGCTTCCCACGTAATACAGGGTCCAAAATATTTTTCCCAGGGCATTGCCCTAGAACCTGTGTAAGGGGCTATCGACTCTCTGCAAACCCCCCAATAGGGGGGGTTGCACTGCCCTTGTGACCCCCTTGTTGCGCTCGACGCAAGAAAAGGGGCGTTTCACGTCCCCCTCTCACTCCTCTCTTCCCCCATTAGAGGTAGTCATGGAAATAATATAACAAAAACCCAAAATTCTCCCACTTGTTGTTTTATTTCCACAGGGGGCCACATGAGAGCTTAGTCATTGATCCAACCCTATAATGCTCATTTTTTCTCTACACCAAGAGAAATTCTTGGTGCTCACAAACTTCATCAATGCATCTGCAACATTATTCTAAGTGTCCACCTTTACCAACAACACATTTTTATCCTCAACCATATCTCTCACAAAGTGATACTGAAAATCAATTTGCTTTGTCTTTGAATGATAAGCAAGGTTATTATCAAAGAAAATTTCACTTTTTCTATCATAGTATATCCTTATAGCTCATTGCACCAACCCCATACTTGAACCCCATGTATTCAACCTTTATAGTTGAAAGAGCCACTATAGCCTGTCTTTTTCTCATCCAACTGACTACTCCAAATAGGTTAAACACATACCGGCTTGCATGAGTGGTTGGCATGCATTCAACCTTTGTAGTTGAAAGAGCCACTATATTCTGTCTTTTTCTCATCTAACTGACTACTCCAAATAGGTTAAACACATACCAGCTTGTATATCTTCTCTGATCTAGATCACCAGACTAGTCTGCATCAACAAACCTATGGATATCCAAAACTTTGTCCAATCCTAGTCTTCCTTGGTAGCACAAACCCTAATAAAATAAAAAAAATCCCGCTTCACTATTGTCAAATGATCCTTCCTTGTTTTTGACATAAATCTTCTCAATACTCCCACTGCATGTGCAATGTCTGGTCTAGTACATACCATTGCATACATCAGGCTACACACTACACTTGCATATGGAACATGGGACATGTCCTCTTCTTCTTCTTCTATCTTGGGACACTATTCAGTGGATAACTTTACATCTACAGGAATAGGAACCTTCACCGGTTTACTATCCTACATATTGAACCTCTCTAATATTGTCTCAATATACTTCCTTTGGTTTAACGATAACTTGCTCTTTTCCCAATATTGTTTAATTTCCATTCCTAAAATACAGTTTGTAGCACAAAGATCCTTCATGTAAAATTTGGAGGACAATTGGGTCTTTAAATCCTTGATAGTTTCATTTTCATTTGTAATCATCAACATATCATCCACATACAAGTGCAAATAAATATCATGGTCACCAATTAATTTAAAATCCACACAGTGATCTTCTTTGCTTATAGTGAAGCCAATTCCCTGTATATATGTATAAAATTTTAGATACTACATCCTTGGTGACTGTTCTAAACTATATAGAGAATTTTTTTACTTGCATACCAGTTCTTTCTTACCCTTCACCAAAAATCCTCCAAGTTGCTTCATGTAGATCTCTTCTTCCAAGTCCCCGTGAAGAAATGACATCTTCACATCCATCTATTCTACCTCAAAATCAAATGTAGGAGAAGCATATACATGTAATCTAATAAGAGCTAATTTGGCGACAAGAGAAAAAATATCACCAAAATCAATTCCCGACACCTAGGAATAACCTTTTGCTACCGACCAAACTTTTTATTTCTCCACCTTACCTTATGCATTCATATTCTTCTTAAACACCCCTTTTGCTTCCAATGGGCTTCCTTCTAGTCAGAAAATCCACTAGACTACATGTCTAATTTTTGTTAAAGTATGCCATTTCATCAACCATGGCCTCCTTCTAGAGTTTTACATCCTTTGAATCGATTGCCTCCCTGACAGTTCCAGGATCATCATCAGTGTTAGATAAAGCAATATTTAAACATAAAGCACATAGACTATACCTTTTTGCCTACCTTATTTCTCAAACTAATATTCTCAAAGATGGAGTTTGTGGCTCTTCCTCTTCAGAATATTTTTTTGTTGTAGAGTCTAATTCTTCCTACTTTAGCTCAAACTATATCTTCTCAGGTTCCTTTTTTAAGGCTTCATGTTTAACAACATATTTCACCTCAATAAACACCACATATCGGCTATACACAACCTTCCTTATTTCCGGGTTCCAAATCTTATAACCTTTTAAACCATTCCTATACCCAATAGAGAGGCACCCCTTAGTTTTATTATCCAACTTGGTTCTTTTCACCTTTGGATCATGTACATATACATTACATCCAAATACCCTAATATATGAAAGAGAGGGTTTCGTACCAGTCCATACCTCATGTGGAGTCTTATCTTCCAACGCTGATGAAGGTGATATGTTAACCAGGTAACATGTAGTCTCAACTGCCTCTTCCCATAACTCTTGTCCTAACTCACGACCACTGAACATGCTTCTTTCCTTTTCCATCAATGTCCTGTTCATTATTTTCACAAGTCTATTTTTTTGAGGTGTTTATGGAGTATTCTTCTTCTGTTCTATACCACAATTCTTACATAACTCTTCAAGTTCCTTCTTGCAGAACTCTCCACCATTATATGTCCTCAACACCTTTATCTTCTTCTCTGTGTGGTTTTCCACCAGATCCTTAAATTCTTTAAACTTGTCAAAAACTTCATATTTATTCCTGAGGAAATATATCCATGTGTTCCTCGAGAAGTCATTTATAAATGACACAGATTACACAAAATTACCCAGTGATGGAACCGACACAGGTCCAAACACATCACTTTGCACAAGCTCTAATATCTTGTTCACCCTCTTAGCACTAGAGGGGAAACTCACATGATTATTCTTCCCATATACACAATGTTCACAGAAATTGAGATCGAGAGAGTAATTAGGAATAAATTCTACCATACCATTACCATGCAGTATTCGAAGGCCCTTCTCTCCAATATGTCCAAGCATTTGATGCCATAGCATGGTATTTTCTCCGGGGACGACTAGGCTTTTTGCTCCACTTTCAAGAACCACAAAACTGTTGCACCCATCAATGACAATGCTACCCAGAATCTTGTACAGAGTTCCAATCCAAACTCCCCGCATAAATACCACTTCTCCCTGAATTAAATTGCAAGTATCCTTCTCAAACACTTTTTTTACACCTGCATCATCCATCCTACTCATAGAAATAAGATTTCTGGTGAATGCAAGAATATGCAAAACACCAATATGTGTTCTAATCATTCCACCTTTCAACTTCATCTTTAATTTTCCACATCCAATGATTCTAGCATTCCCATCATCCCTTAGGAAGACATAAACACCATTATATTTCTCATACTCGCAGAACCATTCCTTATTTGGAGTGAAGCGAAAGGATGCACCCGATTCAATCAACCATGCCTCATTATATACATGTGTACTTGAAGAATAAGCCAAGTACGCATCCCCACCTTCACTTGAGGTGGTTTTCGCCTCTACAGAAGGAGCACCATCAGTTCCATTTTCTTTCTCAAGAGCTTTAGATCTACAATAATTTTTGAAGTGCCCTTCCTTTTCGCAATTCCAACACACCTTTACATGCTTTCTTGGAGATTTAAATCTCCCTATATATTATATCTCCCACTGAAGAACTTAATTTTTTTTATGTTATGGGACTATCCTTATACAGACAAGACATCTCCATTCTGGCCCTCCATATTTTTCCGCCTCATTTCCTCCGACTGCAAGGCTAAGACAATTTCATCAAAATTCAAGGTAGTTGTATTGCTACCTTTTGCAACAACCAAAATATCCCACGAATCTACTAGAGATCACAACAAACTTATTCAATTATCTTCATATTATATTTTAAAATCAATAGATAAAAACTGACTTACCGTAGTATTGAAGGCATTCAAATGCTCCGTCATTGAGTCTCCTTCCTTCATCCTTAGGTTATACAACTTTTTTCGTAGGAACAATTTGTTCATGAGAGACCTAGATTGATACAAAGTCCATAAGTTGTCCCACAAATCCTTCGCTGTAGGTTCCCTAGATACATTCAACAATACTGAATTTGAGATACACAATCGTATTGTGCTCTTTTCTTTCTGATCCAACTTTACCCAGTCTTCATCTAGCATTGCACGATTGGGAAGTTGATTCTAGGGTTACGATTTTAAACCTCTGAGGTTATTTCTTTATGTTAAAAGGGAATTATTTTGGCCTCTTGTAATATATTTTACAAGGATATTGGTCATCTACAAGTCTTTGGGGACCTAGTACTAGAAATTAATTGGATGAATACATGGGTTCAGAATCATAAAATTTCCTTATTTCCCTTACCTGCTCAATTGAAAGAGCTCTCTAAGCAGTTTGAGATTATGAGAATATCTCATGTGTTCAAAGAAATTAATAGGAAAAAAAATACTCTATCAAAGGAAGGACTTTAGCGACATGAGAACTAAGTTCTGGAGAAGGAATACCTTGGTGGTCATTTAGTGACTTCGAGGTATTTAGTCTAAACATTACACGAGGATCCGCTTGTGGTTAATTATTTATTGGCTATGGAAATTGGAATTGGAAAGAGGAAAAAGGAAATAAATGTAAAATGAAATAAATTCCACTTTAGAAAGTGGGGAAGATGAATAGACAAGAAAGGGATAAAAATAGTAAAAGAATATGCATGCAAGGAAGAATGAAGGAAAAGCTAAAGCAAAAGGAGAGAGATAAAATTATAGTATTCTCTTGGAGGAAAAGAGAGAGAACACTACAAAAATAGAATGAAGATAGCACAGAACACTTGGAAATAATAAATAAACAAACAAGCAAAGAAAGGAGCTCAAGAGGAATCTAGGTGGTAGCCAAGAAGAAGACTATAACAAAAACTAGAAAGGGCATAAAATAACAAAGGAAAGAGAAACTAGTAGGAACAATTTTGTAGGTAACAATGCACATGTTGATTATGTTATTGGTTTTTGGATGTATGATTCATGGATTGTTATTTTTTTTTCCATTAGCATGAATTTTTTCCTGGATTGACAATCATGTACATCCTGGCCTTATGCCATTTACTGGATAGTTATGATGTAGTGGGTTCCCTTTTGGTTGAGCTTTGGAATTCCTGTATATTTTTGATCCAGTTGAGGTGGTAGAAAATACAAAGGGTTGTGGGTGGAGATGGTTTTCTTCAGGTAAGCCCTTGACAAGTGGGTGGAGACAAGAAAAATCCTCTAGGTATAGTGAAGAAATTATGAGGCATCAATGCTTGTATTGGTTTTGGTGATTTTTGGACCTCGTATTAGGTGAAATAATTGTGGCTTGAGGGTGTAGGTGGTTTTCCTTTGGATTCATTGCTTGGTTATGTTTTGGTTTAACCCATGTAATCCCACATTCAAGCTTGGAATATGGGTGATTGGGTAGAATGAAATAATTGGTTTAGCCCAATCTATGGTCGGGATGTGTAAGTCCCTGAATTTGTTGGTACTATGCATATGTTAATATGTGATGTTCTTTAATTAATATATATGAGCACAAGTTTTGTTTAATGTATTGGAAATTTGATTGGTTTTTCATGGCTTCATTACTAGTTAAATGCATGTTATATGCATGGTGTATTTTTTTGTTATATTAAGTGCTCTTGTTATTGATCTGTTTCCTGGTTTGAAAGGATCTTGGTTAATTTATATGGATGCATGAGATAATATGTGTTTGTTGCAACTAGTATGAGAGGGAAACAAGCCTTATTTATGAACATATGATGAAACTAACATAAAAAATGAATAAACTATGGATTCGTGACCTCCAAGTACCTTGATCACAACATGTTTATAAAATTGAATAACTTGTATAGGGAAAGCTTGAGGAAGATCAAAGCTTAGAAAAAAATCATGAAGAATCAAGAACCTTGTTTTTGTCTTTGGGGAAAATGTAGATGCAGGCAGGGAGGGAACCCTTGCTCTCTTTGGAGGGAAAAGGTAAATGTTAATGTTTGATTTTTGTTAAAACAATCTCAGTCTTTGCCTCTCATTCTATGGAAGGGACTGGGTTGTTTCAAGTGTATAATTTTTATTATTATATCACCACATTTTATGGAAAGTTATTGGAAAATGGTCATTTTTTAGTAATTTATTTTTATTGTATTCTATAAGAAAAATAGAGTGATATTTAATTCCTTAATGTTATTTAAGGAAAATAAAATTATTTGAAATGATTCATTGGAAAGCCATTAAGGGGTGGACTTTCACTATTGCAAGATACTTTTGTTTATGTCTTAGTTAACTTATTTCCTTGTGTATAAGGAAAAAATGCTTTTAGTCAATCAGAAACAATTTTAAATCTTATTATATTATAACCAAATTCAATTATTTACTACCAAAAATTTTCTCGATGAGGTTTCAATATGGTTCTTCTTAATGCCAATTCAATTTATCTATTTTAAAGACAACCCACACTATCACCAAATTATATTCTTTATTGCCAAAACATGTTCTCGATGAGGTTTCAATAAGGGTCTGCTTAATGTCAATTCAATTTATCTATTTTAAAGACAACCCACACTATCAAGATTGAAATGGATATTGAGTTATAGTTTTGATAAATAGAAAACAATATCCATTTCAATTTCATATTTATGAAGCATTAGAAAGGTATCAAAATGAAATTAGGATGTTAATTAGGTTTTTCTTGGGTGGTTAAAAGGAGTTTTTATTGTCATTGTCTAAGGTCAAGCTTACTTGTGATGTGTTTATTCCTTATGTAGGGTTTGCATTATATTTTGGATTTCGACCTCAACCTTTTGAATTCCTCCATTATACCATGACTCGTTTCCATTTAGTTCTTCATTAAAATCATTCTTATGTTATTATTAATTTTATGTTAAGCAAAGTATGTATTGTGTTGGTTACATCTTGGGATAAAAAAGATGGTATTATGGGTGTATTTATTATATGGTGAATAATATATTATATGTGTTGTGTATGGAAATAATTTTGTTTCTTACACTTATTAGTATGTTGAACTATGTTTGGTTGTTCTTAGGTTTTGTAACAACGTATTTAGACACCACCTCTATTGTAGAATACGATCTTTCTAATATACAAAATCCCCCGATTCTCCAACACGGTATTAGAGCTAATGGTTCGAGATGTAGCATGTCGCCTACAAGTCTTATGCAAGTTGTAGATTCTCTTTAAAATTTAGATTTGTTTAGTGGATTGGTTCGAGGTTTCTAATTTCAAACTAAATCTAGGATCAAATCAGTGGGTCAACATTTTGAGTTTCAAGCTAGATCTTATAAATTTTAATGGAAATATGGAATTTAGGCACAAGATATGGGAACATTTTTGAAGGGTGAAAGCTATAGGACTTTACAAAAATGGTGGTTCTTATCCAAGGGATAAATCATAAAAAAATTTCATTAACAGGAAGAAGGATGAGGCTCTAGGAGTCATAATGTTGAAGAATGTAACTAGGTTCGGTCTTCATTATTTATGTATTAGTAAAAATAACTTATTATTATTATTAAATGGGTTATTAAAGCTTTGGTTTCATGAGTGGGCCAAATTTAGATTAGGGTCCCAATTGTGGACTTCTAGGTTAGTTGTTACAAATTTAAATTGATCCATTTTTTGGGATTTTTAATCATGTAACAATAAATTATCAAAAGGATCCTCCATCAAGTCATCTTATTTAAGGTCATCATCATTGAAATATACTTCAAATACAACCCTTAATTCAAGTGATACAAGTCATCAAAGTGTCTTCCTTAAGTCGGCCTCAATCAGTCTTCAAGTCGTCTCAAATCAAGACACAATACTTCACACTATAATGTCAGCACAATAACTATGGCAAACAACTATATATGTAGGGGTATAGTTTTTAATTTATAACACATAATGTTGGACATCTATGACGTTTCAAACCAAAGATACATTTCGGATCATGATCACAGGTTCAGTGTTGGAGGATAAGGTCCTGAAAATATTACATAATTTAGGTAACCATCTATGCTATGATTCAAGTGATTTCCATGATATGATGTTGCAACAAAACAGTGCCTCATTTTCAACAAAGATCTACCACATAATAAATTCTATGTTATGATACTTAATGCTATGAATATGCTCAGTGATCTCATTTATGATGCTCAGTTCTATGATGATGCTCGGTGATCTTAGTAATGATGATCGATGCTATGTTGCTATCTCAAACTCGGTCAAGGTAACGAGGATGTATTTTAGGTGCAAGAAAAGGAGATCTTGGTGCTAACATAGTGAAGGAATGACCAGATGGAGGAAGTCTATAGTCTAAAGGTCTTGGTTGTCTCATCTTAAATCTACTGAAGGAAGAATTTTAACTGGGTTTTCCCCAAAAAGTGGGGTTTTTCCATGACATGTGCCTACATCTTGTGTCTTCTTCTATTTGTTCATTGGAAATACTCTTGATGATAAGAAAAGATAAATTGAAAGAAGAAATAATAATAAAAAAACATCACAAGATAATTCCATGATAAGAGAAATTGTTTAAGTGCCATCTCCTTAACTTCTCTAACACATAACAACCTCCATCTCAAGGTGGATTAAATTTCATATTATTCATATCAAATACTCATATAATCCATACTCTTTAGTATATCTAAGAGCTAGAAATTGATGCTTATTTCCCCTAAGACCCTAAAAACCTTATATTATCCTTGCAAACCTTAGCCTCTATAACGAAAGCAAGAAAGTTCCTACATAATTTACGACATCATGAATTTGAGTATTCCACCAATTGAGTGACACTCCAAACAATTTCTTAGAAAAAAAATTCCTATCTCAAAAGACTCCAGGTGTGGCATTGGTCACCATGGTGTCACTCTCTAGTAAATATTTTTTGGAGGACTCACCAATATAATTTATTTTGATCACCCTTTACAAGTTTCTCTCAAGGTATTGATTATGTTTGCCTATATCTTACACAATATTTATATTGGCCCCATGGTTCCATGACACAAACCTAAAACATGTAATCTATAGAGGACACAAATTAAATGGTCCAGTCCCTCTCATAGTACATTAACACTCTCACCCAGTAACTCAGCAGACCATAGACCAACATCCCTTCCCTCATTGTGCAAGTTGGCCGTTATTTTGAGAATATTAGGAGTTGGAGGGTAAGCATGAAAAGGGTGCCATTTTCTCAAGATGCGTCTCTCATAAGGATATGAAAGATAAAAAGAAAGAAAATCAAAATATTGACCACTCACTTCTTACCATTCCCACACCATAAAAAAACCCTAAAAATATCATTCTTAAAATATCTTGTGCAGTTTCCTAATGTCATTCAAGTAGAATATAGCAATTACTTATGTCAGTAATAGTGTAATCATTTTATTATTATCTTAAATGATATTTTTATAGACATGCACCCCATCAAACATAGATCATCGAGTCACAATGAATGGAAATGAATGAATAAGAGGGTATTTCGGGGAGTGTCAGTGAGTGTCAAGTTTGCGAAGGGGGGAGTGGCAATGCTAGGGAATGCCAGGGCATGTCAAGAAAGTGTCAAGGTGTGCTAGTATGTGCCAGATAGTGCCAAGGCATGCCAATACATGCCATGTGTTAAGGAATGACAAGATGTGCTAGGTGTTAATTCATGTCAAGGAGTGTTAGGCGACAAAATGGAACAACAAATTAAAATGAAATAAAATGAACACATATGAGGGTTAATAATTTGGGACCTTACCTTTTGAAGAGGGGAATGTCAGGAATACCAACCCTAGTGCCAATGCATGCCAAGAGCCAAGTGTTAGCGTGTCTTAAGTGCCAAATCATCGTCTATAACTTCTCTCTTAATTGTGAGTAATTGATCTCAAATAAATTTTATCTTAAACCATGCCAAGGAATTCTAGGGCATCCAAATGCATGCCAAGAATTATCATGTTCCAAAAAGTGCCAAGACCCAATATGTTCTAGGTAGTTATAAGGCATGCTATGGAGTTCCAATTTTTCTGAGTGAGTGACAATATATGCTAGATAGTTCCAAGGCATGCTAGAGTGTTTGTTACAAGTCAAATAACCTCCTCATCAGCTCAGAGGAGAAGATAAATATGGAAGGAATACAAAGGCCTAAACTAAACCTACTTCTGCCAAGGTAACACACCCCTATAATAGCCAGAGAGCATTATAATGCACCTGATCAATGAAAAGGTCACGTTAGTGGCTAGGAAAACGCTCTGTTTAGACTAGAGGGCAACATTACCCGTGTTTTGAGTTTGAAACAGGAAAAACCTGTGGAGAATGATTTGAAATTCCAACTTTTTCTCATAAGAGAGTCAGTACAAATAGAAACTGCAAAGCACTAATCTCTTATTGGGCCTTGCCAAAAACAAATAAACTCTCAAGGAAGGCAAAAGCATGGGAAGTTGAGGAAACATCTTGGTTTTTTCTATTTAGAACTGGTGGAAGGAGAAAGGCAATGATTTCTCTCTCCATCTCTTATAAAATGGAGCTGTAGGCTCTTGGTTCAAGGTTGAAAGTTTGTCAAGGTTTTTTGAATACATTTGAAGTAGAGCATTGTTGTTGTAGTGTGAAGGTCAAAGATCAAAGAGGTTCATTGAGAAATTTTTGATCAAGACATCACCACATTGAGAGATAGAGAGATTGGAAGGCTTAGGAGGGCTTGGTACAACCGACAGTTGTAATCCTCCTTTTTATAAATCAATGGAACTGTATCTGTTTTGTCCATTCTATGCATTGATATTGTTATTTTTCTTCAATTACTTACATAAAATGAGATGCATGGCTTAGATGTGGATTGTTTAATGTTTATCATATATTAACTTAATAGATAGGAAATGTATATTGTGGTAGAGATTACACGGGTGCTTTGATTGATCACAGGGTCAAGATTTGGAGCTGGTGAAAGAGGATCCCTGTTTCGCTGCTTAGCGCTCTCCAAAAGACTTCAAGATCAAAAAATAGGTAATCTTCCATCTTATTCCATCAAGTTATTTAAGTTGATATGAACATGTATGTATCTTCTTTGTGAACTATACAACTAATCTTACTGTCTGCCTCGAGCACCGAAAAGCCCTGAGAGGGATATTAGAGAACCAACAACCCAAGCATTTTACCCTATAGTAGAATTGGTGACTCCGCTGGGGAGTTTAACCTCAAGTTTCTGGATTTTTTCCTTCCTTCTTTCCCCTGTTCACATATCCTTCTAACCATCTTTTATACCCAGTAAAAATTTCAAAAGCTCGCAAAGTTCAGTCCTGTACTCTTTTTGGCCATCTGAAGAACTTTGCCTTGGCTAACACTATGTTTGTCAGTATTCCAGAGCGTTATAACGCGACCTAGCTTTGATTATAGTGCGTTAGCCTCTACATTAACACTATCTCTACTCAGAACCAGTACGTTACTAAGCCAAAAAATTGTTGTTCACCCCTATGTTGTGTTCCTTTTTGGTTGCAGAGTTTTTGCCTTCAAAACCACTTCTTGACTGAATCCATGTGCTTGTTTACCAACTGGCATCGCTATTTGTTTGTTCTTGTTTAAAAAGTTAGTGTTGAATGCATTTAATTTTTAGAAGATTTTTTTTTTTAGTTTTTCTGTATCTAGCTGAATTAATTCTGCAAATTTCAGTTAAAAGACTGTTAAGATGAGGTAAATAGATGTCTGAATCTTTACGGATGAAATTTTCTATTTGAGTGTTAGTGCATGGATGTTGAAAGGGAACCTCTCCTTGTAGAAATACTCTTCATCGAATTGAATATCTAGAGTATATTTTTGCATGGTTTCTTGAGTCAGAGTCTCATTACATTTCATACGTCCACTCCCCCTCTGCAATACTAATAATCAAGTACACTAAGAATCAAGCGATAATAAAATCAATCACATTAATTTTTTCTGAACTCACACCAAAAATAGTTTAGGCTAGGATCTTGGGTTAGGAAAAAGAGAGAAAATCACCAAAGATCTTAAAACTTGAGACTAGAGTCATTAACGAGCAAAATCCTACTGCACTCATATTATTGGGACCAATCCTTTACTGGACCTAAGCACGAGACAACACTTGGGTGCACAAGAAGGTAGCCCGCCTTCGACTGCATCCAATGGGCATTCTATATATTGGGGTTCCCTTCGGTGATGTCAAAACTAGATCGAGATCTAGGTGTTCTGCCCATATAGCATGCTGTCCTAGACCGTGGACCCCCCTGATGATGTTTGTGATTTGAGGTATCTTTAGTGGCTATAATTTTTAGGGACTTACACAAGGTGACTGGGACGGGTTGTCTTGGTACCTGAAACAGACGGACCTACTCTGTCTTCGGTCTTTAGGAGGGTACTCATCTTCATGAGAGTGCTTGCACCTATCGTCTGAGGTTCGGGTGAAGCTCTAGAGTAACCGTAACTTTACTTTCAACCAACCCTCTCTTTATACTATTGTGATACTGGATTTCATCACCAGAAAATGGTAGTACTCAGACAAGGCACCCTATTCTAGCTGCTTGCTGATTGATTTTAGAGAGTCCTTTTTTCTTTTTTCTTTTTTTAGGTGTGTGGTTACTGTCATTGAGACTTTATAATACATCAAAATTTATTAAAAAAATTTAGAAATAAATAGGTCACCATGGCGTCATCCGACCCACGCTGTCTGTCTTGATGACAACAAGCTCTACCTCCTCTGACTCTTGAGGAAGAACTGAACCTTGGTGAACCCATGCCTTCTGCGGAAGAGCAGTATCCATTGACAAACCTTGATTTTCACATAACCTCATATCATACAGAATTTCCGGAGGACCCTTTCACGGAAGGTGTCATACCTCATTACAATCCTCCACTCACTAATCCGTTGGCAACTATGATAATTCAAATTCCACCACGCCAAGACATGTCTTCGGCCACAAAAGCATCCATTTCACAACCGACATCCACAGGGTCGATACCAATGGCAACCATCCCAGGTTCGCCATCATCCTCCCCGCTAGTTGTTAGTTCTATGCCATTACTTGGTAACCCAGTAGTCAACTTATGCCTAGTCCCAACCCTACGGCCATCACAATTGTGAGTAACTCGCCGAGTCCTTTGGGATCTACTCCTACTGTGACCACGTTGGGACCTAAAATTTCACCTCCCACGAGTGGGACTACTT
The DNA here is from genome assembly GCA_034641835.2 of Pinus albicaulis. Taxonomy (NCBI): domain Eukaryota; kingdom Viridiplantae; phylum Streptophyta; class Pinopsida; order Pinales; family Pinaceae; genus Pinus; species Pinus albicaulis. The sequence goes on along the minus strand of CM076575.1, from coordinate 1,673,468,507 downwards.
CAGTTTCGTTTAGAAACCCTTTCGGTTGGAACCCTTTGTTGAGTTCAAACCCCTTGGCCACCCTACCAGGGGGCAGTGTCATCAACACGCAAACAATAGGGAACATTTCACTACCCCTGCAATCGTTAGGACAAACCAGACAACCTATTGTTAACACTATTCCCTTAAGTGGTTTAAATATTGGTGTAGGGTCTATGCCGTTGCCGAACTATGCAAGTAGTAGCATGCCTCCAGGAATCTCTATTGCATCCATATGGACTAACCCACCCCAACCTCCATCTGGAATGGGAGGGCACTTTATACTGGGGGCAACCAACCGTTCGCCCCGCAATACAATATGCCCTATGGACAACAACCATATATCCCTACCCCTCCACCTATAGGAAATTTTTATCAAAGTCCTACTTATCCTACTGGTAACACATTGATGGGAAGACCCTGTGGTCCAAATAGTCAGCCAATACTTCCTTGGTTAGATTCGGGGACAAACCCGCAATTGCCATTTTTGGCAGCTCTAGACATTCCCGACATCTATAAACTGACTAATGACCACATCAATCACAACCCGCTTTGGCCTCCAGTATCGCACAAGATTCCTTCTGACATCCCAAAGTTCGATGGGAAACAAGGGGAAGACCTAGCTGCACACATCACCACCTTTCATTTATGGCCTATATCTAATTCCATGGTGGATGATAGTATCCGACTTCGACTATTCCCCCACACCCTTACAGACAATGCCGCCAAGTGGTATATTGAGTTGCCACGAGCCACCATAAACACTTTTGGTGCTTTAGTGACGAAGTTTCTAAAGAACTTCCAATTACCAATCAGATTTGAAACCGAAATGGAACTATTAACCTCGCTTCACCAAGACACCGCCACCCACATCTCCGATCACATTCATGAAGGGAGGCGTAGGAGGAGGCTGGTCAAAGCGCTAATCCCAGATCATCTTCTATCTAATTGGTTTTGTAAGTATTTGTTACCCCACATCTCTAAAGACATTGGCCTATCCAGTGCGGTTACAGAAGATCAATGCATTCGTCGTGCCCAACATTTGGATTTAATCTATTCACAATCTGGCACGCTATATGATTTACTCCCCAATGCCCCTGGTAACCCAAATCCTCCCGCTACTCAGAAAACTGGAGCCCACGCCGACGGCCTCGTTGGCACAAGCTCTAGCGTAGCCACAAAACAGTCTCGGGGGAAAACCTCCCAGCCGTGCTCGGCTACCACCGCCCCTAACCAAATGACTACCCTTCCTACCGTTGAGGTAAACTCTGTGCAAACTTCACAAAAACCTAGTGGAAATAATAAGAAGAACAAGAAAAAGACATCTTCTTCAGAAGAGCAGTCGGACAATCAGAATAATCCTAATCAGAAAAACGTTGCCAAAAACGACAAAGGGAAGGATAAACCCATGAAATTTCCTTGCAAGATATGTGCGGAGGACCACTTGACATACAAATTTCCTCAGCTGCAGGAATGCACCGATTTTATCGCAAACAAGGATTCTGGGCGAACAACTGTCGTTCTTCATAATCCTTTCCCTAATCAACAGTAGCAACACCAACACATGGTTGAAAACCCGCCACAACCCTAGAAAAGGGGCAATGGTGGTTCACATCCTTCCGGTGAAGGATCATCCACCATTTATGGCATTGAAAGTGTTGAACTTCAAACACGAGCCAAGCTTTATGGAAATCCTACCATAGACGCTCAAGAACCTGGTACTATTTCAACTAAACTGCCGCCCAATGATCTGCATATCGAACGACCTACTACTGATCCTGTGATTCCTCCCCCCAAAGGGACACTTCGACGCATGACTTATAACACCTCTGCATGTGCAGCCCAAAACTACAACATTGTATAAGATTTGGCGTAGGCACCGTCAGCTATGTCTGCTCTCGAAGTATTGCAAACTTGTCTAGCACAAAGGAAAGCCTTGCTTTCGGCCATTGGTAGAATAGACCCCCAGGATTCCATGCTAGCTATCTTTGATATCGAAAAATCTCAGACTCGCCTCTCACACCAACTCGCATTCCAAGTGCAGGTTATGTCGAAAGGGATACCAATCCATCGCACTGTCATTGATGAAGGTGCTTCGACCTACGTTATGCCACAAGCTTGCTGGCTCGCTTTAGGTTCTCCTACCTTGTCACCACCATCGAATTGCCTCAAAGCTTTCGATGGCCACACATTCCTCCCAAAAGGATACCTTGCTAGCTTTCCCATCACTCTGAGTGGGAAAACGATAACCGTGGATGTTGAAGTCATAGATCGCCATCTCGACTATAATCTATTGCTCGGTCGTAGTTGGTCTTATGCCATGACCGCCATTGTTTCTTCTGTCTTTCGACTCATCCTATTTCCATTAGATGGGAAAATAGTCACAGTGGATCAGTTATCCTTCTGCACCCCTGATTATACCATGTTACCAAGTAGCACTATACCCCTAATAGGAGGCTTTCCTGACTCTTACGTCAGTATTGGTATCAGTCTTCTGAAGGCATCTTCCCTACTAGGATTCTTTCCTCTCCCGCCGCCAGAGATCCAAAATACGGTTGCAATGATATCCACCACTTTGGATGGCTCTATCGATCCATGGATCCTTCTGACACCTTAAGATATTGATTCCTACAGAGATCAGATGCTACTCTCACTAGCCGAGTTGGCCTACCAAGCAATCCAAATTACATACGAACCCTCCACTGCTATGGTTTAATACAAAGGTACAAACCTCCCACCCATCAAATTTCTCTCTAAGGATCTCCTAAATGAAGTCTTGCCTACAGACGAAGCTATTCGAGAGATCATGTCTCTAGAAGAATGACCTTGGGGAGAGTTTCACCATCACGCTTCGATGATCGACTCAGACGTGATAAATACTGAAATCCCATCCTTTGACCCACCTGAGATGGTTCCCTCCACTTACACAACTATTCAAACTATTGATTCAGAAGGGAACATGGGTAATATTTCTAAGACAATGCTCATCGATATCTCGGTCAAAACGGGTATTGTGGAAAATATTCAGATTGGAGCAGATTGCAATCCTGAGGAAATTGCGTGCTTCACATCCCTTTTCAAGGAATTCCGCGATGTGTTCGCTTTGTCTTATGACGAAATTCCCGACATAGATCCATCTATAGTAGAGCACGAAATCAAGATTTATGATAATGCCAAACCAGCTCGGCTGCGACTCAAGCCTGTCCACCTGTGCAAAGCGGCTGCCATCAAAACTGAGGTAGGAAAACTTTTAAACGTTGGTTTCATCTATCCCATTCCTTTGATAGAATGGGTCTCCAATCCGGTTCCCGTAGATAAAAAACAAGGCACCATCAGAGTTTGTGTTGAATATCGCGATCTGAATGCCGCTTGTCCCAAAGACAATTATCCTACGCCGTTCATAGATCATATTCTTGATGATTGTGCTGGATGCGAATATTTTTCCTTCATGGATGGATTCTTGGGCTATAACCAGATTGAGATTAAAAAAGAAGACCAACATAAAACTGCCTTTATCTGTCCTTGGGGCACATTTTCATATCGTAAACTCCCATTCGGTCTAAAGAATGCTGGAGAAAATTTTCAGCAGGCTATGGACTACACTTTCCATGACATTCGACATATTGTACAGGCTTACTTGGATGACCTTCTGACCCATTCCAAGAAACGACTTGATCACCTTGCTCATCTGAAAGAAATTTTTGCTAGGTGTAGATTCTACAATATATGTATGAATCCTCATAAGTGTGTATTTATGGTCGATTCTGGGCATCTTTTAGGTTTCATTGTCTCCAAGCACGGGATTAGGTTTGATCCCGATAACGTTAAAGCAATTGTTGAATTGATGGCACCACAATCCATCCTCCAACTCCAACGTTTGCAAGGGAGGGCAAAATTTTTACGTCGATTCATTGTTAACTATGCCGAGATGACGAAAGGATTTATGCGATTATTGAAGAAGGGAACACTATATTTGTGGGATGACCAAGCTCAACGGCCATTTGATGCTTTAAAACATGCACTTGTTTCAGCCCCACTCCTTAGTGCCCCTGACTACTCATGCGACTTTCTCCTCTACCTATAAGCTTCACCATCCTCACTTGGAATGGTTCTTGTTCAAGTTCACAACGACGACAGTGAACATGTGATATATTACTTGTAAAAAGGTCTAATCGGACCCGAACTACGTTATTCACATGTGGAGAAACTTTCTCTGGTGGTAGTATTTGCCGTCACTCAACTCCGACACTATATATTGCTGCGATAGACTACTGTTATTGCTTTGGAGAACCCCATGTGACACATCCTGTCTCGAAAAATTATTGGAGGAAAATATTCCAAATGGATCATAATCCTCCAACAATTTGATTTGGTCTTCACAGCTGCCAAAAAAAAGAAATCTCTCGTCTTCACCGAATTACTATTAGACCTTCCCAGAATCGACCCAGGAGAAGTAGCTCATGATCCATTTCCTGATGAATCTATATACTTGGTCAATTCTTCGGACCCATGGTATGGAGACATTTTTTTCTACCTACAAACCCAACACTTCCACCCAAATCTCATGTACAATGACCGTTGTCGTATTCGCCACCATGCAAAGCACTACCTCGTGCTGAATGATACATTATACCGTCGTGGTATCGATATTGTTCTCCGGTGTTGTCTCACTTTCAATGAAGCGGAACACATTTTGAATGACTGCCACGTACGGGCGTGTGGTGGTCATCTTTCAAGCATTCTTTTTATGGTATTTTTCTTGCTCATTAATCCGAAAAACCTCGAGTTCTCTTCTTCGGGCTCGTTAAACTTATACGAAGTCGATTTGGAGCATTATTTTTATGGTCTTTTTCTTGCTCGTTAATCCGAAAAACCTGGAGTTCTCTTCTCTAGACTCGTTAAAACTGATATGAAGAGGCACTGAGCTTTCTTTTTAGGGAATTTTTTCTACCTCATAAAACTGAAAAAACCCCGAGTTGCCTTTGTCGGGCTTGTTAAACTACCACGACAGAGAGTAAGGAGCCATTCTTTTTCCTCTTTTTCAGAGCTCTTTAAACAGAAAAAGTGACCGAGTTTTCTCCGTGTGTCTCGTTAAAATTTCACAGAGAGAAACGAGTTTTTCTTTGTTGGACTCGTTAAAAAAATTTCACAAAGAGTATTGAGCTTACTTCGTCTCCTCGTACTCATAACAAAATGAGGTAGACGTCCATCGAACATAGATTTCTCACTTTTTCGGCGTCGATGGACTAACTCACGGAAAATGAACTATTTCGAGCTTACTATTCTCCCTTTGTCGTGCCTGGTTATCAAGACATGACAAAGGTACCCCATGCAGTTGTCTTTTACGAAATTTTCAGACTCTCTAAACATGAAAAATTCACCGAGTTTACTCGTCTAGACTCGTTAAACCTAATCAGACGGGGAATGGGATTGTCTTTTACGACATTTTTCAGACTCTCAAAATATGAAAAATTCACCGAGTTTACTTTTCTGGACTCGTTAAACCTAATCAGACGAGGAAAAATTTGGAAAAAATGGATACTACCTATGTTACATTTTAGAAAGGTCGATTTGGCAGCAAAATCTTGAACATGGCACTTCCTAGAAAACTCTTTCGCAATTAGCCGAACCCTACCATCTATGAGTATTAGCCTTCATCTCCCAGTGTTCCTAAATTGGTAAAATCCTAACAAACTCTTTGGTGTTCATTAAGCCTCAACTGCCTAGTACCATCTTATAATGCCCTCTATTGTTCAAGCAAATCTCGCTATCTACTGCTCCTCTTATCAACCAAACTGCTCATTATGCCAGAAATTATTTGTCGTCAGTTATCCCCATTTTCTCTCCATTATTTCCATAAAAAAAATCATTTGGTTTCCATTTCATGTTGACTGATGTAGGATGCCTCAGTGCCTACCTTTCAACAGATCTCTTCCTATCGACTTCAAAATATTATCTAGGAAGTTGATCCAGAAACCCATCAGTACCCAGATACTTGCAGACATCAGTGGTAGGTAATCTTGTGTTTGATTAGGAGTGTTCATCATTGGCTCCTGATCGAATGATTCTATGAGTGTTTGAATTCAAATATTTTTATTCACACTCGCTAGATTGTATTGTGCATCTTAGGGATCATCATCATTATCGATGGCCACCTTCACGTCTGTTAACAATTTTCATTATCGACTGGTAATCAGATTATTTCTCACATGTTTGATGACAGCTCCTTCATTCACATGTTGAGAAATATGCAGTTTAAGTGAAGTGGCAGTCAAGACCTTGGGGCAAAGGTTACATCATTACAACTATGTTCCCTTCTCCAAGTTGCGATATTGTTTATGGAGACAGCTTGTTTAGCCTGATCTTGTTATAACAGACACTTCCACATTATGCTTATCGGTGGACAAATTTTTCATATCTTTGTACTAGAGAAATCATGTTGATTAGCTACTGAGCATGGGAATGCCTAACTCAAGACAGATACTATATTTTCTGACATATGTTGTTGTTTCAGGTTTTCCTCAGTCCTTGAATCTCTTTATCTCTACTACACACATTATAAAGTATTTTGGCCATCATCTTCATCTCTGACCTCACACTTTAGGGGGAATTTGTTACAGTCAAATAACCTCCTCATCAGCTCAGAGGAGAAGATAAATATGGAAGGAATACAGAGGCCTAAACTAAACCTACTTCTGCCAAGGTAACGCACCCCTATAACATACAGAGAGAATTATAAAGAACCTGATCAATGAAAAGGTCGCGTTAGTGGCTAGGGCAATGCTCTGTTTAGACTAGAGGGCAGCATTACCCATGTTTTGAGTTTGAAATAGGAAAAACCCACGGAGAATGATTTTAAATTCCAAATTTTTCTCATAAGAGAGTCAGTACATAATAGAAACTGCAAAGAACTAATCTCTTATTGGGCCTTGCCAAAAAAAATTGAACTCTCAAGGAAGGAAAAAGCATGGGAAGTTGAGGAAACATCTTGGTTTTTTCTATTTAGAACTGGTGGAAGGAGAAAGGCAATGATTTCTCTCTCCATCTCTTATAAAATGGAGCTGTAGGCTCTTGGTTCAAGGTCGAAGGTTTGTCAAGGTTTTCTGAATAGATGTGAAGCAGAGCATTGTTGTTGTAGTGTGAAGGTCAAAGATCAAAGAGGTTCATTGAGAACTTGTTGATCAAGACATCACCACATTGAGAGATAGAGATATTGGAAGGCTGAGGAGGGCTTGGTACAATTGACAGTTGTAATCCTTCGTTTTATAAATCAATAGAACTATATCTGTTTTGTCCATTCTATGCTTTGATTTTGTTATTTTTCTTCAATGACTTACATAACATGAGATGAATGGCTTAGATGTGCATTGTTTAATGTTTATCATATATTAACTTAATTGATAGGAAATGTATATTGTGGTAGAGATTACACGGGTGCTTTGATTGATCACAAGGTCAAGATTTGGAGCTGGTGAAGGAGGATCCCTGCTTCGTTGCTTAGCGCTCTCCAAAAGACTTTAAGATCAGAAAAGAGGTAATCTTCCATTTTATTCCATCAAGTTGTTTAAGTTGATATGAACATGTATGTATCTTCTTTGTGAACTATACAACTAATCTTACCTGTCTACCTCGGGCACCGGAAAGCCCTGAGAGGGATATTAGAGAACCAGCAACCCAAGAATTTTACCCTATAGCAGTGTTAGGGAAGCATACCAAGGTGTTACAAGTTCCAATGTGTCTTGAGTGTTAGCAAGTTCAAGGGAAACACAAGGGAGCACTATGTTGAAATGCATGGAAATGAATGAATACAAGTGTGTGACAGGGAGTGTCAGTGAGTTCCATGTGTGATAAGGAGGGAGTGACATGGTATGCTAGGTAGCGCTAAGTCATGCTAGTGTGCCAGAGTGGCATGCGTCCAAGATGTGCCAGGTGTTAGGGTGTGCTAACACATGCTAGGAAGTGTTAGGGAGTCATAGGGACAAAAAAGGGTGCATTAGGTGAAAATAGTGCATGCAAATGAACGATTAAGATATTTTTACAGGAAGTGTCATTAAGCTACAGATGTGATAAGAAGGGAGTGAAAAGGTATGTTATGAAGTGATAAGGTGTGCTAGAGTCCATGGAAACATGCCAAGATGTGCCAAGTGCTAGGGTGTGCCAATGCATATCAAGGAGTGTTATGGAGTACCAGGAAAAAGAAGGGAGCACTAGTTTCAAATGCATGTAAATGAATGAATAAGAGTACGTTATAGGGATTGTTAGTGAATTCTAGGCATCTTAAGGAGGGAGTGACAAGGTATTTTAGGTAGTTCCAAGGAATGCTAGAGTGCGAGGGTGACATGCCAAGATGTGCCAAGTGCCAGGGTGTGCCAATGTGTGCCAGGGAGTGTCAGAGAGTGCCATGAAAACACAAGGGATAAATATTTCAAAATTCATGGAAATTAATGGATAAGAGTGTGTGATAGGGAGTGCCAACGAGTTCCAAGTGTGCTAAGGACATAGTGACAAGGTTTTATGCTAGGAAATTCAAAGGCATGCTAGAGTGTCAAAGCATGTCAGGGAATGGTAAGGTGTGTTAGGGAGTTCCAATTCATGAAAAGGAATGTAGGGGATGCTAACATGTGCCACATAGTTCTAAGGGATTGTTAGACATTCCAGGTATTATGTCATGTCAAGATGTAAACTATGTTGCTTAGTTGTTTTATGTCCACGGTTGGACATGAGCCTTGACTTGGTAACTTGTTAAGTGGGATGAGTTAATATTAGACATGAGTAGTGTAAGATGATTTATAAGCCATTCTTAGGTGAATAAGGCATAGTATAGTTTTATTAAACGAAAATTGGTCAATTTTTTGTAGTTGAAGCAGGACTTGGTTGGGTTCCCAAGTCTAAAAAAAATAAGGGTAGTTATGAGGACATGATAGTGAAGGAGTGACATGGCATTCCAATGAATGAAAATGTGTGATAACACATTCCAGATAGTTTCAATGCATACCGAGGAGTTTTGGGGAGTTTCAGGTCATCAAAAGGGATAACTAGTTCAAAGTGCATGGAAACGAATGAATAAGAGTGTCTGCGAGGGAGTGTCAGTGAATTCCGGGTGTCCCATGGAAGAAGTGTGTTAGGATAATTTCATAATAATACTTGTAGGAGGCAAGCCTACGATTGTGATAATGGGATGGAAAAATCAGTTTTAGACAAAGGAAAATTTTAGGCTAGACACAACACTATTTTTCAATGACTTGGTTGGGTTCCCAAGTCACAAAAAAGGTAAGCCTATCTATGAGGGCATGAAAACTAGGGAGTGAAAAGGTGTGTAAGAAATCATAGGAAGTGCTAACACATGCTAGAAAGTTCCAAGGCATGTTAGGCATTCGAATATGTGATAGGTGTTGGGGTGTGGCACCAACGCATGCTAGGGAATGTCAGGGAAATAGAAGGGGGGACTAGTTTCAATTCCATGGAAATGAATGAATAAGTGTCTGATAGGGAGTGTTACAAAGTTATAAATGTGATATGGAGGGAGTGAAAAGGTATGATAGGTAGTTCCAAGGCATGAAAAAGTTCTAAGAAAGAATGCCAAGATGTTCCAAGTTCGAGGGTGTGCCAATGTGTGCCAAGTAGTCTTAGGGAGTGCTAGAGAAACCTAAGGGAGAATTATGTCATAATGCATGGAATAAATGAATATGAGTGAGTGACAAGGAGTTTCAATGAGTTCCAAGTGTGCTAAGGAGGAGTGACAAGGAATTCTTGGTAGTGCTAAAGAATGCTAGAGTGCTAGGGTGATATGCAGCCAAGGTTCCAATGCGTGCAAGGAAGTGTTAACTGGGAGTGATAGGGAAACACAAGGGACCACTACGTCAAAATGCATGGAAATGAAAAAATAAGAATTTTTGATTGGAAGTTTCATTGATTTTTAGGTGTGCTCAAGAGGGAGTGACAAGGTATGCTAGGAAATGTTAAGGCATGATAGAGGGCAAGGTGGCATGCCAAAATTTCTAGGTGCTAGGGTGTACCAACACATTCCAAGGGGTGTTAATTAATGTTATGGAAATACAAGAGAGAAATAGGTAAAAATGCATGGAAATTAATGAATAGGAGTTTTTGACTGGGAGTGTCAATGAGATCTAGGTGTGTTAAGGACATAGTGACAAGGTATGTTAGGTAGTGCCAAGGAATGCAAGAGTGCTAGGCATGCATGGAAAGATGTGTTAGGCATTAGGGTGTGCCAATGCGCTCTAGGGAGTATTAGGGAAACACAAGGAATCACTAGATCAAAATGCATGGAAATGAATGAATAAGAGTGTGTGACAAGGAGTGATAAGGTTTAATGCTAGGGAGTGCTAAGGTATGCTAAACTACCAAGGAATGTCAGGAAGGGCTAGGGTTTCTTAGGGAGTAAAAAATCATGCCAAGTAATGTAGGTGATGCTAAAACATGCCACCTAGTTCTAAGGAATTTAAGACATGCCAATTGCTACGTCATGTCAAGATGTAAACTATGTTTCTTAATTGTTTTACGACTACAGTTGGATGTGATGAGCCTTGTCTTGGTAACTTGTTAAGTGGGATGAGTTGAGATTGTACATGAGTAACCTAAGATGAGTTATAGGTATTTATTATGTGAACAAGGTATTTATTGAATTTCCATGACACATGATAATCTGGGTTTGGTCTTAGAATACTTGATACAAACACGCTCAAGTGCCACAACACATCTAATTTTCACAAAGAAATAGACACACATAAGGTAATCAACTAGTGCACATGACAATTTTTAACTTTTTCAAACTGTTCTTTGTTAAATTACAAACTATAATAGAATAGGCTAGAGCTCTCGTACTAGGGATCATTTCCCTTTACAATCACACTGATACAACGAATACAACTAGGGCTTAGTGTTAGTCCTTTGACAACCAATCTACCTTGAACAAGACAAAATTTGAACCAATTTTTTATGGTTTTGACATATAGCCCGTTCAATCCACATGTCCTGAACACATTTGGCAGGTCCTCTTGCCTCCAATTATGAAACTCCTTAATCTACCTCTATAAATGAACTTAACTACTTTAGGTTACTGAACTCAGCTAAAATTTTTTTTCCATCTATCTAACTCTTTTTTCCTTTAAGGTATACAACACTTAGTATTTTCGATGAGTTGTTCACAACTCCTTTTATGAACAACTCTTTGGTCTGCCCACTTTTTCCATACTACTACTCCAAGATGAAAATTTTAGGGCTATGGAGGTTTCCCTTCTTCTCACTAACTCAATCCTCTACAATACATTTAAATAGGTCTAGTTGGCTAGCCCACTTAACTACTACTTTATTCATTAAAAGTTTGCATGTCCTTATGCCCAATACCAGTCTTGTTTTCCTACACAAGTACAAGACTTAGGGCTCTTCTTTGATAGTCACCTAACAACCCTCCAAATCTACTTGTACTACCATCAATTTTCCCAACCAAGTAAATTATTTTACTGATCTAGTGCCCACAACACTACCCTCATTTAGGGCTCTTCAAATATGCCACGTAATAGTGATTTGGTTCATCTTAAAATCACTAGTTTTGTGTACCAATTTCTTTGTTGTCCAATCTATGAACAAATCTAAACTACTCCACTTATCATCCTTATAAAAAAATTTAGATCATAAACTAATGTCACAAATCATCCACTAACAGTCCATTGAATAATTTTTTTATAGGATGCTTCAGATCTCTGTCCAAAACTCTATGGACACTCCACCAAAATCAACTCCTCTTCATGTCAATCCATTCTTCATATCGTACATTTCTTCTCTTTAGGGAAATTTTCAGCTCTAAAATGGGCCTCCTAAGGAAATTATAAAATAATAGTGGAAATAATATAATAATATTAGATTACATCATCAAATTTTAGAGGGAAAAAAGAAAAAACTACTTTTTCAACTTGTATTTTCAACTTATCTCCTTATGGGTTAACTCAAATTTCGAGTGGGAACACTCGTTGGATGCAGAATTTGATTCGTCATCCAAGGAGTACCATGTTTCATACTTTTGATGGACTCTTCTACATGAAAAATGAGAAATACATGAAAAAATTTGATTGCAATAATTTTTTTCATGTATTTCCCATTTTTTGCGTCGTAGTGTCTATTGAAACTATTCAACATGGGTGCTCCTTGGATGAGGAATTAAATTTTGCATCCAACAAGTAATCCTGCTCAAAATTTGAGTAAAACCTTAGCGAGATAATTTGAAAATACAAGTTAAAAAATTAGTTTTATTCTTTTATTATTTTTTAATATTTTTACTTTTTTACCCCAAAAATGGTGAATCATCCCCCATGGTTGGAATCATCATCTTGAGTCCTATTGGTTCTTATAAAGTTTATTTTGGATGTAAATTTTTCTTAGGAGGCCCATTTTAGACCTCAAAAGTTCTCTAATGGCTCATTCTTATACTCAAGTTCCACCTTTCTTTGTGTTTTCTATCTCCATACATAATTCTGCAAACCATCTTCCAAATCCGTGGTATATATTGGAGAGATAAACCTCTATCTAAGGGTCATGATCCCTCTTCTTCTATGAAGATTTGTCACAGTATTAAGGCCATACCTTGTGGATTCAACATGCTAGGAAACCTCCCTAACGAGGGCATCATACTTCTATTGTAATTGTTTTATAATAAAACCTATCCACCCATATATAAAAAAAAATGTTTTGTCCATAAGAGACTCTTCCTAGCTCATATGGATCCATAGATTCTGGGTGTTTCATTGAGTGAATCTTGGCCTAAAATTTATATATATATGACCCTCAAAATAGGGGTTAGCTTAGTCGATATTACACCCGTGCATATGATTTTTCTTGCCCTAAATTCTAGTGCAGGACCTCCTCCATTTGTGTTGGTATTTATAAAAACCTTGCAACCTAATAACCACCACAAGATAGGGTATCAACCCTGATTTGGGTCCATCAGCTACTGGATTTACCCATGATCTTTTACTTCTGTGATGTTGTTAGAATTTCATTTTAAAAGATCATAGAAGAACACATATGCATGCTTAAGAAAGAAGAATTAAAACGACCATCAGCAACATAAAAATAGGAGACGTTGATAACAGAGTTCACCTAGTGTGGGCTACATCTCTGGGCTCGATGTCAAAATACAGTAGGCCGCTTCATATAGTGCTAGAAATTAGAAGATCTACATGGATGATGTTCATACAAGGATTTTCCCTCAACATGAGTGGATTGTCTCTCTATGATATGTTCTGCTACAGGAACTCTCACTCACAATGAGCCTCCTATCAACATGACATAATCTCACATGAAGCAAAAAGAAGATCCTGTAACATGCATCAAGCAAGGATCTAGAAATCATAATACATCTAAAAAAAAAGAGGCACATGATCAAACTACATATACCTCAACCCTTGAAGCTAGATGAAGAATCAAATGCTCAACTGGTGATCTTGGTTGCACCATCTAATTCGTGGCGTCGAGGGGTGTAGAATCGACTATCCACACTTGAGAATCGGGCACCATCACTCCAATATGGAAAATGACAGAAAAATAGGAAGCTCTTCCACTAAAACGAGCATCGCCATTGATTTCCTATTGCCAAGATCTGTAAAATTGGCATAAATTTTTTCAAAAATGGGCTTCGACAAGTTTTGGGCCTCAAGGAATCTTTTGATTCCCTCAAGATTCCCTAAGATTCTATTTTGTAGGGAATCTGCTAATCTGCTACTTAGATGGCCATTTTGGCCTTACCATCGCGTTCCCTATGAAATAATGGTTAAAATGACTATAAAATTTATATCATTCTGAAAAAATGAAAATTTACCTGCCCATGGAATATTTTAGGCATCAAGAAATATTCTCTGCAAAAATTCTCTTCCTAAAAAAGCGTGTCCACACATTATTCCATTATTGTTCTGCTAGTCTGCCTCCTGCCTGGGCGCACTGGAAAAATGAAGGTTTATATAAATAAATTGGGTGGAGTTTACCACATCAAGTGGTTTGGCACGTTGGTAATCTTAGCAATTGGTTGACGAGGGGCCAGGGGATCAAATCCTGCCCCGCCCATTTTATATTTATGTTGGCATGTTATATATTTTTGAGGTGTGTATATAACCTGGGCGCATCTCATATAAATTTTGGTGGTGTTTTAAATGGGTTTGAGTTATGTTTTGAGTTGGCGCATAGATAAATTTGTAGTTGGTTGTTGTGGAGCCGTCGCATGGGCGGGGCTAGTTCGCTGACTTTGGTTCAACTCCCACCGACTCTGGTCTTTATATTATATATATGAAGTAGGGTGGCATGGGTCGGGTCCACCGTAGATGTCCCACCTAACCACATTATTTGGTTATTGTTTATACTGTGTCGTGGGCGAAGAGTGCAGTAGGGGTCATGGCCTCCCGCCCCATAATTATAATATGGTTGATGTTTGGTGGATGGGTTGGTGGGGGTCATGGCCGACCATAATTATTTTTAATATATATATATATATATATATATATATATATATATATATATATATATATATATATATATATATATATATATATATATATATATATATATATATATATATATATATATATATATATATATATATATTAACCATAATGGGAATTTTCGATTTTAACAAAAATAAGGGTCATTGGGCAATTTAACAAGGCTACAATTTCGCCTATTTTCGGAAGCTAAGTTCCATGCCGGTTGATGGTGAATTTGTGGGACACTTAAACCTGGCTCACTGCCCAAATTTGACCAAAAATTTTACTCTCTCTAACTTCTCCATACAGGCTTGGATTGGAGATTCGTTCACACCGTTAGAATTAGGGTGACAAGCACTTCAATCTGAACCTGGTTCGAGAGAAATCTGACCACTTTGAATTTTGAAAATTTCTGAGCCCTCTTGATCTCCTGAGGGTTTCTAGAGCCACCTGGATCAATCATCCCCACTAAGGAGCTTTTGTTCCTCTAAAATCACGAACATAATCTGCAGCTGCTTTGTACCTTGTCTACACCACAATTTTCCTAAAGTGTCACCCTTCATTCTCCTTCACCTTTGTCCTTCAGAGCCATAAGCAATGAGCCAACACACACATCCTCTGCAAACCTGTAGTACAATATTTTAAAATTACATGCTTAAATAAGTGAAAAATATATGACCCAAGAAATCCCCACACTGGCCATGAGTTTATAACACATACTCAGTGGTCAAGTTTACATTAAAATGGAATCAATACCCAAGCTATCAATACAAGGCCAAAATATCATTGTTGGTTAACAAGTGATGGAAAACACATCATCACTTTTACATTTTAAATTGAAACACATGATTTACAAAGTAAGGCCACAACACTCTACCACACCTAGAAAAACCATCTCTCACTTATCAAAGTGAAGGGGTCATCCCTCTGTGGCGCATGTGCTTGTTGAATAATTGTTTCAACTGCTTCCTGCACTGATGCTTTGTCCTTAAGGCACTGCTCTAGATGGAGCCTCCAACATGTGGCTCTCTGATGGCCACTTTTGTTGCAATGACTGCAATGAATCTTCATCCTCCATACTCACTTTACCTTCTTCTTTTCCTATTGTGGAGATGGAATTTCATGCCTCATCCTCCTTTGTGCTGCCATTCTTTTCCAACACTTAGCAAATACATGGTTATGAAATCCACAAAAACTACATGTCTTCCAATTCCATGATCTATATTCACTGTTAGCAACATGCTTGTAATCAAAATGAACACTATAATATCAAGAATTGTTATACCTTTCTTGGTTGTCTCTGGTGCAATCATGGTGATGAGAGCTTGCCTCAGCTCTTTCTCTACAGTGTGTGTTGTCATCGAATGATGGTGAAGTATTTCCATTATTCTCTTTCCCTAACAGTTTCAACCATGCACTGGAAGCTTATGACACCTTCGAGCACTATCCTTCAGTGTATCCCAAACCTGATAATTAAGGTATTTTCACGGCCTCCAATGGTTGAATCATGCCTTGGCCTTTAACACCAAGTCCTCCTCCTTTGTATCCCATATTGGTGAGGAGTCTCATGCAAGTTCCTATAATGGGTGTATCCACATTTCCCACATAAATTATAGCATGTGAAGATGAAACTAAAGAAACATCAACATTGTTTACCTCATATGTCGATTCTGAAATAGGTAATGAGGGCTTCTTCAAGCCTTTGTTGCACTTCAACTCCTCCAAGGCCTCTTCCGCGGCTTGTAGTTGAAGCTGTAGTCTCTAATTATCCTATTTCTCTTCCTGTAGAATCCTCCTTAATTCAAAATCCTTTTATTTAAGGTTCTCTTTGATCTCCTCATTCAAATGAGGAGAATACAATGAGGGAAATTAATACTCACTGGAAGATGTGGATGAAGCATCGCTTTCTCCTTCTTCTTTCTCCCGTCTTTCATGAGATTAATACATCATGTCCACCATTTTGGACATCCTGAGCATGGACTCATACATGTATTTTCCATCCTCCATTTCTGCACGTTCACGCTCGCAATTTGCATTAGCAAGAAGACCGCTCTGATACCACTTGATCTAGGTTCGTTAGCTACTGGATTTACCAATGATATTTTACATTAGAGAACTTTTGAGGTCTAAAATGGGCCTCCTAAGAAAAATTTACAACCAAAATAAAATTTATAAGAACCAATAGGATTCAAGATGATGATGTCAACCATGGGGGATGATTCACCATTTTTGGCTTAAAAAGTAAAAAAAATAAAAATAATAATAATAATAAAACTACTTTTTTCAAGTGAGAGTACTTGTTGGATGCATAATTTAGTTCCTCATCTAAGGAGTACCCATGTTGCATACTTTTGATGGACCTTTCTACATGCAAAATGAGAAATACATGAAAAAATGTGATTGCAATCACATTTTTCATGTATTTCTCATTTTGCATATAACAAAGTCCATTGAAAGTATGCAACATGGGTACTCCTTGGATGAGGAATCAAATTCCGCATCCAATGAGTGGTCCCACTCCAAATTTGAGTAAACCCATAGGGATATAATTTGAAAATACGAGTTGAAAAAGTAGTTTTTTCTTTTTTCCCTCTAAACTTTGATGATCTAATCTAATCTTATTTAATTATTACCATTATTATTTTATAATTTCCTTAGGAGGAACATTTTAGACCTCAAAATTCCCATAATTCTTTTGTAATTTTGATAGAATTTTATTTTAAAAAATCATAGGATAACACATATGCATTCTTAAGTAAGAGGAAACAAGACAACCATCAGCAACATAAAAACATGAGCCGTTGATAAAAGAGTTCACCCAGTGTGGGCTACGTCTCCGGGCCTGGTGTCAAAATGGGGTAGGCCGCTTCATATAGTGCTAGAAATGGGAATATGTACATGGATGATGTTCATACAAGGATGTGCCCTCAACATCAGTGGCTTGTCTCTCCACGAGACATTCCACTACAAAAAATCTCACTCACAATGGCCCTCCTATCAGCATGACATAATCTCACATGAAGCAAAAACAAGATCCTACAACATGCATCAAGAAAGGATCTAGAAATCATAATACATATCATAGCAAAAAGAGGCACATGATCAAACTCCATATACCTCAACCCCTGAATCTGGCTGAAGAAGCGGATGCTCAACTGCTGATCCTAGTTGCACCATCGAATTCGTGGCATCGAGGGGTGTATAATCGACTGTCCACACTTAGGAATCAGACACCGTCACTCCAATCTAGAAAATGGCCAAAAAATAGGAAGATCTATTATTGAAACAAATATCACCATTGATTTCATGTTGCCGAGAGGTGTAAAATTGACATAAAGTCTATCGAAAATGGACTCCGACAAGTTTTGGGCCTCAAGGAGTATTTTGATTCCCTCAAGATTCCATAAGATTCTGTTTTGTAGGGAATCTGGAAATCTGCTAATCAGATGGCAATTCTGGCTTTACCATCACGTTCCCCACAAAATTCTAGTTTAAATGATTGTAAAAATCATGTAATTCTAACAAAATGATAATTTACCGCCCTATGGAATTTTTCAGGCATCAAGGAATATTCTCTACAAAAATTCTCTACCTCGAAAAGCGTGCCTACACATGATTCCTTTTTTGTTCCGCCAGTCCACCTCCTGCTTGGGCACACTGGAAAAATGAAGGTTTATATAAATAATTGTGCGGAGTTTACCACATCAAGTATTTTAGCGTGTCGATAATCTTAGCAATTTGTTGAGGAGGGGTCAGGGGATCAAATCTCGCCCCTCCCATTTTATATTTCTGTTGGCACATTATTTATTTTTGGGGCACAGTTATAAACTGGGTGCATATTATATAATCGTTGGTAGTGTTTTAAATGGGTTTGAGTTATGTTTTGGGTTGGCGTGCGATTACATTTTTTATTTGTTGTTGTGGAGTTGTTGCCTGGGTGCGATCAATTTGCTGATCATGGGTCCAACTCCCACCGGTCTGGTCTTTGTATTGTATATATGAAGTTGGGTGGCATGGGCTGGGTCCACCAGAGGTGGCCCACCCACCCACATTATTTGGTTATTGTTTATACGGTGCCATCAGAGGAGAGTGGGTGGGGGTCATGGCCCGCCGCCCCATAATTATAATATGGTTGATGTTTGGTGGACAAGGGTGGTCGAGGTCATGGCCCAACATCTCTATTTTTAATACTTTTTTGTTTTTGTTTTTTTAAACCATATTGGCCTTTTTTTATTTTAATGAAAAGAAAGGTCATTGGGAAATTGAAGAAGGCCACATTTTCACCCATTTTAGGGAGCTAAGTTCCCTGTCGGTTGACTGTGAATTTGTGGGACACTTAAACCTGGTCCATTGCCCAGCTTTGACCGAAAATTTGACTAGCTATAACTTCTCCATACGAGCTCGGATTGGAGATCTATTTGTACCGTTGGAATCAAGGCGACGAGCACATCAATCTGAACTTAGTTTGAGAGAAATACAACCACTTTGGATTTTGACCATTTCCGAGCCCTCTTGATCTCTGAGGGTGTCTAGAGCCACTTGGATCAAACCCTCTCTACTATTTCAACATTTGATATGGCCTTCACACATAAAAACCACTGAAATCACATTCGCAAATTCTCATGAGTCGCCTCTCTTGAGATCGATATAAGAGAACCAACATTATGCCATCTTACTTGCTATCTCGAACCCATTAAGGTATGTGGCATTATTTTGAGCCCTCACATGATGATCTTTCTCTTGGTGGATGATCATGGCCTCCCTTTATAAACCCTTACTCAACTCTCTAACTTGACCTACTTTAGGACTACATCTCTCCTGACCTCCTTGATCAAATGAAATCCTTCTCACTTGATGTTATTTCCTTCATACTAAGGCCTCCTTAAATAGATTTTCCTATATACGACTCTTACGAGCCCTCTAGAACTTACGGGCTTTATCCACTTAGACCTTAGGAAATATTATTTTTCCTTTTTAGTTTTATTTTAGATTTTAAACCCCATCTTGGATCCAAAAAGCCTTCACTTGGGTTCTTTGCCGACAAATCCTTTTGTGATCAAACTCACAAAAACCCATCTCACTAGGCTTGTGGAGTACCTCCTAAGCTACACAATTCAACAACATAGTCTAGTTGTAGCAATCATATCTTTTTCAAACTCTTATAGTTAACCAAGGACTTGGTTGGGTTCCTAAGTTGAAAATTAAGTAAGGGTGGTTGTGAGCGCATGATAGCTAGGGTGGGTTAGGGAATGCAAATGAATGAAAATGCATGCTAAAACATGTCATAAAATGTCAATGCATGCTGAGGAGTGTTAAGGAGTTTCAAGGCATCACAAGGGAGAACTAGGTCAAAATGTATGGAAATGAACAAATAAGAGTGTGTGCTAGGGAGTTTCAGTGAATTCAAGTGTGCCAAGGACAAAGTGTGTTAGAAGAAGTTGATAATAGGACTTGCAAGAGGCAATCCTATGATTGTGAAAAGGGGTTCAAAAAAGTAGTTTTAGATAAAGGGAGACATTGTGCTATGCACATCACTATTTTTCCTTTATCTATTATTTTTATATGACAAGTGGCACACTTTGGCTGAATGTTCATGTTTTAAACTGTTTTAGACAATTTCATATTGTACATTGTTGTGTACAAGTTTTGGGGCACTTGACTTGTGTGAAATTATATCTTGTGTGTCTTGTGTATCTTGGGATTCTTGCAGAATCTCAGTTAATGCTCTATTGTTTATCTGAATTGGAAATATGTGTGAGATATTGTCTATGTAAGTTATTTTTCTTAGTTGTTTTATGGCCATGGCTAGATGTAATCCTTGTATTGTTAAGTTATTAAGTGGGACAATTTTGGCTTGGACATGAGTGGCCTAGCATGAGGTATAGGAAGTTATTAGCTGAAGAAGGAATAATCTACTTGCAGTAGGTGAAATTGGTCAAGTTTTTGTGGTTGAAGGAGGCCAATGTCACATGAAATGCAGTAGCTAAGGACTTGATTTGGTTCCCATGTCGTGAAAACATGTAAGACTATTTGTGAGGCCATGAGTGCTAAGGAATGATAGGGAATTCTTACATTTTCCGGATAGTTCGAAGGCATGTCAAATATGCTAAGATGTGTCAAGTGCTAAGGCATGCCAAGATGTGAAAGGGTGTGACAATACGTGGCAAGTACTATTAAGGCAACAAAAAGGAGAAACAAGTTAAAATACAAGGAAATGAACACACAAGAGGGTTAATAAGCCATCAATATACCTTTTCTAGGATGAGCATGCTAGGCACACCAACACTAGGTAGTAATAGGTGCCAAGTGCCAAGTGTTAGTGCATTGTAAGTACCAAATCATTCTTTGTTACTTCTCATATAATTTCCAATAATTGATCACAAATAACATTAATATTAAACCATGCCAAAGGATACCAAAGTATCTTAATGAATGCTATATGTGCTAATACTTGCTAAGCGCCAACACGTGCAGAGTGCCAATGTTTGTTAGGGAGTTATACACATGTTAGGAAGTGGAAGGGCATGTGAAAGAGTGCTAAGGAGAGACATAGTGTGCTAATGCATGCTGAGGAGTATTATAGAGTAATAGGGAAACAAAAGGGAGCATTGGGTCAAAATGCATAGAAGTGAAATAATATGAGGGTGTGCAGGGAGTCTCAACTAGTGCTAGCTATCATGCCAAGGAGGGAGTGACAAGGAATGTTAAGCACTAGTAAGGCATGCTAGGGAATATCAAGGCATGTCAAGAAGTGCCAAAGTGTGCTAAGGAGTTCCAATGTGTGTTAACATGTGCCAAATAGTGCCAAGACATGCAAGATGCTAAAGTATGCTAGGATGTGTAGGGTTCCAAGGTATGCCAATATGTTTCAAGGGGTATCAAGGCAACAAAAGGAAAAATCAATAAAATGCAAGGAAATGAAAAAATAAGGGGGTAATAAGCCATAACTTTATCTTCTCAAAAGGGGCATGCTAGGCACACTAATAATAGGTTCCAATACATGCCAAGTTACAATGTGTGTCAAGTTCTCATGTATTTTAATTCATTCCAAAATGTTCGAGCGCATGATTGAGATTACAAGGCATGCCAACACATGTCAGAAGAGTGCTATGTTATTCTAGGGACTACCAACATCTGCTTGGGTGTCCTGGCCATGGCAAGATGGTCTAAGTAAAAATATGTTCTAATACATGTGAGGTGCGAAGGAATGTTAGTGTGTGCCAAAGCATGTTAAGATGTGCCAAGAGTGTTGAGGAGTGCTAGATCTCTCTCATTAATAGAATTGAAAAAGCTTGATTATGTAATAAATAATATAGTTTCTAGACACACTAGTTGAACTCTATATAAAGGGAATTTGTTAGATAATAAACCTAATAGAGATGAATTGTGTATTGGCTGATTGGAAAACTATATTCTCGTTACTTGAGGGAAATGACACACACTAATTAATTATTAACAAATTGATTGACTCTAACCACTATAAGGACTTAGACACATAGTGAAAAAGACTCCACAACAATGGTCTTAAATTATTGTCTTTTGAAAAAAAATATAGTAAAATGGACATAGTGTCATAAAATACCCATTGGAATGATCAATGATGAAGAACATTTTTCGACCGTCACAAGTAACCAAAAAGAGAATTAGTGAGGGTCAATAAAATATCGTCACTAGAAGTGAGAGAATTAGTGATTGGCCTTTAACAAACCTCACCAAAAGTGTCACTAAAAATGGCTTTGGTGAAAAACCTTAAAGGACTGTCACTATATGCACTCACATCAATGCTTTTTTAAGGACTGTCACTATATGTGACATTGGTGACAGACCTTAAAGGTCCATCACGGGCATGACCCTCACCAATGTCCTTTTTTCTTGTAGTGCTCTAATAATTTTCTATTGGTATATTCTTTATAGGAATGCCCCTTGCCCCATGCTTTATATCAAAAATGCATATGAGGACTTGTAGCAAATTAGAAGACTTTTCCAGTACAAATGTGAATGAAACTCATATTTCACTAGTACATATGGTCAATTTTCTGACACTTTAGTTCTAACAATTTTGACGTATTGTCAGAAAGTTCCCCAATTTTTCTCAATTTTTTTACTCCCACCAAAAAGTGTTGCTCTAGCAATTTTAGGGGTATTGTCGGAAGAGCACCGGAATAGCGACGTTTAGAGGTATCGTCGGAATAACAATGTTTTGGGACAAAGTGTCGAAAGTGCAATGTTTAGGAATAAAGTGTCAGAAGTGGGACGTTTAGGACCAAAGCATTAGAAGTGTGACATTTAGGAAAAGTGTCAGAAGTCCGACGTTTAGGATAAAAGCATCGGAATAGCGACACTTTGATGTGATGGTGCCTAAGTAAACACGTTCGGGTCAGGTCAGGTCGGGTCGAGTTGTGTGAGGTATCCCAAGGAATGCATCTAGGTCGGGTCGTGTCGGGTCGTGTGAGGGCGCCCAAGGAACGCGCCCAGGTCGGGTTATGTCGGGTCATGTGAGGGTGCCCAAGGAATGCGTCTGGGTTGGGTTGTGTGATCGGGTCATGTGAGGGTGCCCAAGGAAACATGTTCGGGTGGGTCGGGTTGGGTCTGGTCGGGTCGTGCCATGTGAGACTGCTCAAGGAAACACGTTCGTGCAGGTCGGGTCGAGTCGTGTGATGGCACCCAAGGAAACACGTTCGGGTTGAGTTAGGTCGGGTCGTGCCGTACTATGAGGGTGCCCAAGGAAAGAGGTTTGCATGGGTCCAGTCAGGTTGGGTTGTGTGAAGGTGCCCAAGGAATGTGTCCGAGTCAGTTCGTGTCGGGTCATGTGAGGGCACCCATGGAATTGCGTTTGGGTAGGTCGGGTCTGGTCAGATCAGAAATATGGCGCCCAATGAAATGCATTTGGGTGGGTTATGTCGGGTTGGGTCGGGCCGTGTGAGGGTGTTCGTATAAAAAATGCTAAGTTGTGGCTATCCGTGTTGCCTGTGCATGTTTTTGGGATCCATTTTCCATTTTCTCCTTTGTGTGCCCTTCGTTCGGGCGGTTTGGGTCGTGTTGTGTGAGGGTGCCACAGGAAATGCATTCGGTCGGATGCTGTGAGGGAGGCTGTATCAAAACTGCTAAGTTTTGATTGCTCGTGTGCTTTGTGCATGTTCATGTGACTCGTTTTCCATTTTCTCCCTCGTGCCTTCAACGTTCGGGTGGGTCGGGTCAGTTGGGTTGTGTGATGGCACCCAAGGAAACACATTCGGGTCAGGTTGGGTCGTGCCATACTGTGAGGGCACCCAAGGAAACATGTTTGGGTGTGTCGCATCAGATCGAGTCGTGTGAGGGCACCCAAGCTATGTGTCCAGGTCGGGTCATGTTGGGCTGTCTAAGGGTGCCCAAGTAAACGCGTTCGGGTCGGGTCGGGTCATGTTGGGTCGTTTGAGGGCGCCCAAGTAAACGCGTTTAGGTTGGGTCAGGTCAGGTCGTGCCATGTAGGGCTTCCCTAGGAAATGTGCCATTCGAGAAGGTTGGGTTGGGTTAGGTCTTGTGAGGGAACCCAAGGAATGGGTCCAAGTCGGGTCGTGTGAGGGCGCCCAAGGAACGCGTTCGGGTCAAGTCGTGTCGGGTCATATGAGGGCGCCCAAGGAAAAAATTCAGGTTGGGTAGTGTGGAGGCGCCTAAGGAAACACGTTCGGGTGGGTTAGGTTGGGTTTGGTCAAGTCGTGCCGTGTGAGGCCGCCCAAGGAAATGCGTTCGTGTAGGTCGGGTTGAGTCATGTGATGGCACCCAAGGAAACACGTTTGGGTTGGGTCAAGAATCCTTAGCCAAAATTCCCTACCCCTAACCCATTTAACTCCCTAAAACTCTAAATCAATTACCCATTTAACCACTAAACCCTAAACCTATAAAACCTTAACCCATAACCCCTAACCCATTTAATCCCCTAAACCCCTAGACCCCTGACCCATATAACCCTTTGAACCCTAAACCTCTAACCCTTAACCCCTAACCCCTTAAACCCTAATTCCCAACCCCTAACCAATTTAACCCCCTAAACCCCTAAAACCCTAATCCATTTAACCCACTAAACCCTAACCCCATTAACCCGTAACCCCTGCCCCCCATAAATGTCCTCCATAATAAATGTATGAAAAGTGCACGCTCTCAATCCAACATGTTCATCAAGATATTCCTCTATCATTGACACATCTAAAACATCCTCTTCTTCACATGTCTCGCCTTCTTCTTCTTCATCGCAATCTGCAGCTCCATCTTGCTCCATTTCCCAACCAAGTCGAAAAAGCTCTAATTCAACATTCTCCTCCAAGGCTTCAAGTTCAACATGAATATGTGGTTTCTCTTCTTTCATACGCCTCAACCTATATAAGGTCTAAAAAAACGTCCCTTGACATTATCCCTAGCTTTCCATGTCTTCTTATGGAGCTTTGACCCTGACTGATTCCTTTCCCCTACCAATGTTTCACTAAGACCAACCAATATAATTTCCAAGCTTCGATACCAACTACAGCCTTGTCATTTTATTTGGGTTGGGTTGGGTCGAGATGTGTGATGTGCAGGTTATCAACGTGTTCATCAAGTTATTCCTCTATCATTGACACATCTGCAACATCCTCTTCTTAACATGTCCCGAATTCTTCTTCTTCATCGAAATCATCAACTCCATCCTACTCCATTGCCTAACCAAATTGAAGAATCTCTACTTCAACATTCTCCTACAAGACTTCAAGTTCAACACGAATTCGTGGGTGCTCTTCTTTCATATGCCTCAACCTGTACAAGGTCTGAAAAAATCCTCCCTTGAAATTCTTCCCAACTTTCCATGTCTTGTTATGCACCTTCGACCTTGACCAAGGTCTTTCCCCTCCCAATGCTTCACTAAGACCAACCAATATAATTTCCAAGATTTGATACCAACTACAGCCCTGTCATTGTATTCGGGTCAGGTCAGGTCGTGTTATGTGTGGGTTATCAACGTGTACATAAGGTTATTCCTCTATCGTTAACGCATCTGCAACATCCTCTTCTTCACATGTCTTGGCTTCTTGTTATTCATCGAAATTTGCAAGTCTATCCTGCTCCATTTCCCAACCAAGTCGAAGAAGCTCTAATTCAACATTCTCCTCTAAGACTTCAAGTTCAACATGAATCTGTGGGTGTTCTTCTCTCATATTCCTCAACCTATACAAGGCCTAAAAAAATCCTCCCTTGATATTCTTCCGAAATTCCATGGCTTGTTATGAAACTTTGACCTTGACCAATGCCTTTCCCCCACCAATGTAATTTCACTGAGACCAACCAATATAATGTCCAAGCTTTGATAAAAACTACAACCCTACTGTTGTATTTAGGTCGGGTCTTGTGAGGGCGCCCAAGGAAATGCGTTCGAGTGGGTTGGGTCGTGTCGTGTGAGGGAACCCAAGGAAACACATTCAGGCAGGTTGGGTTGGGTCATGTTGTGTGAAGGTGCCCAAGGAAATGCGTTCTGGCGGGTCAGGTTGGGTTGGGTCAGGTCGGGTTGTGTGAGGGTGCCCAGGGAAATGTGTTCGGGCAGGTCAGGTCAGGTCAGGTTGTGCTAGGGCACCCAACGAAACACATTCAGGCAGGTCATGGGGTCGTCTTGTGTGAGGGCGGCCATATAAAAAATGTGAATTTGTGACTGCTGGTGAGCCTTGGTATTGCACCAAGAGTGTTGCAACTCCCAGGGCTGCCCTACTTTACTTTATCAACCTGGGTTTCGTACAAAATTTGAGGTGACAGTGCTATATACACAGTAGATGCATTCTCTTCATGTCATCCTCTTCTTCTTTATGAAAGGGTGTTATTTCTTAAACTATCTGAACAACTAGAAAGTAAATTGCTGGAAGGAAATTACAGAAAGGAAACTAAACTGAATTGCTGAAAGGAAATGACAAGAAAGGGAACTAAACTGAATTGCTGAAAGGAAATGACAAGAATGAAACTAATTTAATTCATAGAAAACAAATAACAGAAAGGAAACTAATTCTAAACCACACTTTGATTTGGACAAATGGCTAAATGCAATCTACTTATCCTATGATCTATCTACCATGCTCCTAGTCATGCAACTAAGCTATCCATGCCTTAATTTTAATTAAAAAGAGTTAATTTGTACCTTAGAGGGAAGAAAAGGGATAAAGAGGCTAATGGGGGGTTTAACACATGAAACGAGGTTTGGAAGTAGAAAGAAGGGTTTAGACCCTTATGAAACTTTATTATAGTGCGAGAAATGGATTTGGGGTAGAAATAATTTAAAAGTGCGATGGAGGACAAAAGATGCGATGTGCGATATCGAAATAACAATATCACAAGTTTAAAGGGATAGCAGTAAGGATTGAAAAGAATGAACTAAAATGTGTGAAGTGCGATTTGCGATGCGGTAAAAATTATGGATTGAGATATGCGATGTGGTAAGTTCAGCGAAGTGCGAAGTGCGACGGGTGACATGGCAGATTTATCGCATCGGTGGAATGAGTGGTAAGTGTTATGCGAAAAGGTAAATGGTGTGATTTGCGATTTGAGATTTTGAAATATCAAAATCACAAGAACAAGCGGTAAGTGTTTAAAGGTAACAGCTAAAATGTGCGAAGTACGATTTGCAATTTCACAATATCGTAATCGCAAAGAACGACCGGTAAGTGTTAAAGGTAAAAGGTAAACAGTGCGAAGTACGATTTTTGATTTCAAAATATTGCAACGCAAAGAACGAGCGGTAAGCATTAAAGGTAAAAGGTAAATGTTGCGATTTGTGAAGTGCGACGTACAGTGGTGGGAGAATTGAGGAGAAAAGGCGGAGGTCGGGTTTTTGGCTGTTTTGAATGGTTTTTCACGTGTTTTGCATAAAAAGGGCAAGGCAGTTGTGAATGGAGAAAAATAGAGAAATAAGGCTTTGAAGGGCTTAAGTGTGTTAGGTAAAGAAAAGGTAAGTACAATGTTAATATGATAAGAAAAGGGGGGAATGGAGGCTTAAGAGTAGTGCTCTTAAGTGAGACAGGCCTGCGGATTCATGCACGGGAAATAGACAGAAATGTGGGGTGAAACAGTGAAAGAAAGGCTTGGACTTGGTAATACAAATTCTTCCAAAAACTCAAACAAAAAGCAATTTTGTCCTATGGGAAGGTCTACCCTACTCGAACTCTATTGACAGAGATGAGAGGGGATGCTTGACCATAGTTTTTGGAGTTTTTCTTCTATTTATTACGCATAAGAAATTAAAAAATATAACAACACAAAAAATAAATAGCAATGAAACTTATTAGAAGCACATATAACTTAAATGGAAGAAGAAAAACTAGATAAATGACATAAAGGAAATGATAGGAGCAACAGAGAAGCTGAGGCACATGAGTTGGGCCCTAACACATGAGCCTAGCCTTTTGAAACTTAAATCATTCAAATGAAATTATTCTGCTCATTTCATAAAAGAATAACTTCATACATCCCTGAGAGTTTGATCACTGAATAAAACAAAAATCTCAATAGCTCATAACAATAGTTCTGAATGGAATCGAGACTAGAATAGACTAACTCTTCCTAGCTCTAGATCTGCTCTATCTATCCTATAGGGAAGCTACCAACAACTCCCTAGAAAATGGTGCTTGAGTCCAATTGACTCCCAGTGAACAAGGATTGGGTGCACTCCTCTTTGAGTTGTTTGGTTGCATCTAGAATTTGAATTGCTGGAGAGAATCCTTGGGGATCCTTTGGCTGCTTTTGGAATTAAAATTTCTATAGAGAATCTTTGGGATCCTTCGGCTGCCTTTGAGGGTGGAAAATCCTCCTAGAATTCCTCTTTGTTGTCTCCTCCAAGTCTTTATGATAAAATCCTTATAAAAATTATTAATAATTCATGATTTTCTGCACTCAACCTTATATTAGGCACTCAGAGTATGTTAGCATTAATTACCACTTATATTAGAATCATAAAACCAAATAATAATAAAAATGAAATAAAAATAGATCTAAGAAGGCAAAAAGGTGACTATTAACCCCTCCAAATATGTCTAATGATGGAGCTCATCATCACCCCCTACTGAATGGTTGCTCATCCTTTGAGCAACTAATCCTCCTCCTAAATTACCTTTAAGGCTCTGACAATCCCCTTGATTTCATGAGGAAGAAGTGTGGGAGTTTACCCAAGAGGGTAAATACCATTATTATTTTATGCATTCTTCCATTCTCTATCTTGTGCATCTGTGTCCTCTTCATTGGTCAACCCGAATAACAATGGTGGGCTGAGCTTTAGTCCCAACCATTGGATCTTTTTTGCCTCCATGGCCCTCTTGTATAATGGTGCCCTTTCCAATGCACCCCTTAGTCTTTCTGGAGTATGGTACTCCCTATTCTTGAAACTATGAGGGAGGTTGTTGTATCTCCTCTGGCTGGCCATAATGCACTCATCTTCTATCCACCTAGAGACATCATCAAAGTGGCCTATCATCTGGTTTTGAGTCGGAAGGTAGCTTTCAGCCAGTGCAGTGTCCCTTTCAATCTCTTGATGGTTAAGGATGACTCCTCTTGGGCTGAACAATTATGATCTAATATATAAGGGTTCTCTATTTCTTCTTCCCATGACCTTCCATATCTCTTTTGCTCTAGTGTCTTCATTCACCATCCAAGATGCCAGAGCCATTAAATGCATATCTCCCATTGTAGGATTGGGGTCCCAAGTATCCAGATTTGTCAGCACAAAGTTATGCACATAAAAATCTTCCATATTTTCCTGATCAACCATGTTAGCTTGCTTGTAGAAATTCATGAATTGCCTACAATATTGGAAAGGTAGTGATCCATGGGAGGCTAGAGTTTTGATTTGAAATAGAAGCCATTGTTCTTTGAGGTACACAGCATATGAGTCAAAGGGGACTCTGTGCTGAAGGGATTCTATGCACAATGCTACCATGGTAGTCACTTTCTCCTCTTTTTGCCGCAATTTCTCCTTCAGTGCTACATTTTTTGTGTGTGCCTTCTATAGTTGCTCCTTCATAATTATCTATTCAATTATTTCCTCCCCCCCTTGGGGATTCTTCAATGATAATCAGGCTTGTCTGAGAAGTTTATGGTTCTCTCTGATTGTTGTTAGCTCTGGAATACCTAGAGGTCTGCCTTTTTCTCTTTGTGCTCAGAGGAGCTATGGTGGCAACTTCTTTTTGTATTAAGGGGATGTGGTGTTGTGTTGTGAGTCTGTTTCTCGCCCACTTTCTGCTATCTCTATGACTTCTATGGCCATCTCTTCTATTTTTATTTGGCTCTTTGTCTCTTCCTCTTCTTCTTCTAGTTCTTCTTGTTTATGGTTCTTCCTCTTCTTCTTTAAGCACTGTGTGCTTCCATCGGTCTCTCTCCCTTTAAAAATTTTCAATCTACTGGTTTGGATGAGACGACATCTCCTTTTATTAGATATCACAGCTAATTTTGGAGTGCTTCTGTAACTCGACTCTTCTATTGTAAACAATTGTTTCCTTCTCTTGTTAGTTCATGATGGACTCTATGTTTCCTCCCCTTGTTCTCCTCTACTCCACTTGATTTAAATTCTTTTATTTTGCATGCCCAGGTGGTGTGTACTTCCATTTTTATTCCAGTCATACCTCACGGTGGTGGCCGAGTTAACTGGCCACCTTTCTTCCCCTTAAACTCTAAGTCTGCAAATTAATTATTGCTAGATATTATGGATGCATAGCAAGGGGTGAGAAGATATACCTGATTTTACCTGTTGTTTCCAAGGCGGTTTTAGGAGCGGGATGTTGGAGACAAGCCTTTTAGATGCTGCGTTCCTCACCATATTCATGCACTGTAAATGAAAAGCTTCTTGAATGGGATGCTAATATTTTCTTGTTGTTTCTCTCTATTGTGGATGTCGCGTGGGGTGCTTGAGATGCCATGGGTGGTGTTGTAGCTCCTAGAGACAGCCTTGAGTTTCAAAATACAAATGCCTAGGAAATCTTAAAATCAGAGGTTAAATGTAGATAACCATAAGGATGCCTCTGATAAAATATGGAATAAGAGAATGATGGTTTTGGTGGTTCGGGATGGATAAGACCTGGGAGTCGATTCATGTGGATTCCCTATACTATTAGAGGGTTCACGAGGCTGTGAGGCTTGATGGATTTCAAATTGGCCAAGTATAAAACAATGAGCATATTCTTTAAAAATATGCAAAGGTGTTGAGAAATAACGAAGAAGAAACCCACAAGAGATAGCCTTGAGAAATAGATATGAGTCGTCGGATGTATTGATGTGGAGCGAAGTTGAGGGAAGGATGGCGGAAGTGGAAGGGGAGTTATAAGGACTTATTACAGTGAAAAGAGTGAAAAAAATTCTACAGGAGGGCTATTGATGGTGTGGCAAGGCGGAGGTGGGGTCCCGCCTGCAGATCGTATATCGCAAGATTTAGTGGTGCACGACAGAAGGTAAGAGTTAATACACGCAGGGATTGATGTGTGATGAGTGGGGAAATGAGTGACATGGTAGATGGATGACGGGTTGCTTACGTCACTATCGAGGTGCTCTGGGGTACGACGCACCCATCAGGTGTTTGCCTCCGCAGCTATCGTGAGTCGTAGATCTGTAGTAAGCAGACTTTTGGAAAAGTCAACTACAGAGG
Organism: Pinus albicaulis; assembly: GCA_034641835.2. Taxonomy (NCBI): domain Eukaryota; kingdom Viridiplantae; phylum Streptophyta; class Pinopsida; order Pinales; family Pinaceae; genus Pinus; species Pinus albicaulis. Next base: position 1,673,437,391 of record CM076575.1, on the reverse strand, counting down.
CACTAGCACTGACATTAGGGGAATTTTGAGGTCTAAAATGGGGCGCCTAAGGAAAATGTACAATCAAAATTCACTTTATGAGAACCAATCACATTTTAGGGGATGACATCATCCCTAATGGTTGAGGTGGCATTGCTTGAGTTAAAGGTACTTACTTGTCACATTCTCAGTGGTGGATAAAAACTCATGGTTAACCATGGTAGTGCTCTAAGTACTTTTAAAGTCATAAAGTAAAGTACTCATAATAAATGTCATTTCACACTTTTGGAATAAAATAATATTATTGTCATTTCATATTTCTTGAAAAAAATAATGCATATCCCTATAAATTTATTATATTATATTATTTCTATTTAGTATATTAATTACATGTTATTATACAATTTAGATAATATAAATTTTAATTAATATATTATAATATAATTAAGAATTTATAAATTTATATTTATATTTTATTTTAAGTTATTTAAGTAAAAAGGACAAATGCATTAGTTGTTCGATGATAATGACTTTTTCTCGAAAAACTCCTTCTTATTTATAGTCACATCAATACAATTTTTTTGTTAAATTTATTTTGGTACAACTTTTGAATTGAATTTAACTATGGTTACATGGACTGTCATGCAAAAAGTGAATTGCAAATTCATAAATATTATTTTATTGGTTTAGCTATTATTTTATTATTTCCTTAGGAGGCCCATCATTAGACCTCAAAATTCTCCTAATGTAACCTGTGCGCTGTTTGTGCCCACGAGTTTCCACTGATCTAAGATTATCGTTCATTTCTTTAACTCCTGCCCGACAATTAACACGGGTGTTAATCCATGATGGGAAATGAATGATGTGGCGTGGTGGAAGTGGGGGCCACTGGCCCACGCTTGAAGTGCTGGGCCTTCATCTTACCCATTCCAACTCTTTATTTGCTTGAATTTGATGTTGCCTTATCCCTTCAAAAGAATCACAAGCCATCATGTGGCATTCTCGTTCTCCTGGAGTTCGTTATGCAGATTTTCTTCTTGTTCTTCTTGGCAGTCCATGAACAACTTTGTTTTTTTTTAAGGAACTTCCTGATGTTTGGGTTTCTCTTCTCTTACTACATTATGCTAAGGAATGGAGGACTGTGGTGTATGGAGGTGATGAAGTTATGAAGATGAATGGAGTCAGTGATGGGATGAATGGTAAGATAAAAGAAGTGAAAAGAAGATGAATGATTCCCTGTGTTTCCAGAAACCATTAACAACCTGCAAAACAACAAACACAGCAAACACAGATATGCAGATGTATTTGTTTTTGTTCTTTTCCTCTCTTTTCTTTTCTTTTTTCTGAAAGAAAGTGGGTTGCCTCCATGGAGGTTTTCAACGCACAAAATTTCCTTGGGCACCTCAGAGAGGTTTTCACCTATGGATCTTTCTTCTCTTTTTCTCTTTTTTCTTCTTTGATAAAGTGAGCTACCTCCATCGAGGTTTTCAACCCTTAAGCTTATTCTTTTTTTTTATTTTTTCCTTTTTTTCTTAGGAGGTGTGGGAAACTATAGATTTTCCCATCACATACACCTCTTTGCTTATTGAATTTATGAACTCTGCCTTTGACAAAAGCTTCTTGTAAATTTTAAGTTTGTGACCATTGACAAGCAAGGGGATTCCTTCCTCATCTATGATTCTGATTTGAACTGTGCCAATATCAAAACATTTTTCCACTGTGTAAGGTCCTAACCATATTTTCATCAACTTTCCTTTAAAATATTTAAACCTTGAATCATACAACAATGCCCAATCTCCTTCTTGTAAGGTCTTTTATTTGATGTTCTTGTCATGCCATACCTTCCTTTGTAGCTAAACTACATCTGTGTGAAGAAGTGCTTGCATTCTGAACTCATCCAATCCATTTTGTTGCAAAAACCTCTTTGTTTGAGCAGTTGATAGATCTAGATTTAATTCAGCTGCCCTTCTTAAATTATTGAATTGAAACTCAACTGAAAGTAGACCTTCTTACCATAGACTAGTTCATAAGGAGCGAATCTTGCTGTTGTCTTCCAAGTAGTGTTGCAGGCCCAAGTAGCTTCTAACAATATATCGTCCCAATATTTTCTGCTACTGCTCATAGCCTTGGTGAGGATTCTCTATAAAGCTATGTTAGTTACCTCTACTTGTCCATTCACTGAAGGGTGATAGACAGTAGAAGTTCTATGCTTAATCTTGTGCTTCCTCATAAGATTGTCAATGAGGTGAGAGGTGAATTGTGCTCCTTGATTAGTGACTATTTCTCTAGGGTATCCAAATTTGTAAAACACATTATCCCTCATAAATTATTCTACTTTATCCTTGGTTTCTACCTTCACTTCTTTTTCTTTAGCCCACTTTTTCAGGTAATCAGTGCAGACTATGATAAACTTCTTTTGTCAGGATGGTGGATCGATAGGTCCAACAAAGTCCATGCCCCAATTCTCAAATGGTTCAAGAGCCACTTGAGGGTGTAAATGAATTTCATCCCTTTGTGTGGGTTTCCCCATCCTTTCACACTGGTCACACCTCCTGGTGTATCTTCTTGAATCTTGGTGAAGGGTAGGCCAATAATATCCTGCTTGAAAATTTTTGTAAGTAGTTCTCTTTGTAGCAATGTGACCTCCACATTGGTTGTCATGACATTAAGAGAGGATGTCAAAAAATTCTTCCTCCCTCACACATCTCCTTAGGATTTGATCAGGGCCTATCTTGAAAATATTTCCCCCAATCCATGTGAAAGGGGTGCTTTTTTTGATGATTATGCCCCTCTACCTGAATGAAAGATTAGGAGGGAGTTTTCCAGCAACCAAGTTGTTGGCTATATCAAAAAACCATGGTGAGAGTGATGATATGGAAAAGAGGTGTTCATTTGGCAGTTGGTCACCCTATAGGTTTTAACCCTGAACAGAAATTATCTACACACGAATATTATAACAGAAAATAAACAATAGCGAGAGCATAAAGCATAAAATAGATAAACACAGAGATTTTCCCCTGGATCCAAAATCGGGACGACCAACTTGATTTTTTATTATATTCCTTTTAGTGTTACAACACATATATATACATGCCGAAGCATACATAAACCCCAATCCATTAACCCTGGATTAGAACATAACCGTAGTTCCCTTGACCAGATCTACAAAATACCAGGGGCTGAAAACCATCGTACCCCAAAACCATGTGAAAAATTATGCACAAAACATGGGTGGGTCCACCTATGAGTGGGTCCGAACACCAAACAATTTTTTGTTGGGGTGCTGCCCCGGACCCCAATAGTGGGGGCTGCCTCCCCCCTTGTGACCCCCCTGCTGCGCCTGGCGCAGTGTATAGCATGTGGGGCTATTCGTGGAAAGAATATAACACATACCTAACATTCTCCCACTTGTTTTCTTTCCACAGGGGGCCATAGGAGAGCTTAGTCATTGGGCCAATTCTTCAACACCCATTGTTTCTCTACACCAAGAGAACTTCTGAGTGCTCACAGACTTCATCAATGCATCTGCAACATTATTCAAAGTGTCCACCTTTACTAGCAACACCCTTTTAGCCTCAACCATATCTCTAACAAAGTGATATTGAACATCAATGTGCTTTGTCTTTAAATGGTAAGCAGGGTTCTTAGCCAAGAAAATTGCACTTTGGCTATCACAGTATATCCTTATAGCTTGCTGTACCAACCCCATACTTGAACACAATCTCTGCAACTAAACTGCTTCCTTGCTTGCATGAGTGGCTGCTATGTATTCTGCCTCTGTAGTTGAAAGAGCCACTACAAACTATCTTTTACTCATCCAACTGACTGCGCCTCCAAATAGGCTAAACACATACCCACTTGTAGATCTTCTTTGGTCCAGATCTCCAACCCAGTCTGCATCAACAAAACCACGAATGTCCAACATTATTTCCAATCCTAGTCTTCCCTGGTAGCACAATCCATAATCACTAGTGCCATGTAAATATCTGAAAACCCGCTTCACTGCTGTCCAATGCTCCTTCCCTGGGTTTGACATAAACCTGCTCAATACTCCCATTGCATGTGCAATGTCTGGTCTAGTACAGACCATTGCATACATTAGGCTACCCAATGCACTTGCGTATGGAACACGGGACATATCCTCCTCTTCTTCTTGTGTCTTGGGACACTGTTCAGTAGATAGCTTTACACCTACAGAAATAGGAACATTCACTGGTTTACTATCCTGCATATTGAACCTCTGCAATATAGTCTTGACATACTTCCTCTGGTTTAACCAAAGCTTCCTCTTTGCCTGATCTCTCTTAATTTCCATTCCCAAAATATAGTTTGCAGCACCAAGATCCTTCATGTCGAATTTGGAGAATAGTTGGGTCTTCAAATCTTGGATAATTTCTTTGTCATTTCCAATCAACAACATATCATCCACATACAAGACCAAATAAATAACATGGTCACCAATTAATTCAAAATAAACACAGTGATCCTCCTTGCTTCTGGTGAAGCCAAGTCCCCGTATATAGGTATCAAATTTCTGATACCACATCCTTGGTGACTGTTTTAACCCATACAGAGACTTCTTCAACCTACATACCAGTTATTTCTTACCCTTCACCATAAAGCCTTCAAGTTGCTTCATGTAGATCTCCTCTTCTAGATCCCCGTGAAGAAATGTTGTCTTCACATCCATCTGTTCTATCTCAAAATCAAATGCAGCAGCAACAGATAAAAGTAATCTAATAGAAGTAACTTTGGCAACAGGAGAAAACATATCACCAAAATCAATTCCCGGCACTTGGGAATAACTTTTCGCTACCAACCGAGCTTTGTATTTCTCCACCTTGCCTTCTACATTCATCTTCTTCTTAAACACCCATTTGCTCCCAATGGGCTTCCTTCCAGCCGGCAACTCCACCAGATCCCATGCATCGTTTTTGTGCAAGGATGCCATTTCATCAACCATGGCCTCCTTTTAGAGTTTTCCATCCTCTGAATCTACTGCCTCCCTGACAGTTCTGGGTTCATCATCAGTTATAGTTAAGGCAAAACCTGAACAGAAAGCAAATGGACTATACCTTTCTGGTTGCCTTCTTTCCCGAACTGATCTTCTCAAAGCTGGAGTTTGTGGCTCTTCATCTTCTGAGTCTTCTTCTATTGTAGAGTTTGATTCATCCTCCTTTAGCTCAAACTCTATCTTCTCAGGTTCCTTTGGTAGGACTTCATGTGTAACAAAATCTTTCACCTCTCTAAACACCACATCTCTACTGTACACAACCTTCCTTGTTTCTGGGTTCCAAAGCTTGTAACCCTTTAAACCATCCTTATACCCAATAAAGATGCACCTTTCAGATTTATTATCCAACTTGGTCCCTTTCTCCTTTGGAACATGTACATATGCATCACATCCAAATACCCTTAGATGTGAAAGAGAGGGTTTCTTACCAGTCCATACCTCATGTGGAGTCTTATCCTCCAACGTTGATGAAGGTGATCTATTAACTAAGTAACATGAAGTCTCCACTGCCTCTGCCCATAATTATTGTCCTAACCCGGTACCACCGAGCATGCTTCTTGCCTTTTCCATCAACGTTTTGTTCATTCTTTCTGCAACTCCATTTTGTTGAGGTGTGTATGGAGTAGTCTTTTGCCGTGCTATACCACACTTCTTACAGAACTCTTCAAATTCCTTCTTGCAGAACTCCCCACCATTATCTGTCCTCAGCGCCTTTATCTTCTTCTCTGTCTAGTTTTCCACCAGAGCCTTAAATTCTTTAAATTTGTCAAAGACTTTAGATTTATTCCTCAAGAAATATATCCATGTATTCCTTGAGAATTCATCTATGAATGAAACATAGTACACAGACTTTCCCAGTGATGGAACTGACACAGGCCCAAACACATCACTGTGCACAAGTTCTAATATCTTGTTTGCCCTCTTAGCACTAGAAGGAAAACTCACCCGATTCTGCTTCCCATATACACAATGTTCACAGAAATCGAAATCCAGAGAGCAATTAGACATACCTTCTACCATACCATTTCTGTGCAGTATCTGAAGGCCCTTCTCTCCAATATGTCCAAGCCTTTGATGCCATAGCATGGTCTCTTCTCCAAAGACAGCTAGGCTTTCCGCTCCACTTTCAGGAACCATAGAACTGTTACACCCATCAATAACAGTGCTACCTTGTAGCTTGTATAGAGTTCCAGTCCGAACTCCCTGCATTAATACCAGTGCTCCCCGAACCATCTTGCAGGAATCTTTCTCGAACACTGTTTTTACACCTGCATCATCCATCTTGCTTATAGAAATCAGATTTCTGGCCAATGCAGGAATATGCAGAACACCAGGAAGTGTTCTAATCCTTCCACCTTGCAGCTTCAGCTTGACCTTTCCACGTCCAATGATTCTGGCCTTCCTATCATCTCCTAGGAAGACATCACCACCATCATATTTCGCATACTCGTAGAACCACTCCCTATGGGGAGTGAAGTGAAAGGATGCACCTGAGTCAATCAACCATGACTCATGATCTACATGTGTATTTGAAGAAGAAGCCAAATACACATCCCCACCTTCATCCGAGGTGGTTTTTGCCTCTGCAGAAGGAGCATCATCATATCCCTTTCCTTTCTCAGGAGCTTTAGATTTGCAGTCCTTTTTGTAGTGCCCTTCCTTTCTGCATTTCCAGCATACCTTTACAAAATTTCCAGGAGATTTAGATCTCCCTCTAGATTTGGATCTCCCACTCGAAACCTTATTCTTGTTTTTGTTTTGGGACCTTCCTCGTACAGATAAGGCATCTCCATTCTGTCCCTCCATATTTCTCCGTCTCATTTCCTCCGACAGCAAGGTTAAGACAATGTCATCAAAATTCAAGGTAGTTGTATTTCTACCTATTGCAATAACCAGACTATCCCATGAGTCTGGTAGAGAACACAACAAACTGATGCACTTATCTTCATCTGATATTTTAATAACAACAGATGACAACTGACTTACCACAGTATTGAAGGCGTTTAGATGCTCCGTAGGAACAACGTATTCACCAGAGACTTAGATTGGTACAAAGCCCCAATTTTTTCCCACAATTCTTCGTCGTAGCTTCGCCAGATACATTCAACAATACTGAATCTGAGACACACAACCGTATTTTGCTCTTAGCCTTCCGATCCAGTTTCTTCCAGTCTTCATTTGAAATTTCCGTTGGTTTAGTACCTGGATCTACCGTGATCCACTGATCTTTATCCACCAGCAGATCCTCTATCTTGAGATTCCACAACTCAAAAATCTGACCATTAAATTTCTCGATCTCTATCTTTCGGCCGCTCGCCATCTTCTTTCACCGCAAAAATTGATCCCGCAGATCTCCCACTGAACAGGGTCTACCTCAAGCCCGAGAAAAAAACCCTCAACAGCAAAGGCGTCCCCTTGAAGCCGAAATAGCTCTGATACCAAATGTAGGTTTTAACCCTGAACAAAAATTATCTACACATGAATATTATAACAGAAAATAAACAATAGTGAGAGCATAAAAATAAAACAGATAAACACAGAGATTTTCCCCTAGATCCCAAATCGAGACGACCAGCTTGATTTTTCATTATATTCCTTTTAGTGTTACAACATATATATATGCATGCCGAAGCATACATAAAACCCAATCCATTAACCCTGTATTAGAACATAACCATAGTTCCCTTGACCGGATCTACAAAATACCAGGGGCCGAAAACCATCGTACCACAAAACCATGTGGAAAATCATGCACAAAACATGGGTGGGTCTGCACACCAAACAAATTTTTTCCGGGTCGCTGCCCCGGACCCCAACAATGGGGGCTGCCTCCCCCCTTGTGATCCCCCTGTTGTGCCCGGTGCAACGTACAACGCGTGGGGCTAGTCGTGGAAAGAATATAACACATACCCAACACACCCACCATTCCTTCTTCAGCTGTAGGGAGAACTAACCTGGAAAAAAAAACTGCAACAACATTTTCCTTTCCAGGTTTATCAACAATAGTCAAATAAAATTGCTGCAAAAGTAACAACCATCTAATTATGCTAGCATTTACATCTGGTTTGTCCATTAAATACTTGATGGCTACATGGTCAGTGTGGACAAAGGTCTGATATCTAGTGAAATAATGTCTGAATTTGTGCAATGCATGGACAATGACTAACATCTCCTTCATAGTAACAATATAATTCATCTTGGCCTTTGAAAAATTCTTGCTAATGAAATAAATGGCATAAGAGATTTTTTCCTCTAATTGTCCGAATGCTACCCCTACAACTTTGTCGGATGGATTAGTGTGGATGTGGAAAGGGAGAGTCAAATTTGGACCTCGAAGGATGGGGGTAGTAGTTAACTATTTCTTAATGAACTTGAAAGCCTCTTGATAATCGCCAAACCAAATAAACTCTCAATCTTTGGCCAATAACTCAAATAATGGCGAAGCCATCTTGCTAAAATATTTGATGAACCTTCTATAGTAACCAGCTAAGCCTAAGAAAATCCTGACATATTTCTGCTTTTGAGGAGCAGGTACCCTTTTGATGATAGTGATTTTATTCGGGTCTACCTGTATTCCTGCTTGGGATATGGAGTGTCCTAATACAACCCCTTCTTTCTTTAGGAATTCACACTTTTCTGGACTCAAGGAGAGATGCATCTCAATGCAACTTCTTAGTAATTTACCCAAATTGGGGAGAGCTTCTTGGAAGTCATCCCCATATGGTGTGAAATCATCCATGTAAATTTCAACAGAGTCATGGACTAACTTAGAAAATATGCTAAGGACAACCCTTTGGAAGGTGGCAGGGGCATTGGATAACCCAAAGGGTAGGACTCTATAATAGAAGGTACCCTAAGGGTAGGTGAAAGTAGTATTATCCTGGTCTTTAGGGCTGATTTGAATCTGATTGTACCCACTGAACCCATCTAATAAGGAAAAGAACTTCTTCCCTACAAGGCCATCCAAGACTTGGTCGATAAAGGGAAAATGGAAATGGTATTTCTTGGTGGCTTTGTTAATTTCTCGATAATCAACACAAATTCGCCGCTTCCCATTCTTCTTTGGGACTAGGAAAAGAGGAGATACCCACTCACTCTTTGATATAGGATACATGAACCCTACATCCAATAGTTTCTGTAGCTCTTCTTTGACTATGTCCTTCAAATCTGGGTTCATCCTTCTTTGGCATTGTCTCACAGACTTGCATCCTTCTTTGATGTAAATGTGATGCTACATACTGAAGGATGTACCCCTTTCATGTACTTGTAATCCCATTCAAATGCTTCAAGGTTTTCTTTCAAAAGCTGGCATCGTTGTTTCTCTTCTTCCTTTGAGAGGTTTGGGTTGATTTTCAAAGATCTGGATGGGCCAAAATCAATAGCCTTGGTGGTTTCAAAGGTTGTCTCAATTGAGTGCACTTCCATCCAAGGTTGGATTTCAGACTCTTTGTCTAAGTTTTTGAGAGGAGCGTTAGTGGAGGATTGGTTTTGAATGGCATGGTTGATGAATTCATCTTCATCAAGCTACCCCCCTCTAAGAATATAATCTATGGTACACATAGGGGTAGTGTTATATAAATCATCTTATTCATCCTCCAACCATATAGGGAGATCATGATCAATGGAAGGCTGGGCTAGAGGATAGAACACTAGTTGTTTAGAAAAAGGCCCATTTTTTATAGTCATGTTTCTGGCCCAACAACTAATATAAGCATCTGTAGTGGCTAACCAAGGTCTCCCTAAGATAAGAGGATAACCATTAAACTTGGTTTTTGGCTGTAGAACCAAGAAATATGTAGGATACTCCCAAGAGTCAATGGTAACCATAACATCCTCAACAATTCCTTCCAGAGTTATTGTGGACCGATATGCAAGTTGCAGAATTGTTGTGGTTTTCTTAAAATTCCCCTGGAGATTATGTTTCAACATAGTTTCCTTGGTCATGATATTGATGGAAACCCCTAGATCAATAAGAGTGTTGGGGACTATGACACCGTCTATATGCACATCAACAAATGGACTAACAGGGTCCTGTATTTTGGGAATATCACCTTCCCCAGCATCAGGTCAGACAGTTGTCCTACCACATTGATTGTGGGGGTATCTTTCTTCCTTCTCCCAGGCTTCTTGAAGCACTTTTTTTTATGAGCCTATTGCATATAGGGACATCCTTAATGTCCTAGAGAAGTGGTATATTTACACAAAATTTTTCCAATTCTCCCAGGATTTCAGTATCCTCCGGGGTGTGCTGACTAGGGTTGATTAAGCGCTCGGGAAAAGAAGTTTGTTGGATCTGAGTGTTTTATTTTTCCTTTTCCTCCTCAACCTCTATAAGTGGATATGGAGGGTGGTTGTCTGGGAGTACTCTTCCCAACCTGTGATTAACCTCCTGTATCTCCATAGCATAAGCTGGATGGGATGTTTCTCCACTCAGAGCCTACTGCGCGTGTGTGTTATTCGGGTTCGGATTGGACTGTGCAGGTATAGGCAGCCTAGGTGGAGAAATGATGCCAAAAATTGGTGGATCAACATGAGTAAGATGAGGTTGAGGTTGGGGTGGAGGCATTAGAGAAGGTAGTTGATTTTGTTGAGGCCTCCACCCTTGGGATGGATTGCCCCATTCAGGTTGTTGCAGAACATACTGCTGAAATGGTAGGTTTACTGGCTGAGAATGATATGAAGGGTTGGAAGGTGAAGTAGGAGGTGTAGACCAGGATGGAGGAGTGGGGGTGTACAAAGGTTTCATTGGTTCACTCTGATTGTTGTAATAGTAAGAGTAAGGTGCACCTTGCATACCTTGTTGATTGGTCGAGGGCCTTGAGGCCTTCTCTAGTTGATGAAACAAAGTTTCTCTACCATTGTTTCCCTACCTTGGTATACAAATTCAAGTCCAAGTAAGGAGGGACGCTTTTCTGTGGCATGATTCTCTTCATAGAATAAGCACACCTCTATGACATTTAGTGGACATTCATTTATTGGGTGCTTCCTGGTACATCTAGGAAAAAATATGGCCATGGATCTCTCTGCTTCCTCTTGCTTCATTTTGACCTGCATTGTGTCCATTTTCAAAGAAAAGGTGTGCAGCATGTCACTCTTAAATTCCTCTAGCATGTTTACAATATCATGTTTTATGAAGGTGGAAGAGGAAGGGGTATTGGATGTACTTTTGCTAGCTCTACCATTCTTCCTAAATGCCCTAGAATGGTTCCTGAAGACATTTTTGATTGTTTGATAGGGTTGTTGGTAGATACTTACTCCTGATAACATATTCAAGGTTTCTATCATCTATTCACTGATCCCTTGAAGAAGTACAAGGTTAATTGAGTCAGGATCAAGAGTAAAGTTGACTCTCTTATAGTTCAATTAAAACCTCTCTTCATAATCCTCTAGGGATTCATCAGGCCCTAGAGTCATCCTAAATATCTCATCCTTAGTTTTCTTGGACCTACAATAGTCTTTGTACTTGCTACTGAAGGTCTCTTCCATCTGTGCCTAGGTAGTGATGTTATCCCCAGGTAGACCCATGAACCAATGCAAGGTTGCATCCTTAAGGGTGGATGGGAATAGCTTCAAGTTCTAATCATCAGAGGTGTAGTCATAAGTCCTACAAACAACAGGAAATTATAACATGAATGTGTCAGGGTCATCAGAGGTAAGTCCATGGAAGTGTTGAAGAGATGATGGGCTAATTCTTTTCATCTTAGTTTCCCCATATGCGTCTCTTATGGGAAAGGCTCTCTGGGTCCCAGCCATGGTTAAGATAGGTGAAGTAGGTCCCTCAGTTGAAACAAGGTATTCTTCTTCTTACCCAATAGGATCCTCAAAGTATTCAGACAACTCTCCTATAGGGGGTTCAATCTCACTGCCATTGAAGAATAGTGAAGGGTGGCTAGGAGGTGATGTTGGGGTTTTAGGTAAGATTAGTATTTGGGTATTCCTAGTCCTGCGAGGCATGAAAATCAGATCTTTTTGTATTTTTTTTCAATATTTATGAAATGACATGAAAAGGAAGGAAAACAGAAAATAATGCTGAAAACAAAATCAAAACATCTACTAGACACCTCCCTGGTAACGACACCAAAAAGTGGTGAGCACGGGTATTGCACCAAGAGTGTTGCAACTCCCAGGGGCTACCCTACTTTACTTTATCAACCCAGGGTTCGTACAATCTTTGAGGTGACAGTCCTATATACACAATAGATGAATTTTGTTCATGTAATCCTCTTCTGCTTTATGAAAGGGTGCTATTTCTTAAACTATGAGAACAACTGGAAAGTAAATTGCTGGAAGGAAATGATAAAAAGGAAACTAAATTGAATTGTTGAAAGGAAATGAAAATAAAGGGAACTAAAATGAATTGCTGAAAGGAAATGACAAGAATGAAACTAATTTAATTTGGAAAATACAAATAGCAAAAAGGAAACTAATTCTAAACCACACTTTTACTTGGCCAAATGGCTAAATGCACTCTACTTATCCTATGATTTATCTACCATGCTCCTAGTCATGCAACTAAGCTATCCATGCCTTAATTTTAATTAAAAAGAGTTAATTTGCATCTTATAGGGAAGAAAAGGGTTAAAAGAGGCTAATGGGTGGTTTAACACATGAAACGAGTTTTGGAAGTGGAAAGAGGGGGTTAGACCCTTATGAAAATGTATTATAGTGCGAGAAATGGCTTTGGAGTGGAAATAATTTAAAAGTGTTATGGTGGAGTGAAATGGAGGACAAAAGTTGCGATGTGCGATGTCGCAATCGCAATATTGCAAGTCTAAAGGGATAATAGTAAGGATTGACAAGAACAAGCTAAAATGTGCGAAGTGTGATTTGTGATGCGGTAAAAGTTGCAGGTTTCTATTTGTGATGTGGTAAGTTTAGCGAAGTCCAAAGTGCGACGGGTGATGTGGCAGAGTTATCGCTTCTGTGGAATGAGCGGTAAGTGTTATGCGAAAAGGTAAACAGTATGATTTGTGATTTTGTAATATCGCAACCACAAGAAAAAGTAGTAAGTGTTTAAAGGTAAAAGCTAAAATGTGTGAAGTGCGATTTCGCAATATCATAATCGCAAAGAACGAGCGATAAGTGTTAAAGGTGAAAGGTAAATAGTGCGAAGTGTGATTTTCAATATCGCAATATCGCAATCGCAAAGAACGAGTGGTAAGCGTTAAAGGTAAAAGGTAAATGCTTTGATTTGCAAAGTCCGATGCATAGTGGCAGGAGACTTGAGGAGCAAAGGTGGAGGTTGGGTTTTTGGTGGTTTTGAATGGTTTTTCACATGTTTTGCATGAAAAGGGTAAGGTGGTCGTGAACAAATAAAAAGAGAGAAAGAAGGATTTGAAGGGCTTAAGTGTGTTAGGCAAAGGAAAGGTAAGTACAACGTTAAGATGAGAAGAAAATGAGGGAAATGGAGGCATAAGAGAAGTGCTCAAAAGTGAGAAACGCTTGTGGATTCATTCACGGGAAATAGATAGAAATGTGGGGTGAAACAGTGAAAGAATGACTTGGAGTTGGTAATACAAATTATTCCCAAAACTCAAATAGAAAGAAATTTTGGCCTGTGGGAAGGTCTTCCTTACTCGAACTCTATTAAGAGAGATGAGAGGGGGGACTTGACCACAGTATTTGGAGTTTTTCCTCTATTTACTACGCATGAGCAATTAAAAACTACAATAACACAAAAACTAAACATCAATGAAAATTATCAGAAGCATATCTAACTTAAATGGAAAAAGAAAAACTAGCTAAATGACAGAAAGGAAATGATAGGAACAACAGAGAAGCTGAGGCACATGGGTTGGGCCCTAACCCACGAACATAGCCCTCTGAAACTTAAATCAATCGAATGAAATCAGTCTGCACATTTCATAAAATAATAACTTCATACATCCCTCAGAGTTTGATCACTGAATAAAACAAAAAATCTCAATAGCTCACAACAATAGTTCTGAATGGAGTCGAGACTAGAACAAAATAATTCTTCCAAGCTCTAGCTCTACTCTATTTATTCTATAGGGTAGCTACCAACAACTCCCTAGAAAATGGTGATTGAGTCCACTTGAGTCCCAGTGAACAAGGATTGGGTGCACTCCTCTTTGAGTTGCTTGGCTGCCTCTAGAATTCGAATTGTTGGAGAGAATCCTTGGGGATCCTTTGGCTGCTTTTGGAATTTTAATTGCTAGAGAGAATCTTTGGGATCCTTTGGCTACCTTTAAGGGTGGACAGTCCTCATATAATTCCTCTTTGTTTTCTCGTCCTAGTCTTTATGATTAAATCCTTATAAAAATGATTAAATAATTCATGATTTCTTTCACTTAACCTTATATTAGGTACTCAGACTATGTTAGCCTTAATCACCACTTATACTAGCATCATAAAACCAAATAATAATAAAAATGAAAGAAAAAGAGATCTAAGAAGGAAAAAAGGTGACTATTAACCCCTCCAAATATGTCTAATGATGGAGCTCATCAACCACCCGTGTTCCTTGTGCACGTTCATGCGGGTCGGTTTTGGTTGAGTCAGGTCAGGACATGTCATGTCAGGGCGCCCAGGAAAAAACATAAGGAGGGTACCCAAGGAAACACATTTGGGTGGGTTGGGTTGTGTCGTGTGAAGGCCCCCAGGAAAGTACATTCGGGTGTGTCAGGTTGGGTCGTGCCATGTGAGGGTACCTGAGGAAAAGAATTTGGGTAGGTCGGGTCAGGTGAGGTCCTGTGAGGTAACCCAAAGAAACACGTTTGGGCAGGGAGGGTCGGTTCAGGTCGGGTCGTGTGAGGGTGCCCAAGGAAAATATTTCATGTGGGTTGGGTCATGTGAGTGCACCTTATAAGGAAACACATTTGGGCGGGTCAGGTCGGTTCGTTTCGTGTGAGCGTGCTCAAGGAAACACGTTCAGGTGGGTCGGAGCGAGTCAGGTCAGGTCGTGTGAGGGTGCCCAGGGAAACGCGTTAGGGCGGGTCAGGTCGGGTCGAGTGAGGTTTGTCGTATAAAAAATAATAAGTTGTGACCGCCTGTGTGCCTTGTGCATGTTTGTGTGATCCATTTTCCATTTTCTCCCTTGTGCCTTCATTCGGGCGGGTCGGGTCATGCCGTGTGAAAGAGCCACAGGAAACACGTTTGAGTCGGATCATATGAGGGAGGTCATATCTAAATGATAAGTTGTGACCGCCAGTGTGCCTTGTGCATGTTCGTGTGACCTGTTTTCTGTTTTCTCCTTCGTGCCTTCAATGTTCGGGCAGGTCGGGTTGTGCCATAATGTGAGGGTGCCCAATGAAATGTAATATAAAGGAAAACACCTCCAACATTTCAGAATGAAGTATGAAAAAAATGAACCATTACTTAGATTTCATTAATGTAAGTGAAGTAACTAAATTTATCAATGTAAGGATCTACAATCCCAGTTTTTTACAGTCTACTCCATCTAACATTATAATAATACTGGCCATTTACAAATGGAGGATGTTGACATAAATTGAAGATTATTTCCTTGATGTGAGTTCATGATATGGAAATTTAGTACAACAAAAATGGGAATATGACGGACTCAAGGTCAGCTCTATAAAGACATATTTTAATTTCTTTCTTGATCTAATGATGGCAAGTTTTTGTGGTGAATCAATTGCTTTTTTTTTCTTTTAAATAAAGTTTCCCTAATTGGTATATTGAAGACTCCTCTAGAGCTACTCTACAGGTTGGTGGGTATTTTTCCACAATTAGTCTTAATTTTTAATCAATATATTTTTTCCTTCCACTTTTTGTTCAGTTCCCTCCACCTTTCAAGATGAACTATTTGCTACAAATACAAATTTGTAATCCTATATCCAATGGGGTTTTTCTATTAGGAAGGGTATTTTAGAAAATTATTCCAAACCATTAAGGTTTTTGATGACTTAATATTTTTCCATGGAGCTTGAGTCCTTAGCTACAATACCCAACCCCTAACCCATTTAACCCGTAAACCTCTAAACCCCTAACACATTTAACCCCTAAACCCTAAAACTCTAAACCCTTAACCCCTAACCCCTAAACCCTTAACCCCTAATCCCTAAACCCTTAACCCCTAACCAATTTAACTCCTTAAACCCCTAAACCCCTAACCCATTTAACCCCCTAAACCCTAAACCTCTAAACCCTTAACCCATAACCTCTTAAACCCTAATTCCCGACCCCTAACCCATTTAACCCCCTAATTTTGAAGAATAGATCCTCTTCTTCACATGTCTCAACTTCTTCTTCTTCATTGCAATCTGCTAAGTTGTGATAGCCCATTGTTCCTTGTGGCATACGTTAATGTGACCCATTTTCTTTTTGCTCCTTTGTGCCTTCGTTTGGGCGGGTCGAGTAGGGTCATGTGAGGGTGTCCAAGGAAACACGTTCGAGTCGGGTCTTGCGAGGGCACCCAAGGAAATGCGTTCGGGTCAGTTTGGGTTGGTTCGTGTCGTGTGAGGGTGCCCAAGGAAATGCGTTCACGTTGAGTCATGTGAGGGAGGCCGTATCAAAAATGATAAGTTATGACCGCTCGTGTGTCTTGTGCATGTTCATGTGACCCATTTTCTATTTTCCCACCTGTGCCTTCGTTCAAGCGAGTCGGGTTGGGTCATGTCGTGTGAGGGCGCCCAAGGAAATGCTTTTGGGTCAGGTTGGGTCATGTCGTATGAGGGCATCCAAGGAATCATGTTCAAGTCGGGTCGTGTGAGTGAGGCCATATCAAAAATGCTAAGCTACAACTAATCGTGTGTCTTGTGCACATTTGTGTGACCCATTTACTGTTTCCCCCCCGTGCCTTCGTACGGGTGGGTTAGGATAGGTCGGGTTGTGTGAGGGCGCCCAAGGAAACACGCTCAGCTCGGGTTGGTTTGGGTCATGTCGTGTGAGGGTGCCCAAGGAAACGTGTTTAGGTTAGGTCGGGTAGGGTCATGTGAGGGAGGCCATATCAAAAATGCTAAGTTGTGACAACCCGTGTGCCTTGTGGCGCACGTTTGTGTGACCCATTTTCCCTTTTATCCCTGGTGCCTTCATTCAAGCGGGTCGAGTAGGGTCATGTGAGGGCACCCAAGGAAGCACGTTCTGGTCTGGTCAATTCATGTGAGGGCGCCTAAGGAAATGTGTTTAGGGCGAGTCAGTTCGGGTCGGGTTGTGTGAGGGTGCCCAAGGAAACATGTTCGGGTTGGGTCGGGTCGGGTCATGCTGTGTGAGGGCACCCAAGGAAATGCGTTCGGGTCAGGTCATGTGTGGGAGGCCATATCAAAAATGGTAAGTTGTGAATGCCCATGTGTCTTGTGCACATTCGTGTGACCCATTTTCCATTCCCCCCCCCCCGTGCATTCATTCTGGCGGGTCGAGTCAGGTTGGGTCGTGTGAGGCACCCAAGGAAACACGTTCGAGTCGGTTCGTGTCGTGTGAGGGTGCTCAAGGAAATGCGTTTGGGTCAGGTCAGGTCGGGTCATGTGAGGGCGGCCACATAAAAAATGCTAAGTTGTAACAACCCGTGTGCCTTGTGCATGTTCATGCGACTCATTTTTTGTTAGCTACCTTGTGCCTTCGTTCGAGCAGTTCGGGTCGTGCTGTGAGAGGGCGCCCAAGGAAATGTGTTTGGGTCGGGTCATTTCGGGTCATGTGAAGGCGACCATATAAAAAATGATAAGTTGTAACCGCCCATGTGCCTTCTGCATGTTCGTGGGATTCGTTTTCCATTTGGCACTCCTTTGTGCCTTCGTTTCGGTGGGTAAGGTCGTGTCATGTGAGGGCGCCCAAGGAAACGTGTTTGGGTTGAGTCGGGTCGGTTTGTGTGAGGGAGGCTATATAAAATATGCTAATTTGTCACTGTTCTGCAAACAGACTCGGGTTGAACCTGACTCAAACCTGCCAGCTTTCCGTCGCCCTACGGAACCTGAATCGCCCCGATTGTTGAACTCCCATTCCCTAGCACACCTTGTTGTTTCTTTAGTTCTACCTCACTACTGCTTGAAGCCATCGGTTCAAGATTCAAATCAGAGGGATTTTTGGGCATTGGATTGATGTGAAGAGCGCTGCATGACCGAAGATTCTGAAGATTTTTCATATTTAGTATGACCGAAGTAAATTGTTTAGTATTCAGCCCCTGTGGAAAGGCCATCTAATGTAAGCCCTAATCTGAACTTGAATTTCTACAGTGATATTTTATTCAAGTTGATTAGAGAACCATGGCCTTATTCAATGGTGACAAGCATATCCCATCTAATATTTTTATTCTGTTCATAGTGACAATCTGTTACCCCATTGCATGGCATTCTACATGCGCCAACATATCACGTTGGATAATCTATATCCATATTGACTAATGCTGGGACAAACTCCTAGTAATTAATTTCAATGCAGGAAACTCAGACATTGGGTTCTACAAAAATTACTTGGGAGTTTCAAGTAACTAATTTTTTCTTTTTTGTTTGAAATAATCCCTATTTCTTTTTGGAAAATGAATAGTTGTTATCCGTCCATATTGGATTTTTCCTAGGTCTCTGATTCTGTACTTATGCATTGAATTTCACCTTTTGTCCCCCTTGCAGGGTGGTGTGTATCTAAGGCACTGTGGTTGCTTTAGTTAGCACTGAAAATTGGTCCTTCTGGAAAAAAAACCAAGGTGCAGAGGCATCATATTCATCATGTATCCTGTAGGTGGCCGCAAGTTCAATCCACCAAGGTTGCATCCTTTGTTGGTTTGGTTTGTTTTAGCAGACTCCTATGCATCATTCAATGCACTCTTTTTTCACCTCTGTGCTATGTTAGAGAGGAGGTTTACAATCTACCCAAGGTAATTGGGCTTTGTTCACTGTAAGGATATTTATTTATTGCTCGTGAGTTGAAAGAAAACTATGTGAGAAGCTATTAGTCACCAAGTTGGCAACGTTCATTATAATTGAATCCCACAAACTTGAAAACATTTTTCTATTTTTGTCCTACAATGGCCACAACCAAAGTTGGGTAGCGTTTGTTTGGTTTTGAGATAAAGGAATTAGCCATTAGCCTCACTAGAAGATTTTCCCATCAAGACGTTGGTTAATGTGATATGCATCCACCAGTAACTGGTGTATTTCTAACATTGCAGACCTTTTGGGTTTCAGTATCATGCCTTTGGGCCACATTTGACTTATGTGTTCATATTTGGTTTTTTCATCTCTGTAATGGCTATAATCTTGTTTTAATTTGTCGGTATAGGCTTTCTTTTCACATTTAATTTCTGTTTCCTTCCTTATTTTTGGTTTTCTTTTCACATTAACACTATCTTTTCTTCCTCCTTAATATGCTTATTTGATATTGTGCTTGTGATTATGTTGCCAAAGCTTTATGCTCTGCAATTGTGGAGGAGAAATTTTTCACAGTCAACTCTTTACTCAATTTTCCTTATAGTGGGTTAATTCAATTTCACTTTCAACACAACCATGATTTCAATCATTTTACTTATGATTACTCCATAGCTATAAAAATATTGGGGGAGAACAATCTTTACAACATTATCTAGTTCTGATCTACGTTCTACTTCCAAACTCGTGATTCAGTTAGGTTCCAACACAATGTCACAAACCTTCACTATTGAAACCCATATTTTATACAATTCTCGACTCTGTTATTTGCAAACCTTGTCGCAAATAAAAATGGAAATAATTCCCACTATAGCAGAAAGCACATAATTATACCATTTAACATTAAACACAAAAAGAATCTTGAAAACAAAGGACAATGATATAAACTAACTGAGCAGGGGTTTATTAAGGAAGATTTTTTTTTGCGGATATTGTCATGGATTTTTTATTTAGAAATGAAGAATATTCAACATCCCAATTCCCAACTAACAAGTTGAATGAAAACCAAGAAATGGCAGTGTATAAAGAGAAATACAAAAATACTAATCCCTTAAGCAAGAATAGTTCTGAAAGTTTGGAATCAAGGGGAAAAGTTAATGATCCTAAAGTGTGAAACTTATTGGACCTAGGATATGCCAACAATTTAATATCAAGATACATGGTAAATAAGGCTGATATTCAAGTCACAAAAGCACCATATTTCTATTAAGTATAATCAGGGGATTTAAAAGTAATCCACTGTAAACTCTTAACTCACCAAAAATTCCATAAACAATCTCAAAATATAGATTCTTTAAGAAAATATGGAGTGTTTGGTGCATATAGTGTTGGTTTCCTATTGTACATGTATTCTTTGGTGTTATTAACTTTTTGTATTGTGTAAATGTTGCAATTTTCTTAGAATCTGATCTACAAAATTTGTAGTTCATGATATATTTTCATTTTTTGTACTATTATGGGGTGTTGTGTTTTTCCCAGGGGCACTCCTATAGTTAGTATCATTGATTGAACTTCACTGAAGCAAGGTTCCCAACATTTTAAGTGCAGTTCACTCAAAACCCCAACATGGGTTTCTTTGCCCAGCTGCCCAAAGCCTAGACATTGGGTATTTGGGGTTTTCTCCCCTTTATAAATGACTATAGAATATGGGGATCGATAGGTTACTTTGTCACTTGGACAATTAATCTTTTGGGAACATTACACTATAGCAAAAAAAGGTAGGTTTGTTCAAATCATGGTTATTTTCTATATCAAAGTAGAAGGCAGGTCTCTTCACATCATGGTTATTTTCTATAGTGAATCAAAAGGAAAAAAGAAAAAAAAATGTTTACCAAATAACCTTGTCCCTACATGCTTCTACAAAAGCATGGAATAATGGACAATGGCCTAAGAAGCATTGAATCCCATTGTGTAAGCTAATGAGAAAAGGGATGTTGCAATAACGAAGGCTACATATTTGAAATCATCCATGGAAGAACTTGAGGAGAAATTAAGTGAAATTGAGTTATAATGCCAAAATCTAGTCAAGTCTATTGAAGACAATGATATAGATTCATTATTTCTTAATACTTTCAATATCCTTTATGATTTCCCTTCGCATTCCCTTTGCAGCATCAATATTCAACTGGTAGCATGCTTACCATTTATAGCTTGTGGCACTTCCCGGTAAAGAAAAATGGCTCCCGCAAACCAGTTAGTTGAAAAACAAGAAGCTGATGGGTGTGTGACAGACTTTGGAAAAGAAAACTGATCGGCATCTCCGACATTACAAATTTTCAATTCAAAAAAATGTGACCTTATGGGGGTGTATGGTCAAATTTTGAAATCGTTTAGTCAAAATAGGTTTAGGATTTTTTTGTTTCATGTCCTATGTTAAATTGTTTTAAATTTTTCTTTGTTTTTATAGAAACAAACCATGATATTAAATAATTGGGATAATGATTTTATAGAAATGGTGTTGGAAATATTATCATTGATGGAAAAGGAGAAAAAAACGAGCAACACCTGAACTATCATTAAGACAAAGGAGAAAAGAAGCAGATCAGACAATAATGCAATAAGAAAAAATAAAAGAGAGGCAGAGGAGTAGTAGAGAGGCACCAAAGGAGAAAAGGCACCAAAGGAGCAAAGGCATCAAAAAGGCAAAGGCAGCAAAGGTAGAAAAAAGGAAAAGGTAGCAAAGGAAGCAAAGGAAGTTAAGGCATAAAAGGAGCAAAGGCAGCAAAATAGCAAAGCCAGAGTCGTGAAAATAGGGCAGAGTCATGAACGTGTTGGGTCAAGTCGTGAATGTGCTCAAGATAGTCATGAAAGTTTAACAAGCGTGATAATCCCAAGTCAGAGTGAATAACAAATAAAAAGAACAAGTTCATGAGAGATCAACACTTTCAAAAGGGGACAAAGAGAACTACTTCAGTGCACAACAGAAGCCAATCAGATTTGCAAGAAACAACGAGGACCATAGATCTCACACAACCCTCTATTTGATTTAATTTTGTATTAATCACATATTAGAAAGCAATCAGATTTGAAAGCAGCAACGAGGACCGTAGATCTTGCACAAATCAACGGTGGAAGATAATATCGCAACCGTTAAGACATCATATCGCAGGGTATAATGTTTATGGTTAAGAATTAGAAAGTTAAGTTATTTAACTTGCGATGCGAAATGGATTGGCAAGGAGACAAGTGTGGACTGTCGGATTCAACGAAGAACAACGACAGAGATTGAAAGCACAAATCACAAAGTTTAGTGTTTAAGTTTTAAGGCCGTTGCAGGGTAAGTTATTTTGTGTGCGATGCAAAGTGGAGAAGGGACACATGTTGGCATGGTAGGCCAAGTAGTGAGGACCATTATATCATGTAGCAGATCAGCGGCATATGGTGAATCGCAAGTTCGCACATCGCAAATGTTAGCGGATAGCACTAAGGCTTCACAAGGTATGTTAACGTTTTTGTGACACGGTAAGGTTAATTTGCGATGTGGTGAAAGGGAGGAGCCACGTGTCAGCACTGCGTATTAGCACATCACATTTTTTATGTTTTATACTTAAGGTTCGCATGGTAAGTTAAGTTAGATATCTCACAAGATGGGAGATACGTTTATTGCTAAACGGTAAAAGTTGCGGGCAAGCGAAGTGCAATGTATTATGATTGGTCAAGTGGGACCCTATACCTCTTGTTCCACGCATATGTAAGAGATGTATGTTATATGTGTTCTGCTATGAAGTATGTGCTGTTTGATTGCTAAACGTATGTATGTTAATAAAACTCAAAAATTATAATCCGCTGAGTTAAAAGGGAGTTTATGTGGTCCATGACCCATAGGTCCGCATGGTTTGTGTAAGGAAGCTGGTCGAGATGAAAAGTGTCATATAGATTCTTTTGTGTGTTAAAATAAAAGCCCGAACATGGAAGAAAATACTCGGGTAACAAAATAATATAATAAACACAACAAGAAAAGGCTCGGGTAAGAAAAAGGACCCAGAGCTCGTGCAGAAAAGTGCAATAGCATGGGTCGAGTTGAGGAAAAAGGTGCTCATGCAGCACAGTTGGAATATAACTACAGAAACATAAAAGACAAAGTGACAGCAAGCATAAAAGGACAAACACACATCAAATCTAAGAAGCTGAAAAGGCTTAGTGAAATATTTGATTGTAACTAAAAATGTATTAATGATGTTATATTGTTTGTGATGGAAAGGAAAGTCTCCAAGGCAAAGAAAAACTAAAATTAATACTGAAATGAGTGTATATATTGTTGTAACATCTTGAATATTCCCAGTGAGGAAATGAGTGGCTGGAAGGCAAGAGTCATGCATGTTCACTTCATATTTCCATATAGAATGCAAACAACCATGAAGTGATCTCTATAAATGCTGTTACTGTAATATGCATAGAGAGGTTAGAGAGTGGAAGAATGGGAGAGAGCAACAGACCAAGAGCTGACGTGAAACAGATTTGAAGGCTTTAAGGACAACATTGAAGAAGGAGAAAAACAGAGCTGATATCGAGGTAGATCAACATATGATTTTATTGTAGTGCGGGGGAGTTGGTGCTTCCGTATCAAGTTGTAGCTTGGTAGACGTCCAGTTGTAGTTGGTTGAGGTAGGAGCCTCCTGTGGGTTGTAGCCTACAAAAAATAGATGGGAGTTGGAGCTTCCTTGGAAGTTGTAGCTTGCAAAATTTGGGGTAGTTGCCTCCTGTACATTGGAGCCTACATAAAATCAGTTGTGAGAGGAATTTGGAGCTTGCCTTTGCATCACAAAAATAATAAGATGTGTTTTTCTCCCTTTATGGGTTTCCACTTATATCTGTTGTCATATGTGCTTGATGATTAAGTGTTGATGTGATGTTTTAATCTGTTTAGTTACTTGTTGTCCACACATTATGTTTGTTGATCCATTATGTATTAAGATGTTTATGAAATGAAGGTGTAAATGAGTTGAATGAAAAAGTTTTAAATGTCGATGAATGTATTAAACTGATTCACCCCCGTCTTAATTGAACTAAGGTTTTATCAATTGGTATCAGAGCGAGTTCCTTATGTATCAGTTTACCAACTGGAAGGAGATCTTAGGTTCCCAAAATGGCTAGCCTAGAAGGATGCTAAAAAAATAAAGCCCCATTGTTTATTGGCACAAACTATGCTTTCTAGAAAATAAGAATGAGGACATACATAATGTCTCTAGGAATATAATTTTTGGCTTCTGTGGAAGAGGGATATGCTCCAAAGAATACTAACATAGAAAAAGAAGCCAAATAAAATTTCATAGCTAATGCAAAATCTATGAATGCACTTTTGAGCAGTCTGTGTGAGTCAGAATTTATCAAATTAATGCACAATGAGACTTCCAAAGGTATCTAGGATACATTATAGGATACATTATAAAATATCCATGAGGGAGATGAAAAGGAGAAGATGGCCAAATTGCAAGCCTGTAGAGCTCAATTTGAAAATGTAAAAATGAATGAAGATGAATATGTAGCCAGTTACTTTTTAAAGGTTGCGAAAGATGTGAATAACATGAAAGCTCTAGGAGAAACCATTAAGGAATGTGTAATTGTACAAAAGATATTGACATCTTTACCATCCAGGTTATACCCTAAGGTTTCTACCATAGAAGAAACAACAAACCAGGAAAAATTGACCATGAACCAATTGCTTAGAAACTTGACGGCTTATGAGATGAGACTTCCAAAAGGGAAGTCAAATGTGAGGGAGGCATCCTTTAAGGCGGATAAGTGCAGAGAAGAGAAGGAAGGTACATGCTCTTGATCTGATGAAGAAGAGGCCAAATTTGT
Organism: Pinus albicaulis; assembly: GCA_034641835.2. NCBI lineage: Eukaryota > Viridiplantae > Streptophyta > Pinopsida > Pinales > Pinaceae > Pinus > Pinus albicaulis. The sequence goes on along the minus strand of CM076575.1, from coordinate 1,673,412,758 downwards.
TATAATATTGAAGAAAGGCATAGTCAAGTATAAAGGTGAAATTCCATTTAAGTGCTTTAATTATGGAAGAGTGGGGCACTATGCATCTAAATATCCTCTTAAGAAAATAGAGAATTATTCAAGAGGGAATGAGAAAAAAAATTTCAACAATAGGCCGAAAGGGAACAGATTTAATAGAAGAACTTTCTATGCCTAACAAGACAATAGTGCACCTAAGAGCTCAGATGAATCCACCAATGAAGAAGGAACATTAGAATTCATTTTTATGACCATTTTAGAGCTTGAGGAATATCTTCAGGAATTTGAAGAAGAAGGTGAGGTAGATCCTGAGGGGTAGCTAATTAGTGCCCTGGAGGAAATAGACAGACTTAAATTTAAGAGTAAGAAATAGAAAGAGATTCTTCTGAAATATGAAAAGACAGAACCATATTCAGAATATCTTATTAAATTGAATATTGAACTAGAAGAATCAAGTAAAATAGAGGATATTTTGAGAAGAGAAATAAAGGGGAAAAATTAGGAGCAAGAAAAGATGGAAGAAGAAGTGGTAAGATTGAGGAAGAAATTAGAAAAGGCCCAAATTGAATTAACTATGAATATTTCTCAAATGCAAAGCTCTGGACATTTGTACAAAATTCTATGTGCTCAAATACCTCCTGATATAAAGGTTGGGATAGAATATGAAGGAGAAACTAGCAAATACAAAGCAGAAGATAACAAGAATATCATTTTTGTAAAAGCTGTAAAGGATAATGAAGCAAAAAAAGGGGATCCATAGAATTAGAAACCAACAAGACCGTGCTATATAATGAAACAAGCAGAAACAAGAAGCAACCTCAAATGAAAAGGAAAGAAATGAAGAAACAGTAAATTGCAAAAGACTCATACGCTCCTAAGGATGAATTGAACAAATTAAGAATATTTCAAAGGAGGTTCCTTCCCCCTGTGAGAAGCGTCACTTGATTTTCTTGCCACAAACCTAGACATATTGCGGTATACTGTAAGACAAAGCAAATCCAATCCAACTAGCAAAAGATGCAACAAATGAAAAGACTACCTCCAACAACTCTCTCTACGAGAAACATATACTACTTCCATGGGTATTGTTTCCATTGTAAAGGGTTTGGCCATAAAGCCATGGAGTCCATAGCGTATATACACAGATTTAATTATGGAAACTCAAGGGGAATTAAGAACAATAATGGATTCACTCGATTACAAAATCTATTCAGAAATACAATCAAATTTTTTAGCTTCCATAAAAATGGGCACAAGTCTAACGAATGTCCTCTAAAAGGCTGTGATCCATCTCCTTAGAAAGGTTATAAACCAAATAGATGAATGCAATGGAAAAGGAAACTAAAGAAATGTGATCTGGTTCTAATTTCTCAAGATCAGAACAATCAATGGTATGTGGACAACGGGTGCTCAAAACATATGACTGGAGACCGAAACAAGTTTGTAACTTTTGATGAAAATAAATATGGGAATGCAACTTTCCGTAATGATAAAGAAGGGAAAATGAAGGGAAAAGGCACAGTCAGCCTGAATAATGGAAGAGGAGAGGCTCAGGATGTACTGTTTGCAGACGGCCTAAAAGCCAATCTACTAAGTGTTAGTCAAATGTGTGATAAAGGCTGTGAGGTCCTTTTTAGAGCAGAAGATTGCGAAGTAAGGTCAATCACCACAAGAAAGACCATGGTTAAAGGTGTTATAACAGAGAGTAATGATTATATATTAGAAGAAAATAATGAATCATGCCACATCAAAAAACTTGATGAATCTTGGTTATGGCATAGAAGATTGGGACATCTAAATTTTTACCACATCATCAAACTGAGAAAAAAGGAAGTTGTCAAATATTTACCAATAAAGAAGCCACCAAATACCATATGTAAGTCCTGCCAATTGGGAAAACAAACTCGCACAACATTCAAAGCTAAATACCAACTATCTACAAGTAAGCCCCTTCATTTTGTACACATGGACCTGTGCGGACCTTCAAGAACACATGCACCAGGTGGAGAATCGTATTTCCTCTTTGATAATCGACGATTTTTCCATATTAACATGGGTGGCATTTCTCAGATACAAATCTGAAGCATTTAAGAAATTTAAGATATTCAAGGCACTGGTAGAAAATAAAACTGGATGTAAACTAAAATGCATCAAATCAGACAGAGGTGGTGAATTCACAAACGATTATTTTGCAGACCCATGCAATGAATGTGGGATAAAGCAACAATTTATAGTTGCAGGTACACCTCAATAGAATGGAGTGGCAAAGAGACAAAATAGGTCAGTATAATAGATTTCCCGAGCATTGATGCAAGAAAGAAACATTCCCCAAACCTACTAGGTAGAAGCAGTACACGCAACTGTTCATATTCTCAACAAAGATCATCTCAGACCAAATTGTGACAAGACTCCATATGAATAATGGCATGGGAAACCGACATCAATTAAGGACTTTACAGTCTTTGGAAACAAATGTTTCATAAAGAATAATGATGAAAAATTGGGGAAGTATGATGCAAGCCTGCTAATGAAGGAATATTTTTGGGATATGCATCCAAGATTAAGGGATACAGGTGCTACAATAAAAGACTACATAAAATTGTGGAAATCATTGATGTGAGATTCGACAAAGATCTACCAGACAGAACTAGAAGCACAAACTACACCAATCCTCTAGATGATCATGAATATGAGAATCAAGAAAATGAAGAACATAGTAAGACAACAGAAGATACTGAAATAAACTCAAAAGGACCCTCGAGACACACTCAGAAGAACCATCCTGAAGATCAAATCATTGGAGACAAGAGTGCAAGAGTCCAAACTATAAGACAACTAGCTGAAGAAACTGAGGAAGTGTACCTAGCCATGCTATCGGAGATAGAACAGAAGAATTTCAATGAAGCCAACAAAGACAAAAATTGGGTAAACGCTATGAATGAAGAATTAGAACAAATTGAGAAATCAAGACCTGTGAGTTAATGCCAAGACCTGAAGGGAAAAATGTCATTGGCACAAAGTGGATATTCAAGAATAAGATGAATGAACAAGGTCAGGTAATCAGAAATAAAGCCAGACTTGTATGCAAGGGATACTCTCAAATCCAAGGTGTTGACTATGATGAAAATTTTTCCGTTGTAGCAAGAATGGAAGAAATTAGAATGTTTTTTGCTTTTGCATGCTATCATGATTTCAAGATATATGAAATGGATGTGAAGTCTACCTTCTTGAATGGAGATCTAGAAGAAGAGGTCTATATCGAACAACCTGAAGGATTTTCCTTAGCAGATAAACATGACTATGTGTGCAGATTAAAGAAATCCCTATATGGTCTCAAACAAGCACCACATGCATGGTATTCTAGGCTAGACAAGTACTTTCAAAAACAAGGTTTCAAGAAGGGAGGAGTATACAGTAATCTGTATATAAACGCTGATGAAAATTAACTCTTAATTGTAGTAGTCTATGTAGATGACATCATGTTTGGTAGCAACAAGGATGAGTTAGTAAAAGGATTTGTAGAAGAGATGAAGTCAAAATTTGAGATGTCTATGATTGGAGAGCTTACCTACTACCTAGGGATTCAAATTATACAAAAGAACAAAGGCATATTCATTTCACAAGAAAAATATTTAAGAGACATGTTAAAAAGATTCCAAATGGAAGACTACAAACCCATGTCAACTCCCATGATCACTGGATGCAAGTTATGTGCTAATGGTGGATCCGTAGATGTAGATCAAAGACTTTATAGATCTATGATAGGAAGTCAGCTATACCTAACTGCCTCTAGACTAGACATTATGTTGGCAGTAGGACTCGTGGCAAGATATCAAGCAGCACGAAAACAAAATCACTTGCTAGAAATCAAGAGGATATTTAGATACTTGCAAGGAACTACAAATTATGCCTTATGGTATCCAAAAAGCAAAGACTTCAAATTGACAACATATAAAGATGTAGATTGGGCCAGCTGTGTGGATGATAGGAAAAGCACAAGTGGAGGTGCATTTTATTTAGGAGAAAGTCTGGTGGCATGGTTAAGCAAGAAGCAAACATTTGTCTCTCTATCTACTGCAGAAGCAGAATGCATAGCAGAAGAAGCTTGTTGCACACAATTAATATGGATGAAACAAAATGTCTAAGACATGACGGTAAGCATAATTGAACCTATCTCTATAAAATGTGATAATACAAGTGCAATAAGTATATCAAAAAATCCAGTACTTCATTCGAAAACCAAGCACATCCCAATAAAATACCACTTCCCAAGAGAAAAAATAGTAAAGATGGAGTATGTACCAACAAAGGAACAAACAACATAAATATTCACAAAACGCCTTCCTAGAGAACCATTCGAATATCTAAGAGACAAACTAGGGGTAGTGTCTGTCGATGATACTCTCTTAAAAAAAATGATGGAAATACACCAAAAAAGGATGCAATATAAGGAATAGAAACAGTGCAGTACACAAGTGATAGTCAGTATCAAACAAGAAAGCATCATTCCAGGGGGAGAGAAGCCCATAAAGTTGTCATAGAAAATATAGAGCTATGAAGCTGGTAAAGATCTACAGAGTATGGTATGGTACAGGTCCTCAATATCAGATTATTATAACAGAAGTACATCAAAATTCTAGCACATATCACCGGCCTAGAGCAACAAAGTATAAAGTCAGAAGAAGAAGGCCTATACACAACTCAGAGAGAAGTATTGCAAGGATAGAAACTACACTGGTAAATGTGCAACCCTTTCCATTGATGTCAAAGGGGGAGGAAAGGAAAGCAGAAGAAGAAAGGCTCTTATGAAAAGAAAGTAGAGGAAGAAAGACACCTCTCATAATGAAAGGGGGTGGAAGACTTGCAGGAAGTATTAGAGTGTTGGAGGAAGTGTTGCCATCAATGCCAAAGGGGGATATTGTTGAAAATATTGTCATTGATGGCAAAGGAGCACAAAGGAGCAGCACTTGAACTATCATTAAGACAAAGGAGAAGAGAAGCAACAACAATAAGGCAACAAAACATATCAGGAAATAATGCAGTAAGAAACAAATAAAAGAGAGTTAGAGGAGCAGCAGAGAGGCACCAAAGGAGCAAAGGCGGAAAAAGGTCAAAGTCAACAATGGAAGTAAAAAGAAAAAGGCAGCAAAGGTAGCTAAGAAGCAAAGGCAACAAAGGAAGTTAAGGAAGAAAAGGAGCAAAGGCAACAAAACAACAAAGGTAGAGTCGTGAACATGGGGCAGAGCCATGAACGTGTTGGGTCAAGTCGTGTTCATTTGGGTGAAGTCGTAAATGTCTTGGGCACAGTCATGAAAGTGCAGCAAGCGTGATAATCTAAAGTCAGAGTGAATAAAAAACTAAAAGAACAAGCTCAGGAGAGATCATCACTTTCAAAAGGGGACAAAGCGAACTACTTCAGTGCACAGCAAAAGAAAATCAGATTTTCAAGACACAACAAGGACCATAGATCTCACACAACCCTCAGTTTGATTGAATTTCGTATTAATCACATAGTAGAAAGAAATCGGATTTCCAAGCAGCAACAAGGACTGTAGATCTTGCGCAGATCAATGGTGGAAGATAATATTGCAACCGTGAAGACATCACATATCGTAGGGTATAATGTTTACAGTTAATACTTAGCAAGTTAAGTTATTTAACTTGCGATGCGAAGTGGATTGGCAAGGAGACAAGCGTGGACCGTTGGATCCAATGAAGACCAATGACGAAGATTGAAAGTACAAATCACAAAGTTTAGCGTTTAAGTGTTAAGTCCATTGTAGGGTAAGTTATTTTGTGTGCGATGCGAAGTGGAGAAGGGACACGTGTTGGCAAGATAGGGCAAGCTTGAGGACCATTAGATCATGTAGCAGATCAATGTCAGATGGTGAATCACGAGTTTTCACATCGCAAATATTAAGGCTTCGCAAGGTATGTTAACTTGTTTGTGATGCGGTAAGGTTAAGTTGTGATGCAATGAAAGGGAGGAGCCACGTGTTGGCACTGCGCATTAGCGCACATCACATTTTTTATGTTTTATACTTAAGATTTGCATGGTAATTTAATTTGTATGCGATGTGATGCACTCGCATATCGCACAAGATGGGAGATACATTTATTTCTCAACTTTAAAATTTGCGGGCAAGCGAAGTGCGATGTATTATAATTGGTCAAGTGGGACCCAATAAATCTTGTTCCATGTATATGTAAGAGAAGTTTGTTACATGTGTTATGTTATGAAGTATGCATTGTTTGATTGCTAGATGTATGTATGTTAATAAAACTCGAAAATTATAATCCGTTGAGTTAAAAGGGAGTTTATGTGGGCCATGACCCACAGGTCTGCGGGGTTTGTGTAAAGAATTCATCCAAGATGAAAAGTGTCATGTCGATGCGGCTGTGTTTTAAAAGAAAAGGTTAAATGCAGAAGAAAAGACTTGGGTAACAAAAGAAAGGACTGAACACAGCAAGAAAAGGCTCGGGTAAGAAAAAGGACTCGGAGCTCGTACAAAATAGTGCAACGACATGGGTCGAGTCGGGAAAAAAGGAAGTCATGCAACACAGTTAGAATATAACTGCAAAAAAATAAAAGACAAAGTGACAACAAGGAAAAAAGAACAAACACACAGAAAATCTAAGAAGATGAAAGGGTTGAGTGAAATATTTGATTGTAACTGTAAATGTATTAATTATTTTATATTGTTTGTGATGCAAAGGAAAGTCTCCAAGGCAAAGAAAAACTCCAATTAACACTGAAAGAGTGTATATATTGTTGTAACATCCTGAATATGCTGAGCGAGGAAATGAGTGGGTGGAAGGCAGGAGTAATCCTTGTTCACTTCATATTCCCATATAGAATGCAAACAACCATGAAGTGATCTCTATAAATGATGTTATTGTAATATGCATAGAGAGCTTAGAGAGTGCAAGAATTAGAGAGAATAGATAGAGATGTTGTGCAGACCAAGAGCTGACATGAACCATATTTGAAGGTTGTAAGGACATAATTGAAGAAGGAGAAAAATAGAGCTGATATCCAGGTAAATCAACATATGATTTTATTGTAGTGTGAGGGAGTTGGTGCTTCCATATCAAGTTGTAGCTTGATATATGTCCAGTTGTAGCTAGTTGAGGTAGAAGCCTCATGTGGGTTGTAGCCTGCAGAAAATAGATGGGAGTTGGAGCTTCCTTGCAAGTTGTAGCTTACAGAATTTGGGATAGTAGCCTCCTGTAGGTTGGAGCCTATAGAAAATCATTTGTTAGAGGGATTTGGAGCTTACCTTTGCATCACAATAATAATAAGATGTGGTTTTCTCCCTTTATGAGTTTCCACTTATATCTATTGTCATATGTGCTTGATGATTAAGTGTTGATGTGATGTTTTAATCTGTTTAATTACTTGTTGTCCATATTTTATGTTTGTTAATCCATTATGTATTAAGTTGTTTATGAAATGAAGGTGTAAATGAGTTGAATGAAAAAATTTTAAATGTCGATGAATGTATTAAACTGATTCAACCCCCTCTCAGTTTAACTAAGGGTTCATTGAATGGACCCCAAGAAACATAGTGTTTCTTGGAAAAATGGTTGTGGCCCTAGAAATGGAAATGGTGGTAGAAAATGGTGTTTTCTATCCTATTGTGATTTTAGGTCATTTTATTGCAGGAGCTCCCATAATGAATGCACATCTTTGGTATGAACATATCAGTTTCCCCGAGTAGTCATAGGAAGTAATATGTAGTTGAGTACCTAGCATGTCCATAATAATCTGTCGCACTGATCAGTAATGTCATTCCTAAATCAACTATTCATATTATGAATGCCAGGAACTCTTATTGGATGAATGAGATGTGCATATGGCAACCCACACCTAAAGGTTGTAGTGGAAAAGTTTTGAATATATAAATATGGGATTTTGAGATTAGGTATGAAAAATATTGGGTAAATTATGAGTGGAATAGCCACCTGAATGTGAGGAAGGCACTTCCTCGGAAAAAATGTAGAATGAGATGAGTCAGATCATCACATTTTTCTCTGATGATTCACATGCTCTTTTTCATGTGAAACATCATCACAATTTGATGTTTCTATATTGAAATGACAGTCATTGCAGCTTTAGGTTTGAGCTGCCCCTTTAACAAGTGTTACTGCTAAGAGGTAAGATTCTGAATCAACAGAAAAAAGGTTATTAAGAAACAATGAAGACAGATGATTAAAATTTTAATATGATATACTCGTATAATACTAGATATTGATATCATCCACAACATTATATATTCTCTACAACATTACACTGAAGTTAGGATAATTTTGCATTGTAGCCTAGTTGTGGAGTACAACTGAAGAAAAATGAATCCCTACATGATCCAAGACTCATAACAAAATTCCATCTAAGCATGTTCTAGTGGAAAGTGTGAACATGGAAACAATGATGAACATGTTCAAAAACTGGTGGACTCAATATATGTGCTAGTGCAGTTCTCATTTTCCATGATGAAAACAATTTATGAGATCTAAAAGAGATGATGCATAAATTTGTACATAACAAGATGTGGCTAGACTAAACTAGGACTTATCTTTATCTTTAAAGATGAAATTTCATGCTGAAAATAATCAACATAAAATTATATATAATAATCATTTGAGTTGTCTCTTCAGGTTGTTTTCTTACTAAGCTATCTTCGCTCAACTATATTTTCATCAAGAATCACAGAATGTTTCTTGTTGGTTACAAGATGCCACAAAATTTTGAATATCATATTTAAGGCCATCCCAAAAAAATTCCTTTTTGACCCTATGGTAAGTTTTAAAAATCCTGAGTGCCCTCCTAAGGGAAAGGTGTGCAATTCCAAAATAATATTTTGTTTGTGTTGGGAATTATTACACAGATATAAGCAATATTTGTACCATAATGAATCATTTTTCTAGCTAAATGTTTCAGATTTACTGGCATCTTGCTGCAAATTTTGAATGAGGGTTCACACCTCTTCATCATTATTCCATTCATCCCTTGCTTCGGCTATCCACTTGGGTTGGATAATAGAAATGACACAAAACAATGCTTCCACATCCTCATCCTTTCTTGAGAGTGCATCTGCAATAAATTTTTTCTTCCCTTTCTTGTATATGATTTCAAAGTCATAACCCAATATCTTTGTGACCATTTTTTCTACTCTTCTTAAGATAATATTTGTTCTAAAAAGTACTTACGAATATCATGATCTATTTTTGCCTTGAAGTGTCTTCCCATTAGGCAAGGTCGCCATTGCTTTAGTGCATGTAGTATTGCCAACCTTTCCTTCTTATAAATAGGTTTCTGTAAATACTTTCCTTTGATTGGATGTCTTTAAAAATCAATGGGTCATCCTTCTTGCATTAAAACCACACAAATTCCATTTCACGAGGCATCACATTCCACAATAAAACTTTTTGTTAAGTTTGGCGCAACTAAGAGAGGTGTTTGGCACATTTCCGCTTTCAGATGTTCAAAGGCCTTAGTTGCTTCTGGAGTCCAAGAAAATGCATCTTTATTCAATAATGATGTTATAGGTGCCAATATTCTCCCATAATTCTTAACAAACTTGTGATAAAACCCTGTTAACCCCAAAAATCCTCGAAGATGCTTTATGGTTGTGGGGATTTTCCATTCCTTAATGGATTTAATTTTGTTAGGGTCTACCTTAACACCCTCATAAGATAAAATATGACCCAAATATTCCAACTCATTTACTCCAAAGAAAAAATTGGAGGTTTTTGGATATAATTGTTTCTCCTTCGATAGTCTTAGCACACTGTCAACATGTTGAACATGACCCTTCCAAGACTTGTTTTAGATTATATATCATCAAAAAATACTAACACAAATTTTCTAATGAAGGGTTTGAAAATGGAATTCATAAAACCTTGAAATGTGGAAGGTGCATTAGTAAGGCCAAAAGGCATGACCAAAAATTCATAATCACCCTCATGAGTTCTGAATGTTGTTTTTAGAATGTCACAATCTTCATTCTAATTTGATGATATCCAGAACAAAGATTCAGCTTGGCGAAGTAAATTTCTCCATGTAATTCATCTAATAATTCATAAATAATGGGGATGGGAAATTTATCTCTAATAGTGAGCCTATTTAGCTCCCTATAATACAGACACATATGTCATGATCCATCCTTTTTTTGCACCAATGCTACTAGAGCAGGGAAAGAACTTTGACTAGGTTGAATTATACAAGCCTCTAGTTTTTCTGCAACCATACGTTTAATCTCACTCTTTTGAGCATAAGGATATATGTAAGACCTGATGTTTGGAGGAACACTTCCTGGAATTAAATGAATAGCATAATAATGATCAAAAATAGGTGGGAGTCCTTTGGAGAACCTAAACACCTTGGAATTATTGTTGAATAATTTTTGGAGATTTAGAGAAATAGATGATTTTGATGTTTGAACCTCTAGTGGGCATAATTGTGCAATTATGCCACTTTTTTCTATATTTCTTGAATTCCTTGCGATACCTAGTAATTCAACTTCATTTCCTTAGATGTTTTACACATTGCACTGCATTTCTCTTTTCAGCATTATGCCAAGTTGAAAGATAGTGCATATGTTATAATTAGGAAGAAATAAGAGGAGCGATTGAAGTCCATATCGCTATGACATGCAACTAATAATACTATTACCTTTTTATAGAATGTTTTTTAAATTTATTTTATTGTCATCCTTATTTACTTTTAATACAATAATGATTTTCATATATTAATGAGATGAATACATTCATCATATTCTTATTAATATTAGGGAAAGTTGTTTACATCACTTTTCATGTTCTTCAATTTTTATTTTTTTTAAAAGTGGGTATTTTTCTTTTGTTTACAATGAAGCATTCAGATATAAACAACTGGTTATATGAGTCAATAATTAAGAGTCCAGATTGAAGTCCATATGGATATTACATGCAACTAATAATATTGTGACCTATTTATATAATCCTTTTTTAATTACTTTTATTTTCCTCTTTATTTACTTTTAGTGTAATAATGATTTTAATATATTAATGAAATGAAAACATTCATCATATTCATATTAATAAGTGAGAAAGTTACATCATTTTTTGTATTGTTCAATTTACTTTACTTTTTTAAAGTGTCTAATATTATTTTGTTTACAATGAACCATTCAGACATAAACAACCAGTTATATGAGCCAATCACTAAAAATCAAGATTTAAGTCCATATCGCTATTGCATGCAACTAATAATATTGTGACCTATTTATATAATTTTTTTGAAATTCTTTTATTGTCCTCTTATTTACTTTTAATATAATATTGATTTTCATATATTAATGAGATGAATACATTCGTCATATTCATTGTAATAATTGAGAAAGTTGTTTACACCATTTTTCATGTTCTTCAATTTACATTTTTTTAAGTGACCATTGTTCTATTTTTTACAATGAACCATTCACACATAAACAACGAGTTATATGAGCCAATCATTAAGATTCAATTTAATAATTTTTTCATATTGATATTAATATTGTGAATTCATATTATATCATTAATTACAAAATCATGGGCTAAATGCTATTAAAATTAATATTTCCAATGATATCCAACAGTAATGAAAAATTTCGCCACTATACCAAAAATTACCAATATTAATATTAGTAATTAGTATATATATTTATATGTCTATTAATTAATGTTAATGATGTTTACTATTAATATTAAACAAATATTGTGTCTATACATTAATATGAACATCAACATTAAACATCGATGTAAATATTTTGATTGAAGATTAGGTTTAATAACTTTAGGTTTATTTTAGTTCAATGAAACCATATTTATATTGGATATTAATATTAAATAGAAATTAATATATACATTAACATAAATCTAAATAAAAATATAGGATTACTAATATTATTAATATTTTATTTTAAACATTAAGTTTATCACATGACGTTTACAACATTAAGTTTTTTAACAATAATAAAAATGGAGTGTTATGTGTGTGTGTGTGTGTGTGTGTGTGCTTATATGTTTGTGCATGTGTGTATTAATTTTGTTTTTATCGTTTTTACTTTTAAATGCAGATGTGGATAATAATGATGGCATATATTATAATCAAGCAGTGAAAAATATTTCTAGAGTGATAAGTTTTCTTTTATATCTTCAGAACAAGTTTGAAAGAAAACATGGCTTCCATCCCGCTTTTATCGATGAGCATATTCATGTGCTAGATGAAATGAAAACAAATGTAAAATACTTGTTGCATGTTCACATGATGGAGGTTGGGTGGAGAACAAGAATGGATTGGCTCAAAAGCATTAAGTATCATGATAATTATCCTACTGATTTGAATTGGTGTTCCTTTTGTTGTCTGTCTCATTGAGTTTTGGAATAGGCTATTTTATAAATGACTTTTGATGGAGTGTTTCAAGTCCATTGTTATGTAACTAGATCCAAAAATAGAAGAAAAGAGAAATCAATGCCTTAGAATTTAGCCACTTCGAGGGGGAAAACTCCTTTACATTACATAAATGAACAATTATTGGATGATACAAATGACAAAACATCCTTCTATATATAGGATTCTGTGGGGTCACAATATAATCCTAGCCGAACTAACAATAATAATGTAAGCGCACAATAATAACAATATTGGGGTTACAGGGGTACAACAACAATAATAAGGGGGCTACACTAATAGCAATAAGGAACTAAAATAGTAATATAGAGACCTAACATGCCCCTCCCATTCAAAAAAGTGTTGTCATCAATGATTGAGTAGCTCTGGGTGCTTCTGTATAAAATTCTCATCTTCCAATGTAGAATTTTCAATGGGTAAGTTCATCCACTTGATAAGATACTCTGAAGTTGATCGATTTTGTAGATGTCGAATTCTTGTTTCCGTGACTACTTCAGGTTCCAATATGATTTTTCCTTCCTCATCAAGTTCTGGAATTTTTTTTTGAACTGGAAGTTTTTTTCGTATAACCTTATTTAAGCATGAAACATGGAAAACCGGACAAACTCGCGAAGAAGCAAGAAGCTCCAATTTGTATGCCATAGTACAAATATTTTGGAAGACCTTTCAAGGACCATAGTACTTTGGTGATAATTTATTATCCTTCTTAGCTTGCTTGATATAAATTTTTTTGTATGGTTGTAGTAGTAAAAATACCTAGTCTCCTACATCAAAACTTCTCTCACTGCGATGTTGATCTGCCTCTTGTTCCATTCGATTTTGTGCCAAATTTAAGTTATCCTTTAAGAGTTTGAGAAATTCTTGTTGATTTTTGATGTGATCTTCCATTGCTTGAACCTTAGATTTTTCTCTTAAATATGATGTGATGGATGGTGGATGATATCCAGAAAATGCCATAAATGGGGTAATTTTTGATGCAGTATGGAAGGAAGTGTTATAGGACCATTCAGCGAGAGGTAACCACTTGACCCATTGTGTTTGTTTATCAGATACAAAAAAATGAAGATATCCTTCCAAACATTTATTCACTATCTCAGTTTTACCATTGGATTTAGGATGATAAGATGAGCTATGAGCTAATTGAGTACCCAAACAAGAAAATAACTCCGTCCAAAAATTTCCAGTAAAAATGGGATCTATTTGGTCACAATAATCTTTGGGTTTCCATGTAGCTTTTGAATTGTGCCCATAAATGTAGTAGCAACTGTACTTGCTTTAAATGGATGAGATAATGCACAAAAGTGTGCATACTTGGTAAGTCCATCAATTACCACCATGATGACACTCTTTGCTTCAGACTTAGGTAAACCTGTGATAAAATCCATTGAAATCTCCTCTTAATTTTATCAACTTTATTTTGCTGGAAAATCAAACATTAAGCCCCAAAATTTTGAATATCAGATTTAAGGCCATCCCAAAAAAATTCTTTCTTCACCTTGTGGTAAGTTTTTAAAAATCATGAGTGTCCTCCTAAAGGAAAAGTGTGCAATTCCAAAAGAATCTTTTGTTTTAGTTGGGAATTCTTAGAAATATATAAGCGATATTTGTACCATAAGGAATCATTTTTCCAACTAAATTTAAAATATTTACTAGGATCTTGCTACAACTTTTGAATGAGTGTCCACACTTCTTCTTCCTTCTTCCATTCATCCCTTGATTTGGTTATCCAATCTAGTTGGATAATATAAATGGCACAAAGTAGTGCTTCCACCTCTTCATTATTTCTTGAGAGTGCATCTGCAACAAGATTTAGCTTCCCTTTTTTATAGATGATTTCAAAGTCATATCCTAACATCTTTGTGACCCATTTTTTGCTGCTCTTCTGAAGATAATCTTTGTTCCAAAAAGTGTTTAAGACTATCATGATCAATTTTTACGTTGAAGTGTCTTCCCATTATGTAAGGTCGCCATTTATTTAGTGCATGTAGTATTGCTAACATTTCCTTCTCATAAATAGCTTTTTGTAAATACTTTTATTTGATTGGATGACTTTCAAAAGCAATGGGTCTTCCTTCTTGCATTAAAACAACACCAATTCCATTTCATGGGCATCACATTCCACAATAAAGGTTTTTGTGAAGTCTGCCATAGCGAAGACTGGTGCTAGCCATATTTCTTCTTTAAGATGTTCAAAGGCCTTAGTTACTTCCGGAGTCCATGAAAATGCATCTTTCTTCAATAATGTTGTTAGAGGTGCTGCTATTCTCCCATAATTCTTAACAAACTTGCGATAATACCCTGTTAACCCAAGAAGTCCTCACAAATTATTTACAGTTGTGGGGATTTTCCATTCCTTAATGGCTTTAATTTTGTTAGGGTCTACCTTAACACCCTCATGAGATACAATATGACCTAGATATTCCACCTCTTGTACTCCAAAGAAACGTTTGGATGCTTTTGCATATAATAGTTTCTCCTGCAATAGTTTGAGCACCCTGTCAACATGTTGAGCATGATCCTTGCAAGACCTGTTGTAGATTAGTATATCATAAAAAAATGATAGCACAAAATTTCTAAGGAAGGGTTTGAAAATGAAATTCAGCAACCCTTGAAATGTAGAAGGTGCATTGGTAAGGCCAAAAGGCATGACCAAAAAATCATAATGACCCTAATGAGTTCAAAATGTTGTTTTCGGAATATCTTCAGTCTTCATTCTAATTTGATGATATACTGAATGAAGATCCAACTTGGTAAAATAAATTTCTCCATGTAATTCATCCAATAATTCAAAAATCATAGGAGTGGTAAATTTATCTTTAATAGTGAGCTTATTGAGCTCCCTATAATTCAGACACGTGCGCCAGGATCTATCCTTCTTGTGCACCAATACTACTAGAGCATAGAAAGAACTATGACTACGTTGAATTATACCCGCCTCTAAAATTTCTGCAATCATACATTCAATTTCATTCTTTTGGACTTAAGGATATCTATAAGGCCTGATGTTTTGAGGAACACTTCCTAGAATCAAATGAATAGCATGGTAATGATAAAAAATATGTTGGAGTCCTTTGGGAATTTCAAACACCTTTGAATGATTGTCCAAGACTTTTTGGAGATCTGGATAAATAGATGATTTTGATGTTGGAACTTCTAGTGAGCATAACTGTGCAATTTTGCCTCACTGTTCTTTCTTCAGAAGCTTTGTCATGACATTAGATATTATTATTTTTCCTAGCTTCCCTGTGATACCCCATAATTCAACTTCCTTTCCTTTTGAAAAAAATTTCACAAAAATTTCTTGAAAATTAAAATCTATCGTCCCCAAAGATTGTAACCATTGTACTCCTAGCGCAACATCAACACCTCCCGTTGGAATGGAAAGAATTGGACTATTCAATACATATTCTCCCATGGTTAGCTCGATATTATGTCATTTTCCATAGAAATTTATAGTTCCTTCATTTTCAGCCATCACTTGACATTTTGGTGCTGGGTATAGGAAACAATTCAATTCCTTGGCTACCCTACAATGAATAAAATTATGGATAGTACCCAAATCAATCAACATTATTACCTTTTTCTTCTTGATATGCCCTTCTATCTTGAGAGTTTGAGGAGTGGTAATCCCTGCCAATGCATTACATGATATGGTCAGACTCATTTCTTCTTCTTCTAGGTTTGGTTTCTCATGTGTATCCTCTTCTTTTGAAGATTATTTTTCATTCTCTTCCTCCTCTTCACAATCTATGTAAAATAATTTCTTCTTAGCACATTTATGAACTTTAATGATTTTTCTATCACAACTGTAGAAAAGCCCTTTTTTTCTTTTTTCTTCCAATTGTTGTGGTGTCAACCTTGTAGGTTGTGGAAGTCTAGGAGTAGCAACAATTCCATCTTTATAGATGTGAGTGGTAGTATTCCTTGTCACCATAATTTTACATTCAACTTTTCTTGCTAGCCTAAATGCCTTCTCCAATGAATCAGGTTCCCAAATGCAAACCTTGTGTTGGATGTTATCCTTTAAATTCCCTATGAAGACATCAATCCTGCGTTCCTCTGGAATATCAGTTACCCTTATATTCAATTTTTGGAAGTCCTCAATGTGCTCCACCACTGAACCTCCTAATGTGCTATCATTTCCTCCGTAAAAATTGACCAAGTGACAATTTTTGTATGGGAGCAAAGTCTTCGATACCATACAAATGTGTTTTGTTCTAAATATAAAGTTGCAATGCATACCTTTTGTGTGTTTTGCACATTATTGACATCAAAATATTGCTCCATCTGTAGTATCCATGTTAGGGGATCCTTGCCATCAAAATTCCTTATATCAATCTTTGGAATATGGTGGTTCTGCCCTCCAACATTATAGTTTATGAAATCATGATTAACCTTTATTTTGTTCTCATCATGAGTTTCCTCTACTATCTTTTCGCGATTATGAAAAATTTCTTATATCAACTTTGTCAAACCTTCCATGTCTTCTTTTAGATCATTCTTCATGTTTTCCATGTTGTCTTTCATGTCATCCATCTTAGCTTCCATGCAAAATTCCATGCCATCCATTTTAGCTACCACGGCTTTCTTCAAACCATCCATCTTAGTTTTCACTCCTTTCCTCAAAACGTCCATTTCATTTTTTGTTGCTCTTTTCGATAACAAAATTTGGTGCATTTTCTCTTGTAATTTTGATATGTCATGTTGCACTTATTCATCTTCATGTGTCATAATAGAGACTTCTGAAGGCTTAATGGATGTTGAATTCTTTTTAGGGGGGATTTTAGAACCCAATACTGATATTTATTCTAAAATATGCCATTGGAATCAATTCAAAATGATTCTTCAAACAAGACTTATGAAATTCAGGAAAAAAAATACACACCTTTTTCTTGCTTTTGAGGCGCTTGATATTAAAACTGAATTATCTTTGTGATTTAGGATATCAATATCTAAAATTCAGTCCTGTATTAGCCCTCTAAATCTTCTTTCAAATGCCTCAGGTCTGACCTGATTTAGATTCTTCAAGGCAACGTTATGCCCAATCTTCTACAATGACCTAATTATGGATTGTTTCAGTAGAGATAACTTGTATGGTGTGCCACACATCATTTTTTCCTCCTTAGGCTCTCAAATTGATCCACAGGAAACTACAGTCTGTGTACTTGCGGTCACTTTTTACAAAATTCCAATCTGATTCTTAGAGAGAGAGTTAGGATGATTTTCCCATGGTCACCTCTTTGAGATGAAATTTAGGAGCGTTTAAAAACCCTAAATTCCACGGATAATATCTTCAAAAATATTGCGAACAAAGAACTAAAATTTTTACATGATGTTTCTCAGGATCTCGGCTTTGCTTTGTAAAAATTTCAACTTTTGAACCTTCGTATATAAAACGTTATAGTGAAAATTCCACGATGACCAGTTTAGGTGAAATTCGTGAGCTTGAAAAAAACCTAACTTCCACATATCATATCTCTAAAAATATTGGAAAACAAGATTTGAATTTTTTACATGACATTCCTTAGGATTTCGGCTTCAATCTTTAAACATTTAAACTTCTGAACCTTCATAGAAACAAATTTATAGAAAAAATTCGATGATGACCTGTTTGGAGCAGCGACACCCTAGAATCCAAAGCTCTGATACCAAATGTTATGAAACAAGCTCCAAAAATGGAACAAAAGAGAGATCAATGCCTTAGAATTCAGCCACTTTGAGGGGGAAACTCCTTTACATTACATAAGTGAACAATTCTTGGATGATACAAATGAAAAAACCTCCTTCTTTATATTGGAGTCCATGGGGTCACAATATAATCCTAGCCGACGTAATAATAATAATTTAGGGGCACAATAATAACAATATTGGGGTTATAGGGGTACAAAAATAATAATAACGGGGTTACACTAATAACAATAAGGGACTAAACTAGTAATATAGGGACCTAACATCCATTTTTGTAGTGGAACTTTTTGATGTAAATACAACAAAAAAGATATCCTAATTTCAATGTTCTTTCTTTTTTTTTCAATGATGGTGAAAATGAATATCCCTTTAGTTTATTAATTCGTTGGGTTTATAAAATTAAAAATCACTACGGTTGATTGATCACTTGGGGTTTAAAATATTAGCAATCATGTGATTTTATCAATCCTTTGTGTTTAAAATATTAATTCTTTAGATTTATTAATCTCGTGTTTTTAATATTGATCCCTCGGCTTTATTGATCCCTTAGGTTTTTAATATTTATCCCCTGGGTTCAGCAATTCCTTTGGTTTATAATATTAAAACCTTGGATTTACTAATTCTTTTGGTTTATAATATTATAATCCACTGGATTTATTAATCTCTTGAGTTTAAAATATTAATTCTTAGAGTTTATTAATTTCTTAGGTTTTTTAGTTTATTAATATCTTAATCTCTTAAATTGTTATGGTTTATTAATCTCTTGAGTTTAAAATATTAATTCTTAGTGTTTATTAATTTCTTGGTTTATAATGTTAATATTTATCCCTTAGGTTTCTAATATTTTTCCTTTAAGTTTACTATTTTCTAGGGTTTGTAATATCAAACGTTTGGGTTTATTTGTTCATTAACTTTATAATATTAGTAATTCCTTTGGATTATTATTTAATCCCCTGGGTTTACTAATCACTCCATTTTAAAATATTAATTTTTATTTCATGGTTTATAGTATTTATCTAAGGGTTTATAATATTAATCTCTTAGGTTTAATATTAATCTCTTAGGTTTAATATTATTCCCTTAGGTTTATAAACCCTTTTCTTTTTAGTATTAATCCCTTGGCTTTATTATTTCCTTGGGTTTTTAATATCAATCCATTGGATTTATTGATCCTTTAGTTTAGCAATTTGTTGCTTTTATAATATTAACAATCCCTAAGGTTGATTGATCGCTTCAGTTTATAATATTAACAATCATGTGATTTTATCATTCATTTGTATTTAAAATATTAATTCCTAGGCTTTATTAATCTCTTATGTTTTTAATATGACTCCCCTGGTCTTGTTGATCTCTTAGGTTTTTAATATTTATCCCTTGGGTTCACGAATTCCTTGCATTTATAATATTAAACCCTTGGGTTTATTAGTTGTTTAGGTTTATATTATTAATAACCCCTTGGGTTTATTAATATATTGAGTTTAAAATATTAATTCTTAAGGTTTATTAATTTCTTAGGTTTTTTATATTAGTTTGTTGGTTTTATTGATCCTTCGTGTTTAATCACTTGGGTTTATTAATATTTTTTATTTGTAATATTAATATGTTGGGTTTATAATATTAATAATTCCTTGGGTTTATTGATTTTTTTTTTAATAATATTAATGATGCCTTGGTTTTCTTGATGGTTTATGTTTATAATATTAATAATTCCCTTATTTTATTGATCCATTGGGTGTATGACATTGATCCCTTGAGTTTTGTAATTCTTTGGGTTGGTAATATTAGTATCTTTTGTTTCTTAAATCCCAATATTAGGGGTTAAATTTAGTCCTATAGTTTAATATTAATGCATGGTCCAATGTCACATTATGAAAACTATTGTCTCAATATGAAAATCAACCATGGGAAACCATTATTAATAATTGTTAGCCATAGTCAATCAATGTCTTGCATGGTCGAATGTCACGTTGTGATAGAGATTGTCTCAATATGAAAATCAACCATGGTCAACCATGGTCATCCTTGGTCTAACGTCGCATTGTGACAACACTTGTCAAAATGTTTAAATCTAGCATGGTCAACCATGTTTATTTCACAGTTTATAGTATTTATCTAAGGATTTTTATATACTTCGGGTTTATAATATTAATCTCTTAGGTCGAATATTATTCCCTTAGCTTTATAACATAAATAATCGTATGATTTTATCTATCCTTTGTGTTTAAAATATTAATTTGTAGGATTTATTATTCTCTTGTGTTTTTAATATTGATCCCTTGGCCTTATTGAACTCTTAGGTTTTTAATATTTATCCCTTTTCTTTACCAATTCCTTTGGTTTATAATTTTAAACCCTTGGGTTTATTAGTTATTTTGGTTTATAATATTAATAATCCCTTGGGTTTATTAATCTCTTGAGTTTAAAATATTAATTCGTAGGGTTTGTTAATTTCTTTGATTTTTTAGTTTAAAATATCAATTGTTAGGGTTTATCAATCTTTTGAGCTTAAAATATTAATTCTTATGGTTTATTAATTTCTTGGTTTATAATATTAATATTTCTCCCTTAGGTTTATAATATTTTTCCCTTAGGTTTACTAATTTCTTCTGTTTATAGTATTAATATCTTGTGTTTACTTGTTCCCTAACTTTATAATATTAATAATTCTTTTGTTTTATCATTTAATCCCTTTAGTTTCAAATATTTATTTTTATTTCACAATTTATAGTATATATCCAAGGGTTTATATACTTAAGGGTTTATAATATTAATCTCTTAGGTTTAATATTAATCCCTTAGGTTTATAAACCATTCTATTTTTAGTATTAATCCCTTAGGTTTTTAATATCAATTCATTGGGTTTATTTATCCTTTAATTTATTAATTCATTAGGTTTATAATATTAGCAATCCCTAAGGTTGATCGAACTCTTCAATTTATAATAATAATAATCATGTGAGTTTATCATTCATTTGTATTTAAAATATTAATTCCTAGGTTTAATTAACCTATCATGTTTTTAATATGGATCCCTTGGGCTTGTTGATCTCTTAAGTTTTTAATATTTATCCCTTGGTTTCACCAATCCCTTTGGTTTATAATATTAAACCCTTGGGTTTATTAGTTCTTTTGGTTTATAATATTAATAATTCCTTAGGTTTATTACTATCTTGAGTTTAAAATTTTAATTCGTAGGGTTTATTAATTTCTTAGGTTCTTGAGTTTAATATTGATCCCTTGGCCTTATTGATCTCTTAGGTTTTTATATTTATCCCTTGGGTTCACTAATTCCTTTGGTTTATAATAGTAAACCCTTGGTTTTATGAGTTCTTTTGGTTTATAATATTAATAATCCCTTGGGTTTATTAATCTCTTGAGTTTAAAGTATTAATTCATAGGGTTTATTAATTTCTTAGGTTTTTGAGTTTAAAATATTAATTCTCATGGTTTATTTATATCTTGACTTTAAAATATTAATTCTTACGGTTTATTAATTTCTTGGTTTATAATATTAATATTTATCCCTTAGTTTTATAATAATTTTCCCTTAGGTTTATTAATCCCTTCAATTTAAAATATTAATTTTTATTTCACAGTTTATAGTATTTATCTTAGGGTTTATATACTTAAGGGCTCATAATATTAATATCTTAGGTTTCTAAACCCTTTGTGTTTTAGTATTAGTCCCTTGGGTTTTTAATATCAATCCATTGGCTTTATTGATACTTTAGTTTATTAATTCACTGGATTTATAATATTAGCAATCCCTTAATTTGATTGATCGCTTCATTTTATAATATTAATAATCATGTGATTTTATCATTCATTTATATTTAAAATATTAATTCCTTGGCTTTATTAATATCTTTTGTTTTTAATATGGATCCATTGAGCTTCTTGATCTCTTAGGTTTTTAATATTTATCTCTTGGATTCACCATTTACTTTGGTTTATAATATTAAACCCTGGGTTTTATTACTTTTTTTATAATATTAATAATCCCTTGGGTTTATTAATCTCTTGAGTTTAAAATATTAATTCCTAGGATTTATTAATTTCTTAGGTTTTTGAGTTTAAATATTAAGTCTTAGGGTTTATTAATATCTTGTGTTTTTAATATTTATCCCTTGGCCTTATTGATCCTTTACGTTTTTAATATTTATACATTGGGTTCACCAATTCCTTTGGTTTATAATAATAAACCCTTGGGCTTATTAGTTCTTTTGGTTTATAATATTAATAATTCCTTGGGTTTATTAATCTCTTGAGTTTAAAATATGAATGCTTAAGATTTATTAATCTCTTAAGTTTAAAATATTAATTCTTAGGGTTTATTAATTTCTTGGTTTATAATATTAATATTTATCACTTATGTTTATAATATTTTTTCCTTACGTTTACTAATTTCTTGGGTTTATAATATTAAACGCTTGGGTTTATTTGTTCCTTAACTTTATAATATTAATAATTCCTTTGGTTTATCATTTAATCCCTTGGGTGTATTAATCCATTCATTTTAAAATATTAATTTTTATTTCACGGTTTATAGTATTTATCTAAGGATTTATATACTTAAGGGTTTATAATATCAATCTCTTAGATTTAATATTATTCCCTTACATTTATAAACCCTTGGCTTTTTAGTATTAATCCATTGGGTTTATTATTTCCTTGGGTTTTTAATATCAATCCATTGAGCTTATTGAGCCTTTAGTTTATTAATTTGTTGGGTTTATAATATTAACAATCCCTAAAGTTGATTGATCACTTAAGTTTATAATATTAATAATCATGTGAGTTTATAATTCATTTCTATTTTAAATATTAGTTCCTAGGCTTTGTTAATCTCTTATGTTTTTAATATGGATCCATGGGGCTAGTTGATCTCTTAGGTTTTTAATAATTATCCCTTAAGTTTATAATATTAAACCCTTGGGTTTATTAGTTCTTTTGGTTTATAATATTAATAATCCCTCGAGTTTATTAATCTCTTGAGTTTAAAATATTAATTCTTACGGTTTATTCATTTCTTAGGTTTTTTGTATTAGTTTGTTGGCTTTATTGATCCTTGGAGTTTATTAATAATTTATATTTATAATATTAATATGTTGGGATTATAATATTAATAGTCCCTTGTGTTTATTGATGTTTTTTGTTTATAATATTAATAATTCCTTGGGTTTGTTGATCCATTGCATTTATAACATTAATCCTTTCAGTTTTCTATTATTTGGGTTGTTAATATTAGTGCCTTTGGTTTATTAAATCCCAATATTAGGGGTTAAATATTAGGCCTACACTTTAATATTAATGCATAGTCCAATGTCACATTATGAAAAACATTGTCTCAATATGAAAATAAACCATGGGAAACTATTGTTAATCATCGTTAGCCATAGTCGATCAAGGTCTTCCATGGTCAAATGTCACATTGTGACAAAGATTGTCTCAGTATGAAAACCAACCATGCCCAACCATGGTCATCATTAGTCCAATGTCGTATTATGACAACAATTGTCTCAATGTTTAAATCAAGCATGGCCAACCATGTTCATTTCACAGTTTATAGTATTTATCTAAGCGTTTTTATGTACTTTTGGTCTATCATATTAATATATTAGGTTTAATATTATTCCCTTGGGTTTATAATATTAATAATAATGTGAATTTATGAATACTTTGTGTTTAAAATATTAATTTGTAGGATTTATTAATCTCTTTTGTTTTTAATATTGATCCCTTAGCCTTATTGATTCCTTAGGTTTTTAATATTTATCCCTTGGGTTTATAATATTAAACCCTTGGGTTTATAAGTTCTTTTGGTTTATAATATTAATAATTCCTTGGGGTTATTAATCTCTTGAGTTTAAAATATTAATTCTTAGGGTTTATTAATATCTTGAGTTTAAGTTTCAGAGGTTTGATGGGACATGGGTCCCTGCGCAGCTCCCGAAGGAGCTCGCGTGGGGAGGCCATATGGCCCTCTGTACAAGAATTTATGAAAACATTAACTCGCCAGCTCGTGCAGACGTTAATGCTCTTGATCAGATCCCTATTCAATTTCATAAGGCGATTCTCCTGGCCATGGAGCTCATTCTGGATGGTTCGACTGGTTGTGAATGCAGTGGCGGATCCCCGTATCCCCTTCACGGTGAATGCCCTCCTGGTTTTGCAGAATCCAGTGCGCGAACGCACACTGGGCATCGTTGCACCTTGCTTGCATGTTTTGAGCCGCTTCCAGAGTATCACTTCTCCCACAACCCCCTCTGTAGTGTTAATTCACCTCACAGTGCTTGGGCAGATCATCTCGGTGGTCTTGTCTCTCCTCTTTGTGCTCCGTCGGCAATCTTCAGCAGTGTTAATTCCCCTCTCAGGGCTCCTAAGTTCTCTATCCGTCCCTTCTTCTCTAGTCTCCATCACCCCGCCCCTGTCTCCATGACTCGCCTCCACCATAGAATGCGGTGCAGGCTAGGAACCAGTCGGGGCCTTGCCACTTATCACCACCCTTCCTTCAGCTCTGCCTCGGGGTATTCCTCTGCTGATGAGGAGCATGTTCAACCTCAAGCTATGCGCAGCTGCAGAGGATGAGGACGCCTTCCAGAAAATGTTCGTGCTGCTTGGTCTACCCCTCCCACGGCTTTTGTCCCTTCCAGTAGTGCTTTCCCTCCTGTCTCTCATGAGAATGCTAATCCCTCCATTCGGAAATCCTCCTAGCATGCTGAATTTCGATTCGAATGCTCCTCGAATAGACCCATTATTACAGCTTTTATCACTGTAACTCTCCGTGAAGAGTCTCCCAACCCCGCTCCGACCTGTATAGCCACTCCCCAGCCCCCTTCGGTCTCAAGCTTTCCCAGCGGAGTGGACTTGCCAGCAGCTTCCAATCTCCCTCCCAAGAACGAGCTGCGCAAGGATGTTGAACAAATTGACATGGATGGCGCTCTCAAAGCAGGAATGGACAACAACAACAACGATTATGGGTGCAGTATTGTGGAATAACCTCCGTCTCCGGCTCATGAACAGTGACACTCTTAGCTCTCAAACTCTCCAGGTTTTTTTGTTCAATCACTGTTGGAATTTTTTGCTTCCTTGCCTCAAGGCTCAGCTGGAAAGGTTGATTGTTACTTTCAGTATATATTTCTATGTTACCTTGTTATGTATGAACTTTAGGCTGGTTTCCCTCTCAAGGGAGGCCAAGATATTTTTGTTAAAAGGACTGGTTTCCCATCTAGAGCGGTCCAGACTCTCTTTGTCGAGCTTGTTCATCAAGCCCAGTGGTCAGGCTCTCACAGATGACACTGTGGCAGTTTTGTACCAGTAACTTTTATACATAATAGAATTAGTTTTACGTAGAAAAAAAAAATATCTTGAGTTTGAAATATTTATTCTTAAGGTTTATTAATTTCTTGGTTTATATATCAATATTTATAGCTCTGGTTTATAATTATTTCCCTTACATTTACTAATTTATTAGGTTTATAATATTAAAAACTTGGGTTTATTTTTTCCTCATCTTTATAATATTAATAATTCCTCTGGTTTATCATTTAATCCATTGGATTTATTAATCCCTTCAGTTTAAAATATTAATGTTTATTTCATTGTTTATATTATTTATCTAAGGATTTATATTCTTAAGGTTTGGTAATATTAATATCTTAGGTTTAATATTATTCCCTTAGGTTTATAGAACCTTGGTTTTTTTACTATTAATCCCTTGACTTTTTAATATCAATCCATTGTGTTTATTGATCCTTTAGTTTATTAGTTCATTGGGTTTATAATATTAACGATTCCTAAGGTTGATTGATCACTTGAGTTTATAATATTAAAAATCATGTGATTTTATCATTCATTTGTATTTTAAATATTAAATTCTAGGCTTTATTATTATATTATGTTTTTAATATGCATCCCTTGGGCTTGTTGATCTCTTAGGGTTTTAACATTTATCCCTTGGGTTCAACAATTCCTTAGGTTAATAATATTAAACCCTTGGGTTTATTAGTTCTTTTGGGTTATAATATTAATAATACCTTGAGATATTGGTAAGAGATATATACTTATTATAAATAATAATAAAATATAATTATTATGTTATATTTGAAGTATAGTATAGTTTGAGTTATAACTATTAAAATATTTTAAAAAATTAATAATATACTATTATTATTATTATATATATATATATATATATATATATATATTTTTTTTTTTTTTTTTTTAAATATAGTATGCATATAGTTAATATTTTTTTATCCAAGGAAAAAATCGTAATTTTATTAATGAAAACAAAATTACATGTTGCATGAGCTAGTAATCGGACCAACATCCTGTCAATATTGGTGCTCAAAGTTACAAACAATAGAACATAAAAATATAGATGAGGAGAAATATAAGTTTTTCTCCATTTCTTCTTCTCAACCTTTCGCCATGCACCTTGTGATGGCGAGAAGGCGGCAAGGGTGAGTTGGTGTTCTCTTGTGAGTACTCCATTGTCCTTTTCTGAATTTGAGGCATCAAATAAGTGGTGCCATTTATTTCCCCCGATGTTCGGAGCCACTCGTTCCTTTTCTGACTGAGTCGGGGTTATTAGTTCAATAGGATCTTTCATTTCACTTCTTTGTGTAGGTGGATTAGTTGTTGTCTGTTTGTTCTCATTTGGGATGGGATCATCCTCTTCTTCTTTTTCCTCCTACTCTGGTCCACATGGGGGAAATTTCCACCCTTTGGTTGCTTTCCATGTCTTTCTATTTTTTCTATTTTCTATTTTTGCAACAAGGCATGTGTTTTTTAAATGGTCGTTCTTCCTATAGATTCTGCATTTGAAAGCAGTGTTTTCATATTCTAGGTGTTGTGTCCATTTTTTCTATTTAGCTACTAATTGTATGATTTTCAGTAATCCTTTGCTGAGATCCACTTCCACACAAATACGAGCGAAAGTGTATATTCTCTCCTCCAATCATTCAGTATCTTTTTTTATGTATCTCCCAATGGTACTCCTAATACCTTTTAACACACATTCGTTCCAAAAATGAAGCGAAAGGTTGTACAACTGGATCCAAACCGACATTCTAGTTACAACCATAGTGTTTTCATCAAATTTTGGAAACCATGGTGCAATGAAGAGTCTAGTAGATCCACATAAACCACAGTCCATCCCTGAATATATCTCTGGCTTTCGAGGATGGAAACTTGACTATGAAAAGCCTCTTGGAATAGAGATGAATTTCACAATCCATAGTCTAGTTTGTGTGAATCTAATTAAAGAGCTCCATTGGTTTGGGCCAAAAGAAATTAAATCTGCATATGATTGCTTGTGATCCATATTGAAGTTATTCAATCTCTAGAATGTCTATGTTGAGTATTAGTATGTGGTTCAATTTATGTAAGGGCTAGGGGTGTTGTTTATTATGAAACCGGCTGCAAAAATAGAAGAAAAGAGAGACCAACACCTTAGAAATAATCCACTTTGAGGGGGCACCCTCCTTTACATTACATAAATTAACAATTATTGGATGTTACAAATGATAAAACCTCCTTAATGTATATAGGAGTCCATGGGGTCACAATATAATCTTAGCCGACCTAATAATAATGTAAGGGCACAATAATAACCATATGGGGGTTACAGTGGTACAACAATAACCATAAGGGGGCTACACTAACAACAATAAAGGACTACACTAGTAATATAGGGACCTAACATGCCTATCTCCTTCAAAAAAGCGTTGTCCTCAATGATTGAGTAGATATGGATGCTTATGTATAGAATTCTCATCCTCCCATGTAGAATATTCAGTGGGTAAATTCTTCCACTTGATGAGATACTCTGAAATTGATCGATTTCATAGCTGTCGATTTCTTGTTTCTGTGACTACTTCAGGTTCCAATATGATTTTTCTTTCCTCTTCCAGTTCTAGCAATATTGTTTGAACTAGAATTTTGTCACATATAACCTTCTTTAAGCATGAAACATGGAAAACTGGATGCACTCAAGAAGAAGAAGCAAGCTCTAATTTGTATGCCATAGTACCAATATTTTGCAACACTTTGTAAGGGACATAGTACTTTAGCGATAATTTATTGTCCTTCTTAGATTTCTTGATGGACATTTGTTTCTATGGTTGTAGCAAATAAAATACCAAGTCTCCTATTATTTCATTTGATTTTGTGCCAAATATAGGTTATCCTTTAAGAGTTGGAGAACTTGTTGTTGATTCTCAATGTGATCTTTCACTGCTTGAACTTAGAATTTTATCTTAAAGATGATGTGATGGATGGTGGATGATATCCATAAAGCACCATAAATGGTGTCATTTTTGTTGCAGTACGGAAGGAAGTGGTATACCACCATTCAGCCATAGGTAACCACTTGACCCATTGTGTTTGTTTATCAGATACAAAACAACAAAGATATCATTCAAAACATTTGTTCACTATCTTAGTTTTCCCATTGGATTGAGGATGGTAAGATGAGCTATGAGCTAGTTGAGTACCCAAACAAGAAAATAATTATGTCCAAAAACTTCTAGTAAAAATGGGATCTCTGTCGCTTACAATAATGTTTCGGTTTCCATGTAGATTTTGAATTGTTTCCATAAATACAGTAGCAACTGTACTTGCTTTAAATGGATGAGATAATGCACAAAAGTTTGCATACTAGGTATAACTATCAACTACCACCATGATGACACTCTTTCCTTCGAACTTAGGCAAACTTGTGATAAAATCCATTGAAATCTCCTCCAAATTTTTATTTGGAATGGACAAAGGTTGTAGAAGGCCCTGAGTCCTAATTGTCTCCACTTTATTTTGTTGGAAAACCAAACATTCCACCACAAAATTTTTATTATCAGATTTAAGGCCATCCCAAAAAAATCTTTCTTCACCCTGTGGTAAGTTTTTAAAATTCCTAAGTGTCCTCCTAAGGGAGAAGTGTGTAATTCCAAAATAATATTTTGTTTTAGTTGGGAATTCTTACAAATATATAAGCCATATTGTACCATAAGGAATCAATTTTCCGACTAAATGTATTAGTTGTACTAGGATCTTGCTGCAAATTTTGAGTGAGTGTCCACACTTCTTTGTCCTTTATCCATTCATCCCTTTCTTTGGTTATCTAATCTGGTTGGATAATAGAAATCGCACAAGAAATGCTTCCAATTCTTCATCCTTCCTTGACAATGCATCTACAACAACATTTAGCCTCCCTTTTTTGTAGATTATTTCAAAGTCATAACCCAACATGTTTGTGACCCATTTTTACTACTCTTCTGAAGATAGTCTTTGTTCCAAAAAGTATTTAAGATTATCATCATAATTTTTTACCTTGAAGTGTCTTCCCATTAGGAAAGGTTCCTATTTCTTTAGTGCATGTAGTTTTGCCAAAATTTCCTTCTCATAAATAACTTTTTGTAAATAATTTTTTTTTATTGGACAAATTTCAAAAGAAATGGGTCTTCCTTCTTGCATTAAAACAACACCAATTCCATTTCCTGAGGCATCACATTCCACAATAAATGTTTTTGTGATTTTTGGCGTAGCTAACCGGTGCTAGGCACATTGCCTCTTTAAGATGTTCAAAGGCCTTAGTTGCTTCACCAGTCCATGAGAATGTATCTTTCTTCAATAATGTTGTTAGAGGTGCTGATATTCTCCCATAATTCTTAACAAAATTGTGATAATACCCTATTAACTCGAGAAATCCTGACAACTGCGTTATGGTTGTGGGGACTTTCCATTCCTTAATGGATTTAATTTTGTTAGGGTTTACCTTAACACTAGCGTGAGATACAATATGACCCAGATATTCCAAATCTTGTACTGCAAAGAAACATTTTGAGGTTTTTGCACATAATTGTTTCTCCTCCAACAGTTTGAACACCCTGTCAACATGTTGAACATGATCCTTCCAAGACCTGCTATAGATTAGTATATCATCAAAAAATACTAACACAAATTTTCTAAGGAAGGTTTTGAAAATGGAATTCATCAACCCTTGAAATGTAGAAGGTGCATTGGTAAGGCCAAAAGGCATAACCAAAAATTCATGATGGCCCCCATGAGTTCAAAATGTTGTTATATTCAGTCTTCATTCTAATTTGATGATATCCCGGACGAAGATCCAACTTGGTAAAATAAATTTCTCCGTGTAATTCATCCTATAATTCATCAATCAGAAGAATGGTAAATTTATCTTTAACAGTGAGCTTATTGAGCTCCCTATAATCCAAACACATGCGCCATGGTCCATCCTTGTTGTGCACCAATACCACTGGAGCAAAGAAAGAATTTTGACTAGGTTTAATTATATGAGCCTCTCACATTTCTACAATCATACGTTCAATTTCGCTCTTTTGGACATAAGGATATATGTAAGGCCCGATGTTTGGAGGAACACTTCTTGGAATCAAATGAATAGCATGATCATGATAAAAAATAGGTGGGAGTCATTTGGGAGTTTCAAACACCTTGGAATTATTGTCGATGACTTTTTCGAGATCTTGAGAAATAGATGATTTTGATGTTGGAACTTCTAGTGAGCATATTTGTGCATTTGCACCTTGTTGTTCTTTCTTCAGAATCTTTGTCGTGACATTAGAGCTTATTATATTTCGCGGCTTCCCTGTGATACACCGTAATTCAACTTCCTTTCATTCCAAACGAAAATTCAGGAAAAGTTCTTGAAAATAAAAATCTATCATCCCCAAATATTGTAACCATTGTACTCCCAGTACAACATCAACACCTCCTATTGGAATGGAAAACATTGGACTATTCAATATATATTCCCCCATGGTTAGCTTGATATTATGGAATTTTCCAAAGAAATTTATAATTCTTCCATTTGCAACCATCACTTGACACTTTGGCGCTGGGTATAGGAAGCAATTCAATTCCTTGGTTGCCTTAAAATGAATAAAATTATTGGTACGACCCGAATCAATCAACACCATTACCTCTTTCTTCTTGATTTGTCCTTCTATCTTGAGATTTTAAGGAGTGGTAATTCCCGCCAATGCATTACAGGATATGGTGAGACTCATTTCTTCTTTCTCCAGGGTTCGTGCCTGGCGTATATCCTCTTCTTTTGAAGTTTCTTGTTCATTTTCTTCCTCCTCTTCATAATCTATGTAAAGTAATTTATTCTCAGCACACTTATAACCTTTAGTGTATTTTCTATCACAACTGTAGCAAAGCCCTTTTGCTCTTTTTTCTTCCAATTGTTGTGGTGTCAACCTTGTAGGTTGTGGAATTCTAGGAGTAGCAACACTTCCATCTTTATATATGTGAGTGGTAGGATTCCTTGTCGCCATAATTTTACATTCAATTTTCCTTACCAACCTGAGAGCCTTCTCCAGTGAATTAGGTTCTCAAAGGCGAACCTCATGTTGGATGTTATCCTTTAAAGTCCCTATGAAGACATTAATCCTATGTTCCTATGGAATATTAACTACCCTTATATTCAATTTTTGGAAGTCCTAAATGTGCTCCACCACTAAACCCTTTTGTTTGAGATTTATCAATTGGATAAAGAAGGTGTTGCTATTTGTATCGTCATAATGTGTTATCATTTCCTCCGTAAAAATTGACCAAGTGACAATTTTTTTTTACGAGAGCAAAGCCATTGATACCATAGAAATGTATTTTCTTCTAAATATAAAGTTGCAAGATGTACCTTTTGTGTGTTTTTTACATTATTGAGATCAAAATATTGCTCCATCTGTAGTATCAATGTTATGGGATCCTTTCCATCAAAATTCCTCATATTGATCTTTGGAATATGAAAGGTCTTCAATCCAACATTAGAGTTCATGAAATCATGATTAACATTTATTTTTTTCTTATCATGAGTTTCCTCTACTATCTTTTCACCATTAGGAATAATTTTTTGTGTCAACGTTTTCAAACCTTCCTTCAAACCTTCCATGTGTACTTTTAGATCATTCTTCATGTCTTCCATGTTGTCTTTCAATTTTTCATCCATGTCTTCCATGCCATTCTTCAAACCATCCATCTTAGCTTCCACGCCTTTCTTAAAACCCTCCATGTTAGCTTCGACACCTTTCTTAAAACCATCCATCTTTGATTCCATGCCTTTCTTCAAAAATTTCATTTCATTTTTTGTTTCTCTTTGCGAGAGAAAAATTTGGTGCACTTGCTCTTATAATTTTGATATATCATGTTGCACTTATTCATCTTCATGAATCATAGTAGAGTATTCTGAGGGATTAATGGCTGTTGAATTCATTTTAGTGGGAATTTTAGAACCCAATATTGATATATCTGATTCAATATGCCCTTGGAATCACTTGAAACTAATTTTTCAAACAAGACTTATGCAATTTGGAAAAAATACACACCTTTTTCTTGCTTTTGAGGAGCTCAATATTGGAACAGAATTATCTTTGTGATTTTGGATCGTCAATATTTTAAATTTGGTCCTGTATTAGCCCTCTGAATATTATTTCGAATGTGACATGTATGACCTGATTTGGATGATTCAAGGAAAAGTTATGCCCAAACTCCCACAATGACCTAATTATGGACTAGTTCAATAGAGTGA
Source organism: Pinus albicaulis (assembly GCA_034641835.2). Lineage (NCBI taxonomy): Eukaryota > Viridiplantae > Streptophyta > Pinopsida > Pinales > Pinaceae > Pinus > Pinus albicaulis. The sequence continues at coordinate 1,673,380,050 of CM076575.1, read as the reverse complement.
ACTTGTATGGCATTCCACGTGTCACTATTTCCTCCTTTGGATCTGAAATTGATACAAAGGAAACTATAGTTCGTGTAATTTTGGCCACTCTTTACAAAATTCCAATCTAATGCTCAGAGTGAAAGTCATGGCGATTTTACCAAGGTCACCTTTTTCAGATGAAATTTGGGAGCCTGCGAAAACCCTAAATTCCATAGATCATATCTCCAAAAATATTGCGTACTAAGATCTGAAAGTTTTACATGAATTTCCTAAATATTTCAACTTTGTGTGGTAAAAATTACAACTTCTGAACCTTTGTATAAAAAACGTTATAGCAAAAATTCCACGATGACTTTTTTGGAGTAGCGAAACCCTAGAATCCAAAGCTCTGATACCAAATGTTATGAAACTAGCTCCAAAAATAGAAGAAAAGAGAGATAAATGCCTTATAAATAAGCCAGTTCTAGGAGGAAACATCATTTACATTACATAAATGAAAAATTCTTGGATGATACAAATGAAAAAACCTCCTTTCTATATCTAGGAGTCCATGGGGTCACAATATGATCCTAGCCGACCTAATAATAACAATGTAAGGGCATAATAATAACAATATGTGGGTTACAGTGGTACAACAAAAACCATAAGGGGGATACAGTAACAAAAATAAGGGACTACACTAGTAATATAGGGACCTAACATTGCCAGCTGGTTCTATTGGTGCAACTGCTTTATTTTTCCCCTATAAGATGTTCCTATATGAGGGGCCTCCTTTAGGGAGTTCATGTTTGGATTTTTTTCCCCCACTTCTACTCCCATGGCCATTTGATTTTCCCAGTTATGTTGTTCGTCCTCTCAGTCTCATGTTGAGATTAATGGTAGACCTAGATCTTATGGAATCTTCCTTGATTGAGCATGAATCTTGTAAATATTAACCTCCACGGATCAAGAATTGAATATGAATTGGGTATCCTAAATATTTCCTGATATTATTCTTGATATTTTTTACCCTCTCTATATCTTGTACCAAAAATATATATCCAAAATATCTGATGCCCTTTTTTTGTCTCCTATCATATCCTAATCTGGATGCCCTAATAATGTTCAATGAGAGATAGAGGTCAATGAATGCATGTAGTAAGGCGGTTATTTCTATCTTGAGGCAACGGTTGCTGCGTGGCCTTTGAGCTATATGACCTCGTCAAAATTGTGCCTCATATTCAAGAAATATAGGGGTATGGCCTATCCCAAACTTTGTTTCAACCTGCACAGGGGGGAATTTAGCGGTGCAAATCCAAATAACAAGTCTAGGAAATTAGGCATGATTTTTTTCTGGGTTTCCTGTCACCAACAAGTGCCTTGGTCAATCCTCCCTTAGTCGATAGTGTTTTCTCTGTAAATCCCCTTTCCCTTTGATCGTGGGTTCCCATTATCCGACACCAAGTATTCGTATTGATACTATACGAGGGTCTACAGGCTCTTGATCAGTGTTGTACCCGTGGTCGTAACCAATTATAGGGAGGCGAGGGTCCTCAGATGAGGGTTCTGGGACACCCAGGCACTAGTAACTGCGATGCACCAGTGAGCAACCTCCGTTCAGGTGCCTCCATATCTTGGGATTAGAGACCTCCAGACCAGGGTAACGCTTCTTGATAGTTGCATGCCTGTGTGAGGTGGCCACAACGTTACCAAGTAGCCCAGAACTGCGAACCATATCACCTTTGCTCTCCATCGCATTTTTTCCTTCTTCTCAAACATGAATTCTCCATATAGTTAATATTATTAATATATTAAAAGTAAATATATAAGATATATTGGTGATTATATTCATAAATATATAATAATTATTTTGTTAAAATAAATTTATTAATAAGAACTAAATGTTACTATTATGTTGTATGTGAACTATATTAATTTTTTAAATATAACTATTAATATATTATCAACATTTTATGTAGCAATTGCATATTATATTAATATACAAAATAATGGCAACATAATAAGTATAGTTATATAAATATAAAATACTATGACTATTATTATTTATATAGTTATTAAAATTTATAAACAACGATTATTTAACAAAATACGCCTTACAGTTATTAATGTGGTGGGTGGTGGATATAGGCCTATCAACGTATATTAACCATATTAGTAAATGTGGTTGTGGTAATTCAATTTTAAATAAAAAAGCTTCATATTATTTTTGGGATAAATGTATTTCTTTTTAAATATACATATTTCTTTTTAAACTAATGGAACTCGTATTTGGGGTGACTTCGATTTTGTTTATTAGCAATATAACAAACTAAACCAAAAAAAGCCTTTTAATATTTTATGTAATAATTTGAAATTGGATTATCAAAATCAAATAATTGAATATAGATTCAATTAGTCAAAAATGGATTACAAGCTTGAATTGGAAAAAAAGGATAATATATATTTACATTTAAATTTAAAAATCTAAATTATAAAACAATAATTCAAAACTTTTTTAATAATTATTCATTTGTAATAAAAATAAATGATTTTTTAAAAATATGTTAATGATAGTTAAGTAAAATGATTCTAAGAAATATTGTGATTCTAATTACAATCAAAATGTAATCCTCCATATAACATGTTGAGATTATAATAAATCTTCCGATTTTAATCCCTCCTAACCAAAACATGAACATTATGAGAGCCCTTTTTAATCATATATATTCATGTATCACTTAACGTGATTGAGAAAAATGTTGGCATTATCCCAATTCAAACTCAATTTTCCAACATGACGAACTGGTAACAAACCTTATCACATCAAAATTCCTTAAAACTTAAAAATACACATTATAAGAAGTTTTTAAAAACAGAAAAATATTTTTTTTATAAAGTTCTTTAAAAAGCTAAACATATAGATTCCTTATATAATATATAAAAAAATATCACAAGCTCCACTTGGGTCACCGAGTTAAAACCAAAAAGTTCAAAGCAAAGTGGCAGAGAATTATTAGATTCCTGTTGAACATTAACTAGATTCAAATTATCTTAGGTGTGGGTTATTTTAGTTTGTAGTGACTCCATCAAGATTCAGTAATACTATCTCACTATTATAACAGAGTATTATAGAAAAGTTATCCATTTATCCCTCTATTATAACAAAAAAAAATTGTGATAAGGCTTGCCGCTTGCCACAAAACCATAATTTTTCTCTACCTACCGATTTCCAAGAAGATAATGTAGTAGAATAATGAGCCCTTCCTTAGCTGGGGAAATGTATCCGCGTTTAATTTCAGGATGAAGATAGTTTAACCAAAGTAATATTCAACTCTTTCCATACCACTTAAAATTTGTAGAAAAAAATCTTCTCTCTTAAATTTCTCTTCTTAATTATCCTTTACATTTTAATTTTGATTCAAATTGTAATTCTTCGAATATTCCTATTTGAAATTTGATTTCATGATATCCACCTACTTTTTTGGCGAGAGTTCTTCACCCACCATCCCCATGAATTTGAATGTATTCAGAGAGAATAATATCCTTTGTTTTCATTTAGGAATCGTGGTTGAGCCCTTCTTTTGAGTAGCAAGGATATCTACCCATCATGGATTTTCTTGGTGTGTAACGATTCTTTAACATAATGATATATTCTTGTGGGAAAAGAGAGACACCTTGTTCCTTCCCCTGGGTAAGGCCTTTGGGTATAAATATAGAAAATTCAGAAGCAACTTGATCCTCCCTGCACCATAAAGGTCACTAGACTGAATGTTGAACCAAAAAAGTTCCATGTGAATTTGTGAATATACTAGCAGATTCTCATGAATTGAAAATGAATGGTTGTGAGTTCAAGGTGAAAATATTATTTAAAATTTTTCCGTAGTGTTAAATATTGTAGATCTGAACAAAGATTTCAGAGTGTGTACAGATGCTTGCAAGAGACGGCTTCGTGGAGTTATTATGCAATAGGGACAGGTGGTATACTATGAGTCCAGGAAATTGAATGAGCATGATAAGAACTACGTGACTCGTGATCTTGAGTTGGAAACTATTATTCATGCCTTGAATATGTGGAGACATTAACTTCTTGGTAGGAGGTGTGTATTGATGAGTGATCATTCTGGGTTAAGATATATGTTTGAATAATTGCATTTGAATACTAGACAAGCTTGATGGTTAGCTACTTTTAGTGAGTTTGATTTCAATATTAGATACATCAAGGGTAAGGAGAACAGGGTTGCAGATGATCTCAACATGAAAGTATAGTTGAACCATGATTCTATCATATCAGACAAATTTTTAGGATAGGATCTTATAGACAAGATAATTGGATGACATGTACAAGGAACTTATGCATAGGTTACTGTAGGGTATAGGTGATCAGGATGTGGACTATCGTCTCACAACAGATGGATTGGTTAGATTTAGGGACAAGATCTATGTGTCAGACAATAGTGAGCTCAATAAGGTAATCTTGAGGGAGCTTCATGTTAAACCATATTCGAGTCACCCAGGATATTAGAATACATTGATATCTGTGAAGAAGTTATACTATTGGTCGAATCTAAAGGAGGAAGTGACAGAGTTTGTGGTGAGATGTTTGGATTGTCAACAATTCAAAGCAGAGTGTAAGCGTCCAGGTTGGTTTATTTAGTCTATTACAATTATAGAGTGGAAATGGGAGGTCATTTCCATAGATTTCATTATACATATTCTGAGGACATCAGGGCAATATGATTCTGTCATGGTTATGGTAAATAGTTTGAGCAAGGTAGCTCACTTCATTCCATTAAAGAGTACTTATTCATCTAGTGAGGTGGCACATGTCTTCATCAAGGAGATAATGAGATTGCATGGTGTTCCAAAGAATATTGTGTTGGACATGGATGCTAAGTTCACTTCCAAGTTTTGGAAGGATTTTTTTGCATGATTGGAGACAAAGTTTGCATTTAGTACAACGTATCATCCATAGACAAATAAGGTCAACAATATGGATGATATATGGAGGATATATGTCATGCATCAATAGAGGATATTGGAGGAGTACCTTCCATTGGTCAAGTTCCCTTACAAAAATGGTTATCAGGGTTAACTGAGGATGAGTCTGTTTAGGCACTCTATGGGCGAAGTTGTAACACTCTCGTTAGCTGGAGTGATCCAGTGAACCAGGGACCAAACATGTTGGTAGACATGGAACATGAAATGCAGGTAATGAAGAAGAATCTAAGGTAACACATGATAGGAAAAAATGTTATGCAGACTAGGATAGGGCATTAAAGGAGTTTTAGGTTGGGGAGCATGTGTATTTGTGCATCAATCCCAAGAGGAGCTCCTTGAGGATTGAAAATTGTGACAAGTTGGCACTACGATATTGCGGGCCTTTTGAGATCCTCGAGAAGATTGGACCAGTGGCCTATAGACTTGCACTTCCTCCGACACTTAAATTCCATGATGTTTTTCATGTCTAATTGCTTAAAATATATGTAAAGGATGTTGATCATGTTATTAATTAATCTGAATTGCAGGTGGAGCAAGAAGGAGAATTCTAGTCGGAACCTAAGTGCATATTGCAGCAGAAACATCTCGTGCTCTGGAACAAAGCACAAGAGTAGGTTAAAGTGTAGTGGAAGCACTTTAGGACTAATGAAGCTACATGGGAGATGGTTTATCATATGGTGGGTATGTATCCTTCATTGTTTTCTTGCGAAGGCATATGATTCTTGGTATTTGTACATATTTATTTATGGTGGTTGTAAATACCACAATGAGCTATGTTATAAAGCTCCAATATGTGGTATGGTTGTCAATTTGTCATATTTTACATGATGATTTTTATTTTGAGTAGGATGTTATTGTAAATATTGCAACACGCTGGGTTATCAATCTCCATAGGCAGTATGTTTTTACTTTTCAACATTTTTGTTGGGTATAGGTGTGGTTTAACATTGAAGACGGTGTTCCCCCGAGGGGGAGGGGTCTGTAATAGCCCCAAGTTAAAACTGGATGGAGTAAAGTTAATAAAGTTAAAATAAGACCATGGTTATGGGACACTTATTCGAAGTTTAACGTTGGGAAAAATATCACAGTGGGAATAATTTATTTTGTTTATGGCTAAGGCGAAATTGGAAAAGGAAATGACTAAGGTTTTGGAAAGGAAAAAAGAGTATATTTGGCATTTATTTATGAAAATAAAGGAACTTAGGAGAAAAGGAAGGTGAAACATCATAGGTTGCATGCGAGGAGGAAAATGAAGGAAAATAACGGAAAATTGAAGAAATTAGAGTCCTCATAAATAAAAAGGCCTCAAAGCATGAGTTGGTATCCTCTTGTTAGTTTAGTTTTATAATTACTCTCAGAGAGAGGAAGAGCACCAAGAGGAGAAATAAATCAGGAAAGCAAAGGAAGGAAAAGGAAACGAAGGAAAAGGAAAGGAAAGGAAAAAGAAGGAAAAGAAAAGCAAAGGAATGCAAGGATCAGGAAACTTGAGCAGTAATACTTGCAGGTAACATGTTGCATGTATGATTTCGTAGTTGGTTTCGACATGCATGGTACATGTGCATGTTGGTATTTGGTTATTTTTTTGTCATTGACATGGATGTTTCTAGGTTAGACAATGGACTTTAGCCTAGCATTTCCATTTCTGGATAGGCATGGTATGATGTGATTGTTCTTTGTTTTGAGCTTTGGATTGTCGAAATATTTTGGATCTCGGTGAGGTGATATCAGCAAATTTCCCAAAAGCCTAATAATCCCTTGATGAGTAATGGTGGGATACATGTTAAAGCTTGAGGATGGAGACATGAAAAATACTCAAGGTATTACTGAATAATCTCTTAGGCATCCAAGCTCGGTTTGGTTTTGTGATCTCATAACCAGTTTAGGTGAGATCACTATATGGTGAGGGTGGAGGTGGTTAAGCCTATGGATCCCCTTGGTTGTGTTTGGATTAGTTTATCCCATGATATCCCACATTGATTCTTAGAATATGGCACGTGGGTGATTGGCTGAAAGAAAGAATTGGTTGAGCCAATCTATGGTCAAGTGGAATGTAGATGTCCCAAACCTAGTTGTATTTTTCCTATGTTTAATAAGAGCTAAGATTCCCTTTCTTTTGATAAGGAAATGTATTGGTTATTATGTGGCTTTAATGGTTGTTCTATTATTTTTATCTATTTGGTTATATGTTGTTTATAAGCATGGTTTTATGGAAGATCTGCGTAACAGATATTTTCATGTCTTGACTTGTAACTCAATGAATAATGAATGTTAGACCTAATTGGTGTTATAATAGATAATGTGAGAAGGAAGTGACCCTTCTTGTTAAACCTCAGATAAGTTTTCAGTTCATTAGGAGCAGACTTGCATTCATGAATGTTTCATATTGACCAAGTGTTTGAAAGAATTTTAGTCTCAGTTGGGGATGGTTAGGTCAAGTACTGGTTCAAGTTTTTTGTTTAAATGTATTGTCTTTATGTCATTCATCTTCTCTTAAAGTTTCACTGAATTCTGGGAAAATACCTGAGTCCATGCCCTCACTCGCACAAAATTCAAGAATTTTGTGCCCTGTGTGGCACAAAATTCAGACTCGCTTGCATAGAAGTAGGAAGAAAAGTCCATAGGCGCATGGAGGCAGGCTTGTGGGAGCGACTGGTAACCCATAGTCACACGGAGGCCTTGGAAAGAGAGTTACTAGGGCTCTAGCTTAGGGAAAAAGTGAGTTGTCTCAGAGGTCAAACACCTGGAGGGGTTGGGTTACTCCTGGAGGTCTTGTAGCACCTAAGAGAAGTCAATAAGGTATTAATTTGTCAACTCCATTTCCTTAAGGTCAAATAGGAGGTTCAGTCTTATCATAGTGACCCTCAGCTCATGTTTACCCTAGGAAAGCCTGTGAAAGTGGGTAAATGTGGGAGGAGGTGGTTACACCTGTGATTTGAAGATACTCATAAACTCACACGCTGAGCTAGAATCATAGGGTATGTTTAATTTAGGGGTTTTCATGAATAATTAAGAAATTGCATCTTCCTTAAGCATGTTTTAAAATACCTCATCTTACAATGTATATTTGGTGTTAAAGGTTAAGTTAGTCATGTAGTTTTAGGATGATATAGAAGAGCTGCAACAATGGGACCAACAAGGAAGAAAATTAAATACCCCTAGATGAGTTCAATTCAAGGTTTAAACCATTCCTCTCCATCTATGTGACTTCTAATCATTGTTTTCTGACATTGAATGCCAAATTGTAGGCCTATTTCAAGCATTGAATGTTTTCTTGCATAACATGGATAATAGAAGACTAAGTATAGTAGTGTAAGAGAAAATTAGTGTGATAGGAAGATTCTCCAAGGAAATAATTGAATCACAATATTATTTCATTGTCTTGGCTCCATTCATGGTTAATATGTTCATTCTAGTATTTTAGATAAACAGACACATGGTGTTGTTTTTCCTTGTGTGCTTATGCTACACCCTTTTATAGGTTAAATGATAAGGATAATTTCACATTATTATGCAACTACAACCTGATATATGTGATACAAGTGGATTAATTTCAATGCGTCGAGTTATTGGAATCATTATGGAGGGAGAATTAATATAACTACTTATGAGGTAATTGTCTAGATCAATTTTTGGCAAAAAGAAAGGAAACAATTTTCAAATTTTAGATGTAATGTTGTACCTATGGCCATAACCATAGGTATTTCAATGGAGATTATTTTATATTTATCGATGTCTATGCTGGCTTTCGATGGATAACATTTTAATAACAAGTGTTTTCAAAACCCTCATAAAAAATACCATAAGAACAATCAGTTTAGAGGGCATATGTCTTTGCATGTCTCAATTTAAACAAAAGAGTACAAAAAGAGTTATTGTAGATTTAGGGTCAATATTTCAGATATGGATTTGATACCACATGTGAGTACCCAATCAGGGTCCTTTAACCAAAACTAAATTTATCATTTAATATCACAAAAAGGAAAATAAAATGTTTATAAAAAATTAATTATTTGACCATAACATATAAATAAAATTTTATTTACAACATATTAAACATGTAAGTAATTTTATTTTTATAAATTTACATAAATAAAACAAAAATGGAATAATACTTGATCTAGTGGCTCGATTGGGGTGTTCCTTCTAGTGTTTCCTGACTAATTTTTCCACCCAACCAAACATGATCCTTTATCTGACTTCCTAGATAGGGTAACCTCCACAGGTTCCCTAACCCTACAAGCATAAGTTAAACAAAAAATTTTGTAGAGTGTCCAAAACCATAGGTCCAATACTTTCCAAGCACAACCAAAACCAATCTCCTTAGTTCTATTTTCTTCCTTTTCCTTTTCATTTCTCTTTCTCAATGCCAACCAAATAAATAAAGACACAATATCTCCTTCTCCTCTTCTACTCCTTCCTTTTTTGTCTCCCCTCACTCGTGCACCTAAACCACATACCATGAAGGCCATGAATACCCCAACCCATCCCATTCATTTTAATTTAACAACCATGACTCTAATTACATATCACATAAGTCTGAAATATTTTTTTAGCCAACCTGATATGAATTCTAAACAATATAGATGGATGGTGTTCCTTAAGTGATTATGATTTTGATATCAAGCATGTAAAGGGGAAAGAGAACAAAGTGTAAAATCCATCAAGTCAGAGTTTAGAACATTAATGTGAGATAACATTTACCAAAAATTAAATAAATTTTGTTGAAATGATAAAAAAATAACAATAAAAGATCAGGATTATGATCTGATTTATAATAATTTAAGGAGAAAAAAATGTGCAAAAAGAGTTAATGAAGTATTGGAAGACATGTTACGTAAGTATTTTATGAATCAGCTTACCAAGTTGAAGGATTATTTACATCTGCTCGAATTCGCCTATAACAATCGGTATTAGGCATCACTTGAGATGATCCCCTTTGTAGCCTTGTACGAGAGGTAGAGTCATATTCCACTTAATTGGTGTCGTGCAGAAGACAAAATTATGCTAGGACCAGAACAATTGCAGGAAATGGAATGAATGGCTAAGAATATTAGGAAAAAATTAAAATTTCCCAGGATAAGTAGAAAATTTATGTAGATTTGAAGATAACACATAAGGAGTTCCAAGTGGTGGGATATTTTTATGTTAAATTAAGACTCAAGAAGAGTTCCTATTATCTCGAGAGTTATTCTAAATTGGATCCTAGGTTTCGTTGTCCATTTGAAATATTAGACAGGGTGCGTTCAGTGGCTTATGGGCTGACATTACTAGCTCATTTTACAACTCATAATGTGTGTCATGTATCTTTTTAAAAAAAAACATGTACATGACTCGAATCATGTAATTGATTGTCATGTTATACATGTAAAACTAGAAGGATAATTCTAAGTCAAACCACAACAAATTTTGGAGCAGTGAGATATTATACTGTAGAATTGAACCATAACACAGGTTAAGGTTCAATGGAAGCACTTTGGGCATAAAGAGGCCACATCAGAAATCGAATATGAAATGAAAATATATATATATATATACTATGATTTTTTTAAGGACAAATGTTGGAAAAAATCGAGGACAATGTGCCCTTTAAAGTGGAGGGGAGATGAAATGCCCCTAGAAAAACTTATTTGGGGATTTTATTTAATTTTGGGTTGATATAACTAAAAAAAAACACGTGATGTAATATTATTTTATTTTCATAAAGGAAAATGATAATGGATGAGAATTTACGATAGAATATTAAACCTCTCATAAGTATGTTAAGAGGTTAACATCAGAGATTAACCTATAACTATCAGGGAAAATAATTGAAGTTAGCTATGCCTAAAGAGGAAGAAAAACAAAAAGGAAGAAAAAATTCCTCCTTTTGTCTTTTTTTTGTGGTCTAGAGATACTTAAAATAAGGAAAGAGAAAAAGAGGAAAATTGGACAAATAATAAAAACCACCTTCTTATTTGTAGGTTGCGAGGGAAATACCCTGTGGTGGAATATCGAAAAGGTATTATGGGAGATAAATACAGGATCTTGGTAGACCTTACTAGTTGGAGAGAAAGATTAGTAAAACCCAAAAAAGGGTTAGTATTACAATGTAAAAAAGTTGTGGACGTAAATAATTATAATCCGTTTTCTTCTTTCATAGGGCTCTATACATAAAATTTGAAAAGTAAGCATGTTCCTTCCTAAAACTCTAACATTCATAGGGCTCCAAGTCTTGAAATTCAAAGAAATAATTATTTTACATTTAATCTGCCTCTAGAATGTTACATGAAAGTGACCATTAAAATACACCAAGAATTATACATAAACTTCATAATATATCAAAAGAAAGGAAGAGGATTGTAGCCCTTTATAATTATGTTGACAAAATTTGTTTTACCCTAACACTGTGCATTAGATATCATAGGAACAAAAAGAGTACGTAGAGTGTAAATCATGCCATTTTGTGCCGAGGGAGGATATCATGTAGTCACTTCAAATTAACCTAGTAACAAGATTAAAGGTACTAAGATCCTAAAAGCCCACATTAAATATTTGAAGGATAGAGAGATACATAAGGATAACACCCCTCAACTGTAACTGAGCTCTATATTTCATCCATACTTATAAGATTCATTTACATACCATATTAGTAGTAATTCTTCATGATATAGTATAATGATAAGAGGATATTTAATCTACTTGACAGATTAAAGATTTACCTGCGAGGAATAGGTAGGAAGACACTCTTTCCCTTGTACCCACATTACAAAAAAAAAAGGATGGTTTAACCCATGAACCACAATATAAAAGTCAATATTTTGGGGATTAGGGTTTTAAGTTCACCTTGTGGGTACATGGAACCTTCTTTTTAAACCCCTCGAGTAATGGTCATAATAACTATGAAGAAATTTGAGAGCATTAAACCCTCTTTCATGAGAGGACCTATTAACTTGTCTGCGAGTAACATAAGAATAGAAATGTTGTAAGGATATCGTTATGTAAAAGAACAAGAAGCTAAAGTATAGCATAAAGCTAAAGACCAAGGATGGGCTTCTAATCTTGAGCTTAATATCTGCAACCGAATTATGCCAAAAATCCTATCACTCTAAACTACAAAAATTGCTTGAGGAATACCATATTGAAGCATTGGAATTTCATGTAGCCATAGAGAACATTTACCGTAGTGTTTAAAGCCATTGAGCATAGCTCAAAAAATTCGACCCAGAAAATGCAAAATGAAATTGTTCCAATAGGGTTGAGTTGGGTAGTTACCCTAACCCCTTGCCGAGAAATCTAGACCATGAATATTCAAGATACAATTAATATCGCTGAATGTAATGACATGTGCAAGATCCACGTAATATGTAGGCCCACTACTCCATTTTTTAACTACCAATTAATAATAATTGCACAATCGAACAACTAGATTGGCGTGTCCATGAGTCACAAATTACCATGTTAATGTGTGATTAAAATCCCTCAATACTCAGATATGCGCCATGTGTAAAGGATATATACCACATGTAATGTTGAAGGCGTTTTAATAGGTCATATATATATATACATATATAATGTGTTTTGTGAGCCAAGAAAATGATGCATGTGCATATATATATTCAACTTATTAGTTAGGGCATTATGCATAGTCCATATGAATTATGGATCAAAGTGTTATTAAGGACGTGTATTATTACTTGTTAGATAAGGAAATAATAGATACAACTTATATAAGGAAATAAAATGTATATCAATGCATAGAAAAGACACTTATATATCAAATGGGAGTCAATTGAAACACATATATATGAAGAAAAGACGATTTTTAGGAAAAACATGTACAAGAAGTAATTGAATGAAATATGAGTTATATTTAGATAAGATCATAAAACACAAACAAATAATATAATTAGATATTGTAGAAAAGTGGTAAGGGAATAAAAAAAGAAATGGCCTTGAAAGTTGGAGGATACAATTAAAAAAAATGCAAGAGAATTACTATTTTATTTCTTTTACATATATTCTATGAGTAAGTTAGGGATGCAACATATGGTACTAAAGAAAAGGTTTCATAATTGTCACCTTTGAATTTATCACATGTTATTTATATAATAATGTTTGTGTATACACAAAGAGCAGGACATCAAGACACGTTCCCTTTTGCAGTGCACAAATGGATGAACCTCAAGGAAGAATCCACATAGGTGAATATGAACTTTATGTAAATTTAGGATAGTAGGCACAAATAATCACTAGAGGGTTGTCTGATGTGAGGAATTTGAAGGAAGAATTAATAAAATTTATTTCTAGTTGTGATCAAATGTTGAAGTTCATTGTAGAGTCAGAGCTTCACATTAAAAAATTAATATAAAATTCCAACCCCATGACTATGGAAATGATGAGGAATGAATGGAATTATAGTGAAACCTCCAAACAAAAAAATATTGAAAAATTTAGTAGAAATTTGGGAGGAAGAGTCAAAAGGAGCAAAGGAGCACAATTTCTCAAAAATCCAAAAAAAATGAGAGAAGAAACCTAAAATAGAACAACATGGAGAATTTAGGAAGATTTGAACACCAAATTTCGATGGGGAAATGGAAGAGGTTGTTGAAGCTTGGATACTTAACATTAATAGATACTTTCAAGTATATGACTACTCCACAAAATTAAAATCCAAGTTGGCCACCTACAAACAACAAGGAAAGGTTTCCCTATGGTGGGAAGAAATAAGGACAATTCATAATCTCAAAGGAAAAGTCATTGGTTCAAAGGAGTTGAAACACATTTTTTAAGGGAAAGTATCTAAAAAAATGATACTTTGATGATAGAGCCAATTAATTCCATGAGTTTAAATTTGGGCAAATGACAATGGATGAGTTGGTTAGAAAATTTTCCCATTTATTACGTTATCTTCCATATCTTAAAGATGAGAAGGAAAAAATACAGCTTTTCTTAAGCTATATTCCATCCTCATTCAAGGAGAGGATCGAGTGTGATAACTCAAAATCATGGATGAGTTGATTAGGAAGGAAAAAATATATTATCAGGAGACCAAGTGAAAAAATGAAAATTTGAACTTTGGGTCTAGTAAGAAAAAGGGCTAGATGACCCAAGGCAGAAAAAGTGGTGAGTTTGGTCCATTTAAACAAATTGGAAAAAGTAATCAAAGCCATAATTGGAACAAGAAAAAAAATTAGGCAACCAAAACACAAAGCCATCCCCATGTTGGGTCTAAACATGTACAAGTTAGTAAATGAAGAAATGGTAAGGAGCGTGATTCCCTAAGATGTTGGTGTTGTAGATAACCCTATATATTGTGGAATTTTCCTTACAACTTTTGGTCTATGAAAGGAACAAAACACTTTTAGGAAGCCTCTATAGTCAATGACATGGCTAGAAATGTACCGCGCAATAACACAACATTGGATGGAAACAATTAGAGCATCAATCCACAATGGTGGAAATTGAAGACATTATTCCTGGCCAATCTATTTCTATATTAATAGATCCTGGCGCTATTCTGAGTTACATTGGCCCATAGGTGGTAGAAGAGTGAAAACAAAAGTATGAAAAATATAAGAATGCATGGTTGGTTCACTTGGTCACGAGATTAAAGAGAAAAATTATAAAATAGATAAAAGTTTGTCCATTGTCCCTAAGTGGAATACAAACTACCGTAAACTTAAATATTTCACCGTTGGGCTCATATGATGTCTTAATGGGCATGGATTGGTTAGAGGGAAAACGAGTCGTTATAATCTGCCTAGCTAAAATTTTGATTTGCACAATTAAAATAAAGAGAAGTGTAAGTCATGAAGGGCATACCCAGGCCTATACCTATACACCATATGTCTACATTATAGCTATAAAGGGTTGCAAGAGAGGGATGTCAATTTTTTTTACATTCAGCTGGAGGATTATTCTTTGAATAAAATGGGTAAATTTTTATTAGTTGGAGGTTATTGAGGACTATCCAAATGTGTTTCCAGATTAAATATTGGGTCTTTCCCCAAAAAAGGAGGTGGATTTATCCATAGACTGAATACCAGGAGCAGATATTGTGTTAAAGGATACTTATTGGATGAGTGTATCGGAGTCGATGGAATTAAAAATGTAGTTATAAGAGATGCTTAATAAGGGATATATCTAACCCAGTGTGTCACCCTGGGGTGCACCAGTCCTTTTTGTCAAGGAAAGGGATGGAAATTTTAAATTATTCATAGATTACTGCCAACTATATAAGTTGATTCTTAAAAATAAAAACCCCATTTCTAGGATAGATGGTTTATTTGATTAAGTAAGAGGGGAAACTATATTTTCAAAAATAGATCTGAGATCTAGTTACCACCAGTTGAGGATTAAAGAGGATGATATACCAAAAATAGCTTTACGCACAAGGTATGAGCATTACAAGTTTATAATTTTACCCTTTGGAATTACTAATACACCCACTACTTTTATGTGTTTGATGAACAATATGTTCAACAAGGTTTTGGATAAGTTTGTGTTAATCCCCATAGATGATATACTAATATATTCCAAGACCCGGAAAGAGCACAAACAACACTTAGAAACAATACTGCAGATCTTGCGTGAACACGAGTTGTATGCTAAATTTAGAAAGTGCTAGCTTTTCGAGGACAAGGTATAATATCTTGGTCATTTCAAATCAAAGGAATGCATAATGGTAGACCTCAAAAATGTGATGACCATTCTTGAGTGGTTGGTTCTAAAATACGTGACAAACATAAGGTCATCTACGGGAATTATTTGCTACTACCACATATTTCTAGAACAATTTTCCAAGATAGAACATCCTATAACTTCATTATAGAATAAGGGTGTGAAATTTGTGTGGGCACAAAGGTGCCAAGAAAGATTTGAAAAAGTAATACACCTTTTGATGGTAGCGTCGGTCCTCAAAATAAGATATCCAAATAAAGAATGTGTTGTATGTATGGATTTTTGTTTAGAATGCCTTAGAGGAGTTTTAATGCAAGAGGGACATATAATGGCTTATGAGTCCCTAATGTTAAAGGAATATGAAAATAACTATGCATTTTATGATTTAGAGTTGGAAGTGACTATTCATGCTTTAAAAATGTGGAGACATTACCTAATTGGAAGATAATTCACTCTATTTACAGATCACATAAGTTTGAAATATTTTTTCAACCAAATTAATATGAACACCAATAAATATAGATAGATGGAATTCCAAAGTGATTATGATTTTGAATTCAAACATATAAAGGGGAAAGAGAGAAAAGTGGCAGATTCATTGAGTCACAATTTAAAGCATTTATGTAAGATAATAGTGAGATAAAGTGAAGCAAATTTTGTTGAACTAATAGAAACATCAAGAATAAAATATCAAGAATATGATTTGATTTGTAATAATTTAAGGATGAAAACTACACAAAAAGACTTAATCTGAAAGTAGTGGAAGACATGTTACATATGTATCTTATGAATCATCTTACCAGGTGGGAGGATTATTTACATTTGGTGGAATTCGCCTATAACAATGGGTATCAAGCATCACTTAATATGAGACCATTTGAAGCCTTGTATGGGAGGAAATTCCATATTCTCCTAAATTGGTGTCAGTCGGAAGACAAACTTATGCTAGGATCCTACCAATTGAAAGAAATGGGAGAAATGGTTATAATATTAGGAAAATTTTAAAAACAACCTAGGATAGGAAGAAAATTTATGCATATTTGAATAGAACACATAAGGAGTTCCAAGTGGGGGAAAAATTTTATGTTAAAATAATACCCAAGAAGAGTTCCTTGAATATGGAGGGATATTCTAAATTGACTCCTCTGTTTTGTGGGACATTTAAAATATTGGCCACAATGGGATCAATGGCTTACTATTTGGCATTACCATCTCATATTAAACTCATAATGTGTTTCATGTATCTATTTTAAAAAACATATGTACATGAATTGAATCATGTAATTAATTGGCATGTTATAAAGGTCGAATTGGAAGGAGAATTGTATGTCAAACCACAAAAAAAAATCGATGGGAGGGAGATTATAATCCAAAATCAAGCCATCACCCATGTTAAGCTGTAATGGAAGTGCTTTCAGCCTGAAGAGGCCACCTAGGAAATGAAATATGAAATGAAAAATGAATATCCTATGTTTTAATGAAGGATGGTTTTCCATTTTAAGGGGAGGGAAGAACTAATACCCGTGGAAAGACTTATTTTGTGATTTTATTTATTTTTGGGTTGATAAAAAAAAACATGTGATGTAATATTATTTTATTTTCATAAAGGAAAATGATAATGAATGATAATTTATGATAGAATAGTAATCCTCTTAGAAATATGCTAAGAGGTTAACATGAGAGATTAACCTCCAACTGTTATGGGGGAAGTTGAAGTTAGTTATTCCTAAATATGGAATGAAGTTAGTTATTCCTAAATATGGAAAAAAAAAACAAGAAGGCACAAAAAATTCCTTCTTTTGTATTTTTCCTGGTCTAGAACTTCGGAAAAAAGGCCAAAATAAAAGTGAAATAATAGACAAAGAATACAAACCACCTTCTTAGTTGTACGGTGGGAGAGAAATACCGTGTGATGGAATCTTTCTTTTTTCCTAGTTTTAAGTGATAGTTAGACAGAAAGGTTGGAGGAACTAACCAGTTAGTTCGAGACTGTGTAAGACTACGTAATATTGCTCAAAGGATTCATTCAAGTATGTATTCTTTGTTGCAATTAGTAGAAATTATGTGGTTGATGATATAAAAATTCTAGAATAGGGTTTATTAGAAAATAATGTTTATTGACAAATTCCATGCAGTAGAAAAATAAGACATGCGAACAGAGTTCAATTTAGGGGATTTGTTTCTATAGCTTAAGGTAAAAATAGATGCAAGAAAGATAACTGTAGTTTGAATGATAAAAGGCTACATTCATAAATAACAATGTTCTATTTTTTGAGAGTATGATTAAAATAATATTCATAACTGTTATCATTATTAAGGGAAAATGTGGGGTATATTTAGAGGTTAGACTCAAGAATTTCTCAGTATGACTCGATAAAACTACAAAGATATATGTACACATATATTTAAATATAGTTTTCTATAAAGAACTATCTACATACACAGATAGTCACAAAGAGCCTATTATTTTGAGCCATATTCTTGAAAGAAACAAAAATTGTTGTAGTTGTATATAGAACATGTAGAAAATTAAAAAAAAACAGTAGAACCAATATTCAGAAGTGATTTATAGAACATGTTCAAAATTAAAGAAAGCAGCAGAACCAATATGCAGATACAATAAGAAATATTTCTTATATCCAAGAGGAATGACTAGAGACTTCTTCTTTCAAACTACAAAAAAAATTGAAGAGTTTCAATACATTGATATATAAGAGAAACTAGTCTAGTAACTACAATCAGTAGCTTTTCACAAAAATTATGATACAAACATACATATACCCTTGAGGACCTTTGAGTTAAATCCTCAAAAAGAAAGTTGGAGGTGGAACATTCTATTAATTCCAAGAAAGATATTGCAAATTTTTTACAAGTGAATGTATTTATATGCACAAAATTTGAAAAATAACCCTGTTCCTTCTTCAAACCATAACTATCTTAGGGCTCCAGGTCTTGAAACTGAAAGACATAATTATTTTACATTTATTGTAACTCTAGAAATATCCATGCAAGAGGCCATGGAAGGCTACCGATAATTATACATAATTTTCACACAATATATGACAGGAAAGGAAGAGGATAGTAGCCCCTTATAATTCTGTTGACAAAATTTCTTTAACACTAATTTTGTGTACCAACTAAACTACCATAAGAATGAAAAGAGTTTGTAGAAAGTAAATCATTTCATCCCACACCCAGTAAGGACGCCATGAAGTCACAAAACATTAACCTGGTAACAAAAGAAAAGGTACTAAGAACCTGAAAACCCACGCTAAATATTCGAAAGACAGAGAGAGACGCGGAATTATATCACCACTCAACTGTAACGGAGCTCTTGATTTCATGCATACCTATAAGATTCATTTTGAGACAACATTAGTAGAAATTTTTCATGTTATAGTATAATTGTAAGAGGAGAGTTAATATACTTGAGAATTCAAAAATTTACTTACAAGGAGTAGGTAGTAAGACGACCTTTTCTTTGTACTTGTTAAAAATGTTTAAATATACAGAGGAAACATGTTTTCCCTCAACACACGTAGTTCACACAGAGGTATGAAAATTACTTTAATCAACACAACACATTTATGGAAGTTTATACAGATTTGTAGAATTCACTTAATCCATACCATACGGTTGCGGAAATCAATTCAAATGAATCTTAATTTTAATACAGAGTGGCAGTGATCAAAATTGAAACTATGGATAGAAGGAAATATAATCAACTAATTTTACTCACGGTGAAGCAGAGAAAAACAGAGTGTTGTGGTAAAAATGATACGTGAAATTTTCGCAAATATATTGAGACTAACCAAACTTTATATCAAAACTTCAAAAAATGAAATACATTCACATATGGAGGTTACAGATCCTTCACAAGTAAAACAATACTTCTTACTTGGATTTACATTCACCAGGGTTGCGGAGTAACACACAGTAAAATTGTTTCCATGCACCCACCCAAATTCGTTCCACGATTTTCTCCACTTTTATTTCCAGACTTACATCCGTCACATTACATGACACTCTCTTTACTTACTCTCTCTCTAAATTACATGTAAAATCTAGACATATATATCTAATACATTTACTTAGTGACACACACAATTCAATACATAGTATGGGCAGACATCATTTTTTGAACATTAAAGAACTTGCGTAAACTATACAAAACTTGCGGATTAAATATTTTCCCATGCCCATTTACTAACCATGCATTAAATTCCTATTTGAATTTAATTATTTTAATCTGTTGTAGAATGGGTTATGTACTTTTCTTAGTACTTTTCCTTCTCTACACATGCAATCCACAACCCGAAAAACATTTACTAAGGTATGGCTGCTACCATTTCATTTAATGCAACGATTGATATTAATTTCCAACACTCCCCCTTAATCGTAACTTCCGCCATTAAACATCCCAGACAATCTCTGAGATAAAAAACATTTCACATGCCAATGGCTTTGTGAAGATATTTGCAAATTGTTCTTCTGACTTGCAATGCTGCAACACAATCTCACTGTTGTTAACAAATTATCTTATGAAATGATATTTGGATTGAATATGATTTTTCCTTTTGTGACAGACAAAATTCTTTGATAGTGCAATTGCTGAACTGTTATCACAGAAAATAATGGTTGCTCCATCTTGTTCATGGCATAAATCCTGTAACATCATTCTCATCCAAACTGCTTGACACAGTGCTGCTGTTGCGACAACATACTCAGCTTCTGTTGTTGACAATGATACTATCGGCTAGTTTTTGGAAGCCCATAAAATGGCTCCCAAACCCAAATGAAAAACATATTCTGACGTGCTCTTTCTGTCATCAACACTTCCTGCCCAATCACTGTCAATGTAACCAACTAGCCTAAAATCATCAGTTGCGGAGTACAAAACACAATACTCCATGGTCCCATTGACATACTTTAAAATTCTTTTCGTTGCTTTCCAATGTGTCTCCTTGGGTGTCTCCATGAACCTCGACACCAAACTCACTGCATACATTATATCAGGCCTAGTTGCGGTTAAATACATTAGGCTTCCCACCATGCTCTTTTGTAATGTCGGATTGACATTGCTGCTGCAATCTTCCTTGCTCAACTGCAACCCCATGACGGTTGGAGTTGGTGATGGCTTGCTGTTCTGCATATTAAACCTCTCCAAAATTTCTACTACATACCTTGCTTGAGAAATAAAAATTCTATTTTCATTTTTCTTTACTTCTATGCCCAAGAAGTATCTCAATAAACCTAAGTCAGTCATTTAAAATTCACTTTTCATGACTGTTTTGAAATCAACGATGAGAAAATCATCACTGCCTGTAAAAATCAATTCATCTACATACAAAACGACAATAAGAATCTTACCATAATTTTCTTTGATGTGGAGAGTAGGTTCACCATCACATTTGTCGAACCCATTGTCCATCAAGTAAGCATCTATCCTGATATACCATGCACGCGGTGCTTGTTTCAGCCCATAGAGAGCTTTCTGCAACCTACACACCTTATGTTCTTGACCTTCTATTTCATAGCCAGGAGGTTGTGCAACGTACCCCTCCTCTTTTAGCACTCCATTCAAGAACGTTGACTTTACATCCATCTGATAGACTTTCCATTTCTGTTGCGCTACAATTGACAACATTGTATGCATTGTCTCCATCCTCGCGACTGGCGCAAATGTTTCCACATAGTCTCTTCTATGCTACTGCTTGTAGCTTTTAACAACGAGCCTTGCATTATGCCTTTCAATCTTGCCTTCAGCATTTCTCTTGGTATTATAGACCCATTTTACTCCAACGACTTCTTTACCTTATGGGAGGTCCACTAACTCCCATGTGTCATTATTTTCAATTACACTAATCTTTTCATTCATTGCTTCAATCCATTTTTCTTCTTTTACTTCATCCTCAAAATGAATTGGGTCATCAACATGAAAAAACAAATAAAATAAAGAGTTCATACCATTATCATTATCAGCTTCTTTCCCATTAATTTCACTCAAGTTTCTAAATCTTGGTCTTCTTGGTGTGCTTCGAGTTCCACTTGAACTCAAGGGAGTTTTTGATCCCTGTGGTGTGCTTCGAGAAGCACTTCCTTGATTTCTCAAGGCTATTTTGTTGCCATCTTGTGGTGTGCTTTGTTGTGCTTATGTAGGTGGAGGAGGAACCATCGTGGAGGAATTATTTTCTACTGTGCATTCCTCTTGCTCTTTGTGAGACACACATGTCTTCACGTTCACTGTTTTCTCTAAGCTTCCATCCCATGCTTCTTCTTCAATGAATTGCACATTTCTGTTGATTATAACTTTCTTGGTGGATGGATTATAGAGTGTGTATGCCTTGGACTCATCACTGTATCCAACAAATATACACTTCTCCCCCTTTCTATCCAACTTCTTCCTTATTTGATTTGGGACATGTGCATAAGCCACACATCCAAATACTTTCATGTGAGTGACAAACTGCTTTGCTCCACTCCATTCTTCTTCCAGAACTTTGTTCATAGAAACTTTGGTTGGACATCTATTCAAAATATATGTTGCAAAATTGACAGCTTCAGCCCAATACTGATTTGGCAAATGTTTTTCCTTCAACATATTTCTGACCATGTCCATGATGGTCCTATTCTTCCTTTCTACAACATCGTTTTTTTGTGGTGTGCATCTTGTGGTAAACTAATTGTGTATGCCATTCTCCCTACAGAAACGTAGGAAATATTTGGAGATATATTCTCCACCTTTGTCAGTTCTCAACACTTTGATGTAGTCCCCACTCTGCTTCTCAACAAGAGCATTGAAGTGGTAGAACTTTTCAAACACTTCACTCTTCCGTTTTAAAAAATACACCCATGTATTTCTGGTGTAATCATCTATGAATGTCAAAACATAATGGTTTCCAGCTAAAGATGGCATTTGCATTGGTCCACACAAATCTAAGTGGACAATCTCTAAGGGTTCCTTTGCCCTTATAGTCTTCCCTGCTGGGAATGCTTCTCTGTGTTTTTTTCTCAAGATGCAGCCTTCACATAGGTTGTCAGGTTTCTCAATGAGTGGTGATCCTTTTTACCATCCATTTTCTATGCAAGAGGTTCAAACCTCCAAAATTAAGATGTCCAAATATCAAGTGCCATAACCAGTTTTTGTCTTTCACTTCTTCTTGAAAGACCTCTTGTGTGACTACTGCTACCACACCTCCTTCCTTCAAGTCTGTTTTGAGCTTGAGAGGAAACATCATATTATTTTTCATATGCACTTCTGCAATGACCATTTTACTTGGAGGTATGTCCATGATAGTACACACATCATTCTTAAAAAAATACATTGTAGCCCTTGTTCATGAGCTGTCCAATTCTTAGAAGGTTACATTTTAGGCTAGGTACATAATATACATCTGGAACAAATTTATTTTCTCCCTTCCTTGTCAATATTGACACTCTTCCTTTTTCCATGACAGAGAATTTACTATTAGTCCCTGTTGTCACTTCAGACTTCACATTTTCATCAAGATTGGCAAACATTGCTATGTTTCCAGTCATGCGGTTACTACAACCTGAGTCTAAAAACCATACATCATCTTGTTTTTCTTGTGTTGCATTACATGTTAGAAGCACATTACTTTGGTGCTTATCTTCTTTTGCAAAATTTGCATTTTACCTATTATTAATGTCATTTTGTTTCTTTCTACATTCATTGGCATACTGCCCATACTTTTTACAATAATGACATTGGACTTGGGATTTATCATACCTTTGTCCTTGCACTTGGTATTGGCTTGAGCCTTCACTTTGATTCTAATTGCTACCCCTTCCACTTGTGCTTGTAGGGTTGTTTCTTCCACCTCTCTGTGGGCTTCTTCCTCTTCCATGGTAGTTTGATCTTCCTCGACCTCTACCTTTTCCAAAAGACATCTGTGTCTTGAAAGCATGCTCCAATGAGGAGTTTATTTTTCTATTCAGTCTATGTTCATGGGACATCATGGATGCATGAATATCATCCACTAACAATTGTGAGAGATCCTTTGTGTCTTCTATTTCCACTACTATAGCATCAAATATTGAGGGTAAACTTCTCAATATTTTCTCCACTATTCTTATTTCCTCGAGTGTCTCTCCATGAGACCTTATCTGGGTAACCTATCCAATCATATGTGTGAATAATGAGTGTATGTTATCAAAATCTTTCATACAAAGAGTTTCAAAATATCTTCTCAGCATTTGAAGTTTTGATGTCTTCACCTTCTCCATGAATTGATAGGTTGTCTTGAGAATATCCCACGTCTCCTTAGACTTTGTTGTTGCTGTAATCCTAGGGAATATACTCTCATGAAATTCTTGAAATAGATAGAAGAGGGCTTTGGAGTCCTTCTTCTTATTATCTCTCAACAAGTGTCTTTCTGCTGCTGTCAAAGCAGCCAATGCTGCTGCATCTGCTAGTTTTGGGAATCCATTCCACACAAATTGCCAAATGTCTTTTGAAGAAAACAGAGCCTTCATTGTAATTGCTCAATAGTCATAATTATTGCCATTAAGCTACGGTATTTGTGGATTAGTCAAGCTTGTGCTTGTTGCTGCCATTTTTACTGTGTAAACAACTTTCTCATTGTGTAAAACTTTTCTTACTACGTGAAAACTTTCTCACTGCTGGAGAATATGTTCCACAAAAATTTTTAGAACTACATTTAGCTCCTCAGTAAAAACACTATATTTTACTGATATTTTAAACCTGCTCCGATACCATGTTAGAAATTTTTAAAAACACAAGGGAAAAATTTTTTTCTCTCAACTCACGGAGTTCACACAGAGTTACAGAAATTACTTTAATCAACACAACACATTTACGAAAGTTTACATAGAGTTGCGTAACTCACTTAATCCATATCATACAGTTGCACAAATCCATTCAAATGAATCTTAATTTTAATACAGAGTGGCAGTGATCAAAATCGAAACTATGGAGAGAAGAAAATATAATCAACTAATTTTACTCATGGTGAAGCAGAGTAAAATAGAGTGTTGCGGTAAAAACGATACATGAAATTTTCACAACTATATCGAGACTAACCAAAATTTATATTAAAACTTTAAAACATGAAATACATTTACATATGGAGGTTGGGGCTCCTTCACAAATAAAACAAGACTTCTTACTCGGATTTACATTCACCAGGGTTGCGGAGTAACACATAGTAAAATTGTTTTCATGCACCCACCAAAATTCTCTCCATGATTTTCTCCACTTGTATTTCCATACTTATATCCGCCACATTACACAACACTCTCTTTACTTTCTCTCTCTCTAAATTACATGTAAAATCTAAACATATATATCTAAAACTGACAGACACAATTTAATACATAGTATGGGTGGACATCATTTTCTGAACATTACAGAACTTGCGTGAACTAAACAAAACTTGTGGATTAAATATATGCCCATGCACATTTACTAACCATGTGTAATATCCCAAAATGGGGATGCAACAATACATGAACACAAAATTGGGAATAGCAGTGATAAATAAACTCATGAAGTGTGAGAAGAACATATAGCCATCATATTAGTATTATAGCAGCAAATAGATACAAGATCTTGAGGAAAGAGTCACTCAAGATAGGCAAAATCAGCCTCAAGAAACATGTACATAAAATGAAGATCACTGCTACACAGAAAATGCTCAAGGCTATGACATCACAGTTTATTAGATGTAACTACTACTAGAGTATGTCAATACATGGATATTAAAATATACAACTCATACAATGTGGGGAGAAAATATCTAAACCCCCAAACTGAATTTCAAGACAATTCGGAAAGGATTTTCTGAGATATGCAAAAATGGAAAAATGATGGAGTTGTAGTCCCTAGACTGAGTAGCAGCTGCAACCTAAGAAATAGATGGAGATGACTGAAGATGATGCAAAATATGAATACATAGACCTCCTCCAATGGATCTTCCAAGTGAAAGGCTGATCCTAACACTGAAGATCTCACCCTCCAACAGACCTGCAAACCCTTACTGCAAATGCACACTGAAAATAACACAGTCAAGGAGAGGGACTACGTTGTAGGAGTAAGGAAATATGTTGGCCAAGTGCGAAGATCTGAAATCTGCTCCAAATTATTCCTTACTGATCTCCCAAAGGAAGGAAAGCTTCCTCCTTTAAAAAATAAGCTCTGGAAGTGTGTTGTGAACCCCTCCTACAACACCCTACAACACAACGTTATACTTCAGCAGAAATAACATTGCATCTGAAGGAGAATGCTTGGCCTCAAGACTGAATGTGTAGAAATGAAGTACAAGCTCCTTCAAGAGGCCTCTCTTGAAAGGAGAAGGAATTCCTAAATAGGAATGCCTTGTGCTAAGCGGAACAACAACTCTGCTAAACAACAAGAGAATGCACAATAGTCTAACCAAACCATAAAATCAATAATCAATAACATGTCCTTTTATGGCTGCCTTTCCCTCCTTAAATACAAATGGAAGCCTTCTCATCTTGGGTCCCACTCATTAGGGTTTCCTCCACCAAGGAATCTTCCTCCCACTATCTCTGCGCTATCTCTAAAGATAATCTCCACCTCCTATCCTAGCGTTGTTGACTTGGTCAAACTTGACCTTGTCCACATGAAATTGTCCTCTTTCACACATGAGGGTGTGAAATATAGCTCCTATGATGATCCCTTTTCACACTACGAGGGATTTTATTCATATTTTTATTATTCATGGGCCTTCGTACCCATTTATTCAACTGCTAGGTGATAAAAATAAAAATCAATATTCCAATTAGCTGCATGCTAAATTTGGAACATTATAGTCCTCCCCTCCCAAATGTTGCTTGTCCTCAAGCAACTGTAAGGATAGAACTGAGATGTCTCCCCTCCTCCTACTGTAGAATCCACATATGATGAACTTTTCCAAGGAAATAGATGTTGTCTCATCGATGAATCTCCATATTGCCCCTCCCAAGCATGCAATCTAGCCAAATAGTTATCATAATGAATAATTAGAGTACTCAAGGAGGAAATAAGGTGTTGTCTAGAGGTCCCTTTGAGATATGGGATCTGAAATCTATTGGGAAACATCATTCCCATGTGGATTCTCCATCCCCAAGCGATCATCCATACAAAATGAGTTACCTCCCAACATGACAACTCTTGAAAATCCTCCTCCACCTTTGTCTCCTAAAATGTTGGTGGGCTGAAATTCTGAACATGGTAGACAAGGTAGCCTACCCCACGCTGTCCTCCTCTCCATTCATGATAAGTGTAGAGTTTTTTCTGATCTTGGGTTGCAATAATGTTTCCCTCAAGTCGCAAGAAGAAGACTAGATCTCCAAGGATCTCCTCTCCAACGTTATGAATCATGTTGGCCCAAAATATCACATATATGATGAGTTGGAAATCACCATCATATGGCATCCCATAAATTCCATGGCCCACCTCATAAAGAAACAAATGTTTTGCTGTAGTGGCCATAGCTCCTCCCATGCTCCCCTTAGAACATGTAATGCAAAAAGTGTGGGAATCATCTTCCCCGAAGGACACATCCATCCAATGTGTCTCTCCCCCAATCATGCTCCAAATAAAAATAAGAACAACAGCAACATAGGGAACCATAATGAGAATCATACTTGCTACCATACGTAGCAAGAGAGAAGGACACTGGTCCCTCAAATGAAAACAATGCATTTTGACCATCAACGACAACAGAGGATGACATAAGGTGTGGCTTTTCAACCACTTTCTTTCTACTCCAATCTCCTCATAGGTTTGGAGAAAGTGTATGGTGTATGGTTTCAAGTAAGCATGTTATCCAATAGATATCTCCTCCCCAAGTCCTTCTAGGGAGTGGCCATCAAAACTGCTCATGGCCTCAAGTAGACCATGAAGTCTAGAAGGAAGAATGCTCTGTCCTTGAGAAATATCCTGCATATATATGGTTAAGGGTTGCACATATACATTATACAAATCATTATGAAAACAAACCATACCCTTACCATATGTTTTTCCCATGCAAATGGAGTGACTCATAGATGAGTCTCCTCTCATCCTCAAAGATAAAATAGGTGGTGGTGCTGAATATTCCAAAGAGTTATGTATCTCCTCCATCTCCACATGATCCATGCATCTCCTCATATGTTGATATATCTCCTCCTCAAAGCCTTCCCAAAGATACCCCTCCATGACGGTGTGGTATTCTCTCATAGAATAAGTGTGGCTGAAAAGGAAATCTTCATGAGATGTTTGTAGTAATTTCTCCTTGAGCTTGGAAGCTCTAGATAATAATATCCTACCATGATATTAGATGACCCCATCTCTAACTGGATATCCCTCCTCATGTAGTTGGTCATCCAATATCATACAAGTGAAAATATCATTGGAATACTCCACCAATAGTTGGGAATTCCAATATGGATCTATCCTCCATATTGACAGCGCTGATGATCTATCATGAAGAAAATATGTCATATGGTCATCCTCCTCTTTGGCACCTCCCATGCCAAAGATGCAAGTTGGAACGCTATTATCCCTCCCATGCTCCTCTTGCCACAATGCAAAATCTGAAATGAGAGTGGGTAAAGATGATGTTGAGAGAATGCCTCTCTCATCCTTGAGTCTACCCAAGACTCTCAGTGCTATACCAAGCTCTCCCAAAGTTTCACTCCTCTGAAATCAATGAGTGGTGCCTCCAAATGTGAAGCATCTCTCATCCTCTACTGATCTAGTGGTCTCCCCGGTGAAATGCCTCCATGCAATGAGACATCATCATCAAGAGTAGATTGTATATATGGATGGACAGAATTTCCCTTGCCCTCACTCCGCAATCCAGTCTCCCTATTAGGTGCATAAACCTCTTGAAATAGATAGGGGTGTGTGATCCTCATCACATGATGCTGATCATCCTCCCTACCTCCTCCTTTTATCTCCATAGTTCCACACCCTATCATCAATGGCACATGTAGATCATGAGTTGTGCCTTGATATCCACATATGAGATCCTGGGGAACTACAATAATCCCTCTTGTTGGAGAAAGAGCTCCCTCTTCCTTTGCATGAGGTGCTAGATAAACTATAGACATGACAGTGTTGTTTCCCTAATCCTCATCAATATGTATGGGAAACCTCCCAATGATTGGATCCTCTTTTGAAAAAGGGATCTCCATATCCTCTTGCTCAAGAATATAAGATAGAGGTCTTGCCTCCAGCAAGGTATGATGCAAGATATCAGCCTCCTCCATGGTTTTCTAAAGTGGAGTTGAGTTTAAGGTTTCCTCCATCACATGAAAGGTTTTTGTTTGCCTAGGTTTATTTAGCTCCTCCACATGTGTTTCAGAAAATTTTCCATCAAATATTTCCACTAATGTCTTAGTGAACCTAACATAAGAAGAAGTATTTGCATTATTGAAAGAAAAATACTCAAATATCCACCATGCATAGGCCTTACCTCCAAAATGCAGCGCTGCAACTTTGATGGTCTCATCTTCAGAAATGTGATGTTGCTGCAAATAGGAGTCTAGCTCCTCCACCCAAGATCTAGCTGAACATGTAGGTGAACCATTAAAAGTATATAGAAGTAATCTACCCCTATCATGCTGCTTGCTCCTCTAAACCTTTATCTTGAAAAACTCTGGAAAGGTAATATGATCTCTAAACTTCTGAGTTTGAGATTCATACTCTTGCAGAAAATTACTAAGAGTTTCCCTCCTAGTCATTCCTTCTTCTTCCCTCTCTCTCATGGAAAATATGGGCATATGAGTGCACTTTGCATCATAGTGTGTGGCTACATGCTCACACTCATCATATGAAAATCTATAGTTTGATTCAGATCCAAACTCTCTTGGAGATTTTATACACATCTCCCTTCTCATCTTCTTGAGATATTCATGAATGCTCTAAAACGTTTGAGAAAGAAACATTGGAAGTCTCTCCTCTTTTCTTCCTCCAAAGGATAGAGTCTTCTTTTTGTCTTTTTTGCTCATCTTTTCTTCTTCTTGTCTTCTTGATAGCATATTGGTTGAGATTCCACAGGCTGAGCCAAGATTATGCTCTGATACCACTATAATATCCCAAAATGGGGATACAGCAATACATGAACACAAAAATGGAAATAGCAGTGATAAATAAACTCATGAAATGTGAGAAGAACATATAGCCATCATATTATTATTATAACATAAAATAGATATAATATTTTGAGGAAAGAGTCACTCAAGATAGGCAAAATCAGCCTCAAGAAACATGCACATAAAATGAAGATCACTGCTACACAGAAAATGCTCAAGGCTATGACAGCGCAGTTTATTAGATGTAACTGCTTCTAGAGTATGTCAATACATGGATATTAAAATATATAGCTCATATAATGTGGGGAGCAAAGATCTAAATCCCCAAACTGAATTTCAAGACAATATGGAAAGGATTTCCTGAAATATGGAAAAATGGAAAAATGATGGAGTTACAGTCCCTAGACTGAGTAGCAGCTACAACTTAAGAACTAGATGGAGATGGTTGAAGATGATGCATAATCTGAATACATAGACCTCCTCCAATGGATCTTACAAGTGAAAGGTTGATCCTAACACTGAAGAACTCACCCTCCAACAAACTGCAAATGCACACTGAAAATAACGCATTCAAGGAGAGGGACTGCACTGTAGGAGAAAGGAAATATGTTGGCCGAGTGCCAAGATCCTAAATATTCTCCAAATGATTCCTTACTGATCTCCCAAAGGAAGGAAAGCTTCCTCCTCTTAAAAATAAGCTCTGGAAGTGTGTTGTGAACCCCCACTGCAATACCCTGCAACAAAACGTTATAATCCAACAGAAATAATGTTGTAGCTGAAGGATAATGCTTGGCCTCAAGCCTCAATGTGGAGAAATGAAGTACAAGCTCCTTCAAGAGGCCTCTCTTGAAAGGAGAAGGAATTCCTAAACAGGAATTCCTTGTGCTAAGGAGCACAACAACTCTGCTAAACAGTAAGAGAACACAATAGACTAACCAGACCATAAAATAAATAATCAATAACATGTCCTTCTATGGCTAACTTGCCCTCCTTAAATACAAATGGAAGCCTTCTCATCTTGGGTCCCACTCATTATGGTTTTCTCCACCAAGGAATCTTCCTCCCACTATCTCTGCGTTGTCTCCAAAGATGATCTCCACCTCCTATCCCAATGTTGTTGACTTGGTCAAACATGACCTTGTCCACATGAAATTGTCCTCTTTCACACATGAGGGTGTGAAATACAGCTCCTATGATGATCCCTTTTCACACTATGAGGGGTTTTATTCATATTTTTATTATGCATGGGCCTCCTTACCCATTTATTCGACTGCTAGGTGATAAAAACAAAAATCAATATTCCAATTAACTGCATGCTAAATTTTGAATATTACACCATGCAATAAATTCCTATTTGACTTTAATTATTTTAATCTGTTACGGAATGGGTTATGTGCTCTGCTCAGTACTTGTCCTTCTCTGCACACACAATCTGCAACCTGCAAAGTGTTTACTGAGGTATGGTTGCTGACAGTTCATTTAATGTGGTGGTTGAGATTAATTTCCAACAGTAGTGACCTTTCAAAAACAGAGGACGGGTCAACCCGTGAAGAATAATAGAAAATATAGTATTTTGGGGACTAGGGTTTTGATTTTACCTTGTGGTTTCGTCGAAACTTCTTTTTAAATCTAGAAAGGTCGTAATAAGTCAAGAAATTCGAGAGCAGTAAAACCCTCTTCCAGAAGAGGACCCAGTAACATGTCATTGTGTAGCAGAAGAATTAGAAATGTTATAAGACTCTTGTTATGTAAAATAATGGGAAGTTAAAGTATATAATATAGCTAAAGACCAAGGACAAGCTTCTAATATTGATATTAATACCTGCAACTGAAGTATGCCAGAGACCCTATCACTATCCACTACAAAAATTCCTTGAGGAATACACTATTGAAGCGTTGGAATTTCAAGTAACGGTATAGAATAATTATAGTAGGGTTTGAAGCTGTGGAGCAAAGCTCCAAACCACCAAATAAGAAAATGAAAAATGAAACTATGTCGACAAGGTTGGGCTGGGTAGCTACCCTATCCCCCTTGACGAGAAATATAGACCGTACCTAATCAAGTCGCAATCTAGATCGTTGAATCTAATGATGTGTTCAAACTCCACGTACAAGGTCGGCCCGCTACTCCATGTGTTAACCACCAAATAATAACAATCATGTTGTCAAACAACCCGATTATGGTGTCCACGAGTCACCAATTACCATGTTAATGTGTGATTCAAACCCCAGAATATTCACATATGTGTTCTTTATAAATCATATATAGCACATGTAATGTGGAAGGCCTTGTAATAGGTCATATATATATATATATATATATATATATATATATTCAACTTATTAGTTAGGGTAACATGCAAATATCAAAAATATTTATGGATCCAAGTGTTATTAAGGATTTTTATTATTAATGGTTAGACAAGGATATAATAGATACAACTTATCTAAGGAAAGAACATGTATACATGTTCTAAATATTTATCGATCCATGGAAAAGAAGCTTATATATCAAATGGGAATTCATTATATATATATATATATATATATCGATCGCAAACATGTATAGGCAATAACTTAAAAAAAGATGAAATTATCTTTAGATAAGATCATAAAACACAAACAAATCAGTTGTTGCAGAGGAGTGGTTAGTGAATAAAAAATAAAGGAAATTGAAGGTTGGAGGATATCCTGATGATGAACTACAGTTGGTAGTTCGAAACGCGTCGGTTCTAAAATTCCGTATGTGATTTCCCGGAAGATTTATAATTATAATTTAACACTGTTACCGATGAAATAGGTAACCTGACCTCAAAACGGGAACTCTAGCCCAAAAAGTCTCAAAAAAAATGAAAAAACACCCCAAAAACAAAAAGTGTGTCTTCCAGAACGCACTTGGTTTTTTTTGAAGGTCAAATTTCAACATTTTATAAAATTATGCTAAAAACAAAATTGTTTGTTGAAAAAAGGATTGAAAAAACACCCTCAAAACAAAACCAGTTGATGCTGGAATAACAAAAAAAAAATTGTGTCATAATTTTGACACTTTTAACAATGGAATTAAAGACAACATATTAGGACATTTTTTAAAATTGTAAATTTATAACATTTTTGATAGATGATGTTAAAGATAAACAAATACATGATTGAAGGGCTTATCATTTCGAACAATTTTCATCCATGTTGTTAAACATAAAATATCTTGACTCTAAACAACCCCAAAATTGTAATTATTGTCAACCATAACATTAAAGATAAAATTTGGTAGCGCATAAAAAACTTAATGACAAGTTGTAAATATAAATTTTTTTAATCTTAAGTTTTCAACATACTTGAACAATGAAATTATGGAGAAATTATAAGACTTAAACAATTTAAAAAATTGAACAAGTAAATGAAAAAATTATCATTGAATGGAAACAAGTAAGAGTAATTTTAATTTTAAACGATAAAAAATTATCTTTTTCAAATCTTAGCATAAGACAAATTTAAATCTAATTTCAACCAAAACCTAAAAATCAAGCATAAAAAAAAAGTGTTCCCTTTAAATGACGCATATAATTATTAAAAATTTTAAAAGTATCTTATACCAAATGGTAACAATACATAATATCATGGTAATATCACTGCATAATCTAAAAATTCAACATTAGTTTCTATTTTCTATTTTACTTATAATTAAGATATCAACATTGGTACATTGAATATAACATAAATTATTTTTGTAATTCATTGTTGTATTGTCGATATTCTAAAGAGATGGATTCTTCATAATTAAAACATATAATCCAACAAACATAGAAATGTCTCATAACTTCATGAAAAATGAGATGGAAGTCAAAAAATTTATTTCAAGTTACCATGCAAACATCAATTACATAAAAGTGTATTAGATAGTTATTCAAAATCAACCATAGGTTCTGGCACACTATCATAACCTACATCTTCAGATGAATGGCTTGATGCAGATGAAGATGATCCATATTCTTCTCTTTCATCAACTAGTGCTCCATCCGAGTCAACATGCATGCCCACCATTTCAGAGTTCAAAAGTCTTGTATATCTACGTCTACATTCTGTAGAGTCTCATCTCAACAGTAATTGTTCTGGTAGCAATTTCTTCAAAATATTTATGGTCTACAACCGAAGAGTTCCTCTCTTTGTCAAATTGAAGTCATACACAAGTATGTCAACATCCTCCAATTTTAAGACATTTGTATGGCGACGATTTATATTTGTGCCCTTTCTTTTTCTCTTTCTACATTTTCATTAATGACCTTTACAACCTTGGAAATCCAGAATGGATAGCCAAGTGGATCTTCATCTGCTAACACTGCTATCATGCAACCCTCCTTAAGATCCTGCACAAAACCACTGTAAAGGTCTTCCATGGCTTCACGTTGTGCACGTGATCTTCTAGAACCAATATAGATTTCTCTTTCCTATACCTGTGGGGAATTAATAATAGCTTGAGGTTGTTGTTGTTCAACATTGTGTGTTTCCTGATGTTCATGTTCGTTTGGGATGTTTTGTGGCAAAAAAAAAAGAGTATTCAAAAGCGTATCCACATTTATTGATCTTGAAATCATGTCACTTTGATTACTGAAAAAAGACTCCCACCAAACTGAATCAGCGACTTCGAAGTACTAATATGTATCTCTAATACATATTTTAATTTTCTCTAGACATTCAGAATAATTTATGTCTCTCTTCTGCCTTCATGCATTATGGAGTTCAACAACTGACTGTAATAACAATATCTTTGATGAAAATATTGGACGCTCTGGAATGAAATTCAAAAATGCTAAACCTGATGATGGTCCCCATTCTTCAATAGTTGAATACTTCTTGCCCCATATAAGTGTTATCCCATCAATTTTTTTGATACGAAATTGATGCTGGAAGCTAATGTTGTTAAGTTTTTCAATGCATTTCTCCTCACCATGTGATCTAAAAATAAACCTTCGCATGTCAATAGTTTCTTCCAACACATGAAAAACAGGCTCTGGAATGTATGATTTCTTAATACATTCAATTAATGATGGAAAGCTCCCAACACCTTTCTTTGTCAATGTTACTGAAAAACGACTCAACATTTGATCAATATGATCATGAGTATGCCCAACAAGAAGGAAACCAATCTTTATCTTTTTAAAAATCCCCAATTCAACGAGCATGTTTAGATACCCAAAAATAACTTAATTTTTATTCTCACGACTTGTGTTGTCTAATTGTAAATACAAAAATTTAGGAAGAATCCCAGACCAATGAGTAACCACATCATGGATTATAGTTGTGGTCAGATTTGCATCATTGTGAATATTTGGAGTTGTGAAGAAAACTCTTGGAAACATCTTCTCATTAAATACCATACAACCAACTAAGTGAAACTGAATGAAATTTTCCTCTTGTAATTGTTTTGGCGTGCAGACAAAATGTGGAAGAAGTGTTTTCTTTTGGTTCATAGCATCAATTATCAATCCCAGATATTTATTTGGATGATCATAACACTTCTTTCGATGTTTATACAACTTTTGCCTTTCACTTGTTTGCTGATTGCGATGGTCTTGAAGTTCTTTGACAACGTAATCTGTACATAAAATAAAAGAAACATATGAATAAATATATTTTCATAGTTGATAAGTATCAAATTTTAAAAAACAATGTTTTGAACACATACCTCTTTCCGCCCCTTGACATTTATCTCTTTTTGCTTTAAGAGAAGCACATGTGCCGCAAATCACCATCCTTGTCTTCTTAGGAATATGAACATTGTTGAATTCAGCTTTCCATATCCTTGTAAAATAAGAATATGTAATAAAATTACCAATTCCTTCAACAACTTCTGCATAATCTTTGTATAACATGAATATTTCTCGTCTCGAGAAATTATCTGGAATATGTATTGTGTCTTTATTTGGCATACACTCTCCATGATTTGAAAGAAGTCTTTCATCCATGTCTTAGCAGTATTTGCAAACGGCCCCACCTCCCGTTTATAACGTGCTTCTGAATAATATGTGGGATCCCTTTCCAATCTATCCTGGATTCTTGACAAACGACAATTACCAATTGAATGCAACATTTTGAATGCCTTTCTGCAAAGCAATACATTCCCAATATGATAATCATAACTTGCTAGTGTAGATTGCATGCAACCCACTAAATATGAATTTTGCATGCTTTTATTCATTGACATATATGTTTTCCTTTTCTCCAAAACAAAGTTGAAATCCATATTTTTCAAGCAATCCCTTCGACAACATTCACTTGAAATCAAATGAACGACAAAACTTCTTTTGGTGAGATATTTTATCCTCACCCTTGTATAACTAGAATGCTTTGGATTGATATTAAAAGGTCTACTCCTACTCCTAGTTGCAATATTTGCTTGCAACGGCTTCATCATTCCATCATCCTTTGTAAAAGTAGTTTCATCACCATTAGGAGGAATATTATCCCCACTATCATCATCCTCAACATAGTTAATAAATTCATCAACATCATTGCTTGGAAAATTTTCTTTACCATCATCAGTTGAAGAAAACATTTCACAAGAATCATCGACACTTTTGTAACCCTGACTCAAAAGAAATTCTTCACCATCTTGACCCATGCTTTCAAATTCTTCCCTAGGAGGATTCAATTCTTCATCACCATGAGTGTCTTTGAAATGGTCACTTGGAGAAAATGCAATATTCAGATATGTGCCTCTAAAATTATCATTTGCAAGAAACTCTTCATCCTCCCCTTCCTCAATGGTGCTCTCATAATCCTTGGGATTAGGCATAAGTGGAAGCTTTGAATTTGTATTCACTAGAATTTCTTCATCTTGCCCCTCCCCTTCCTCACTGATGCTCTCATAATCCTTAGGATTAGGAATAAGTGAATGCCTTCAATCTATATTTATTGGAAATTATTCATGCCCCCCTTCATCAGTGGTTAAATTATAATCGTTATGATTAGGGTGAAGTGAAAATTTTAGCTTTGGAAATTCATCCCCGTCTTCATCAGTGGTGCTGGCATAATCCTTAAGATTAGGACGA
This sequence comes from Pinus albicaulis, assembly GCA_034641835.2. Classification (NCBI taxonomy): domain Eukaryota; kingdom Viridiplantae; phylum Streptophyta; class Pinopsida; order Pinales; family Pinaceae; genus Pinus; species Pinus albicaulis. The sequence goes on along the minus strand of CM076575.1, from coordinate 1,673,343,322 downwards.
AGTGGATATTTTGACGCTGCAAATTCTTCATTCCCCTCTTCCTCAGTGGTGCTGACATAATCCTTAGGATTAGGACGAAGTGCATATTTTGACTCTGCAAATTCTTCATTCCCCTCTTCATCTGTGGTGCTGACATAATCCTTAGGATTAAGACGAAGTGGAAATTTTGACTTTGAAATTTTTTCATCCCCCTCTTCATTAGTGGTGCTTGCATAATCCTTAGGATTAAGACAGAGTAGATATTTTGACGCTGTAAATTTTTCATTTCCCTCTTCATCAGTGGTGCTGACATAATCCTTAGGATTGGGACGAAGTGGATGTTTTGACTCTGAAACATTATCATTCCCCTCTTCATCAGTGGTGCTCGCATAATCCTTACGATTAGGACGAATTTGATATATTGACTCTGGAAATTTTACATCCCCCTTTTCATCAGTGGTGCTGGCATACTCCTCAGGATTAGGACAGAGTGGATATTTTGACTCTATAGATTCTTCATTCCCCTCTTCATTTGTTGTTCTCGCATAATCCTTAGGATTAAGCTGAAGTGGATATTCTTCATCTCCCTCTTCATCAATGGTGTCCTCATAATCCTCGGGATTAGGACGAAGTGAAACTTTTGACTCTGGAAATTCTTCATCATGCCCTTCATCACTGTTGCTTTCATAATCCTTAGGATTAAGAGTAAGTGGTATAACTGGCGCTCGATTTACAAAAATTTCATTTTGCTGCACCTCATCAATTTTGTTCTCATCATCTTTAGGATAACGACCAAGTCGATTTTTTGACTCTCTATTCATGGTGAACGAACTCCCGTTATATTCATCACTCTGAATAGAGTTGTTGCGTGACGAAGATGCTGATGTTCTAGAAAGAAAAACTTCGCTATCAGAAGAAACCATGGCTTTCAACAAGAATAGGTTGAATGATACAAATTCCTCTCCCACTTACAATATATAGCTTAAAGACTAAAAATTTCCCTCCAAAAAAATTCGCGAAAAAATTTCCCTCCAAAATTTCCCCCCAAAAAATTTCGCGAAAAACTTTCCCTCCAAAATTTTCATTTCAAATATTTGGTACAAATATTAGTCAAAAAATGTATTTAACATTTTTTTAATAAACTATTTGTGTTGAAATATTTTACCGATATTTATATTCAAAATATCCACAAAATATTTCTATCATGGATGCCTTCCAAACTAAAATAATGTTTTTATTTCAATGATTTAACATTGACTAGATGTAAGTATTAACTATAATATTACTATAATACCTACATGTAAATATTAGCTATTTTAACTATAATTACTACATATAAATATTTTAAATTTTAAATTTTAAACTTACGTTATATTCATCTAAAATTTATTTTAAAATTTATTAATAAACTGTTGGTCTTCAAATATTTCACCATACTTTCTATTTAAAATATCCACAAAATATTCTTTTCATGCATGCCTTCGAAACTTAAATAATTTTCTTATTTGAATGGTTTAAGATTGATTACATGTAAATATTAACTATGATAACTAAATGCAAATATTAACTATTTTATCTATAATATTAACTATAATTAACTACATGTAAGTATTTCATATTTTAATTTTTAATCTGAGATTATATTTGAATTATTCAACATTCAATACATGTAAATATTAAATAAAATATTAACTATGATAACTACATGCAAATATTAAGTATTTTAACTATAGTATGAACTATAATAAACTAAATGTAAATATTTTAAATTTGAAATTTTAATCCCACATTCGTTAAACAGTAAACCAATTAGACAATATTCGCTATATAATAAGAATGATTATTTCTATTCATCACATCACATCAAGTTTTTTAGTATTTGTTAGAGCAAATTTATGGACGTGTTGCGTTGGCATTGGAAACTTCGTGGAGGCATTGCATTGGCATTGGAGGCGTTGTGTTGCTATTGGTAATTTTGTGGAGGTGTTGCATTGACATTGGTAACTTCATGAAGGCATTGCATTGGCATTGGAGGCGTTGTGTTGTTATTCATAATTTTATGAAGGCGTTGTGTTGGCATTGGTGACAGAGTTTTTTGCATTTCAAAGGTTATTTTTCCTTTTATTCTGTCAATTTAAAGACGATTTTGGGGAAAATCTGTTTTCCTATAGTTTTCTGTGTCCAAAAACTATTTTTTTAAGGTTTTTAGGTTCAAAAACCATAATTTTTTTATATTTTTTTAGTGAAGAAAATGCAAAAAGAACTAAATTTTTTAGGGTTTCAAGGACAAAAAATTAGATTTTTTTTCTTTTTTAAAACTTATAAGTTCATCTAGATAGAAAAATCCATAAAACGACCATGCACATAAAAAAATAGTAATATTATAACATTTTTTATTTGTTTTTTTTAATCATAAATATATCAGTGATTTCATTATTTAAAATGTTTTTTTTGTTTTGAATTTTTAGAATTTTTTGATTTTATATTCTATTTTTTTTTTTTAATCTTATTTTTATTCTTTTTAATTTTAAATCTTAATTTTTTTTTCTTGTTTTGTTATATATCATATATATATTTTTTTTAATTGTATTGTTATATAGTTTATTTATTTAATGATTTTTTATTTATTTATTATATTGTATTGTTTTTTTTTAATTATATAATGTTTACAAACAAAACATAATTGTTATTTAATAAATTGTTTAATTTATTTATTTATTTATTTTTATTTTGATATTTTTAACCATTTTTTTATTTATTAAATAATGTTTTAATAATTATTTATTAATTATATTATATAACAATGTTTTTATTATTTTTATATAACAATGTTTTTATTATATATATATATATATATATATATATATATATATTTTTTTTTTTTTTCTCGTTCAGATTAATCCTAATCTTTCCATTTTTTCTCCTCCCATCCCATCCACAGGTTTCGAACCGGTGACCTTACAGAACAGAGTGCCTTAACAGTGCACCCCATCACCGACTGTTCTACACCACGTGGGCAATGTTTTTATTATATTATATAACAATATTTTTATTATTTTTTTATATAACAATGTTTTTGTTAATTTTTAATTGTTTTATTAAAACAAATTAAAAAAAAAAAATTGTTTTATTAAAAAAAAAAAAAAATGCAATGGGCGCGGGGCGCCAGAGGCCGACCGGGCGGCGCCACGGTGGGTTGCCCAGCCGGCCTCAAGCCCCCGGTTGGGCAGGAGGGCGGGAATTGCGGTCACGGAATGACACACCATTGCATTGTTTTTTTTTTTTAATTTTTTTTTATTTGTTTTAATAAAACAATTTTTAATTTTTGTTTTATTATTTTATATTTTATTTTATTTTAAATTTGTTTTAATAAAACAATTAAAAATTAATAAAAACATTGTTATATATAAAAATAATAAAAATATTGTTATATAATATAATAAAAACATTGTTATATAAAAATAATAAAAACATTGTTATATAATATAATTAATAAATAATTATTAAAACATTATTTAATAAATTAAAAAAAAATTGTTAAAAATATCAAAATATAACAAATATATAAAATTTAAAAAAAAAAAAAAAGCAATTTATTAGATAACAATTATGTTTTGTTTTTAAACATTATATAATTTAAAAAAAACAATACAATATAATAAATAAATAAATAAAACATTTGTTTTAATATAACATTACAATAAATTTAAAAAAAAAAAAAACTATATAACAATACAATTAAAAAAATAAAAATATATATATATAATATTATAACACTGGTTAGTAACATTTAAATATTTAAATTTCTTTTTTAATTTTTTTTTAATTTAAGTATTAAAACAGCATTATAAAAAATTTAATTTTTTCTTTTATTTTGTTTAATTGCTTTTATTTTATTTTGTTTATTTTTATTTAATTACTATGCAATGTGAAATAGAAATTTGTAATTTTCAAATATATTCAAAGATTATATAAATTTATAAACTTTATATTAATTTTTTATAATTTTAAGTTTATAATTTTTTATTTAATTGCTATGTAAAGTAAAATAAATTTTTCTTTTATTTTATTTTGTTTATTTTTATTCAATTGCTATGTAATGTAAAATTAAATTTTAAAATTTTAAAATATATTAAAAGATTATAAGTTTTTTAGTTTTAGAAATAAATTTTGTTTATTAAATTTATTGTATCCCCATTATTTTTCCATTAACTAATATATATATATTTTTATCAGGAAAATAGCATCAAAAAAGATTTATGTGAATGTTTCTACACCTACGGCAGCAGCTCCCAAATCTACAGTTGCAGCTCAACGCACTATGGATACAACTCCCAAATCTAAAGTTGCGGCTGAACGCACTATGGACACTGTTGGACACAATAAGGACATTGTTGCACACACTAATAAAATTCAAGCAAGTGGGGCACCAGGTTCATTAAAGCTTATTTCTGATTGGAATAACACTGAGGAAATAGATAAAACTAATTTCTCATGATATCTTGAAGACAGTGAAACGGAGGCTGATATACACATCTATCTGCTTTATGGTATGATTGACTTAAATGAGCCATATGATGTGATGGGCAGAGTACGAGACATATGTATGGTCTCGAATACAAACACTATTTATGTTCTTGCAAGGAAGGCTCAGAAACGTGAGAAGGTTAGATATCATCTATCAATCGTCAAGTATGACACAGATGAAATATCTTCAAAATTTTCTGAAGAAGTATCAAGCAACATTGCAAATAACATTGTAAGTATGCTTATTTTTATTTCCTCTATGCATTATTATAAGGATGATTCAATTTTTTATAAATTATTGATCATTGACATGTTTTATTTTATTTCATAGGATTTTGTTCCGAGTCTTTCAAACATGTTTGAAGGTATTTATATGTTGGTGCCAAATGTTATGGATGTGATCAACACTTTCCACAAAGACAAAGAAGAGGAAAGGAGATTGAAGCAAAGATCAATAGCTCGTGACACTACAATAGTTAAAAGAGGGGATCAACCAAGAGTCACTAAGGTGGGTTAATCTAGTAAACTTAAACGTGTTTCTTTTGAAGGTGTCGAACATGAAACAGAAAACTATGATAGAATTAGTGAGGAGGAGATTAGAACTTTTGTGCAAAAGGAGAAAATAGATCAGACACCAAAAATAAAAATTGCCATGAAGATGTCTCTCTTTTACCTCATGAAGGAGAGCTTGTTTATAAAAAAAACTGATATGTTATCCAATAAGACTAGGAAATCAAATATTGGTGAAGTTGTAAAGGTCGTGAGCAGTAGTGAAGAACAAAATGAAAGCTCTCACAGAATCAGAGAAATCATAACACCGTGTGCTAAGTTAGAGGATGGCATTATTAAAACAAAACAAAATGCTATTCGACAAGAGTTGAGAAAGAATAAATCAATTCTTAGTGGCCAAACATTTGAGCTTAATGTTAACCAATTTTATAGCCTAGATGAAGGAAAATCTCAATATCAAATTAGAAAGGTCCATCACCTACATGTACATAATCTGAAAACATTGTTCAGGTTCAATCCATATGCGCATGTGGTGTATTATGTGGTTCTTGTCGATCCACGTCAGGTTCCCAACAAACAAGCATTTGACAAGACAAAATGTTTTGATTATAAATATTATGTAATTGGAGGGAACCGTTCGATAGAGGCTAAGAGACAATTGATTGCAGAATATCCCAATAACTATCTTTTTCAAACAGTGAAATGCATCATTTATGCTGGCTTAACAGAAATAGAATCAAATTTATTGGCATGGGATCATAATGCAGATAATGAGTACAGAATGAAAATGACTTTCATCCAAAGGGTCAGATTTATTCATAATGAATTCATAGAAAAATGTGGTGGGGATAAGACACAAGTTAGTGTAAAATTTCGAAAGGAATGTTTAATGGAAACAAGTTATCAAATTGATGAAAAAAAAGCAAAAGATGGAAAATTGAATACAAATTTATTCAGAGGCACAGATAAAATTTTTCAGTTGGCATTTAGAACTTGGGAGGTATGGGATTTGATTGATGAGATTTTTGATCGGTGGGAGAATATTTCCATAAAAAATCAGAAGGTTAGAAAGAGTAAACCCATAATATGTACCAACAGTAAGGCAGGTCCTAAAATGAAGTAGCTTCCAGAGGATATGACTATCACACCTTGGAGAACAATGCAAGGTGTTAAGGATGATAAATTAGTCAAATCAGTATTAGCCCGTGTGAAGTCGAGTGAATTATCAATGGAAGAAATGTGTGCAGAATTTCAAAAGTAAGTTTCTTGAATTATTTCTTATTTTTCTTTCATTATAATTTTCTTTTAAATAAAACATAATGATGTTGGTAGAATTTGTTATACATGTCAATATATTAACGATTTTAACTTGATTTATTCAATCAGAAAATTTTTAGGAAAATACAAGAACACGTGGTTAAAATGTTGAATGAAGACAGTTGGGATGATGTTGTACGCAACTACCCAGAAGCAAGTTCTACATCAACACTAAAAGAGTTTTATATTGCATTCAATAAGGTATGTTGATTTATAAATTCATTTTATTCATATTTAAACTATTTTTATTTTATTACTTATATGTGTGTGTGTGTGTGTGTGTGTGTGTGTGTGTCATTAAAGATGTCGAAGAAGGATGGAAATGGAGTACCAGATACTTTCAAAAGCTTTATTGAAAAAATTAAGATGGAGAACATGAGAAGGAAGCGTCTTATGAATGTTGAACTAGATCCTACTCTTAATCATTACATTTGGAATGGGCTCAACAGTGTCTAATATCAAATAATACAAGGTGATTGTGAAGACATTGCATCACCAATACCTAAAAGGGAATATGGCCTAGTTATTGCAGATATTCCTCATGGTTTCAATTTCCCAGACATTGAATATGATAGAGAACCATATACTTATCAAGCTTTTAGTAAAGTGGTTACAGGTTTTCAAGAAGTGACAACATCACCACTTTGGCAATTTTTGACATTTCATTCAGACACATAGTTTCCAATGTTATTAACAAGCTTCAAGGGTAAAGAAAACTCAAGGATGCAACTTACATGGTAAGACTTTGAAATTGTATGTTTGATTACTCCTAAATTTTTTTATTCATGTAAAATTTAATTGAACTTTTACTATGTTATGTTACAGGCAAAAGTCAAATATTGTTTCTTCCAAAGATCAGCCTATTATAAATGATTGTGAGTTCATCCATGTTGAATGTTGGACAAAAGACGATAGCTATAAGCATATTATTATGAATCGAGTAGATGGGAAGAGTCATAGTCAAGTATTAGTTTATGATGCAGTTGTAAGAAAACTAACATATGAGGATAAAGATGCAAAAGGAGATATAGTTAACATTTATCAAAAACCACAAGCATTGATTAACTATCTTATAGATCTATGTTCAAATGAAGGAGAATGGGTTTTAGATTTATTCTCAAGTTCAGGTAAGTTTTATTATACAAATTTAAATTTAAATATTGTCTTTTTTACTTTTTATGTCTCCATACTAATTTTATTACTTATTTCTTTTGTGCTTGATGACTAGGTACAACACTAGCATGTTTCCTATTAAAAGGAAGAAATTGCATTGCCATTAAGAAAGATACAGTTCAATGCAAATTTATTCAACAAAGAATTAACGCTCTTAAATTCCTTCCAAATGCGAAGCAAGAAGTTGGTTTGAGGAAAGGAGATTTTAATGAATCACGTGTGGCAAAAAAATCAAAGGAACCTCAACCACCATTATATGGAATTATTGGAAAGGGACACTTTGGAAGATTTGCTGACATGAAAGATCCATTAGAAGACGACAATGATCAAAATGAAAAAGAAAATGTTGCGGAAGAAGCCATCAATGTTGTTCTAGATGATGTTGAAGATGTATTAGTTGATATTGTTGATGATGTTTAAGTTATGATTGCAAACAAAGCTTATTTTTTAGAACTATTAATCACTTTTACTTGTAATGTTTAGACTTTGATATTTTTTTAGAACAACCCTTATTTTTGCAAAAAACATGTGATTGCTATTATTTTTTGACATAAAATTCAATAAAAATGTTATTTTCTTAAGTTTTTTTGTTAATATTCTCCCAAAAAATTAGTTTCTTTAACATGTTTTTTCCAACAAAAAGTTTGTAAAAGTGTATTTTTTTGCATTGTATTTATATTGAAAAATTGTATTCTTTTGTCATATGGTTCAAAATATTGGTTTTTTAGCGACAATTATTTGATGTGCATTGAAAAATTATTTAACAATACATAAAGATTTAGAAAATATAAACTTTAGAATATTGACCCTTTTTCCATATTTTATCTATGTGAAAAAGTGAAGATATCATTACAAGTTTTTATTTTTAAAAAAATTATTTTTTTTATTTTTAAAACACAAGTACATAAATGCACTTAAAAATAAACATCTCACGGAAGAAGAAGACATTAGAAAATCTATAGTGTCAAAATAAATCCTATAAAAAAAAGTTGGTGATGATACACCACCACTATTCAAAATCGACATAAAAAACATCACATAAAAAAAAAAAAATTAATAAAAATAAAAAACAAAATGAAAAAAACTTAGTGTCAAAAACATGCTCAAATTTTTTTTTCTTGATTCTGCATCGCAACTTTTTCAAAATCAGGTGTTTTTCTTGATACTTCAAAAATTAGGTAACAATGAGGTTACCTATTTCATCAATGGCAGTGTTATTTCTTCGGTTAGCAGTCCTTCTGCATAGACTTTCGTTATTTGGTTTTGCATTTAACAGAGCTAATACGCTCAGTACTTCTTCCAAGTACTTCTATTACTTGTGCTCAGATAATGAGGCTTAGCTATCTCAGATGGTCTTCGAGTCTTCATGGCGAATGAACCCAAACCTCAGTTTTTACAGTCGGTCTGGTTTAGGTCTTATTTATCTTTTATATGTATAAATGTAACGTTAAGGAATATGATCCAGCTAGCTTTTCTTGAGGCCATGGATAGAATATCCAGCGTCGTTAATTTGTAATAGTAAATCTTGCATTTATCATGAAGAGTCTATGGTGGAATTTTCATTACTGGGGTTCGACCCTACACAACTGTAATTTTAGTATGGACTCTTTTGTGTAATTTCTATGGATATAGTTTTCCTCTCCATTCAGACTGCATGTATTATTTTTGGAAACAATGATTCTCTATTTCTTTTTAATGAAACAAAAAGTCTGCTATATTCTTACATCAATTCGTATTTTGTTACAATGCTTATATTAATGCATATTTCCACTTTCTTACTTCATTCAAATAGTAAATATACTGATATACTCTTCAAATAAGACGTAACTTAATTTTCTTGCAAATAAATTTCTCTCTGTCTTTATAGTATTTTTATTTCTCCAGTCTTTAGTTTATGTCCGTAAATTTCTATTCTCTGTCTATTTTGTGTATTAAGTTGGTCTCTTGGTGACCGGACCACCATATAACATGTCTATGTATAGCAAGAATTTAGGGAGGTGATCTGTATCAGGTTTAGGGTTTCACCCTCGTTCCCTGTACCAACAACTCTCCCTACAATAGTTTAAATGGACAGAAACCCTTGCAAGACCGTGCACAAATTATGTTATTTTGTTTTTAAAGAAAACTATATTTATCACAGTTCTTATTTTATGAATACCAAAGTCTTAAGAATTCCTACTTTACCTTGTTATATATGGACAACTTTCATTTGATTTCACCGAAGTGCCCCTAGCATACATTGATAATTTCTCTACCTGTTCTACAGTTAATATATTTATGCATATATTCACAGTATTCAATCTATAACTCATACAGGAGAATACACATGACCTAGTAATTATTTGTCGGGTTACTCATTTATTCTAATTCTTCTTCCCTTAACATAGAACAATTTTCTAAGGATTAATATTAACATTCTTCTACAAACAATAATCATAAAACAATCCTTGTGTCTATTTAATAATAAACCAAACATAACTTATTTGAAAAATATAATTGGTTGTTGGTGTCCACCCAACCAACAAGAGAGGCAATGACGTCCTGCTCTTCCCCCGTCGTTCCACTGAAAGCTACGGGTTGACAGTAGAATTTCTGATGTGACCTCAGGACTGCAAGTCCAGTCAGTGCCATAAATATTCAAGAATATTTGAGTGATTTCCACTAGTCTCTACCAGCTCAGGAAACTCTTCACTCTCTCCTTAGCCCATGAAAAAAACCCCTATTCCTCATTGGGATAAGTCTATCCCTAGAGGAGCAGGTAATTTTTCAAAATGTTCAACCACCTTTCATTTCTTGGAAAACATTTACCATCAACCTTTTACTTTTAATTTCCATAACTAATTTTACTATTCATAATTAAAAAGAAGGAAAATAAATTTTCCAGCAAAATACTAATTGTCTCAATCTTTTTCCTTAAACAATATTAAAAGTCATTTTAACTAGTTAACAACTAGTTAGCAGTAAATGCAACTGTCACAACTTCCCCACCTAGAAGTAACATTGTCCTTGGTGTTTTACTCCATATTAGAAAATAGCTCTGGGTAAGCCTCACGCACAAACCCTTTGTCCTCCCAAGTAGCCTCATCCGAATTGAAGTGCTTCCACTACACTTTAACCTGGGTGATCACACGCTTCCGGAGCATAATTTCTCTCCGGTCAAGTATGTGTTGTAACTTGACCAGAAGCTCGTCAATTGGCTCTACCTGCAAAGAGAAAAATTCCTTATCAAATTATCATACATAAATCATATTTCAATTTAGGATTTTTAATTCTTTTCTACTTGTATATTCTGCCAATGAATTACGTGTTTCGAATCATTCACATAACTCTTTAACGGGGACACATGAAACACATTGTGTACTCGGAGGTGACTGGATAAAGCCAACCGATAGGCCATAGGTCCTACCCTTTCCAAAATTTGGAAGGGTCCACAGAACCTAGGAGCCAACTTGGCACAAGAGGTCCACTGTAAGGTACTCCTCTTGGGTTTGATCCTTGCATACACATGGTCTCCCACCTCAAATTCCTGGTAAGTCCTCTTTTTATCTACATAGATCTTTTACCGATCTTGTGCAGCATTCAAATTTTGTCTTATCTTCTTGAATTCCGACTCCATTTCAGCAAGCATTTATGGTCCCAACATTAATTTTTTTTCGGGACTGCTCCAATTTATGGGAGTGCGACACTGCCTTCCATATAGAGTTTTGAAAGGACTCATTTTAAGGGACTCCTGATAACCATTGTTGTAAGAAAATTCAACCAGATGCAAGTAGTCTTCCCATTTGGTTGGCTGTTGCATCACATACATGCACAACATGTCTTCCAGAACTTGGTTAACCCACTCCGTTTGACCATCTATCTGGGGATGATAAGCAGTGCTAAATTTTATTTGGGCCCCCAGACCTGTAAATAGAATTTTTCAAAATGGAGAAGTGAACTTAACATCTCTGTCTAAAATAACCGTTTTTGGAACGCCATGCAATATGAATATTTATTTCATAAAAATATCTGCTATCTGTACAGTCTTGTAAGTAGACTATACAGGTATAAAATGTGCATATTTACTTAATCTGTCAACTACCATCATGATGGAGTCATTGTGATTTTTCGACCATAGTAATCCTGTAATGAAGTCTAGGGATATGACCTCCCACTTCCATTCAGGTACCAGTATGGGCTGTAACAATCCTGCGGGATGTTGATGCTCCACCTTCACCTACTGACACTCCAAACATTTATTTAAATAGTCGGCAATATTTTTATGCATACCAGGCTAGAAGTATACTTTTCTAATAGTAGTCAACATTTTCTGGTATCCTGGGTGACCTGTATAATTTCTATGATGGTATTCATTCATTATTAGCTCCTTTAGGTCCACACGGTTTGGTACATACACCTTACCTCTAAAATTTAGCATTTGATCATTATTTACTCCATACTCAGAAGTACTTCCTTGCCTTGTAGAAATTATATGCAATACGCATGCATATGTCCAAGATTCTCCTGATCACACACTATTTTAACTTCATGCACAATACAGAATCTATTCCACCATTGATCATCACATGCGGAAATTAACACAATTGCAATGCACACATGAAACCATAAAAATTCACACACATTAACACAGTTGTTTTCACGGGAAAGCATGAAGCTAAAAAACCCAACTATATGTATATAATATGTCATAGAGATCATGTAGCAATCCTCATACAGAGCTTATCACAAGCTCCCAGTACAATCCAATCGCTACACACTAATCAGCCCCTGATCTTACAAATCCATGCACCGATCTTTGCCACCCTCTAGCCTGCCTCTACTGCGCAACCACTGCTGAAGAATGGATCTAGATGAGTTCAAATTTCTCCAGCCTTTCTCACACAATCCTTATAGGCATCTACATCAATGTGTGGTGCAAAATCATGCAACACTATAGTCACAACTGATAGTCACACTTACTCGTTCACCTACCTCTCCACTGGTCTGCATTGAAACTGCCATGCATTGTAGTTAACTAATGTATTCTTCAATTGATTAATGAGTTATTATTTAGTGAATTAATTATTAATTAATTCACACCACTCTCACTAGTGTATCAATCAGTTAGACTAGATACAACTAGCTCAACTATGTCTAACTGAGTTAAACTGAACACAACTCCACCAACTACTTCTACAACTCCACCAAACTCTGTCACATGAGTTCTAACTGAAGTCCTCCATGCAATAGCTCCACTAAGCCCTTAGGAATAGCATAATTCCTTCTGTCAGCTCTTGTGCCACATTTGTGCACTTAACTGAAGTGCTCAAAGAGAATAAGATAATTTTTAGAGTCCAAATATTATTAAGAGCTAATAATATTCGACATATCTATTTTTAGACTGGCAGTCTAAAAATAGACTCCGCCCTATATGTCTAAAAATAGAATTCCATATATTTTTCCAACTTGACCAACCATCCACAAATAGCATCCTGCAACTCATAGAATATGATCGACATGTCTAAAAATAGACATAGTCTAAAAATAGACTTTGCAACAAAAATCACCTGTGTGGGCCCCACCTAGTTTAGGTGATTATTTTCCAACTAGGATCAGGAATGATGTTTTAGGATGCCTCCTTCACTATTTCTTGTTGCAATCTTCAACACTCCCTCTCAAAAAGAAAGGAATGTCTTTGCATGCGAGATGAAACTCCATGCATTCGCCCTGCAACCTTTTCAAGCGCCATGCAACTCCATGCATCTGCTCTGCAACTCTTCCAAAACTGAATAGGCTCCAAACAACTCAATCAATCTGATGCATCTATCATCAAATTCTTCGACATATGCTTAGCTACTGTACATGTCCTCAGGAACCACTGTGTTGTTGAACTCTGCACCCATGCACTCTGCACTTGTTTTCAACTCTGAATCGCGCTCCAGTATCTGACATTGTCACTTTGATCTGCCTTCATAAATCCAATTGATCATGCTACTACTGCTCTGTGGGATCCTCGTAGCCAGGTTCAATTCATGAGATCCACACCATCTCAATGAATCCTGCCCAGAAATCTCCTCTTGGGATTAATCATGCATGTCGCCCCACCTCTCACCTGGTGGTATAGCTGCATGCACTCCCTCTGCCCATCTGGCACAAAATTTCTCTGCATGAGTGGTTTCTTCCACTCCATGATCCTCATCTTGTGGCTTCTCCACATCCTGAGGTTCAATATTACCTGCATGCAAAACTTGCTCCCTCTCAAGCATCAATTGCATGGATTTCCTACACTTCCCAACAGTAGGAAGCTCTGTAGAATTCCCATATACTTCAAGTCTGTAGAGATTATTGGCTCGAATCCCAACCTTCTTGACTTGTCCTGTTGCTTTGTGCCGAAGGAAAAATTTTCCTTCACTAAAGACAACATCATACCCTTTATCCTCCAACATTGCGACTGAGATTAAATTCTTATTTAAACCTGGAACATGCACTACATCTTGTAAAAGAATGAGTTTACCTGACTCCCTCTGAAAGGTAATGGTACCAATTCTGGTCGCATTGTATCGTCCATTATCGCCCAACTCAACATGCAACTGGATTATTTCTCCACCAAGTCACTGAAAAGATTCACATCTCCTGTCATGTGAAAGGAAGTGCCACTATCAAAATACCACCCTGATCCCAATGCACTAGACACCATGCATGCGATCAATGAGAATTCTAGCTAAAATTGTGAGGCAAGAGCCTCTCCAGTTGCAACTCCAGCAACCTACTTGTTCTTCTTCTTCTGTGGAAAATGCGTGGCAAAATGCCCATGCTCGTGACAGTGAAAACACTTCACTTTTGACATGTCACGCTCTTTTCCATCCGCACCGAATTGAGAAGGATTTTTCTTCCCCTTCCCTTTCCTTGATTTGGTAGCCAAAGCACAATCCTCTTCATCATCATTATTTGATGAAGAGCCATCCCTGGTACTCCGCCTTATCTCCTCCTGCACAAGATCCGACCAAAGTCACTCCCATCCTGGCAGTTTCTCCCAACCATTGACAGAGTCCTCGTAGCTATGCCAACTCTTCGGAAGCCCACGGAGAGCCAAGCTCACCATGTCTTCTTCATCCACACTAACTCCTACACTCCCAAGCTCATCCCTGCAGTGGACAAAATTTTTCAAGTATACCAGAATAGTGTCATTCTTCTCCATTTTTATTTTCTTGAGCTTGTCTTTAAGTGCCAACTTCCTCTGGTCACTTCTACTTTGGAACAATTCTTTCAAAGCCTTCCACATCAAGAATGGAGTGGCTTTACCACTAAGGCTGGACACAATTTTATCCTTCACACCTTCCAACAGAATCCTTCGACACCTTGCTACCTTCTTTTTCCATGCATCGAGTACGGCTGCATCGCTAGAACCCAGTTTAGGAATATCAGCATCTATGAACTCCTTCAACCCATTATCCTCCAGCACTGCCTCCATCCTGTCCTTCCATGCAATATAATTCAAGCTTCCCTCAAGGGCATACTCTAATCGCAATCCGTTGAAAGAAATTTCAATGAATGCTCAACTTCGACACTAAGAAAACACTGCAGCAAATTTGAATTCCACCAGCACAAAACTCAACAGCTTCAATAATTGCAATCTGCTCCAATGATCAACTGCTCTGATACCATGTAGAAATTAGTATACACTAACCATGCATATTTCCAAGATTCTCCTAATCGCGCACTATTTTAACTTCATGCACAATACATAATCTATTCCACCATTGATCATCACATGCGGAAATTAACACAATTGCAATGCACACATGAAACCATAAAAAATCACACACATTAACACAGTTTTTTTCACAGGAAAGCCTGAAGCTAAAAACCCCAACTATCTATATATAATATATGTCATAGAGATCATGTAACAATCCTCATACAAATCTTATCACAAGCTCTCAGAACAATCCAATCCCTACACACTAATCAGCCCTTGATCTTGCAAATCCATGCACCGATCTTTGCCAGCCTCTAGCCCGCCTCTACTGCGCAATCACTGCTGAAGAACGGCTCTAAATGAGTTCTAATTGCTTCAGCCTTGCTCACACAATCCTTATAGGCATCTCCATCAATGTGTGGTGCAAAATCATGCAACACTATAGTTACAACTGATAGTCACACTTGCTCTTCCACCTACCTCTCCACTGGTCTCCACTGAAACTTCCATGCACTGTAGTTAACTGATGTATTCTTCATTTTATTAATGAGTTATTATTTAGTGAATTAATTATTAATTAATTCACACCACTCTCACTAGTCTATCAATCAGTTAGACTAGATACAACTAGCTCAAATGTGTCTAACTGAGTTAAATTGAACACAACTCCGCCAACTACTTCTACAACTCCACCAAACTCTATCACATGAGTTATAATTGAATTCCTCCATGAAATAGCTCCACTCAACCCTCAGGAATAGTGTAATTCCTTTTTTCAGCTCTTGTGCCACATCTGTGCACTTAACTGAAGTGCTCCAAGAGAATAAAATAATGTTTAGAGTCCAAATATTATTAAGAGCTAATAATATTCGACATATCTATTTTTAGACTAGCAGTCTAAAAATAGACGCCGCCCTATATGTCTAAGAATAGAAGTCCATCTATTTTTCCAACTTTACCAACCATCCACAAATAGCATCCCACAAATCATAGAATATGATCGACATGTCTAAAAATAGACTTTGCGACAAAAATCACCTGTGTGGGCCCCACCTAGTTTAGGTGATTATTTTCCAACTAGGATCGGGAATGATGTTTCAGGATGCCTCCTTTACTGTTTCTTGTTGCAATATTCAACATGCCTTATGGTCTCTTCCATTTGCTGCAATAGGAATTGGTATTCCAGATCTTTTTGTGCTTCTTCTTTTACTTGATCTAAGAGTTTACTTTCAAGATGATTGTAATAAAGCTCATAAACACAATGCATCTTCCTACTTAAAGCATCAGCCACCCGATTTTCCTTACCTTTCACGTGTTGGATGTCCATATCAAACTCACTTAGAAAGGCATTCCACCTTGATCAGCTTGCTTGAAATAACTATTCAAGTTGCTATGATATATTTTTAGCACAAAAATTTTACCCAACAAGTAGTATCTCCATACCTGGAGCGCATGCAATATTGCTATTAATTCCAGATCATAGGCTGAGTATCTTTGTTCATGTTCTTTTAACTTTCTTGACTCATAGGCCACTACTTTTCCTTCTTGCGATAAAATTTCCTTGAAACCCTCTTTTCTTGCATCTGTACAAACTTTAAATTCTTTTTTGGGGTCAGCTACCCTCAACACTGGTGCAGTGGTCAAAAGTTGTTTCAAATTTTCAAATTTGTTCTAACACTCAATAGTCCACTTAAAGACTTTTCCTTCTCTGCAAAGAGTTAAGGGGAAAAGAAATTCTGGAAAATCCTTCAATAAATCTCCGATAGTACCCAGCTAATCCCATAAAGGATCGAATATCTGCCACATTCTGGGGTACTCGCCATTCCATGATTGTCTTGATTTTCTCTGGATCTACAAAAATCCCATCTGCTGAAATGGCATGTCCTAAATACTGGATTTCTGTTTTAAAGAAATCACATTTGCTGAACTTAGTGTACAACTGGTGTTTTCTTAGTATTTCCAGCACCATCCTTAAATTCTCTCTATGCTCTTCCTGGTTTTTAGAATAGATTAAAATGTCATCTATAAATATAAGTATAAAATCATTCAGGAAAGGATGGAATATACCATGCATTAACCTCATGAAGGTTGCTAGTGCATTTGTTAACCCGAAGGGTAACACCACAAATTCATAATGCTCGTATCTCGTATGGAATGCAGTCTTGCAAATGTCTTCATCCTTGATTCAGATCTGGTGATATCCAGATCTTAAATATATCTTTGAAAATACTGTGGCCCCCTTCACCTGATCAAATAGATCATCAATTCTTGGTAGTGCATACTTATTCTTGATTGTTAACTTGTTTATTTGTCTATAGTCCATGCACATTCGCATGGTTCTGTCCTTCTTCTTAACGAACATCACTGGTGCTCCCCAAGGGGACACACTTGGGTGAATGTAACCTTTATACAATAGTTCCTGTAACTGCATTTTTAATTCAGTTAATTCTTTAACACTCATTCTGTAGGGAACCCTTGACACAGGTGATGCTCCTGTCATTAATGCTATAGTAAAATCGATATCTCATCTTGGTGGTAATCCAGGAATATTTTCTGGAAAAACATTTATGAAATCTTGCACCACAAGTATGTTTTCCATCATAGGTGATTTTTCCTTGGAATCAACATATCCCACCTGTATAGCATATATCTAACATCTCTTCCTTATACATTTATTCATTTGGGATGCTATTATTAGACGTAGTTGTAGTGGCTTCTTGATTCCTTGAATCTCCTTGCGTGTTCCATCTTGCATTCTTTAATAAATGATCTTTTCCTTGTAGTCCACTAAGGTCCAATGTTTTTCTAGCTAGTCCATGCCCAAAAAAACATCATAGGACCCTAATGGTAGTATGTTCAATTCTACATTTAACTGTTGTTCTGCAATTTCTAATGTGCAGTTTCGAATCTTGGCAGTTACCTTTTTTTTTCTCCTCTGGCTAGCTGTACCAGCCATGAGTTTTTGAATTTATGTTATTTTAATTTACACATTTCCACTATTTTTGGACTAACATAACTTAAAATTTCTCCTAGGTCTAACAAAATGGAAACAGATTGAGGCAGTAATTTACCTTCAAACTCAATCATTGTTGGTTTATAATATGCCTGTCGATCCTTCAATGCCGCGTTAATACGAGGAATGTTTCGTGCCACATCGCCTACTATGGATGCTTCCTGCAATTTTGCAACTGTGTCATTTCTTGCTCGGTGTGGGAAGTTTTTATAATAGTGTGCCTCACGACACCCCCAAAACTGTAGAGGTGGCTTGGCCACCTGCCCTTGCTCAGGTTTGTTGGATGCCTGTGTAGGCTTCTCTTCTGCTGGCCATCGAACTCTTTGATGATTTCTGCCAAATTTTTTACTTACAGAACTTCGTGCAAAATATTAAAATTATTGTTTTTGGTGCCTTTGAAATTTGAGCTACTTTTCTGTCATTTCCTTGGCTGCCAACTTTTTCCAACGTCCCCTTTAGCCTTGGATTGCTGATAGCACATTCGTGTCTTACGAATGGCTTCATCCATGGTTCTGGGATTTACAAATTCAATTCACTCTTTCATATGTGTTGGCAGGCTGCTCAGAAATATCTTCACCTTAGCCTTTTCCTCTCGAAGGTATGGAACATATCATAACAGGGAGGTGAATTTGGTGATATACTCACCCATAGTCATCTATTCCAGCTTCAAGTCATGAAATTATTTAGCTTTCTCATCATAGAAACATTCTGTTAAATACTTGTCTTTAAACTATTGCTAGAACGATTCCCAAGTAACATCTTGTTCCTCAATACTGCGAACATTCTTGACTTCTTCCCACCATAGAGTGGCTTTCACCCTTAACTGATATATGACCAATATGGTCTTCAGGTTGCTGTTGTATTCATACACCTGAAAATATTTTTTCATGTTTATTAACCATGCCTCTGCCACTTCCTCAGCTTCACCATCAAATGTTGGTGGTTTTATTTTTCGAAACTCCCCCTGAAGCTCTACTTTCTGCTTCTTATCCTCTTGTTGATCCGACAAATTGCCAGATTCTTCTTCATTGTAATTTTTGTTCTTGTTGCTTCGTTTGGATGGGCTTCTTTCCACTCTGTCAGTGGTGTTGTCTCTTTTTTGTTGTTCATCACCTTCTTGCATGCCCCTGTTAGCACTAGGGTGTTCCATTCCTTGGTTTTTCTTGTCTGACAGGTTCTTAAGTATCTTTTCTTTCTCTTGCATTAATCGTTCATTATCCCTTCAAACTTGCACCATTTATTCTTGCAGTTGTTGTACTATATTCAACAATATGTTGGTTTGGTGCTGCTATTCTTCTAGAAGTCTACTCATTTGTTGGTGTTGATCGACACTTAACTGAACCCACATCTCAATGTTCACAACTGGTTGTGTTTGCGATTCCTCGGTGTCTTGGGGTGGTTGTTGCAATGTTCCCCTTCTCATGATGTTTCATGTTATGCTTCTATTCTGTGCATCATCATACACACAGCGTAAATTTTTAGTTGACCCTTAGGGTCCCAGCGTATGAACGCTACTATGATACCACTTGTAACACACATACATACAAAAATGAAAAAAAAATTACAATTTATACTAAAGTTACCCATAATCCAAGGTTTAACTTACTAATCATTATTAAATGCTCTTAACACCTTTCTACCCTTCCAACCCCCTAACACTATGCATTATGGTTTTAAACTTAAATAACACACACACACACACACACACACACACACACACACACACACACACACATATATATATATATATATTACAACATATCGACCGCCAAAGGACTCCTTGTCACATCTTATGAATTTAATGTTTAATCCGTTGGCATCGCAACCTTAATGTATAACATACAATATATATTACCGTGGTTGCTATTTTAATGTTCTTATACTGTTAATGTTTACCACACCACTTAATCATTTATACCGTGAATTGGATTCTCCCGAGAATTATCTGTCACAAAGATTGGATATTCAATGTTGTGAGTACCCGTCATTCATTTCGCTTGACCGGTGTGATCTGCTCATATTTTGTTGCGATTTTTTATGGTCCTCCTCATGATTCTTCACTGCCGGATCTAGAGCGATCGACGGTGAATGCCCTAGGGGGAAAATGGCATGGATAGTCTCGCCAACCCTAGTTGGCCTCCTTATTTGTCATTCCATCTGGTCGAGGAGTCCATTAGCTCTAAGATTTATTCCATCTGAGGGTTTGTTCCATGGCGTTCTTGGACTATGGCTTGGCCTCCATCACATTTTCACTAAGCTCGCAGGGTTCTCCAGGGTATAACCCTTAGGAATTCTGTAGCATAGTTTAGTGGAGAAGAGGAATCTATTACTTCCGCGATAAAATCCAGGATCGATTCCTCCTCTATCATTCAAGAAGCTTCCTCGGGATTGGTTTCACTTGTTAACGTTCAGGTAAATTCCTCCCTTCGCATTTGCATACGTATTCCCAAATACCTTTCTTAATTTTCTTAAATGATTTATCTCTAGAATTTCTGTGTTTAATTTCTTTCTTTGATTTCCATAAGGTGACTCGTGCATTACTCTGCTAGATGAGAAGGAATCGGTTCCTTAGGTAATTTACACAACAATTTGTGATTTACTTAAACCATGATTTCTTCATTTTTTTTTCGAAGTAGGGAATTTGTTTTGGGTAGCATTGGAATCGCCCTTACATTTTGTCTCTATGGCTAATATCGCAGGTCGACTCCGGCAGGTCAGCACTTCTCCGGTTAGCTGCCCTTCCGCATAGACTTTCGTTATTTGGTTTAGCATTTGACACAACTAATATGCTCAGTACTTCTTCCAGGTACTTCTATTACTTTTTCTCGGATAATGAGGCTTATCTGTCTCAGATGGTCTTCAGGTCTTCATGGAAAATGAACCCAAACCTCAATTTTTACAATCGGCCTGGTTTAGGTCTTATTTATCTTTTATATGTATAAATGTAACTTTAAGGACTATGATCAGGCCAGATTTTTTTGAGGCCATGGATAGAATCTCTAGCGTCGTTAATATGTAGTAGTAAATCTTGCATTTATCATGAAGAGTCTACGGTGGAATTTTCATTACTGGGGTTCGACCCTACACAACTGTAATTTTAGTATGGACTATGCAGTGTAATTTCTATAGATACAGTTTTCCTTTCCATTCGGACTGCATGTATTATTTTTGGAAACAATGATTCTCTATTTCTTTTTAATGAAACGAAAAGTATGCTATATTATTACAACAATTTGTATTTTGTTACAATGCTTATCTTAATGCATATTTCTTGAAAGTAATTTTCTCTCTATCTTTATAGTATTTTTATTTCTCCAGTCTTTAGTTTCCATGCGTAAATTTGTATTCTCTCTCTATTTTGTGTATTAAGTTGGTCTCTTGGTCATCGGGCCAGCATATAACATGTCCGTGTATAGCAATAATTTGGGGAGGCGATGCGTATCGAGTTGAGTGTTTCACCCTCGTTCCCTGTACCAACAACTCTCCCTACAGTCGTTTAACTGGACAGAAACCCTTGCAAGACCGTGCACAAATTATGTTCTTTTGTTTTTAAAGAAAACTATATTTATCAAAGTTCTTATTTTATGAATACCACAGTCTTAATAATTCCTACTTTACCTTATTATATATGGACAACTGTCATTTGATTTCACCGAAGTGCCCCTAGCATACATTGATAATTTCTCTACCTTTTCTACAGTTAATATATTTATGCATATATTCACAGTTTTCAATCTATAACTCATACAGGAGAATCCACATGACCCAATAATTATTTTTCGGGTTACTCATTTATTCTAATTCTTCTTCCTTTAACATAGAACAGTTTTCTAAAGATTAATATTAGCATTCTTTTGCAAACAATATGAATTATCTATAAACAATAATATTGAAACAATCCCTATGTCTATTTAATAATAAACCAGATAGAAATTATCTGAAAAATATAATTGGCTGTTGGTGTCCACCCACCCAACAAGAGAGGCAATGACGTCCTGCTTTTACGCGTGCTTCCACTGAAAGGTACAGGTTGATAGCAAAATTTTTGTTGTGACCTCAGGACTGCAAGTCCAGTCAGTGCCATAAATATTCAGGAATCTTTGAGTTATTTCCACTGGTCTCTACCAGCTCAGGAAACTCTTCACTCTCTCCTTATCCCATGAACAAAACCCCTATTCCTCACTGGGATGAGTCTCTTATCCCTAGAGGAGCAGGTAACTGTTCAAACTGTCCAACCACATTTCAGTTCTTGGAAAACATTTGTTATGTGCCTTTTGCTTTTACTTTCCATAACTAATTTTATTATTCATAATTAAAAAGAAGGAAAATAAATTTTCCAGCAAAATACTAATTGTCTCATTCTTTTTCCTTAAACAATATTAAAAATCATTTTAACTAGTTAACAACTAGTTAGCAGTAAATGCAACTGTCACAACTTCACCCCTGGAAGAAACACTGTCCTCGGTTTTTTACTCTAGCTCAGCAAATATATCTGGGTAAGCCTCGCACACAAACCCTTCGTCCTCCCAGGTATCCTCATCCAGGCCGAAGTGCTTCTACTGCACTTTAACTTGGGTGATGACTCGCTTCTGGAGCATAATTTCTCTCCGGTCAAGTATGTGTTGCGGCTCAACTAGAAACTCCACGTCTGGCTCTACCTTCAAACAACAAAATTCCTTATCAAAGTCTCATACATAAATCATGTTTCAATTTAGGATTTTTAATTCTATCCAACCTGTATATTCTGCCAATGAATTACGTGTTTCGAATCATTCACATAATTATTTAAGAGGGACACATGAAACACATTGTGTACTCAGATGTGACTACGTAAAGCCAACCGATAGGCCACAGATCCTACCCTTTCTGAAATTTGGAAGGGTCCACAGAACCTGGGAGCCAACTTGGCACAAGAGGTCTACCGTAAGGTACTCCTCTTGGGTTTGATCCTCACATACACATGGTCTCCCACCTCAAATTCCCGGTAAGTCGTATTTTTATCTGCATAGATCTTTTGTCGATCTTGTGCAGCCTTCAAATTTTGTTTATATTCTTGACTTCTAACTCCATTTCAACAAGCATTTCTGGTCCCAACATTAATTTTGTTTCAGGACTGCTCCAATTTATGGGAGTGTGACACTACCTTCCATATAGAGCTTTGAAATGACTCATTTTAAGGGACTCCTGATAACCATTATCGTAAGAAAATTCAACTAGATGCAAGTAGTCTTCCCATTTGGTTGGTTGCTGCATCACATACACGTGCAACATGTCTTCGAGAACTTGGTTAACCAGCTCCATTTGACCATCTGTCTGGGGATGATAAGCAGTGGTAAAGTTTATTTGGGTCCCTAGACCTGTAAACAGATTTTTTCAAAATGAAGAAGTGAATTTAACTTCTCTGTTTGAAATAACAGTTTTTAGAATTTGAATATTTCTTTCATAAAAATATCTGCTATCTATACAGTCTTGTAAGTAGACTGTAGAGGTATAAAATGTGCATATTTAATTAATCTGTCAACTACCACCATGGTGGATTCATTGTGATTTTTCAACTGAAGTAATCCTGTAATGAAGAATTTCGAGAGGCGATGCCTATCGAGTTGATGGTTTCACCCTCGTTCCCTGTACTAACAAATCTCCCTACAGTAGTTTAAATGGACAAAAACCCTTGCAAGACCGTGCACAAATTATGTTCTTTTGTTTTCAAAGAAAACTATATTTATTAAATTTCTTATTTTATGAATACCACAGTCTTAAGAATTCCTACTTTACCTTATTATATATGGACAATTTTCATTTGATTTCACCGAAGTGCCCCTAGCATACATTGATAATTTCTCTACCTGTTCTACAGTTAATATATTTATGCATATATTCACAATTTTCAATCTATAACTCATACATGAGAATACACATGACCCAGTAATTATTTTTCGAGTTACTCATTTATTCTAATTCTTCTTCCTTTAACATAGAAATTTTTTCTAAAGATTAATATTAACATTCTTCTGCAAACAATATCAATTATCTACAAACAATAATCTTAAAACAATCCCTATGTCTATTTAATAATAAACCAGACAAAACTTATCTGAAAAATATAATTTGTTGTTGGTGTCCACCCACCCGACAAGAGAGGCAATGATGTCCTGATATTCCCCGTGCTTCCACTGAAAGGTACGGGTTGATAGTAGAATTTCTGTTGTGACCTCAGGACTGCAAGTCCAGTCCATACCAGAAATATTCAAGAATATTTGAGTTATTTCCACTGGTCTCTACCAGCTCAGGAAAATCTTCACTATCTCCTTAGCCCATGAACAAAACCCCTATTCCTCACTGGGATGAGTCTCTTATCTCTAGAGGAGCAGGTAACTGTTCAAACTATCCAACCACATTTCAGTTCTTGGAAAACATTTACTATGAGCCTTTTACTTTTATTTTCCATAACTAATTTTATTATTCATAATTAAAAAGAAGGAAAATAAATTTTCCAGCAAAATACTAATTGTCTCAGTCTTTTTCCTTTAACAATATTAAAAATTATTTTAACTACTTAAAAACTAGTTAGCAGTAAATGTAGCTGTCACAACTTCACCCCTGGAAGCAACACCGTCCTCGGTCTTTTACTCCAGCTCAGCAAAATGCTCTGGGTAAGCCTTGCACACAAACCCTTCGTCCTCCCAGGTATCCTCGTCCGGGCCGAAGTGCTTCTACCGCACTTTAACCTGGGTGATGACTCGCTTCTGGAGCATAATTTCTCTCCGGTGAAGTATGTGTTGCGGCTCAACTAGAAACTCCCCATCTGGCTCTACCTTCAAACAAAAAAATTCATTATCAAATTCTCATATAGAAATCATATTTCAATTTAGGATTTTTAATTCTATCATACCTGTATATTCTGCCAATGAATTATGTGTTTCGAATCATTCACATAACGCTTTAAGAGGGACACATGAAACACATTGTGTACTCAGATGTAACTGCGTAAATCCAACCGATAGGCCACAGGTCCTACCCTTTCCGAAATTTGGAAGGGTCCACAGAACCTGGGAGCCAACTTGGCACAAGAGGTCCACCGTAAGGTACTCCTCTTGGGTTTGATCCTCACATACACATGGTCTCCCACCTCAAATTCCCGGTAAATCCTATTTTTATCTGCATAGATCTTTTGTCGATCTTGTGCAGCCTTCAAATTTTGTTTATCTTCTTGACTTCTAACTCCATTTCAACAAGCATTTCTGGTCCCAATATTAATTTTGTTTGAGGACTGCTCCAATTTATGGAAGTGTGACACTGCCTTCCATATAGAGCTTTGAAATGAATCATTTTAAGGGACTCCTGATAACCATTATCGTAAGAAAATTCAACCAGATGCAAGTAGTCTTCCCATTTGGTTGGTTGCTGCATCACATACACGTGCAACATGTCTTCCAGAACTTGGTTAACCCGATCCGTTTGACCATCTGTCTGGGGATGATAAGCAGTGGTAAAGTTTATTTGGGTCCCTAGACCTGTAAACAGAGTTTTTCAAAATGCAGAAGTGAATTTAACATCTCTGTCTGAAATGACAGTTTTTGGAATGCCATGTAATCTGAATATTTCTTTCATAAAAATATCTGCCATTTGTACAGTCTTGTAAGTAGACTGTAGAGGTATAAAATGTGCAGATTTACTTAATTTGTCAGCTACCACCATGATGGAGTCATTGTGATTTTTCGACTGAGGTAATCCTGTAATGACGTCCAGGGATATGACCTCCCACTTCCATTCAGGTACCGGTATGTGCTGCAACAATCTTGTGGGATGTTGATGCTCCACCTTCACTTGTTGATGCTCCAAACATTTATTTAAATACTCAGCAATATTTTTATGCATACTAGGCCAGAAGTATACTTTTCTAATAGCAATCAACATTTTCTGGTATCCTGGGTGACTTGCATAATTTCTACGATCGTATTCATTCATTATCAACTCCTTTAGGTCCACACGGTTTGGTACATACACCTTACCTCTAAAATTTAGCATTTGATCATTATTTACTCCATACTCAGAAGTACTTCCTTGCCTTCTGGTCTCTTCCATTTGCTACCATAGGAATTGATATTCCGGATCTTTTTGTGCTTCTTTTTTTACTTGATCTAAGAATTTACTTTCAAGATGATTGTAATAAAGCTCATTAACACAATGCAGCTTCCTACTTAAAGCATGATGCAAGAGCATCAAGGGCGTTTTTTTTTATTTTGTAAATATGTTAAAAGGGGGTGTGATAATTTTTAATATTTTATTAATTAATTTGAATAAAATAGGAGAAGGTGAGGATTTTTGTAAATATCTTTTTATTTAATAAAATGATATGAGGGAATTTAATTAGTTGAAGGATTTTAGGGATAAAGATCTATCCTTTAGGGATGTTGAGAGATTTAGGGATTTGTTGAGGAATTGAAGGGATTGAGCATTTAATTAAACTCAGTTTTCAAAATTGTATAAATAGGAAGGGTTTTGAGAAAATACATTGAGATTGTGAGTGTGTGAGTGTGAGAGTGAGAGTTTTTCTGTTGGATGCCTTCGGGAAGTTTATAGAGGGCCATCAGTTTCGAATACCTGGCTGAGACGAGAATTGTAAGTAATTTTGTGTGTTTCAGTTTGTATATATTGGTCGATTGGGATTATACATTTGGTTCGTATAAATTTCTGAAATTGCGGGTTGATTAATGTGCACTTGTATTGGATGCATTTATGAATTCAAACAAAACAACTGAATGAATTGTATTTGGTAGATCGATTTAAATAATCGATGTGGATATTGTTAAATGCAAATTTGTTTGAGTATATGAAGGCGTTGAATCGAGCCTAATTCAAAGGTGTGAAACAGTATACAGTGATAATGTTTCATATGTTTGTTGTAAATGCTCTTATATAAGTTGGAATTCAGTGAATTGATGATCGACTTCACACTTGGTTTTCTGATGGTAATATTTATACAGCGCCAGCAATTATGCTGTTCTTTCGAGAAGTGTAAGTACATTAAAGAACTGTAACATTTGCAAGAGTGCTAGCGTAGATGAATCAAGGAGTAATTGATCTATGCAAAAGACGGATTGTGCAGTTAATAACTGATAAATCTGTGAGGGCGCAAACTATTAAATCTCTGTTAAATAAAGGAGAGGGCGTAAGTTGGTTAAATTTCTATTGAATGTAATTGATTTAAACCAAAAGCAGAACTGCATATACATTTTATGAAGTCGAACTTTGTAGTCACAGAATTCTTGTTTAAACCCTTCTAATCGATGAAACAGAGTATCAATTGCAGAAACTCAATTTGTTTGAAAGTCAATTCAGTAGAACACGTGTTGAAGGCAGGAGCGTTGTAGAAAATCGGTGTTTGCCGGAGTAGCTTTCGAATTCAGTCCTGGCATGGATTGACAATATGGAAAATCGATGTGTTGGAAGCATTGAAAGATGGGTAAGCAAAGAAAACGTTGTAAAAATCCAATTTGGTGTGAACAGGCAACGCAGTGAACAATAGACAGCGTTTTAAAAATCCAATTTGTGCAAACTGACAGCGCAGTGAACAGTAGCTGAGGTAAGCAATTTCATAGTGTTCGATGTGTATTAATTTCTGCATTGAGTTTAGAATCTGCAGTGAATTTAAAGGATGTGTAGAACAGATTTTGTATTCAAATAGATTCAACCATTCAATTGTGAAAACGTTGAGTTATGGAAACTGGGTCTAAGGCAAAACGCAGTCTGCTGGCATTTAGTAAGAGCGCTGCTAAATTCATGGAAGGTAGGTTGTTGTTAATTGGCTTTTGAATATAAATTCGAGTTTTGTAATTGCTAGCGTTGAAAAAGGCACAGGCATGAAATAGAAACGTGTTAGTAAAAGGCGAAATCTGGTTCTATGTGAGCGTATGGGATTGTGGAGATTAAGTTGAATATGGCCAGCTGAGTTTCGATGTAGGAGCGCGGGTGTAAAACACATTTTGTTGAAGAAATCGACATCAATAAACATCGATTTGATGGTGCTAATGATTAATTGAGGATGTAGTTCAAATTGGAAAAATATTTGTTTTTTACGAATACGGAAATTCGAATCGTTTAATATCATGTGGAAGTAACAAGTTTGTAAATTTCAGATGTGTGAATTATGGCGAAATGCTTGCAAATACATTTGTTATCAAAAGTGATTACCAAGGGTATGTTCTAATACGAGAAGATTAGAGGATTACGGCCACGACAAAGGTGTAACTTAAGTTTGCGAAGAGTTAAAACATAACAATTGAATCGAAATTCAAGGGCGACAATTGGGTGAGAGTTGTTGAGATATGAGCACTTTATAAGTGCTTTATAAGGAGAAGGCGCATTATGAATTGTGGTTAATACTTTTAGGTAAGTTCATATGGCTGCATATAGTTGTGTTATTTTCCATGTGGTCTAGTGAATTAAACATTGTCTGGGTGGTAAAAGGATCGGCCCAAGGAGTGAATTCACTTCCGGATTATGTGATTGGAGATAAAATCTTGTGATGTTGACCTAACTTAAATCATTTTAAAATGCTCAGGCTACAACTCTGTTGAAATTGAATATGTTTGTTTTCTGAATGAAGTTTAGTACCAGATTGCAGCTGTGAGGAAATTCATTCAAAGCAGAGGTGACAGCATCAGAAAGAGTGAAGACTGCAGCAATATAAATCAAGAGAAGCTGTGAGAGAAGAACTAGATGTGTTCTTAAAAGTAGAAGTGGAAGTGAACCTGAATATTCCAACAAGAGATTGGACAGAGAGGACAATTGAAGTTTCTTCGAAAGAGAGAGTGAAAGATTACAGAAGCCTAAAGGGAGCAAAGGTGTTGCTCAGGAGAAGATTCCAGATAGGGGATCGTGCTTACCAAAAGACTGAGTGAGGAGAGCTTAGTGAGGTAAGATTGCAGTAAGGAGGACTTACTGTTGCAGAGGCTTGTTGCAGAGGTACGAGGAGCTCATGGAAAGAGAGGAGCAGGAAATGACTACAGATAGTCATAGCAGAAGTTCACAAGGAAGCCACAGCAAAAAGGAAGATGCCAAAGTAAATGGCATGAGGATGAGTCAAGAAGAGTTTGACCGAGAGAAAGCTGAGATAGATTTCCAGATTGGAATATTGATGAAGATGCTGCAGAAAAGTGTTTGGACCATGAGGAAAAGAGTAAAGTGGCCAAGGCTACGACAAAGGAGAAATCAGCAAGTAAATTCAGAGATAGTAGAAGAATTGAGAAAGATTGAGCAGATATTGAGTGCTCAAGAGGAATCAGAGAAACTCAGAGAAGCAGAGGTAGAATTGGAAGTTTCCATTTGCAGACCAGAACAAGGTGAAATGTTGGGGGAAGAGGATAATGAGATGTCAGCTGAAGATCTCATGGATTATTGGCAGAGTTCAGAACAATTCGAAGATATGTTAACCAAGGAAGCAGATGAGGCAATGAAGCCTTGTGATTTTGATTCTTACAGTTTGTGTATGTTTGCAGGATATGCAGAGGATGATGGACATCTTGATGAAATTGTCACAACCAGGAATGAAGCTCTTGAGGTAAAGTATGATGGAGAATCCCTTTTAGAGGAAGAAGGCGTTGACCTATTGCAACAGAAGGAGTTCATAGATGAAATCCTGTTTGGTGTGAAACAGTTAGATGAGGTTGATATAGACCAGCAGTGTGAAGACAATTCCATAGTGGGACTACAAAAAGGTAAACCAATGAATTTGTTTAATGGAATTGATGAAAGATGTTTGCAATATGATAATGTGGAAAACAGGTCAACTCAGGAGGATTGCCAGGAAAAGAATGAAGTTGAGAATGGAAATTGTGATGATCTGCTGGAGAGATTTCACAAGGAGATAGAATTCTTGGAAAGATTACTCAAGGGACCCAAAGGAGAAACGAAGCTTACAGAACCTGATGGAGGAGAAGGTGTCGAAGACAGCATTAATAAATATGATGCTGAAATCAGAGAAATTGAGCAGCGATTATTTGAAGGTGAGATGAAAGATCAGGAGCAACAAGGGAGTTATGTCCTCGGAGGCATAAAAGAGACAGAAATATTGACTCGGCAAGATGAATATGGAAGTAGCCAGAGATTTGGAAGGAATGATCAGCTACATGAGAGTGAATTTGAGAAAGACATCAAATTGCAGAAGTATAGAAGCTGGCAGCAAAATGAAGAACCAGAAATTGATCTGGCAGTACAAAGAAAGATAAGTAAAGACCGAAGATACAGATGGAGACTAAAGAAAAGGGTCAAGTGGAAGCTATTGCAACAGAGGTTGAATGGCAAGCTGATGAACGAGTTCAGGAAACTAGAACAAATTCATATTGATTTGAAGTCACCGTAAGAAGGATCCGCTGAAATCCAAAAGAACTATGATGAAGGATTGATGCTTGAAGCATCAAAAGAAAATGGAAGGTATTGTATTTTGAAAACTAAAGGTTGTTGTGTGTTTGCAGGTCACATTGACTTGAGGGAAGATAAACAGTTATTGAAAACTGTTGAAGAAATGACTACTCATAGTCATATGCAGAATAAGGAGGATGGCAAAATAATTTTTGAATTCAAAGGATACACTGAGTCATTGAAGATCATTGATCTTGAAGAAAGCCAGAGTGAAGGAGGATTAAAGACAGCAGCAAGAAAGAAAATAAGAGACAACAAGAGAAATACTGTAGCAGACTTGGAAGGCAGAGCAAGTGGAGCACTACAACACAAAATCTGGAAACCTGGAGGACAACAGCAGTAAAGCAATTGATAAGTAAAGAAAGATTACAAAATAAAATTTGGGATCCAGGAGGAAATATCCAGACTTATGACCAGGTGGTCATGAATTTTCTTACATGGGGAGTCTGATGTAGGAGCATCAAGGGCGTTTTTTTTATTTTGTAAATATGTTAAAAGGGGGTGTGATAATTTTTAATATTTTATTAATTAATTTGAATAAAATAGGAGAAGGTGAGGATTTTTGTAAATATCTTTTTATTTAATAAAAGGATATGAGGGAATTTAATTAGTTGAAGGATTTTAGGGATAAAGATCTATCCTTTAGGGATGTTGAGAGATTTAGGGATTTGTTGAGGAATTGAAGGGATTGAGCATTTAATTAAATGATTTTTCAAAATTGTATAAATAGGAAGGGGTTTTGAGAGAAAATACATTGAGATTGTGAGTGTGTGAGTGTGAGAGTGAGAGGTTTTCTGTTGGATGCCTTCGGGCAGTTTATAGAGGGCCATCAGTTTCGAATACCTGGCCGAGACGAGAATTGTAAGTAATTTTGTGTGTTTCAGTTTGTATATATTGGTCGATTGGGATTATACATTTGGTTCGTATAAATTTCTGAAATTGCGGGTTGATTAATGTGCACTTGTATTGGATGCATTTATGAATTCAAACAAAACAACTGAATGAATTGTATTTGGTAGATCGATTTAAATAATCGATGTGGATATTGTTAAATGCAAATTTGTTTGAGTATATGAAGGCGTTGAATCGAGCCTAATTCAAAGGTGTGAAACAGTATACAGTGATAATGTTTCATATGTTTGTTGTAAATGCTCTTATATAAGTTGGAATTCAGTGAATTGATGATCGACTTCACACTTGGTTTTCTGATGGTAATATTTATACAGCGCCAGTAATTATGCTGTTCTTTCGAGAAGTGTAAGTACATTAAAGAACTGTAACATTTGCAAGAGTGCTAGCACAGATGAATCAAGGAGTAATTGATCTATGCAAAAGACGGATTGTGCAGTTAATAACTGATAAATCTGTGAGGGCGCAAACTATTAAATCTCTGTTAAATAAAGGAGAGGGCGTAAGTTGGTTAAATTTCTGTTGAATGTAATTGATTTAAACCAAAAGCATAACTGCATATACATTTTATGAAGTCGAACTTTGTAGTCACAGAATTCTTGTTTAAACCCTTCTAATCGATGAAACAGAGTATCAATTGCAGAAACTCGATTTGTTTGAAAGTCAATTCAGTAGAACACGTGTTGAAGGCAGGAGCGTTGTAGAAAATCGGTGTTTGCCGGAGTAGCTTTCGAATTCAGTCCTGGCATGGATTGACAATATGGAAAATCGATGTGTTGGAAGCATTGAAAGATGGGTAAGCAAAGAAAACGTTGTAAAAATCCAATTTGGTGTGAACAGGCAATGCAGTGAACAATAGACAGCGTTTTATAAATCCAATTTGTGCAAACTGACAGCGCAGTGAACAGTAGCTGAGGTAAACAATTTCATATTGTTCGATGTGTATTAATTTTTGCATTGAGTTTAGAATTTGCAGTGAATTTAAAGGACGTGCAGAACAGATTTTGTATTCAAATAAATTCAACCATTCAATTGTGAAAACGCTGAGTTATGGAGACTGGGTCTAAGGCAAAATGCAGTTTGCTGGCATTTAGTAAGAGCGCTGCTAAATTCATGGGAGGTAGGTTGTTGTTAATTGGCTTTTGAATATAAAATTCGATTTTTGTAATGGCTATAGCAGAAAGACTGAGCATGAAATAGAAAGGCGTGTTTTAAAAAGCGAGTCTGGTTCTGTATGTCAGCGTATGGGATTGTGAGATTAAGTTGAATAGCGCTGGGTTTCAATGCATAGGAAGAGCGCGGAATTGTAAAGCACATTTTGTTGAAGAAATCGACATCAATAAACATCGATTTGATGGTGCTAATGATTAATTGAGGATGTAGTTCAAATTGGGAAAATATTTGTTTTTTTTTCTGAATGCGGAATTCGAATCGTTTAATATCATGTGGAAGCAATGTATACATTTGTAAATTTCAGATGTGTGAATTGTAAGTGGCATACACAGCCATTTGTTATCAAAAGTGATTACCAAGGGTATGTTTCCTGCAGCAGAAGATTCAGATTACGCTGACAAAGGTGTAACTTAAGTTTGCAGGGTTAAAACATAACAATTGAATCAGAATTCAAGGGCGACAATTAGGTGAGGCACTGAGATATGAAACCTACTTTATAAGGAGAGGGCGCATTATGAATTGTGGTTAATATGTATTGGTAAGTTCATGTATGGCTGCATATGGTTGACATTTAATTTTCCATGTGGTCTGGTGAATTAAACATTGTCTAGATTGTAAAAGGATCGAACTGGATTGAATTCACTGGTTCTATAATTATTGGATAAAATCCTGGGTATTGCAGGCCTAGCCTGCGTCAAAGCATCAGCTACCCAGTTTTCCTTATCTTTCACATGTTGGATGACCATATCAAACTCACTTAGAAAGGCATTCTACCTTGCATGTCTAGAGTTTACATCAGCTTGTTTGAAATAACTAGTCAAGCTATTATGATATGTTTTTAACACAAACATTTTACCCAACAAGTAGTGTCTCCATACCTGAAGCGCAAGAAATACTGCTGTTAATTACAGATCATAGGTTGAGTATCTTTGTTCATGTTCTTTTAACTTTCTTGACTCACAGGCCACTACTTTGCCTTCTTGCAATAAAACTGCCCCGACACCCTCTTTGCTTGCATATGTACAAACTTCAAATTCTTTGTTGGGGTCAGCTACCCTCAACACTGGTGCAGTGGTCAAAATCTGTTTCAACTTTTCAAAGTTGTTCTGACACTCAACATTCCACTTAAAGACTTTTCCTTTTCTCTGCAAAGAGGTAATGTGAAAAGAAAATTTGGAAAATCCTTCAATAAATCTCCGATATTACCCAGCTAATCCCATAAAGGATCGAATATCTGCCACATTCTGGGGTACTTGCCATTCCATGATTGTATTTATTTTCTCTGGATCTACAACAATCCCATCTGCTGAAATGACATGGCATAAATACTAGATTTCTGTTTTAAAGAAATCACATTTGTCGAACTTAGCGTACAGCTGGTGTTTTCTTAGCATTTCCAGCACAATCCTTAAATGTTCTCTATGCTCTTCCTGGTTTTTAGAATAGATTAAAATTTCATCTATAAATATAAGTACAAAACTATCTAGGAAAGGATGGAATATACCATGCATTAACCTCATGAAGGTTGCTCGTGCATTTGTTAACCCGAAACAATATTAAATTAATTTTAACTAGGTAACAACTAGTTAGCAGCAAATGCAATTGTCACAAAAACTGAAATGTCTTCAGTCTATCACACTCATCTTTATATGCCGAATTATCCATAGCATTAACACATTTCAATTTACTATGGCTGCCGCCTTCAACATACTTCAACAAACTAGACATAAACATGTAAAAATAGAGACAAGACAAGAAGAGACAAGACCATAAACACCTTATCCCTTAGAGGACTCGATGGGCACAGGGTCTTTAGCACTTGACTCAGGAATATCAGTTTGCTCGGGACACTTCAGGAGATTTTCAATTCTACCCAAACTGGCATTCTGCTGCTAGACTTAGAACTGCATAAGCTTGAAATATTTGTGGATTTCCTGCATTTTCGGATCAACCTGCATGAACTTTTTGGTATGCATGATGGCTTTCACCACCAAGTGCTTCATTCTCCAATACATCTGGAGAGTTTTCTTGTACTGAGAGACTCTTCCTCTAGTGTTTCCCGGATCGGGCACAATCAGTTCCCCCTCCAAAATTACCTCTTCGTCTTCTATCTGGTGCGTGTGTATCTCTTCCTATTTCAGAATTACCTTTCGGACCTTCATCAGAATTTCCTGAATGTATGTGACTGTCACATCAGTGATATGATCTGCTTGTGGTTTTTGACCAGACCTTATTGGTCCCTGAGAGGACGACTTCCCCTTTTCCTTCTACGCTCCTCTTTCCCAAGTCCATCTTTTGTTTTCCGTCCCTACTTCCTCCTTCACTGTATTTTCCCGGGCCATCAGTTTACTCTTCTCTGCAAGGATAAGTGCAGCAGTTGCGTTGCACACTCAATCCCCTCCAATTATATGCCTGTACTCTCTTCCTAAATTTTTCATTGCAATGGAAGTGGTATTTATATGCAGGGACATCAAAATGTCAGTATGGTGTTTAAGCAAACAATAAACTTGACTATCAGTGTTAGTGCCCGACTACAAATTAACTCCCCTACCCCAATATGTAGGGTGAGGTCTCCCTGCATGACCACGAGTGGGGGTGTTTTTGTTTTTCCCATAATTCCTATACGACCGACACCTTGTTCCAATTTTGTCATTCAATCTCTGGGCTTCATGCAGGTTGGGATGGTGTCGCCTCCTTGTGAGCCGGGTGGCCAACTCGGTCTTACCCATGTTATCCGAGCACCCTATTCCTCTACTCGCCTCCCTTTTCCCCATTTTACACAACATGATTCCAAACATAATTGAAATTGACTTTCTCAACCCAATTGAATTAATATATTTTTTAAAAATCAATAAATAATTATTTTATAATTTAGATTTTTTTTTATAATTTAAATATAAAATATAAATAAAATTATTAATATTATTAATTTTTTTAATTCAAGTTTTCAAGAAAATTTTTCTGATTTGTGGACTCTTTTGAAACCATTCAATATGATTCATCTTCAAAACAAGATTCATCTTCA
The DNA here is from genome assembly GCA_034641835.2 of Pinus albicaulis. Lineage (NCBI taxonomy): Eukaryota > Viridiplantae > Streptophyta > Pinopsida > Pinales > Pinaceae > Pinus > Pinus albicaulis. The sequence continues at coordinate 1,673,307,595 of CM076575.1, read as the reverse complement.
AAACAAAATGGTTGGAAACAAACAAAACAAAACTTCTACTGTATAATTATTGCCCATTTTTTTTTCAATTAATCAATTATCATTTTTTTTTTAATTCCAATTTATAAAAGAAAAAACATTCTCACTATTTTCAATTATTTGATTTTAATAATCCACTTTTAAATTATTACATAAAATATTAAAAATGTTTTGGTTGTATTTTGTTGGTTATATTGCTAATAAACAAAATCAAAATCGCCCCAAACACCAGTTCCACTAAATTTAAAAAAAAAAATACATTTATTTAAAAAATAATATGCAGAGTTTTAATTTAAAATTGAATTATACATACAAATTTATTGTTTAACCTAATTAATATATTTAAAAAAATCAGCGCCAAATATAATCCTTTTATTTGAAGATAAAATACTCTTTTGTGCATATAAATACTCTCTTACTGAAATAGTTAGAAATTGATGTGATAAGTCTGATTTAATTAGTGAATGCATATATGTGGATCCAGGTGGTCACTCATAGCAGGGCGGCTGCCGGGGCGAACAGACAACGAAATCTAAGCAAGAACTGCTCCTCTCCACGAACAAAACTCAGTCCCGGAGCAGGAAAAATCTCAATTCAAAGTCAAAACCTTCTGCAATACCAAATCGTGTCTTCAAAACCACCGCGGTGAAAATAACAACGACGGTGAGACTTTCTGAAACAGTAAGACCAAATAACGGGTCCATGAATGGTTATGGATGCAGTAATCCTAGTTCACAGGAAGTCATCAAATTGTCTAATGTCAAGCAAACTACCAATTCTTCCAAGTCATGGTGCGACCTACCTGTGAACGATATAGAAGGTAGAATCTCTACCAGCTCTATGCCATCGTTAGCGTTGGAGAAATCTCCAAATTCTTATTATCTTGGAGAGGATGCATGTCCTTTAGCCGAGAGTTTGTTAGATTTGAACGAGCTATCTTCTCCAGAATGTAGTTTGCTTTCCCATCCATCCAATTGTTCGAAAGATTTTTGCAAGGGACCAGCTATGTTAGCTCCAGAGGCCAATGAGTTTGAAGTTGTTTCTTCTGATCAAGCCATCATGCTGCGCGTCGACGGTTATACAGTCCCGGATGATCAAAGAATTGAAGAATTATACGATCGCACACAGCACTTGGATTGGATTGATGAACTCAATTATACAGAGAAATCAAGCCCACTGTCGTGGAATCCGATGACGAAAGGGAGGAAAGTCTAGGGGACCATAGACAGATCCCATAAGAAACAATTAACGTAACTAGGGTTTTTTTCATTATTGGCGTTTTGGGTACTTCCATATCAGTATATACCAAAGTATCCTTGTGTTTGTGACGGAAGTGGTGGCAGAATGGGGTGATGTTATTTTTTTATTGCTGATGATGTCATTTAGTTGTGAGTATTGGCATCTTTGAAAACGCCAATACAATTTGCAGTCTATCATGAAAGAGCTACACTTTATTTTAAGATATCGGAATCAAAATTAGGTGGTGTTCAATAGGCAACAACACTTTAATATAAAATACAAAGCAGCAGTCGAGCAAAGACAAATGTTCCTCTTTAATATATGATGAAGTAATTAAGTGTTTAATATATGATGAATTGTGTGTTTTTATGATGATTAGTTCTATTAAATAGGAGTCTAATAGGGTTACTCGTTTTTCCTTTAGTTGAAAATATTTTTTTTTTTTACAGTTTGGTTGAAAAAAATATAATTAAAATTTTGCTAAAATTTATATGATTTAAAAGTGTAATTTTTTTAAAAGAAACTAACTCTATTTTGATATTCAAAACTTGTTTTAAACGAGAAATCATTACAATCTCATATATATATATATATATATATATATATATATCTTTATTTTGGAAAGAAATATAACGTCATGTTCTATCTTATATAGTTAAAAAAATCATAAAATAATAAAAATAATTATAGGTTAATATTAAATATCTTATTGATCCATGATATTCATGAAGAATAAAGGGAAAAGATTTGACTATATCCATATTAACTCTAGATCTACCAAACATAAAAAGTGATCAAATGTCTTTTTATTTTAAAGGAGTTTTTTACCTCATGAGTTTTGATCCCTTTGAGAATTTGGTAGATCGAGAGTTAAGATGGATAGAATTGTGCCTATAACTCTTTATATTGGGAAGAAATGTAATTTCATGTCTTATCTCATGGTGTTATATAAAAGAAAATTATAAAATAATAAGAATAAAAACAAGTTAAAATAATTCATGTGGAATATAGCCTATTTGGAAAGACTCTTTAGGAAAAATATTTTCCTAGATCCATATTTTCCTAGATCTCTTTTTATTCTAAAGAAGGTTTGCACCTCAAGAGATTTGATCCCTCTGAGAATTCAGTAGGTCCATAGTTAAGATGGATCTAACCAAGTTATTAAAATAGTTTAAAATATTATCGTTAATATACACAAATCAAATGTTGATATTTATCTTTAAAGTATTTATGTCTTTTTTTTCTAGTTTTAATTATATCCATTAATTAAAGAAAAATATCATATGAACAAGTGACTTATGATTTTTTTGGCATATAATATTGTTAAACCATAATATTGACTTTCATTATTATAATAAAATCTATTTATAAAATAAGCATCTAGCTAATATATATATATATATATATATATATATATATATATATATATATATATATATATATGAGACATATGATAAAAAAATTAATATATATATATATATATATATATATATATAATTTTTATCATTATTATTATTATAAATAAAATTATATTTTAAAAATTTAAAAATTTTAATAATATAAAATATACGATAAAATAAATATTTTGATGATGATGATGGTGGTGGTGGTGGTTAACGTCCACTGAGACCAATCTTTGGTCTATCGGACCTAAAGAAAAGAGTTATTTAGTTTAATTTAAGATTTTATTCCTATGCTCAAAAAGCTTGGAGAGAAGCCTCCCGAGCTCACTATAATTTTGACATCTTAAAAGGCTAGGAAGGTCACTATTGCAACAAAGATTATGAAATTGAGCTCTAATGTGGTTGTAAGCGGAGCACTGTCAGAGGAAGTGATTTTCATCCTCGATGTTCATATTCTCACAGAGATGGCCTTTCCATCCATGGTGTTTTAGGAACTGTCCAACGACTTGTTTCACTATGGAGCTCATGAGAGTTAGTTCTAATCTTGGCTATATTAATTTTCTTCTTTGAGCTAGTTAAAATAGAGAGATATTTTTGATCTTCTAGGGTGGGGTTGATGACCTCCTTATAATATCTTAATTTTCTTTTCGCTACTAGATCTTTCTCACACCACATTTTTTCTTTGAACTTAGAAGTAACAATTTTTTTAATTTTATTAATGCTTTGCAATGAAACATTCTCATCAATCTTGATGCAGGAGCATCAAGCTCAATTTTAATTATTCATTTGTGTAAAATAGGGGATGAGACTTTTTTATTATTTTATTAATTTTAATAATTTAAAAGAGGAAAATGTAAAGGTGAGGATATTGTATATTTTCTTTTAATAATTAATAGGATATGAGTGAATTACGTAGCAAATTTAGGTAGTAGGAATTCCATGTATGGGACTTTGTTGAGTCCACACCTAGAATGAATCTAAATTAGATATAGTTGAGATTTGTGGGGAGAGATTTTTGGAATAAATTAAATTCATTATTTATGTATAAATGTAAGTGTTTTTGTGAGAAAGAGACATAGTTGAAGAGCTGAGTATGTGAGGAGTACAGGAAGAGTGAGGAGTGGTTTGAAGGTCCAAGAGCCAAGAGGCTGCCCAATGTAATATTTGGCCAGAGAATTTAGATATTGTTATCTGTAGTTGATTTGCATGGCTCTTTTCGCCGTCATGTGAATTTAAAATGAATGTTTTTATGGTTTTATTTTATAGAAGAATTGAGCATTTTAAAATAGATTGAAGCAGTGAGTTTCTTATATGCCAGGATATGATTTCTAGCAGAATTCCTGCATCATTTGGTATCAGAGTGAGGGAAAGATACCTATTTTGAATTTGCAATTACGTATGTTGTATATGGTTTTTGATTACAGGAATGAGCTTACATTAGATGCTGGTTATGCAACCATGCGTATGATGGAAAACGCACACAACAATTGACATGTGAATTGAAGGGCGCACTTGCAAGAGGGTAACTAGGAAGATGAAGAGGATGGTTGGGAGAAAAAGAAAAGTAAGAGGGATAAGTTGATGGACAAACAGTTTATGTGAGACCCAAGTGAGATTAGTTGGGAAATGGTGGGTAAGAAGCTTAAAGAGATAATTTCTGCTTGTGGACGGAAAGGGACAGGAATGCTTGAGCGAGTTGAATTGCTAACATACCTGACAAGGGTTGCAAAGACCCCGGCGTGGAAGTTAGAGGTTTTGGTTAACATTGTATCTGCACAGTTGGATGTAAACCCTAGCCTCAGCACACACATGCCTATTCCTGTCTAGATGAAATGCGTTCATAATATTATTTTCATGCTGGATATCTTGGCTCAATACCCAAACATAGTTATGGATGATTTAGTGGAGCATGATGAGAAGGAGACGCATAAAGGAATTTACAAATTTATATGGGCATAGACTGTGTGAACATGTCATTGAGAGTTGAACTGGTGACTCCGTAAGATTTATGAGCTTTTGGATAAGTTCCGCTGAGGGCACTGAATCTGTAAAGGCTGAAAAAAAGGTGACCGTGGATCAAGCTGGGCAACTGATCTACGTGGGAATTTGCGGATGTGAAAGGTGTTGATCTGCGTGTAAGACAGAGTTAGTAGAGAGAGCCGAATGTCGGTGTAACATTCAACTGTGGTACTTTGGTGTGGTTGTTGGATAACCAATTTGTCAACGATGTTGTTTGAATACAATTTGGTCGTGTGAGTGCTTATTTGAGCGTGGATTAGAGTAGAACCAACGTTGATTAATTTGCAGCATAAATCGAGAAGCATTGAAGTAAAGTTACAGCCCAGGACGTGAGGAATGACAATTAAATCTGAATTCGACCCAAGTTAGTCAATGCAATTTCAATCAATTTGCAAACAAAGTTACTCCAAGGGAAAGCGGCAGCACATTCTAGCAATCCTTTTGTGAATGAGTTTGGTTATTGACCACCGATGCTGAGGGGAGGAACATACACTGGTTTCTATCATGAGTTCTAAAGCAATTTTTTTTTAATATGTTGTTGTGTTGTGCGCCAACATGGTTCTGAGGATTCCCACAACTTCGTGTGGGTTGAAGTTATTTAGAATATTTATAATTCATAAAAAAACTGTGGATTTCTTTGGCATAGCTCATGGATTAATGAATTCACTACATCGCATATGAAGAAGTTTCTTGGATTAAGCAACAGTAATATTGCCTGGTTTACCACATAGATTGGTAAACAGTGAGATTCAGAGTTTTGTTAATTTATATGCTTTGATGTGGGCACCATATCACACCAAGTACAGTGGTAAGCAGCATGCTAAAGATTCCTGCGTAAGGGATGCAACTCTATTTCTGTGTTAGAGTTCATTATTTTGTTTTGAATTAATAAGTATGGTGAGATTTTCAATATATGCAATTATTGATAGCTTAAAAGAAGAGCTTGTAGAATTTTCATCAAGTATTAAATCAATTCTACCTTTGTGAAGAAAATAAGCCCACACTTTTACAAAAGGCAAAGTTTGTTGAATTGAAAGTGTAAGTGTAGGACTATTTAATTTTCCTACATCATAATGTGCGGGTTTTGACATTTGCATTTGTGTGGAGTTGGGTGAACGGAAATAGTCCTTTTTGAAGATTTAGTTTTATTTTTAGAATTGCAGAGAATGTATGTTTGATGGAGATCAAATTTTGAGTCTGAAAGATGATAGCACACAGAGACACGGTGCAGACGAGAGATGGAACAAGATCACACAAAGATCTTGAAGGTGAGCTAATATGTTTTATTTAACCCTGGTTTGAAGATGTTATTTGAAGACTACTGTTGCAGATGCCGAGGTAAAATTGAATGGAAAATGAATGAAAATGTGCTAATCCTGGATGACATAAGAGAAATATGCATGTTTATTTGAGGAGATTTATTATGCATAGTATGATGATTTATTATGCCTAATGTGGATTCTTCATAGCTTTGGTTAAGTTATTTTGGACAAATCATGTAGTGGGAAAATAAGAATTCTTTTGATTGGTGATTGGAAATATGATTGCTTGATGTTGTAAACCTTTGTTTTACCATCATTTGATGACATTTAAGGAGGGGATATTTAGGATGAAACAGTGTACGAATGTACATCATTCATTGAAGAAGTTGCTTATTATTTGTACACAGGTAAAGAGATGTGAATTGATATTGCATGGTGTATATAAGTGCAGGGAAATGTTTGCATTAAGATGATGAATTTGTGAGAATGCAAGTATTGACAGTGATAAAGATGGCACAGAGTAATGGAAACCACAGGGTTGAGTTTGCAAAAAGAAAGGTTTATTAATAACCTTAACAGGGCATGAGGTATGATACTTCAAGAAGATATTTTGAACATTGAAGATTGAATGGTTTATTTATTTTCACCTTAAAATAAATCTTGGAACACTTTAATTGCAATTCGACTAAAGACTTCAGTATCATGTGAAATGATAAGGCAAACTGATGATTTTCATGAAGAATGAAATATTAAAGGAAGTGAACATTGTATAACTTGAAACATCCATTTTCATAATTTTTTGGGTTGCGTCTTGAAGTGAAAACAGGTGTTAGAGTCAAATGAAATTTTGGATAGTTTTGAGTCGAGATTGAGCATTTTCCTCCAAGATGAAAAATTGGTGTAAGTCTGAAGTCAAAGAGTCGTAAGATAGGTCCAAAGTCTGAATGTAGTTGGGTGCATGATCGACGGAGCCTGACACCCAAAGAATTGGTCATTGTAACACATGCATGCTAAAGTGTTGTTGCAGTAAATTGCAGCAAGAAGATTGATAGAGATTGATTCCAAGACAAAAAGAAGCCAAGCGCAGGAGGAGAACTTGCATTTTGATTAATAGGCAAGTGTGAAGGATTGTGTGGAAGTGGATTAAATGAAGTCCACACGTGAACAGAGGCAATTCACAAAGAAGGGGAAGATGACTGTTGATAGTCATTTTCGAAGATCTGATGAAGATCATAGCAGAGGGGAGAAGAAGGAAAATGCCAAGGTAAGTGGCATATGTAAACAATTGACGAATGAAGAGTACGAGTAGGAGAAGGTTGAGATAAAAATTCACCTTGAATTGTTAATGGAGTTGTTGCAGGAAAATGTGAAATACTAGACACATGGTTGGACCATGAGAAAAAAGGTGAAGTGGCAGAAGCTACATGCAAAGAGGGAAAAGAAGGTAAAAATACAGTTGGTGGAAGAGCTGAGGAAGCTCTATCAGATGTTGAGTTGTGAAGAACTCAGAGAGGCTGAGTTAAAAATGGATGTTTCCATTTGTGGCCTGGAACATGGTGCAATTCTGGGTGAAGAGATCAGTGAGGAAGATCTCATGAACTATTGGGATAGTTCAGAAGCATCTGAGGATGTGTTAGCGATAGAAACTATTGAGGCCACGAAGCCTTACATGTTTTCTCACAGTTTATGTATGTTTGCAGGATGTGCGAAAGATGGTGAGAAGTCTGATGGAACTGTCACAAAGGAGAATGAAACCCTTGAGTTAAAGTATGGTAGAGAATTCCTTTCAGAGAAGGAAAATGTTGATTGGTTACGATAGGAAGAAATCATAAATGAATTCTTATTTGGGGTAAGACAGCAAGTCGAAGCTGTTATGGAACAGGAACAAAGTAGAAATGCCAAAGGAAAATTCCAAGGAGGTAAACAAGAGTATTTATTTAATGAGATTGTTGACAAAAGTTTACAATGTAATGATGTTGTAACCAGGACAATTCAGGAAGATTGCCAAAGGAAGAGTGGAAGTAGTGATGAGACAGAAGATAAATCTACAGAATAATTGAATCAAATGAAGGATTCAGAGTAGAAAAAAGAGATGTCGACTGGAGCATCTAGTGACACCACAAGGTCTTATGTTTTTAATACTAATGATTTGTGTGTCATGGCAGGTACATCATAGGGTGTTGAACAAACTTTGAAGTTTTTTAAAAAAGAAGAGTTGAATCTGAAATCTATTCAGAATGATGTTGAGATAGAAAAATCTCAGAAAGAAATGAAGACAGAGGGGTCTCATGGACATATTCAGTAGGATCTTGAAGCAAAGGAAGAAGGACCATCTGATGATTGGCCAACAACAAACGAAGGTATGGAAAGTTGTGTAAAATTTCCAAGTTCTACTCCAATTGGGATTGTTAAGTTATATAGAAAGTTAGATCTTCAGAGAAGAGAGTTGGAAAAGCAGAGGATCTATACTCAAGGTGAGTTGTTGAAAGAGAAAGACAAAGAAATTGTTCTGAATAATAATCAGGAAACAGGGAGGAAGGTGGTAGGAATGATTCAGCAAATCAAAGAAGTTCATTTTTGTGAACCAGAATAGGGAAACATTTTTCAGACAGATGATGTGGAAGAGGGACTAGCTAATAGTCTCATGGAGGATTTAAGTTAGCATACTGATGTGCTGATGGAAGAAGAAATTTCCGAGCAGCATACTGAAATGTTGGCAGAAGAGAAAGAGGCACTGAAGCCTTATTTTTTTATTTTAATAATTACTTTGTGAATACAGGTTTTATTACAGATGTTGGAGAAGATCTATTAGATAGAGAAATTGAACTGATGCAGCGGATGATGATGAAAGTATCCTGGAAGAAGCCAGCAGCAGTAAAACAAAGAAGAAGCAGCAAGAGAAAGACAGCAAAAGATTGTGAAATCATAACCAGTGGGGCGATGCAACATAAAGTATGGAGACCTGGAGAAGAACAACAGACAAAAGCAGCAACAAATGGAAAGTTGCAGCACAAGATATCGGATCCAGGTAGACATAGATCCAAACACATGATCAGGTAATCATGATTAATTTCAACCTTGGGAGTCTGATGCAGGAACATCAAGCTCAATTTTAATTATTCATTTGTGTAAAATAGGGGGTGAGGCTTTTTTAGTATTTTATTAATTATTTTATTCATTTTAATAATTTAAGAGAGGAAAATGTAAAGGTGAGGATATTGTATATATTATTTTAATAATTAATAGGATATGAGTGAATTAGGTAGCAAATTTGAGTAGGAATTCTATGTACAAGACTTTATTGAGTTCACACCTAGAATGAATCTAAATTAGATATAATTGAGATTTGTGGGGAGATATTTTTGGAATAAATTAAATTCATTATTTATGTATAAATGTAAGTGTTTTTGTGAGAAAGATACATAGTTGAAGAGCTGGGTACGTGAGGAATACAGGGAGAGTGAGGAGTGGTTTGAAGGGCCAAGAACCAAGAGGCCGCCCAATGTAATATTTGGCTAGAGAATTTTGATATTGTTATCTGTAGTTGATTTGAATGGCTCTTTTCGCCTTCATGTGAATTTAAACTGAATGTTTTTATGGTTTTATTTTATAGAAGAATTGAACATTTTCAAATAGATTGAAGCAGTGGGTTTCTTATATGTCAAGATCTGCTTTCTAGCAGAATCCCTGCATCAGATCTCCCAATGGTTTAACCAGGCCCTAGTGTCTTTATACCAACCTCGTTTAAGCCTTAGGTGGTTTTGGCTGAAATTTAAAGCTAGCTTAGGAAGTCTATGGTCTCCTATGTTATTGAGCTTGTGCTTGTACAACAGAAGCCTAGTCATAGCTAGGTGGCCCTCGATAGAGGAAAGACCCACTTGTATAAGGAGAATAGGATAGGGTGTATTGCTTTTAATTTTAAGGTTATACGTTATAAAACACTTCTGGATTTGCTCAATCTTTCTCCAGAATTCTCTAGAGATGCTGCAACCCCAAACCTCACATCCATATAAGATAACAAGAGTGACTAAAGTTTCAAAGAGGAACTTCTTTTTATCCCACATTACAAGATTTATTGTTTTACTCTGTGTCGTTTTACAATTATAAATGGATGATTATGAGTATTTTCCAATATATATATATATATATATATATATAATTTTTAACTAATAAATTTAAATCATAAACCCTTACCATTTCTCATATGAAATCACCGAATTTCATAACTACCCCACTTTACAAACCACACAATATGATCGACAAGTTTACTCTGCGCCGTGACGATCCTTACCTTTTTCTTGTGGTTCTCTGATCCTTAGAACATTCTGGTCATAAGAGGGGTTAACACTGGGTTATGGAAACATTCTGGTCATAACAGTGGTTTACGAAATCAATGAGGAGCGCAGGATTTTATTTTTAATTTTCATTTTTTTTCATATTCTTGCACCTGAATAGCATATTAGGAAAAGAGATACAATATCACGTGGGATGAAGACTAAAGTTAACATGCACTTTTATAATAAAATATGAACTTCTGACTTGTATTTGTTAAAAATCTATATGCTAAGGAAATATTATGTGGAATTAAGTGAAGAAAATGAATTATCTTTTATATTTCATAAAAAGTTACGTATTAATTATTTCTAGTGTATCAATTATTTCTAGTATATTTCTCATACTTTTATATATTAATGTATTTGAGATATTTGTTGAACCCTATTTTTAATTATATTAAATATATACATTTTTTAATATATAGATATATTTATTTTTTTTAATATATTTAGGATTTATTAAACTGGTTTATGATTTTAAAAATGATTGGTCTGTGCTTTAAGAAATCGCTATTGGGGACATTTAAGCCATGATATCTAGCTAGTTTATACCACACGACCCAAAACATAGAATGAATTTTTGAGAAGTCTCCATTTAAGTGTAACACTTTGAAGACATCGTCATCTTACAATATAAAACCTTCAAAATCTTTTTAATTTTTTATGTCTTGGTTTTTTCTTATTTTTATGTCTTCGTTTTTTCTTACAAATATTATATTGAAATCACAAGTTCTATGAAGTATGCACAATCATAATGCCCTCAAATATGATATTGTCAATAATTATATCACCACTAAACACCACAACATAAAATATATAATTTTTTGGAAATCTATTCATACTAGTGAAACTTAAAACTTATATACATTAATAGGTATCCCTCACGATCATTAATATAATTTCAGGATGCAACTACACTTTTTACCATTGCTTCAGATTTGTTATTTTTTATTTTAATATAATTATATAATATCTTTCGTAAAATTTCAATTAAAAAATCATTTTCTTTTAATTTTATAAAATTTTCAATTTAATTAGAATTTAATAAAAATTCTAATTATATTTAATCATGGTAAATAACTTATATTTAATAATTTTTCAATATTCATAAAATGAAATGAATTTAAAAATTCCAATAAAACTAGAATCATATTACATTTCCTTTTTTAAAAATAACCAGAAATATTAATACTAATGACTTAGAGATTAAAGTTTGCTATGTAATTAGATCATTGCCTAAGACTAAATGTAGCATAGGAAATGACTTTTGCTACAAATATATATAATCATCTCTATTATAATCCATATGTAATTGAGACATTTTTTGAAAATACATTTTTAAACTGTGAAGATTTATATAAAAAAATCTTATTAAGTTATAATTTATTTATGAAGATTGATTAACTTTTTCACCTTGTCTTGAGGATGAACCATATTAGTTGGTTCGAAAAGTCGACCAAATCCTAATGATGTGATTAATCCAAAAGAAATTTATCTACTTGTCCTAAATGATTTATTAAAAAAAAGCTTTTGCTCAATAGGCTTCCTAGGGGCTAAGTCTTCAAGGGGTTTTATATTGATAGAAAAAAAAACAATAAATTTATAGGATAGGATGGAGAGCTTGATGGAATATGTAATTCCGACTTGTCTGTTGTGTTGACTCTCTATTTAAGGAGTTTGTTCCTATATCATAGGATGTAGCTAAATCTATATATTCCTAGTTTGGTGAGTGGTTGAGATATTCTCTAAACCACCTTATTGTGCGTCCAAGATAGTTTTCCTATCTTGAGACTATATTTCATGTATATATATGTAACCATTTTGATTAATAGAATAATAGTGTGTATATTCAAATTTTATCTTGGTATCAGAGCCCATACAGGCTTGGACCTTGGCCTCTCCTGGGCCGAGGGAAATAAGAGAGTATTTTGTTTTAGTTTTTAAATTTTTCCATCGAGCTAGGTTATGGATGTGCTGTCAAAGCTAGACACGACATAGATAGAGGGTAGCCGATAGGCTCGAGATGGCATTTGTATTTCGTGGAAGAGTTTCCATTGCCACCTGCGACCACAGTGAGAGAAAATTGTGCTTACTAGTCAAGGAAGTCTAGTTCTGTGGGGATTTAATAATGGATCCATCGTTGGTCATTGTAAATTTGTTTGGCGAGAGTGGATCTGGAGTGCTGAAGTAGAGAATATAAATCCTAATATGCGGGTTTATCTGGCTATATGGAGATTGGGAAAACACGTGAACAACAGTGCCATATCAAGGCTAAGCCAACCATACAAGGCTCCAATGCTATGAATTACGATCAGAGTTCATGACTATAGGACCGAGGGTCCACACTGGCATGACATTATGCCATATTTTGGACGCAAACGAGATTGATTGTGGCAGGAACATTTTTTAGCGTCCTGAATTCTCTGTGGTTACTCCAAGAAATTTTCAATTTCTAGAAGAGCTAGGAAGAGGAGGAGTGACACACTATTGCAGGTACGTGTGAGAGAGCCTATATGAGCATGCGAAGGTTCTGTTACCCGCAGTGTGGAGGTTCAACAGAATAGATGATGCGACCAGATCTGAGGGAGAATGTGGCTGCCATTGGTTGACCAAATCTTATTGCAGAATTGTTAGTTGTGGACGTGGTTGGACAATGTTGGAGTTCGTCCAAAGTGTGGATGATGTGAAAATATTATGAGCAGTCGTGGATTTTTAGGATCGTTGTGGTGGATTGTTGTGAATCGAGTTTAATGGACCTCGACAACGCATTGAATGTCGATGAAACAACACTCACTAAATCCATCAAGCATCCATTTAGGAAGGTTTTAATGCAAATGAGATCCAGGTTTTCCTACAATTATGTTTTAGGGCTGTTATGATGTAAACTTATTGGCGTAGAATGATATGATGGCAAAAGGGTGGACAAGGCCACTGAGAAGGGCCGAGTCCTTGAACATTGGTTTTAATGTGCTGTTAGTAGAGGGTTAGAGAATTGGTAGCGTGGTGCAATGGCTTGGATGGATGCCATCGTGAAGAACACGGTGCTATGCCATAGGCATGGGGTTCCTTATTATAATTGTCGACGAGGCTTGTAGGCCAATCCTTATTACCACAGTTTTTTCTCGGATTACACGTTGTGTAATCTGGGATATGGATTATTTCAGGTATTTCATACTTGTAGTACTCCATATGTATTGAATACCAAATACACGTTTATGTTTTTGTGTTTTTTGAAGCCTCTGTCTGAAGCATGGTGAGCATGGATAACTCAATTGGTGAGACGAGCTATATTGTGACAAATTTTGGTAATTATCGTTTCACTTATGTATTTTTTGAAGCCTCTGTCTGAAGCATGGTGAGCATGGATAACTCAATTGGTGAGACGAGCTATATTGTGACAAATTTTGGTATTTATCCTTTCACTTATGTATTCCTTATTGTATATTTCTTTCTTCTAGCATTGTCTCTTTTCTCGGGGCAATTCATTGTGCAGACCCTTAGTGTCATGATTTTTGATATATCTTCTTACTATTACGATAACACTTTCTCTCCCGGAAATTCTACAGATTAAGTGGTATGTCATTGAATTAGAAGAATGATGGAGAAATGAACAATCCTGGTTGATCGGGGGTGCTCACTTGGCAGCCATCTTGCAAGGATTGTTATTTGCTGCATTAAAATCTTAGATTGATCTGATGCCCATTTGATGCAGTTTTCTAGGTGTGTTCTTATTTTGGTGGTGCTTTTTAAGTCTTATTTTTTATGCCTTGAGGCCGAGATCCATTTCTTTATCGATTTCACTTAAGATTGTTTGTGGTAGCGATTCTGCCCAATTTTGTTGTCACTACAGTCCTTGTGTCAATGGCCAGGTGATGGAGACCTTGTGGTTTCTTTTGTGTCTATCGATTCATTGTTGAGGAAGAAATTCTTGTAGTCTACGTTTATGAATTTTAGTTACAACAATATGTGCATCCATTTCATGTTCACTGTATTAATGAGAAGGTTTCGGTCGCTTCTGCTGATTGGATTTTTCACTACTGCCTTGTCAACATTTCATCTATTCAGAAACGTGGAATGTTGTATTGAGTGTTGTTGTGTTAGTGAACACAGACTTGGGCAATTGTTGAATGAGATGGTGTGCGGAATGAACAATTTGGTTTGGTGTCTAAGAAGGAAATCCTCCATGCAACGAGATGCAGTTTGACCAATGTTTAGAAATGTTGTGTCAGCTAGGTGTGGTGAGTTGCTTAGATGTGATTCTGTCCATATACGAGAGTAGCCTCTGGTGAGTTGCGCAGTAGCAACGTGGTGAGTTGCAGTTGATGGCAACATTTCTTTTCATAGCATTTGTGGCTAAGGAGGAAGACAAGGTAAAGATGAAACTAAAAAGTTCCAACATATTTTCTTTGATGAAACAAATTTTCTTCGTGAATTCCTTTGTTTTTCATGTTTTTTCATGTTGAGCCCAATTAACTTAACATGAAAATGCATTCATGTAAATTTGGTTGAAAAAAAATATTTGTAAGGTCTGTGGTGATATTTAATGTCTTTGTTGGAACTGGCCATTCGAACAATAGAAAAATTTATTTGCAAGAATGATTTACTACTAGATATGATGAAGACATTGAAACACTGCAAGGAAAATACCCTCTAGCAGATGTTTTTGAGGAACCCCTTATAAAAATACCCCATACATCTATTTCTAGTGGAGGTTGCTGGGCGGAGGGTTTTGCGGATGTTTTCTGCTCTGTGCGCTTATCATTAAACATCACACCGGTGCTCCTTACAATATAAAGCATCGATGCAAAGAAAACATTGGCACATCAGACACCATGCGCTCCATACACACCTGCCCCATGCATCATATTACTTTAGAGCACTGATGCTTCAAAACTCTTTAGCGTCGGTGCATCATAAAACACCGTGCCAAAACTGAAACCGCCCGGTGCGGTATTAAGAAACCGCACCAGTGCATCATAAAACAACACGCCAAAACAGAAATCGACTGATGCATTCGTAAGAAACATCACTGGCGCGCCTATAAACCACGCACCAGAAAAGGGTTAAATTAAAAATAAAAAAAAAACTACGGCAAAAAAACCAGATTTTTCACTTTTTTCAGTGCTCTAGAGCTCTCAATTACCGGTGCGCTCTATAATAGAAAGCACCGGTGCGCACAAAACATTGGCACACTAAACACCGTGCGCTCCATACACACATTCCCGGTGCGTCCTATTACTATAATGCACCGGTGCATCACAACTCTTCCGCGCCAGTGCATCATAAAACACTACGCCAAACCAGAAACCGCCCAGTGCGGTGTTAAGAAACTGAACTGGTGCATCATAAAACACCACGCAAAAACAAAAATGGACCAATGCATTCGTATGAAACAGAACCGATGCGCCTATAAAACACGTGCACCAAAACAGAGTGAAATAAAAAATATTACGGAAAAAAAACCACATTTTTCACTTTTCTGCTCTCAATCACTGGTGCGCTCTACAAGAGAAACATCGGTCGCACAAAACATTGGCACACTGGACACCATGCGCTCCATACACACCCAGCCGGTGCATCCTATTGTTGTAAAGTACCGGTGCTTCACGACTATTCCACCCCAGTGCATCATAAAACATTGTGCCAAAACAGAAACAGCCTGGTGCGGTGTTAAGGAACTGCCCCAGTGCATCATAAAACAACGTGCCAAATCTGAAACTTCCTGGTGCGGTCTTAAGAAATCGTATGATCCGGATTTATGCAGGAACGCAACAGAATAAACACATAACCATAAATACAGAGATGCAGCGGAAATAACACTTCATTTCATTAATATCAAAGAACTGAAATTTGCTTACAGACAGAATGGAAATAAAACTGGCTAGGGCACTGGTAGCTATCTCTGAGAAGAGATGTGGCGGCTACAGGCCTCTGAACTGCGTTACAATGAGGCTCGAGGGCCTATTTATTATTGAGAAACAATGGAGAACCCTAAACATCCCAAAAACCTAACCTAAGGAGATGAAGCGCCAAAACTATGGGCCCCGTTTGGGTAAATTGGTGTTTCAACTTCCCAGGGACGTAACTTTGGCATACTATCTCCGTTTGACGCACATGATACATCATTAGAAAGCTCTGTCCGAGGACTACAGCTTTCGAGACGGAATTTGATGATCAAATTTGTTGGTGCTTTGATACCCAAAAAACGTCGTTTAGGGCCTCAAAACGGCTCCGGAAGTTCAGGACCCGAAAAACTGCTAAAAATAGTAAGTTATGCCGAAACTGAAAAACTGAAAGAGACAATGGTGGGGGGCCGAGTGGAATAGGTGGGTGGCCACCAATATCCACCTGGATCATTCCTCCCCCCTTAGGAAGCAATGGTCCCCATTGCGTTAAGTTCCTCCATGAGATGAGGAAATTTCTGCTGAACTTGGTCCCTGGTGAACCACTTTCCTTGGTGCAGGAGTTGGCCAGCTTTGACAACCCGATACAGTTGGATCCTTTGTTGGCGAGTGTTCTTAATTTTCATGTCCATGATACAATCTGTGGTGGCCTGTTCCATGCAGTCTGGGTTTAACTCTGTTGGTGTGAGTTGTTCTGCAATGTCCGAAGTGTCCAGTAGAGGTGGGAAGTAAGGACGAAGGCGATCCACATTGAAGACTGGGTGCGGACCAAGGAATGGTGGAATACTAAGCTCGAAAGCATTGTTCCCTACAGCCTTGGTGATGGTGTACGGCCCGTATCGGAGCGGGCGAAGCTTGCGGTGAGGTCCAGTGAGGCGCTCCTTCTGCAAATGCAGCCATACTTTGTCGCCCACCTAGAAGTTGTGTGGCACCCAGTGTTGATCATGGCGCTGCTTGTACTTCGCATTGGCTCTGTCCAATATATCATGAACCTGTTGGCGGATGTGTTGAATGCACTCGATGAAGCTACTTGCTTTGTCAACTTCAGACTGGACATGAGCTGAATCGGCCTAAGCAGCTGCAAACGGCATGGCTATGTCAATGGGACATAGTGGTTGGAATCCCAAGCCCACCTGAAAGGGGCTATGGCCAATTGAGCTGTGGAGAGCCCGGTTATAACTGTGTTGTACATAGGGGAGGCTCTCGTCCCATGTGCGTGGATGCTTTGAGTTGTACATGCGCAGAATGTGTACAATCATTCTGTTGACGACCTCTGTCTGGCCATCTGTTTGGGGATGGAAAGCTGTGGACTTGGTGAGCTTTTTGTCCAACATTGACCAGAGGCTGGACCAAAATGTGCTGAGGAACCTGCTATCTCGATCTGATATGATAGACTGTGGGATCCCAAAGTGCACCCACACTCGTTCAAAGAAGAGTTTAGCAGTGGCTTCTGCTGTGATATTCTTCTTACAGGCCGCCATGATGGCCATCTTCGAGAATCTGTCAACGACCACGAAAACACGGTCATTTCCATTCTTAGTAGAAGGCAGGCCCGACATGTAATCCATGGAGATGGATTCCCATGGTCGACTAGGGGTAGGTAGTGGAGTATATAGGCCTTGCTTCTTGATGGTCGGTTTAGCAATGGCACAAGCAGTGCAGGATCTGATGTGCTTCTCGACATCCTTTCGAAGGTTCGGCCAATAGAAATACTTCTGTAGTATTGCTACTGTTTTCTCGACCCCGAAATGCCCAGCGACTCGACTGTAGTGTGCTTCCCATATCATCTTGGCACGCTCGCTTGAAGGAACACAAATGTGTCCCAGGTGACATAAAAGTGCATCTTGGAGGTGAAAATTTGGAACTTGTGTGCCCCCCAAGAGTGCCTTGTAAGTGTGGCCGAATTCTGGGTCACTCTCATAGAGAAGCGGCCAATCAGAAGTCTCGTGCCCACAAGAGTTGAGCACGGTGGTGAGCACCACGATCGGTGGTCGGCTGAGGCAGTCTGCAACATTATTGGTGCTACCCTTCTTGTACTTGATGTTCAAATGAAACTGTTGCGGATATGTGGACCACTTCTGATGGCGATCATTCTGCAACTTCCCTTGTGTCTGTATGAACTGCAGGGGCCGGTGGTCTGTGTGGATGATTGTTTCCTTCCCCAAAATGTTATGCTTCCATTGTCGACAGGCTTGCACAATGGAATACATTTCTTTGTCATAGGTGGGATACTTGCGAACTGTCTCAGACAATGTCTCACTGTGATATGCCACTAGATGTCCCTGTTGAGTAAGAACTGCCCCAATAGCATAGTCGGAGGCATCTGTCTCGATCTCAAATGGCTGTTGCAAGTCTGGTAATGTGAGCACTGGGGCAGAACAGAGGCGATTTTTCAATTCTGTGAACGCCTTCTGTTGAGGTTCCGACCAAAAGAATTTTGCTCTCGCTCCTCCTTTGGTGACTTGACTCAAGGGCCAAGTGATATGAGAGAATCCCAGCACGAATCTACGGTAGAAATTAGCAAGACCCAGAAAGCTGCGAAGCTCTGTTATAGTAGTCGGGGCTGGCCAATCCCGAATGACTTGGATCTTGGATGGATCCACATGCACCCCCCTTTCATCAACAATGTATCCCAGATATTGAACCTGGGTCATGCCAAACGTGCACTTCTCCAAATTGGCACACAACTTGTGTTGCCGCAGTGTTTGGAGGACTTGTCGGATGTGATGAAGGTGCTCTTCCCAAGTCTTGCTGAAGATCAGAATGTCATCCAGGTACACCACTACGAATGAGTTGGTGAATGGACGCAAGATGTCGTCCATCATCCTCATGAAGGTTGCGGGAGCATTCGTCAACCCGAAAGGCATGACCAGCCATTCAAAAAGGCCTTCCTTAGCTTTGAAGGCAGTCTTCCACACATCAGAGGGTTCAATTGGTACCTGGTAATACCCAGACTTCAGGTCGATCTTACTGAAATATTTTGCACCTTGGAGTTGGTCCAGAAGGTCATCAATCCGTGGGATTGGGTACCTATTCCGGACAGTGATCTTGTTCAGCGCCCGATAGTCAATACAAAGTCTCCACGTCCCATCCTTCTTCTGTACCAACACGATCGGGCTCCCACGGGGCGATGAACTTGGTCTGATGTGACCTTTCTGCAACAGCTCCTGAATCTGCCTCTTGATTTCATCATTCTCCAGAACAGAGCGCCGATAGATCGGTCCATTAGGTAGCGGCGCACCGGGGGTCAGATCAATCGGGTGCTTGACTTGACAGTGCAGAGGAACCCCTGTGGGTGAGGTGAATATGTCCCTGTACTCCTCCACAACCTTATCCATTTGTTGTTGTTGTGCAGAGGAGCCCTGTCTGGAGGTCGTGGCCACAGTCTTCTTCTTGCCCTGGGGGCGGATCATCGGGAAAACGAATTTCCTGGTTTGGGAAATGAGCTTACTGCATTGTTTTGCAGTAACCAAAGAGATAGTCGTAGGAGGTGGTACCTCTGGTATCCTGTACAACTTATTTCCCAAAGTAATAATAACAGCACGAGGTCGAGACTCATACACAGCATGACGCTTCCACAAGTATGGTTGTCCTAATAATATATCAGAAACATCAATAGGAGCAACGTCACATAATACCTCATCCGTGAAGGGCTTGATGCTATAGGGAAGGCGGCACTGCTGGCTGACGCGGAGATCTCGTCCTTGGTGAAGCCACCCGATGGTGTATGGATGTGGGTGAGCTGTGGTCGGCAAGCCCAACCGCTTCACGGCGTCTGCCGAAATGAGGTTCTTTTGGCTCCCATTGTCGACAATGAACTGTACAGGGGAGCCCTTTACCCACATCTGGGAGTGGAAGAGACGTTCCTCCTCCTCTGGATCTTCCGGTTCCTCCTTCTGGACCTTTGTAGTGGCAACAGTGGCGTTGGGCTCCGCATCAATAATCCGTTTCCCTTTTTCATTCCCCTTTTCAGGTTCTGATTCGGAGTCGGAGCATGCATCTGACTCAGAAGCCCTCATCTCGGCCACTAGCGACTGCTTGGCCCGACACTCACTTGTGTTGTGAGTGGAGCTCTTATGGAACTCACACCACTTTCCCGTGTCCTTCTTTGGCTTTACGGTGTTGTTTTTTTCTTGTGGCTTTGACGGGTTGTCTTTAGCCGCCATGCTCTGTCCTTTGTTCTGTGGTTTGGAAGCACCTCTTCCTTGCTTTTGATTCACAGATCCAAAGTCTCGCTTCTTCTGTTTGAATTTCTGCTCAATCTTGGCAGCATACCGGTATGCCGTACCAAGCGAGGAGATGTCGAGGAACTCCATTTCCTCCTGAATGTATCTGTGCAGACAACTGCGATACTTTAGCACAAAATGTTTCTCTGAATCTTTGATACCCAACTTTGTGCGCAGGGTATGGAACAGATTCGTCAGCTCGTGCACATCTTGATCCCTTTGTTGTCGCAGCGTGGTCCATTGTATGTACTTATCCTCATAGCTCCCCACGGGATAGTACTGTTCCTTGACGGCGTCTCGGAAAGAATTCCAAGTTGGTACGGCCGAGAACAGAGAGGGTTCTGTCTGGTCCTTGTTCTCATAGTAGGTTTCCCACCAGTCCTTAACATGGGGGGTAGCTTTGAGGAGTGCAAAAATAATCTTCTCCCGGTCTGAAAAGTCATGAACAAAGAAATATCCTTCTAATAGATTCAACCATCTATCTACGGCATCTGCGTCTATTTGAACCTCAAATATGGGAATGTCAAAATTTACTTGTACCTTAAAGGGAGTCGCAACTCCGGAGTGGCTACTGGATGCAGATGCGCCGCCGGTGGGCAGCCGTTGAAGGATCTGAGCAAAGCTATCCATCATCGCGTTCCTTTGTTTTTCGAGGGCCTCCTCGAGCAATATTTTGATAGGATCTCCTGCTCTCTCATCTTTCTTTTCGTCCCCCATGGGCGTCCGTCGAGGTTTGCGAGGCTGATCTTGCAAAGGTTCCACCAGATCAAGCCCTAGCTCCTTATACCCCGACCTCGTTGGGGACATGCGAAGAAGGATCGAGAAAAAGCAGACCGCTCTGATACCACTGATCCGGATTTATGCAGGAACGCAACAGAATAAACACATAACCATAAATACAGAGATGCAGCGGAAATAACACTTCATTTCATTAATATCGAATAACAGAAAGATGCTTACAGACATAATGGAAATAAAATAGCTAGGGTGCTGGTAGCGAATCTCTGAGAAGAGATGTGGTGGCTATAGACCTCTGAACTGAGTTACAATGAGGCTCGAGGCCTATTTATTATTGAGAAACAATGGAGAGCCCTCAACATCCCAAAAACCTAACCCTAGGAGATGAAGCGCCAAAACTATGGGCCCCGGTTGGGTAAATTGGTGTTTCAACTTCCCAGGGACGTAACTTTGGCATACTATCTCCGTTTGACGCACATGATACATCATTAGAAAGCTCTATCCGAGGAATACAGCTTTCGGGACAAATTTGATGATCAAATTTGCTGGTGCTTTGATACCCAAAAAACGTCGTTTAGGGCCTCAAAACGGCTCCGGAAGTTCAGGACCCGAAAAATTGCTAAAAATAGTAAGTTATGCTAAAACTGAAAAACTGAAAGAGACAATGGTGGGGGGCCAAGTGGAATAGGTGGGTGGCCACCAATATCCACCTGGATCATCGTACCAGTGCGCCTATAAAACCCCGCGCACCGAAATAGGGTTAAACAAAAGAAAAATACCGCCAAAAAACTGCATTTTTCACTTTTCTCAGTGCTTTAGAGCTCTTAAGCACCGGTGCAATTTCTCCTTCTTTGAGCCGCCCTGACATCTATGCTCCCATTGCACCCATTGCATGCACTATTGTTGTGCATAGGCCACCAATCTCTAGCTTGCATTTTGAAAACAGTGGGCAAATTTCATTTTGAAAATTCTACAGCCAATATGCCTCCTCGACGGCAAAATGTATAGGTATTTTTCTAGTTTTTCCTTAATTATGCTTTTTAGCATATTATAATTTGAAATAACTTTAAAATTAACCATTAAAAAAGAAAAAGAAAAAGAAAAAATTCGCCTGGTGCGGACGAGCCGTTCGGCTCACACCGGTAAGCGGTGATGCCTGTAAAATTTATAGGCCATACTACAACCGGTGCTAACGATATCCACACCGTGTCTAGGGCAATACCGAAAGGTGCCACACATTATTTTAAAATTTTTAAAAAAGGTGCGGTGTGGTCATTTAGCCGGTCGCACCATTGACCATGGTAATAACAATGCGGTGTGTTGACTGAAATATCTGCCCCGTTGTCTGTCAGCAGACCACATTCGACATTCTGATAGGGTCAACGGTGTGGCCGGGTAAAATACCACACCATTGACTATGTAATTTTTCAGGAAGTCGGTGCACTGACACGACTATACGTGCCAGGGCCTATATTTTAGTCAGCGCACTACTCTTCTGACACCATATATAGTCAACAGTGCTTGAAAATATTTCAGGTGCACCGCATATGGTGCATTTCATGTCATCTGGGGCACCGCCTCCAGTGCGCTACAAACAAAAGTCGCACCGGAACCAGTGCATGACTGTTTTTGTGGCGCACCGACTGGTCTATTTTTTTTTCCAAAAAAAATTATATATTTATATTCCTAAATACATGCTTGATTTAATAAAAAAAAAATATTTAATATGTCAATGATTCAGAGAGAAGAGGAGGAACAAAAGCAACAACAAGCAGAGCAGTATGACATGCTTCGCAAGTGGGAGGCACGAGAGAGGGAAAGAGATGCGTACCCTCACCCTATTACAATAGATACCCAGGGGCTCCTAAGGCAGGTAGGCCTCCTCAAGTTCTATGAAGAGGCTACATCCCTAAAGGCCCATAGTGTGTTTTTGAGACATCTTATCCGCAGGTGGAATGCCAACCAACAGGCTTTCCAGGTTGGTCCTGACCAGTCGTACACACCCACTGAGGAGGATATTTATTTCATTACAAGGCTATCGTGGAGAGGGGTGTATTTTGCCTCGTTACTAGAGGTTCTAGTTGGTTGTGTAGCAAGGAGTCAGTTAGTTTACTCCTAGAGATACATTGGAGCATATGTATTGTCTCCTTCAGAGTTTTAGGTCTGTGGAGTTCAGTTACATATTGGTGTATTTGGTAGACAGGACATACAGTGCCTCTCACTTCTCATTTCGACCATTTCACACAACACTAGTGATGGGAAATGTATTATTTTCCCTATTCCATATTATGTTGATTCTTTAGTACAGGAGCCACGACTTGTCAGGTGGTCTGCCATTTTTTTGCTGCAGTTTTGTACGACCTTAGATAGATCTCATGCTCATGCATAAGGAAGGGTAAACTTCCCTTTTGCTTCAGAGATTTTTTGTTTATTTTTTGAGAGGTTTCCAAGGATGAGGCCTACATTTTTTCGACAGCCTTGTAGGCCGATGTTGGAGGCCCGGATGCACATGTGGGGATAGATGATGCCCAAGAGGAGAGAGACTATGTTTCCAGTCGGTATATCACATGATGCACTGGACTTACTAGGAAGTGTTGACGAGCTGCATCCCTTCATTATGGTCCCTTGTCCTTATGCTGGAATAGATTGGCGAGGGTGTCCCAACATCCTCTTCACGGATGATGAGCCACCAGATGATTGAGGTAATATTATTGTTTTATTTATATTTATTCTAACATGTTCTTTAACTTGTTTTTATTAAATTGTGTCATGAAATTGTTTAATTATTGTTGTGTACTTGTATATATTTTGCAAACATTGGCTCTTTTGATGGAGAGAAGATTTCGGAACCACCACATGATCCAGGTGTGAATCCTAATAATGATCAGGACATGGAAAATGGAGAGGATCGTGATCAGGAGGCCGGTGTAGAGAGACATGCTCCTGCTGGTGCGTCGGTATCGCCTTTTGCTAGGCGTGATCAACCTGATATTAGATATAGGATGGAGTTGGGTGACCAACTTAGTGCATTGATTGTTGAGGTGGGGATCAGACCCACTCATTACAGAGACATACAGGCCAATGATAAGCTATTACGGATGTGGAGAGGCATGTTGCGTGACACGTAAAACCTGATGCGGCATATCGTAGGTGCTATGACAACTGTTACATGAATGAGGAGGATTTTTGCATGTTATAGGCATGGTCGAGCCACAGCATGTGATGGATAGTATGCGAGCAACGACTCATCATCTCATGATTGTTTACCTCGCGCTGCACCTGATGAGCATGAGGCTCCACTAGCATCTAGTAGTCATCATGGAGATGAGGTTGGACCATCGGCCATGTCCAGTCAGTAGCCTGCAACATCCATCAATACTAGTCATGATCATGAGAAGGCTAGACCATCGACCGTTGAGGCTGCACCATTGACTGAGCAGGCCTCCACTAGTACTGCTTATATTGATGTTCTATTACCAATAGCTAATCCATCCATCAATACTATTCATGATCATGAGAAGGCTTGACCATCGACCATCGAGGCTGCACCATTGACTGAGTAGGCCTCCACTAGTACTGCTATTGATGTTGTACTACCACCAGCTGATCCATGACATTTATATTACAGTTATATATTTTTAACATTATTCAGTTATATATATATATATATATATATATATATATATATATATATATATATATATATATATGATCCATGTATTTTATGTTCATGTTGCAGTTGTACTTAATTTACATGTTGGTGATCATCATGATGTGTATATTGTTAGGTCATGTTAGATATGTTCATTTAATGTTTAGCTTGCAGATAGATGTGTATGTGATACCATGAGTTATTTGAAATGAGATGTATATTTGATGTTTGTGTTGTGATGATGTTAACATATAATGTTAATTTGATGTTTGAATGTGTTTTTTAGTCGAACATGATGTTTTTTATGGTTATTAATTAATTTAATATTAAATGACCATGACATTTATTAAATATTATGTCATGATTTTAATTGAAATTTTAATTTTAATTTTATGTAAAATTGTAAAATTGTATTTTTATTTGTATTTGTAAATTTAACTGTAATTGTATGTAAAATATTTAATGCAAAATTTTAAATGTAATTGTAATATTTAATTTATTGTGAAATGATTGTAATTGTAATTTTAAATGTAATTGTATATATGAAAAATTGTAAAAATGTAATTGTAATTCTAATTGTATGCAAAATTCTAAAATTGTAATTGTAATTGTATGTAAAATATTTGTAAAATTGTAATTGCAATTGTATGTAAAATATTTGTAAAATTATAATTACAAGTATTATTGTGAAATGCTTGTAATTGTAAAATTTTAATTGTAAATGTAATTGTATGTAAAATTAAAATTGTAATTCTAATTCTAATCGTAATTGCATGTGAAATTGTAAAATTGTAATTGTAATTGTAATTCTGATTCTAATTTTAATTGTAATTGTATGTAAAATATTTGTAAATTTTTAATTTTTTTTTTTTGTAAATTTCATAGGACCTGTCTATTTTCTATTTTGTAAAGAGCAAGTTGCTATACAAATATCAGTGAGATTGGTAGCCTCAACCTGCCTGAAGGAAACCAAGTCTATTGGCCACCTCAAATATTTATAAGCCAACAAAAATTGGTATTGTTTTTTCCTTCTACTGACAGCTAATATCCCTTTACTATGACCATAAAAACTACAGATAAAACAGAACCTATAATTAATATCCTCAAAAAACATACAAAACTAAATACATAAAAGTGTTAACCATTTGAAGAATCAACTGGTGCTGGGTCCTTTGCATTTGACCCTAGCATCTCAGCTTGTTGCATATTCAGGAGCTGTTGTTCAATCCTTCCTATTCGCACATTTTCTTGTATTTGAGCCTTGGTAATTTCCCGCATGTCCTATTTCATCTGTTGGAGCTCAAAGAGAATTGAAGGATTGGCTTGCTTTTCCTGCATACTCATCATCACCTTTGCTAAAACACATTTGAATTTCCAATCTGTTTTGACTGATTGTTGGAATAGAGAAATTCTTCCTCTTGTTTTTCCTGGGTCGGAAATAAAATCCATTCTTTCCTTTTGTTCTTTAAGATCATCATTTTCATCATCACTATCCCTTTCCCAACCTTGAATGGTTTTACAAATATGCTTTGGAATCCCTGTGTCGAAAATATTTACTATATTTTCTAGAGTTTGTTGATTACTCTTTCTTCCTCATTTGCTCGGACCAGCTGCCTGAGGTGGTTGAAGCTTCCTCCCTTTGCCTTTTGTAATTCTGCCTTGAGTGAGACTATCTAATTTTATGACTGACAGAGACCCCAGAAATCCTTCGCCCACTATGTTGAACTTCCTGAACCGGCAGTTCCCCTGTCGCTTCTCTTGTCCAAATTCTAGCTGCTGTTTGAAATGATGTTTTACAACAACGAGAACTAAACCTATTCACTCTCCTACGCCGCAACTGGATGACCGTCACATTCGCTGCCATGCATTTATGATTTGGACCAACTTTTATAGTGATCATTAACTAAGGTGCGTGCGAGGTCGATTACCACTGCGCAGTTTGATTGTGGTGCTTGGTGGTCAGCTGACATGCCCACCGCATGGCATTTTCATATTGCCATCTCCCGTTAGGTGGCACCCCAATCGCGGATCTTCGCCGCCACTTAAATCTCTGTCTATAATGAGCTGGAGAGAGTGTAATTCAATATTCCAGATTCTAGCCCTTGGCGTGACATCCAATTTTCGCTCACTATTACTACGACCCCAATTTGATAAGTAATCTGCCGCCTCATTTCCTTTTCTGTGAACATGCAGTGGTATAAAATATTGGATTCCTTTGATCAATAAGCTTATTTCCTGAATGAGATTCTTCGTTCTCCAGCTATTACTTATCTTTTCCCAAGCTGATCCTTGCTGTAATTTACGTAAAACTCCAGTGACCATTGCCGAGTCTCCTTCTATAATAAGTCACTGATAATTTTCTCTTTTTGCTATCAATAACCCTTGTTTTACTGTTGTCAATTTTTCTTCATTATTAGTTGCAAAGCCCAAATCCAAAGCATAGACTCGACAAGCTTCCCCTCTAGAATTTCTAAAACTTCCTCCTGCTCCTGCTCTTCCTAGATTCCCTTTTGATGCCCCATTATAATTGAGTTTAATAAAACCATTCTGAGGTAACTTCCATCTATCCTCTACATTTTGACGAGGAGGCTTATATTTCCAAAGGTTAATTGACAGCATTTTAGGTTTCAAATCTAATCTTGCTAGCATTTGAGTTTCTATACCTTTCGTCTTCTAGTCTTCTTCTGTCCATCTTTCCACTAGAATTGTTTCTCATATATTCTCAACCATCTTCTGCCATATTTGATTAATTGTTTTTTCTTCTCCTCTAAATATGTGGTGGTTCCTTTCTTTCCATATGCCCCATAAGATAAACCCAATAGATAACTTCCATGATCTATTCAACACTTCACATTTAAAACCTCCTTTTCGCCAATTGTTAATTGTTGCATTTATATTTTTATTGTCTCTGTCTATTTTCTTGAAAGTCCTTGCAATACAACTCCAGAGGAAATCTGCAGTTGGGCAAGTGTTTAGGATATGTTCTATTGATTCATTTGTTGTTCTACACATGTAACAAATGGATGGCCCATACATTCCTCGCTTCTGCAGTTTGTCCCATGTAATAATTTTCCGATGACTTAAAAGCCAGAGGAAATATTCTACTTTTGGCCAATGATTTAATACCCAGATTTTCCTCCATATCAATCTTTCATTATTATTGATATTTTGAGACTGAATATGATATCCCTCATGTATGGTGAACATTCCTTTACTCTGATAACCCCATCTAAAAATATCACTTCCTATTGCATTAACAATCTTCCTTGTTCTCAATTCTTTTTCAAGATTATTCCATTGTTTCGTATCTGGTGCTTCTGGCCAATGGGCTTTCTCTTTCCATTTTCTCCACTGGCTATTTTGTTGATGGCACCAATAATTGTTAATTAAGCTAGTATTTGGAGTGTTTGTGAAGAGGAAGAGTTCACCTAAATCAATCCTACTGAATAATTTCTCTCTTTGTTGCCATGAATCTTCCCAAAAGAGTGTCATTCTACCTTCCCTCACTTCCCAAAAGCTATGTTGCCGAATTAAATTTGTGTTGATTGCTGCAAGATTCAAGATTGAAGACCCTTTCGGTACTATATCAAATTTTAATTTTCTTGTTACAAATTGAGGCATACCATATTTATTTTCCCATATATTCTTCCATATATCATGACCTCCTTGGATCCATCTCCACCATAGTTTGGCCCCCATAACTTGATTTAAGACATATGGGTCATGAAGGCCTAGTCCCCCTCCTGATTTTGGTTTAATAAGTTTATCCCATGAAAGTAATGCCCATTTCCTGTTAGCCTGCGCACCTTGCCAAAGAAATTTCTTGAACATATTGACTAATTGATTTCAAATTCTCTTAGGACAAGATCTCCTTGATAATTGATAAAGAGGAAGGGATTGAAGAACTGATTTTAGCATTATAAGTCTACCTGGAGCGTTCAAGATTCTAAATGCCCAATTATTCAGTCTTTTCTCCACTCTTGAAATGATATCTTTCTAGTCTGTAATTCTTAAAAGGGTAATATTTAAAGAGACTCCCAAATACTTCATGGGAAAAGAACCTATTTTGAAGCCAAGCATTCGAGCTAGAAAATTTTGAGTTGCATTATTTGAATTAAAAAAGTAAATATTTGATCTATTAGTATTAACAAGAGTACCTGATGCCTCCATGAAGATTTCTAGAATATTTAAAATATATTTTTCCTCTCTCACCAAAGCCTGACAGAATAAGAGAATATCATCTACAAATTGTTGATGCGTCAAGGAAAGGTCTGATCCCCATAATTTTAAACCTTTTATCTGTCCTTCTGGTAGATGAGCCTTGATTTATCTTCCCAGTCCTTCTGCAACTAATATAAATAGGAATGGTGATAGGGTATCAACCTGCCGAAGACCCTGAGTTATATTAAAAGGCTGGAACATAATTCCATTAAGTAAAATGGAAAAGTTAGGAGATGATATAAACTACTGAAGCCACTGTAACCATCTATCATCAAAACCAACCGATTTCAATATAGCTATCAAATAAGGCCAGTTATTCTGATCATATGCTTTGGAAAGATCCAATTTAACTAGCATACCCTTCATTTTCAGCGTCTTTAATGAGTGGATTTCTTCCTGGGCAGTAAAAATTCCATCTAAGATTTGTCTTCCTTTAACAAAACCAATCTAATACGGAGAAAACAACCTTGGAAGGAGAGGTTTGAGTCTATTTACCATGATAGTAGATAGAATTTTGTAAATAACATTACAGAGAGATATTGGTTTGAAACCTACAGGAGTGTCTGAATTTTCCTGTTTCGGTATAAGAGTTAAGAAAGTTACATTGAGAGTGGGATAAACATTGTGATTCCTCCTGTATTCTTATACCAATCCCCAAATATCTCGGCCCATGAAATTCCAGGTGGCTTTAAAGAATTCAGCGGTGAAGCCATCTGGACCAGGAGCTTTATTCCTAGGCATAATCATTACAACTTCTTCCATAGTGATTTCCCTTAGTAAAGCTAAGTTCTGCTCTCTAGTGACTACTGACGGAATGAGACACATTATTTTTTCAATAGCTGCCTGTCTATTATGATTTGATTCTGTAAGAAATTTTTTGAAATGATCGACAAGCACCTTTTCCATTTCCTCATGTTGAAGCAATCAATTTCCATTACGATCTTTCAATGAGAATATTTTATTATGTTGTCTCCTTTGTATCATCGTTTTGTGGAAAAAAATTGTGTTTCTCTCCCCTTCCTTTAGCCATTGGATCCTTGATTTTTTCTTCTACAGAATCTCTTCTTGTTTTCTACGTTCTTCTAGGAGACTGAGAGTATTTCCTTCTTCAACTGCTAGTGCTGCTGTCCTGCCATCAAGGATCATTTTTTGTTGGATCTCTTTCATTTTATCTTTTAAACGAATCTGATCCTACTAAATATTTCCAAATTATGTTCTGTTCCATCTTTTTATTTCTATCTTCAACTACTTCAATCTAAGCTGAAAAGAATGCATCTTATTTCTGCCTGTAATCTAATTAGTTTCCCACCAATGTTTAGCTTTTTCCAGAAATCTAGGATCTCTTAACCAAAATAATTCAAAATTAAACTGTCTATTCTTCGGACCTTCTTTCACATCTATATCTATTTGGATCGACCAATGATCTGATCCATTCATAGGTAAAATCACTGCTTCATAGTAGTCATATAGGCTTACTAGAGCTTCTGAGGTTATAAAGCGATCCAGCCGTGATGGTATTTGATGTATTTCTCCATGTCTATTATTCCAAGTAAACTTTCCATTTACCATGGGAATGTCTACTAAATGAAGATCCTTCAACAGGTCTCTAAAAAGCTCCATCTCAGGGTCTTCTCTCCTTATACCTCCTTTTTTTTGGTAAAATTTAGTATCATATTAAAATCTCCACCAATAAGCCAAAATTTTTCCTGATCCATGTTATTTAAAGTCCTTATACTTTGTAAGAACTCCTCTCTTTCTCCTGGAATTGGAGGTCCATAAACTGCCGATATAAGAATCCTTTCTTGTGATCCAATTTGTCTAAAATTTCCTATTAGAATTCTCAGGAGACCCATCCATCCTTCTACTAATATTTCTATTGGATTCCATAAAATGGCTACTCCCCCTGCCGTGCCTCTTGAATCAATAGCCATCAACTCAAAACAAGGTTTGAAAGATTGAATAATATGTTCTAGCTTCTGTCCCAATACTTTAGTTTCTTGGATTAGAATTACCTGGGGTTTCTCAGTTTTCAATATTTCCTTTAGATATATTTGTTTGCCTTTACTATTAAGGCCTCTAATATTCCAAGATATTACTTTCATTAGGTAACTTTCGGAAGTTGTTGAAATACCGTTGTTAACGATATTATCTTTCCTGTATTAATCAACATCTCTCCTACAAGTTGTATGGATTCCTGCAATGTCCATCTTCCTCTTTTCTTTGTTCCTTTGGGTTGAGGGTTTGGATTTTTTGATATAGCTTGTTCTATTTCTTGAACTTATTTTTGCGCTTGAGATGTCAAATAATGTTCAAAATTTTCTTTGTAAAGTTTCTTCTGATCTACAAGAATGAACCTATCATCAAGATTCCTCCATTCATACAACAGACGTTTCAAAACTCTTTCTTCTGCACTGAGGTCCTCTTTATTTTTTTCTACATCCATAGGTGTCAGTTCTAACATACTACTTTCTTTGGTCTATATATTTTCCTAAACTTCTTTGCGTTTTACTGACAGAGTTTTCTGATTAGGAACCCCTTGAGCAAGGCCTATGCATACTTCCTCTACAATCGATGGTTCTCCTTGCTCCTGGAAGATTTCATAACGATTTGAGATTTTGTGAATTGAGGGAATTTGCGAACTGACCTAATTTTGTGCACTGATCAATGCTTTATTACTTCATTTTTTGTTTTTCACAGTGACGAATCCATCCTCTCACTGGCGGCCCTATTCAAGATTAGAAGATTGCCGAGTTGGTTACTACTAATTTTCATTTAAAGGGCATGATTTATAAATATGCCCATACTCATGGCATCTCCAGCATCTAAAATGGATATGTTCATAGTCAAGAAGCTGTGGCCAGATTTTCCCTTCGTATTCTAACTCAATCATTTCAGGCAAAGGCTTGGAAATATTCATATATACACAGATTCTAGCAAAATAAGTATAACAGCCACGGCGAGTATTTTATGCTATCTTAGCAAAAATGCCTAAAGAATTTCCTATACCTTCCAAAATTTCCAAATCCCAGAAATCCATTGGGAGTCCAAACAGCCGAACCCATACTGGCGCTGCAAGAAATTGTTCTTGGTCTAGATTATAACATTCCTCCCACTGTCTAAGAAAGATCCCTACACTGTTATAAAAATATGGCCCTCCCTCAAAAATTCTTTCCTTATCTAACAAGTTAGTGAAAATTATTGTGAAAAAACCCCTAGCCCCAAATTTCAGATCAATGTGACCCTTGGGCTGTCATTTTATTTGTATCCATTTTAATAAATCTTTTTCTTAGGGGTCAAATACCAATAAAATTTAAAATTAAAGCATGATCCTTCATGTAACTCTTGTATTCTTCAAATTTGGTTGCTGGAATTATAAATCAGGGTTTCTTCACTGCTCGTGGCAAACATTGCACCTTTGTTTTTGCTTGCCAATATGCTCCCAAAACTGGATTCGTTCTCTGATTTGAGACTCCAGGTTGCTATTGTCTGCTTGTCTGATCTTCGCTAGTGACATTACAGTAGGAGGGGGTCGAGCCCCCTCCCTATGAAGCCGCCATCACCGCACTAGTTCTAATCAAGGGTCTATAACACCGCCCTGATCACAAATTTTTTTTTAAAACCCCAGCTGATTTATTACTTCTTGGAGCTTATCTCTCTCCTCCTGCATCGTTTTTATTTTTTTCTAGTATTGTTATTTGTAAAATTTTAATTGTATTAATAGTTGTATGAATGTGAAATGATTTTATTAAAATATTTAAATTTGTAAATTTGTATATAATTGTAAAATAATAAATCTAGATTAATATGAATTTTTGTAACATAATAAAGTTTAGAAAATAATGCAAATAAATTCATGTACTTTAGAATTATCATTATTTTAATATGAGCTTACATACAAAAAAAAAGAACTTTATATAGTCGAGTGTGCTTATCATCATAACACGCACCAGTGCATCTTATTACTCAAACACACTGGTGCTTCACAACTCTTCCGCACCGGTGCGTCATAAAGCACTGCACCAAAACAAAAACCTTGATCTTACAAACCACCCCAGTGCACCTATAAAATAGTGCGCACCGGAACAAGTTTATTCTGTAAAGTGCAATATTGGAGCAACTGAGGGTTCGAATCACGGGAAGGAATATTTATGAGGAAATGAGGCTTAGAAAATAAGAGAGTTCGAATTTCGGCTAAGAAATTTATAGCAGAGAAAATGAGTGATTCAAACAAAAAGACAGACAAAGATGCTTACAGGGTTTCTGACGGCTACAGAGCTCGACATAGTACAAAAGGAGAAAAGGAGTACAGGTTGAGACCGACAGAGAGCATTCGGTTGAGGACAGCGAAAGGGTTAAGAGGTCCCATGATGGAGAAATGTGTTGTGAAACCAGCTCCAAAAATAGAAGAAAAGAGATATAAACACCTTAGAAATAAGCCACTTCGAGGGGGAAACCTCCAATACATTAAATGAATGAAAATTTCTTGGATGATACAAATGACAAAACCTCCTTTCTATATAGGATTCCACGGGGCCACAATGTAGTCCTAGTGGGGCCACAATGTAATCCTAGCCGACCTAACAATAATAATTTAAGGGCACAATAATAACAATATTGGGGTTACATGGGTACATCAATAACAATAAGGCGGTTACACTAACAAAAATAAGGGACTATACTAGTAATATAGGGACCTAACATGCTCCTCTCCTTAAAAAAAGTGTTGTCCTAAACGCTTGAGTAGCTCCGGGTGTTTTTGTATAAAATTCTCATCCTCCCATGTAGAATATTTAGTGGGTAAGTTCTTCCATTTAATGAGATACTCTGAAATTGATCGATTTCGTAGTTGTTGAGTTCTTGTTTCCATGACTGCTTCAGGTTCCAATATGGTTTTTCCTTCCTCATAAAGTTCTGGCAATATTGTTTGAACTGGAAGTTTGTCCCCTATAACCTTTTTTAAGCATGAAACATGGAAAACTGGATGCACTCATGAAGAAGCGGGAAGCTCTAATTTGTATGCTATAGTACCAATCTTTTGCAAAACCTTGTAAGGACAAAAGAATATTTTTTTTTAGTTGGGAATTCTTGCAAATATATAAGCGATATTTGTACCATAAGGAACCATTTTTCGAACTCAATGTATCAGATGTACTAGGATCTTGCTGGAAATTTTGAATGAACCATAAGGAACCATTTTTCCAACTCATCCCCTGCTTTAGTTATCCAATCTATTTGGATAATTGAAATGGCACAAAGCAATGCTTCCACCTCTTCATCCTTTCTTGAGAGTGCATCTGCAACAACATTTAGCTTCCCTTTTTTGTAGACGATTTCAAAGTCATAACCCAACATATTTGTGACCCATTTTTGCTGCTCTTCTGAAGATATTCTTTGTTCCAAAAAGTTTTTAACACTATCATGATCATTTTTTACCTTGAAGTATCTTCCCATTAGGTAAGGTCTCCATTTCTTTAGTGCATGTAGTATTGCCAACATTTCGTTCTCATAAATAGCCTTTTGTAAATACTTTCCTTTGATTGAACGACTTTCAAAAGCAATGGGTATTCCTTCTTTCATTAAAACATCACCAATTCCATTTCCCAAGGCATCACATTCCCCAATAAAGGTTTTTGTGAAGTCTGACGTAGCTAAGACTAGTGCTAGGCACATTGCCTCTTTAAGATGTTCAAAGGCCTTAGTTGCTTCAAGAGTCCATGAAAATGCATCTTTCTTCAACAATGTTGTTAGAGGTGCTGCTATTCTCCCATAATTCTTAACAAACTTGCGATAATACCCTGTTAACCCGAGAAATCCAGGCAACTACTTTATGGTTTTGGGGACTTTCCATTTCTTAATGGCTTTAATTTTGTTAGGGTCTACCTTAACACCCTCGTGAGATACAATATGACCCAGATATTCCACCTCTTGTACTCCAAAGAAACATTTGGATGTTTTTTCATATAATTGTTTCTCCTCCAATAGTTTGAGCACCCTCTCAACATGTTGAACATGATCCTTCCAAGACCTGTTGTAGATTAGTATATCATCAAAAAATACTAGCACAAATTTTCTAAGTGTTTGAAAATGGAATTCATCAAACCTTTAAATGTAGAAGGTGCATTGGAAAGGCCAAAAGGCACGACCAAAATTTCATAATGACCCTCATGAGTTCGAAATTTTTTTTTCGGAATATCTTCAGTCTTCATTCTAATTTGATGATATCCTAAACGAAGATCCAACTTGGTAAAATAAATTGCTCCATGTAATTCATCCAATAATTCATCAATCACAGGAATGGTAAATTTATCTTTAATAGTGAGCTTATTGAGCTCACTATAATCTGGACACATGCACCATGATCCATATTTTTTATGCACCAATACTACTGGAGCAGAGAAAGAACTTTGACTAGGTTGAATTATATCTGCCTCTAGCATTTCTGCAATCATATGTTCAATTTTTCTCTTTTGGACATAAGGATATCTGTAAGGCCTGATCTTTGGAGGAACACTTCCTGGAATCAAATGAATAGCATGATCAGGATCACGAATAGGTGGGAGTCCTTTGGGAGTATCAAACACCTTGGAATGATTGTCCAAGACTTTTTGGAGCTCTGGAGAAATAGATGATTTTGATGTTGGAAATTATATTGAGCATAATTGTGCAATTACGCCCCGTTGTTCTTTCTTCAGAAGCTTTTTCATGACATTAGAGCTTATTATCTTTCCTGGCTTCCCTGAGATACCCCGTAATTCGATTTCCTTTCCTTCCGAAAAGAATTTCAAGAAAAGTTCTTTCAAATTAAAAGCTACCATCCCCAAATATTGTAACCATTGTACTCCTAGTACAACATCAGCACCTCCCATTGGGTTGGAAAGAATTAGACTATTCAATACATATTCCCCCATGGCTAGCTTGATATTATGGCATTTTCCAGAGCAATTTATAGTTCCTCCATTTGCAACTATCACTTGACATTCTGGTGCTGGGTATAGGAAACAATTAAATTCCTTAGCTACCTTACAATGAATAAAATTATGGGTACTACTCGAATCAATCAACACTATTACCTTTTTTTTCTTGATATGTCCTTCTATCTTGAGAGTTTGAGAAGTGGTAATTCCTACCAATGCATTACATGATATGGTCAGACTCATTTATTCTTCTTCTAGGGTTTCTTCCTAGTGTATATCCTCTACTTTTGAAGTTTCTTCATCATTTTCTTCCTCCTCTTCACAATTTATGTAAAATGATTTCTTCTCAGTGCACTTATGACCTTTATTGTATTTTCTATCACAACTGTAGCAAAACCCTTTTGCTTTTTTTCTTCCAGTTGTTGTGGTGTCAACCTTGTAGGTTGTGGAAGTCTAGGAGTAGCAACACTTCCATCTTTGTAGATGTGAGTGGTAGGCTTCCTTGTCGCCATAAATTTACATTCAATTTTTATTGCCAACCTGAATGCCTTCTCCAATGAGTTAGGTTCCCAAACGCGAACTTCATGTTGGATATTATCCTTTAAAGTCCCTATGAAGACATCAATCTTGTGTTCCTCTGGAATACCAGTTACCCTTATATTCAATTTTTGGAAGTCCTCAATGTGCTCTGCCACTAAACCCTTTTGTTTGAGATTTATCAATTGGATAAAGAAGGTGTTGCTCTTTGTATCCTCATAATGTGCTATCATTTCCTTCGTAAAAATTGACCAGGTGACAATTTTTTACGGGAGCAAAGCCATCGATACCATACAAATGTATTTTTTTCTAAATGTAAAGTTGCAATGCATACCTTTTGTGTGTTTTTCACATCATTGAGATCAAAATATTTCTCCATCTGTAGTATCCATGTTATGGGATGATTTGAAAATGAAATTATTTGTACTGTTGTTCAAAGTATTCATTTCCATTAAATTAAGTGTGCAAAGTGTTTGTAATGTCTTGCAAGTGAAACAAAGTAATTTTGGTAACTGTTTATGAATTTAAGTGTGAGGGAGTGTTGTTTTAATTTACTGTTTAACAACTTTAATCTGAATAACACAGTAGAATAATTTTACCATAAACAGACAGCAACATGATGAGGCAGTTCACCCCTCCTGGGCTACATCTGTTGGGTCCAAGGCTCCCAATGGGCATGTCCTTGATATATTATGATGCTCAAATTGGTAATACAGTGAGAAAAAGGCCTAAACATATCAAAATAGCCGTGAAAATGAATTCAGAATGCAGAAAGAAGCTAATATTGACTTTTATTTCACCTAAAACAATGAAGTGTAGCCCAATGCAGCTCCATTTCCCTTAAGGCCTTGATGGCTCTCCAAGATTATCTGAAGTAAAAATGGCTGAAATACACCTATGTTGGCTTTGCAACCTATTCCCATAGCTCCATAATGTTGAGAATACCCGAAATCAAAAAAAAATTCGTCCAAAAAGGTTCAGTAATGGAGAAGTTATGACCAAAATTGTATTTGCCCAATCTGGCCTTAAAAAACTCCACCAAAGTTGGAAGTCGGGAGTTAACTCCTACAAATTTGGCAAAGCCCGCCGAATTTGGAGGTGCTCCTAGATTGACTGTACAGTTTTAGTTTGCCATTTATTGTGTTGTGGGTGGCTGGTCACATAGACCGCCACCCTAACCGTTGGCGAGATCATCCAACAAACAGTTTTGTAAAGCGTGGACATAAACTGTAATAATAAATACCTGCCACTTAACATGTGAACTCAACGTAATATCCGTAACCGCCGGGGTCTTAAGGCCTAGTTTCTGGCACATGCTCTTGTTATACAGGGGCTGGCCCTTAGGGGCTGGCCCCCTTTACCGCCGCCCAAACATTTAACAAACTTCAAATATGCAATGTGATCTTATGTTGTTAAGAACCACTGTTAGACGATTCGGTCGGGCCTGTGGGCTTGCAACTGCCAAAACCGGGGTCAAAACCTATAATGAACCATAAATTTTTGAGATGCAATTCTCCTCCAGTCTTGGGGCCACGTGATAGCCTCCGGGCAGGCCATGTGGCGCCCATTGATTGGCTTAAAAACAAAAAGTCAACCAAATCCTCCAATCAGTTTGTGACACTTGTCGACTGTTAATTGCTCCACAGGGAATATTCCATGGAATATTCCAAGGAATATTCCCAAAATATTTCAATGAATATTCCCAGAATATTATTTTTTTAATATTTTCCAAATTCAAAAGTCAACCCTGGTCAAACTAATTTTTGAAGGAAATTGAAAATTTCAAACTTGACTAACTTTCACATACAGTGTCAGATTTGAGTGTCGTTTGTGGTGCCATGATCATATCAACAAGGCCTATCCGGTTGTTCTGGTTTAAACCAATTATGATCAGTTCCAATTTTGAGCATTTTTTTCAACTTAGGACATGATCATAGGATCCTTGCCATCAAACTTCCTCATATCCATATTTGGAATATGGTGGTTCTTGAATCCAACATT
The DNA here is from genome assembly GCA_034641835.2 of Pinus albicaulis. Classification (NCBI taxonomy): domain Eukaryota; kingdom Viridiplantae; phylum Streptophyta; class Pinopsida; order Pinales; family Pinaceae; genus Pinus; species Pinus albicaulis. The sequence continues at coordinate 1,673,269,128 of CM076575.1, read as the reverse complement.
AGAGTTTATGAAATCACGATTAACATGTATTTTTTTCTCATTATGATTTTCCTCTACTATCTTTTCACCATTAGGAATGATTTCTTGTATCAACTTTGTCAGACCTTCCATGTCTGCTTTTAGATCATTCTTCATGTTTTCCATGTTGTCTTTCATTTTTTCTTCCATGTACTCAATATTAGCTTCCACGCAATCCATCTTTTCTTCCATGTCTTTCTTCAAACTATCCATATTATTCTTCAAACCATCCATCTTCGCTTCCACACCTTTATTCAAAACTTACATTTCATTTTTTGCTGCTCTTTGTGAGAGCAAAATTTGGTGCACTTTCTCTTTTAATTTTGATAGATCATGTTGCAATTATTCATCTTCATGAGTCATAGTAGAGTATTAGAAGGGCTTAATGGGTGTTGAATTATTTTTAGGAGGCATTTTAAAACCCAATACTAAAATATATGCTCAATAGGCCCTTGGAATCACTTCAAACTGATTTTTTACACAAGACTTATGTTATTCGGAAAAAAATAAAATTAAAAAATACACACCTTTTTCTTGCTTCTGAGGAGATCGATATTGAAACGGAATTATATCTCTGATTTAGGATCTTCAATATCTAAAATTTGGCCCTGAAGTAGCCCTTTGAATCCTCTTTTGAATTCCATAGGTATGCCCTAATTTGGATTCCTCAAGGCAAAGTTATGTCCAATCTCCCACAATGACCTAATTATGGACTGGTTCAGTAGAGAAAAATTGTATGACTTGCCACGTGTCATTGTTTCCTACTTCAAATTTTAAATTGATATAAAAGAAACTATATTTCGTGCACTTGCAGCCACTTTTTACAGAATTCCAATCCAATGCTCAGAGAGAGAGTTATGGAGATTTTCCCATGATCACCTCTTTACGATGAAATTCGGGAGCCTAAAAAATTCCTAACTTCCACAGACCATATCTATGAACATATTGTGAACCAAGCTCTGGAATTTTGCAACGATGTTCCTCTGGATTTTGGCGTAACGCCCTAAAAATTTTAGCTTCTGAAACTTCGTAGAAAAACATTTATAGGGAAAATTCCACGATGACCTGTTTGGAGCAGCAAAACCCTAGAATCCAAAGCTCTGATACCAAATGTTGTGAAACCAGCTCCAAAAAAGAAGAAAAGAGATATCAACGCCTTAAAAATAAGCCACTTTGAGGGGGAAACCTCCAATACATTACATGAATGAACAATTCTTGGATGATAAAAATGACAAAACTTCATTTCTATATATAGGAGTCCATGGGGCCACAATGTAATCCTAGTGGGGCCATAATGTAATCCTAGCCGGCCTAACAATAATAATTTAAGAGCACAATATGGGAGTTACAGGAGTACAAAAATAACAATAAGGGGGTTACACTAACAACAATAAGGGACTATACTTGTAATATAGGGACCTAACAAAATGGAGAGCAGAGTTGATGGCAAAGAAAGATCAATCGTGTAGTCAATAAAGCCAAGAGGCACCACGAAGGGAAGGATTCTCATTCCTTTAAAGACAATAGAGAAAGATCAATTGACGTTTTTGATTGGGCTAGTAGGTCCCATGAAGAGAAATATTATCTAGAATGCGTTTAAAAGCAGCTGGGAGTATTGTCTGAGCTTCGGTTGGCTTATATAAACTTTTACCGGCAAATTTGACATCGCATAAAATCACATCTTCGGCTTTATATTGAACCTGAATGGCATCTCTAACTTGTCTGAGTTGTGGTCCTGTGGATGAAACCAGTAAAAAATATGCTTGTATTATAAATGGAAATCCAGTGACCATCTTTGTGGGAAGAAAATCATAGATACCTGCAGCTACCATATTTCCACCTACAAATCAGTTTCCCATTGGAAAAGCTAATGTAATAGCCTATTTTGAAATTTATTTCCTATGCTCAACCCTATACTCATTTTATATGGGAAACCATTTCCTCCGCATGTAATAACTGCATCGTCTCGGTCTTCTTCTGCCAACAAATGCATAATGAAGGACTCGTTGTCATTTCTTCCAGAACATTACCCTTCTACAAATTATATGTACTAATTGCTGGCAGACCATCCGTCTATCTACAGATTATATTCTAAAACATATTGGTTGAAAATAGTTAAGTTCCAATTATAACAGGTTCACATGCCACAATTTCCCACTTGGGCCCTATAGTATTGCATCTTCACATGCCCCACATTGCATTCTCTCCACATAATCAGTGGGGACCTCCTGCAATAAACAAAATGCATTGGAAGAATAGTTATTTCCATCAAGAATTTATCCAATTCCAATTCTCAATTTTAATTCTAATTCTAATTCTCAATAATAAACAAAATTCTAACTTTAATTTCCATGGTTGGAGTTCACTAAATTTTGGTGTACACACCTAAAAGTAATTTCGGTGCCTTAACCGCAAATCAGTGCTACTGTAAATATAACCGTACCGGTGCCGATGTTACAAAAAGACGCACCGATGCAATACTATTAAGTGATGCACCGGTGACAAATAAACGCAAATAAAAAAAGTGCAACTCTATTTTCTTTAAGTGAAAAAAAAATGGGCAAATTGAAAAATAGGTGGAAAATTTTTTTTGAAAAAATAATTTCATAAAATAATTCTTTAAATACTAAAAACTTTTCATTATTTCACTATTTTTCCTAAAAAAATTAGCCAGATATTTGTAGGATACATACCTGGAGCAAGAGAGCATGAGGGCACTGTGGAGAAACGAAATACGTTCGAACAAAAGTATTCAAACAATCAGAAACCAAACCTTTGGTGATTCAAACCCTGTATCATAGAATTTCAAACCATCTCGTGATTAAATTTGATTAGTTTTTTTACTTGTTCTACAGTTTTATCCATTTTTACCCTAAACCCTTCATTTTTTTATTTTTTCAGTTTCTTCTCCCTGTTTCTGTGATTTCAGAATTAGGGTTTTTCAATTTATATTGACATCCAACCCACATAATGACTTGCATAGTCAGATCCCAATCCATTCAGCCATTGCATGAATTTTTGGAAAAAATGGATTTTTTTTTATCGGTGTGCCCTACGTAACCTAGCACACCAGTGTGTTGTATTATAATGTGCACCGAGCAAGTACTGTGTAATAAAAAAATTGAAAACAATTTTTTAAATCAGTGCGCCATATCTGAAATAGGGCACCAGTGCTCCATGTTACGAGGATAGAACCTTATGGTCTATTACATTGTTTTTGCGGTGCATTTATAGTAGCCCACACACCGTATGGTTTATTATATTATTTTGTTGTGCGTTTTTAATACCCCCACACACCGGCGACGGTGTGTACATCATGAAAGGTGTACCGGTGTCTTGAGATTTATTTTTTATCTCAAAATTTGACAACTTATTTATAAATATATTAATGAATGATATGGTGTAGGTTTCAGATTGATAAAGAAATGACTGACAAGAGATCAAGTAACAAAAATACTGATAACACATCAAGGAAAGAAAAAAAGGTAAGTTCTCTGTAAATTCTTTATAAAAAATATTATTTTTGAACTATATGTAAGTTTAACTAATATGTATTGTTTACTGTGTATCATGTAGAGCCACAAAATGACGAAGCTCAATAAGATTATTTCTGATCTAGGACCAGAAGAGTGTAAAATTTTGATTGAAAAATTGCAAAAGGATGAATGAGGTGAATGAAAAAATACTATTGATCCACTATGAGTTTCTTTTTTTAATTATCATTAATAATATACTTAAAATTATTAGATAACATGTGTCAAACAGTCTATTAATTCACATATGTTTAATTTTCTACAGGGACCAACAACTCAGAAAAGGAATGTTGTTATAAGAAAAGAAAAAAAATGGAACATGCAAATGAAAATGAATTACTCCTTAACTCATCTAGAGTGGTGCTGGAAGTTAATGAAAGGGGGAAAAACTTTTACAAAAGTTTGAGGGATCTAGTGGAACGAATGTATAGACGTTCTTTCCACTTACAATACAAAAATTAATCTAATGATTCCAAGAACCAAATTTTATCTAAACTATAGGAATAGTTTCCAGAGAATTGGTCAATGAGACATGCCAGACTTTTAATAGAAAAAACATACCAAAAAAAAAAAAAGGAATGAAAAAGTAATATTCCTTTAAATTTTTGTCTAGAATTATTTATAAATATCACTTTTGTTATATTTACTTTTCATATATCAATATAAAAATTAAATATTTTATTTTCATGTTACATTTTCAGGAAGATTATGAAAATCTCAAAATATGAACGAGTTGATATCAGAAATATGCCTGTAGGAATGTCCAAAAAGGTGTACAAGGAGATGGTCAAATAAATGGACAAAATTGCATCACAAGAGGAGCCATCTCAACCACAACGTGCCTTCAAATGTAATATGTAATCATTGAATTTTTCGATCATTAGGTACAATAAATAAACAATTTAGCATTAAATATTAATTTTCAAGAATTTTCTTGTAGAAAAGAAAAGTTAATGGAACCCATTCAACACATAAAATAGGACGACAAAGAAGAAAAGGGTTGATATCTAAGTTTGTGAGTAATTGTTACTTCCTTATAACAACTTAACTAGATTTCATTTTTATATTTGAAAGTTGTTTTACAAAAATCATCATTGAATTTCCTCAAACAGGTGCTGACATACAAAGAAGAAGCATCAGACGAATTGATTGAAATTGGGTTAAATATGGGTTGTGAGTATATGTTGGCATATCAGAAATTAATTGTGGAATTTGTAAGCATCTATTGATCTTGTTTTACTTAGCTCCGTCTATAATTAATAGAACAAAAAAATCTTTTATATTAAATATATGATTTGTTATGGGGTATAAAACTTGCAGAAAACAAAGTATGGAACTGTGCCAACAGACCGAATTTTGAAATATGGCATGGTACATGGCTTTCAAAGAATTTGTGTAGTATATGAGTCAATTGTTGCTATGATGCATCATTTTTCTTTTCGATTTACATTGATGTATATTATTTAATTATGGAATTTTAATTATTTTCACCAATGTATATACACTCATTTCAGTTTATTTTTATGTTTGTAGATGGAAGGTGAAGAAGAAGAAAACAATCAACACCGTGAACAAAACAATCCTAAAAATAACCCAAGTCATGGAAGTAGCTCTAGCAGTGACAACAATTCAAGCGAAGAATGATGATCACCATGTTTGGATATCAAAGCAAGGTGTTGTATTTTTTGAAATATATCTATGAAATCAGACATTTTGTTTAATGTAATGGACATAGTGTCCCAATTGAAAGACAAAGGGATACCAATAACTGTCCCATTTTGTATGATAAATACTGTCTTATATATATATATATATATATATATATATATATATCATAAAATATGTTTTAATTTATTCTATTGCATTCTCCATTGTCGCTATTGTGTTCTCCATTGTCGTTCTCAAATCCACTAATAAAAAATTAATTCATATGAATATTATTATAAGATATATATGTGTTGACTTTTGATGAATAATGAATTTTAAAAAACCACAATAATTATGATATGATATAACAAATTAATCCAAACATCACATTCAAATACATTAATAAAAAATTAATTAATATGAATATTGTTATAAGATGTGTCGACTTTTGATGAATAATGAATTAAAAACAATCACAATAATTTCACTCTCACAGGCCGATGTTTCTAAAATATACAAAATGAAAACCTATGCGTGTCAATAACTATACATCGGTGTGTTTGTATTATGAAGCGCATTGGTGCGTTTCTACGACCTATGGTCACCGAACAAGTACAAAAACCAATTAAAAATATTGGTGCATTTGTGTGGTACAACGCACCAGTGCATATATGTGTCTATATAAACCGGTGCCATTGTACGATCTATGGGAATCACACGAATATTGATACTAATTATATATCTCGTTGCGTTTGTGTGATACTCTGCACTGGCGTGTTTATGTGTCTATAAATACCGGTGCATTTGTACGACCTATGGGCACTGCACGAATACTGATACCAATTATAAATCTCGGTGCCTTTCTGTGATACCACACACCGGTGCGTTTCTATAAGTCTATGAACCGGTGCGCTGATACGACCTATGGGCATCACACAAATCCCAAGAACAATTAGAACGGCCCTGTGCATTGTATCACCAACACTACACTCGGTGCAGTTTTATACCTTAATGGCCTGGTGCATTCTCCTTCGACCGCCCCGAGGCACCTTCTACATGTACACACCGGTGCATTTAAGCCAGAGTAGCGCACTGATGAAAAAAAGCATCTGTAATAACCTTTGGTCACCCATTTTTTTTAGTTATGTTGAATTTCCGTTAAGAGCTCCACCAAAACCTTCGTAACCATAAACGAATGTTGTAGCAAATGTTTTTTTGACAATTTTGGCCAATTTTATAACACTAAAAACCTCATTTATAACCTCTGCTAGAGGGTATTTTCCTTGTAGTGACAGTGGAAATGGCATCAAAGGATAGTGGTTGGATTTACATCAGAGATTGGAGGAGGGAAAATCAAGTTGTGTGAGTTTTTACTGAGTTTGTGGAATAGACTCTTGATGATGAGTCACACAGTGGAATGGTAAGCAAATCTAGGATGGTTTTGTAGTGGTCATTGCATGTACCTGGTAACTTCTAGAGTTGGAGTGTGTAATGTAAGCCTTGTAAAGGAATATGTATCCCCATGAAGTTCGTGGTTATCTAAAAACCACTTTGCAATTGCCACTTTAAAATTATAGGTTTTTGGTCATCCAGAACCCACTTTTGTCACTTTGAAGTGATGGTTTGTGGTGAGCCAGAACCACATGCGAGCCCTAGTGGCTATAGAGCCTTTGCGGCTACAAAGCCTTTGTGGCTATGGTGCCCTTGGTGTACAGAGGAGCCTTCATGCTCACAGCGGAGTCGGTGGTCTACAGAAACACCTTACTCACACGAGAAACTTAGTTTCTCACAGGTCTCAGTTTACTGAGCACATTTTGGCGGGGGTGGGAGGGGGGGGGGGGGGGATTTTCAGATACAAGTACATGTATGTAGTGATAATGGTTGACGAAACAATGTATGTGAAGGACATCCTACCAGACTAGCGGTTACAGCAGTTGGTACCCACGCATTCCGGTGAATGATTGCTCCTTTATATGGACGTTGACACATATTTTGTTGCTTCTATACATGGGATTCACCCTTTTGTGGTGGATCTAAGTTGAAGACACATCTTTTATTGGTTCTGGACATGGGATTTGCCTTTTTGTGGTGGATCTGAGTCATAGACACAACTTTTGTTATGATTGACCACAACTAGATTCTGTGAATCGCTATCGAGACAAGTAGTCATTAAGGGGATGTGTTGGAATATGCAATTCCTACTTTGCTGCAGTGTTGACTCTCTATGCAAGGAGTTTCTTCCTATATCATAGGAGGTAGCAGTGTTGACCACCTTATTGTGCGTCCAAGATAGTTTTCCTATCTTGAGACTATATTTGATGTATGTATATGTAACCATTTTGATTAATATAATAATAATGTGTATATTCAAATTTGATCTTATCTATATTTACCAATTTAATATCAAACTTACAATATAAAGTATTATATATATGACAATCTTTTATATCTGAAAAGGTGTTTTAGACATAATATTTTATATCAAAAAAGGTGTTTTAGACAATACCTAGAAATCTAGGATAGTACACAAACCATTTTAGTTTCCATTCACATATTTAAATATTTTTCAATAATACCTATTCTTAAATATTGCAATATGGATGTGAAGATTTTTATTTTTCAAATTCACATATATATATATGGAGATTTTTGTTTTTCAAATTCACATAATATGTTCTAATTAATAACATGATAACCTCTCACCAAAATTCAATGACTAGCAAACTAATTTCTAATTTCAAATTGTTTAAAATGTAATTATTAAATTATAGATTTCATATACCCAACTTACTCATAGATAACTGTAAAAAAAAAAAAAAAAACTACAGTTGGTAGTTCGAAACGCATCAGTTCTAAAATTTCGTATGTGATTTCCCAGAAGATTTATAATTATAATGTTATGGATCACAGAAGCTCGCACTCTCAACAGTGTTAAATGTCGACCTGCCCAAGTCGACCTGCGATATTAGCCATAGAGACAAATTGTAAGGGAAATTCCACCGCTACCCAAAATGAATTCCCTACTTCGAAATAAAAATGAAGAAATCATTGTTTAAGAAAATCATAAAATGTTGTGTAAATTACTTGAGGAATCGATTCCTTCTTGTCTAGCAGAGTAATGTGCCAGTCACCTTAGGGAAATCAAAGAAAGAAGTTAAACACATAAATTTTGGAGATAAATCTTTTAAGAAAATTCAGAAAGGTAATTAGGAATACGTATGCAAATGCAAAGGGAGGAATTTACCTGAATTTTAACAAGTAAAACCAGTCTCGAGGAAGTTGCTTGAATAACAGAGGACGAATCTGTCCTGGATTTTATCGTGAAAGTAATGGACTCCTCTTCTCCACTAAACATTGCTACATAATTCCTAAGGGATGTACCCTAGAGAACCCTGCGAGCTTGGTGAAAATGCGATGGAGGTGAATCCATAGTCCAAGAATGCCATGGAACAATCCCTCAGACACAATAAAGCTTAGAGCTAATGGACTCCTCGACCAGATGCAGTGACAAAGAAGGAGGCCAACTAGGTTTGGCGAGATTATCCATGCCATTTTCCTGCCGGAGCATTCACCGTCAATCTCTCTAGATCCAATGGTGAAGAATCATGAGGACAACCATAAAAACTCACAACAAAATTCGAGCAGATCACACCTATGAAGCGAAATGAATGAGGGGTACTCATAGCATTGAATATCCAATATTCATGACAGATAAATCTTAGGAGAATCCAATTCACAGTATAAATGATTAAGTCGTGTGGTAAACATTAACAATAGAATAACATTAAAATAGAAACCGTGGTAATATATATTGTATGTTATACATTAAGGTTGTGATGCCAACGGATTAAACATTAAATACTTAAGATGTGACAAGGAGTCCTTTGGCGGTCGATAAGTTGTAATATATATATATATATATATATATATATATAGGTTATTTAAGTTTAAAACCTTAATGCATAGTGTTAGGGAGTTGGAAGGGTAGAAAGAGGTTAAGAGTATTTAATAATGATTGGTAAGTTAAACCTTGGATTATGGGTAACTTTAGTATAGGATGTAATTTTTATTTTTATTTTTGTATGTATGTGTGTTATAAGTGGTATCAGAGCAGCGTTCATACGCTGGGACCCTAAGGGTCAACTAAAAATTTACGTTGTGTGTATAATGATGCACATAATATAAGCATAACAGGAAATATCATGAGAAGGGGAACAATGCAAAAACCACCCCAAGACATCGGGGAACCCCAAACACAACTAGTTGTGAACCTTGAGATGTGGGTTCAGTTAAGTGTCATTCAACACCAACAAATGAGTAGACTGTTGATAGAAGAGCAGCACCAAACCAGCATATTGTTGAATATAGTACAACTACTACAGGAATAGATGGTGCGAGTTCGAAGGGATAACGAACGATTAATGCAAGAGCAAGAAAATATACTTAAGAGCCTGTCAGACAAGAAAAACCAAGGAATGGAACACCCTAGTGCTGACAGGGGCATGCAAGAAGGTGATGAACAGCAAATAAGAGACAACACCACTGACAGAGTGGAAATAAGCCCATCCCAATGAAGCAATAAGAATAAAAACTACAATGAAGCAGAATCCGGCAATTTGTCGAATCAGCAAGAGGTTAAGAAGCAGAAAGTAGAGCTTCAAGGGGAGTTTCGAAAATAAAACCACCAAAATTTGATGGTGAAGCTGAGGAAGTGGCAAAGGCATGGTTAATAAACATGAACAAGTATTTTCAGGTGTATGAATACAACAGAAACCTGAAGGCGAGATTGGCCATATATCAGTTAAGGGAGAAAGCCACTCTGTGGTGGGAAGAAGTCAAGAATGCTCGCAGTATTGAGGAACAATATGTTACATGGGAATCATTCCAGCAATAGTTTAAAGATAAGTATTTAACAGAACATTTCTATTATGAGAAAGCTAAAGAATTTCATGACTTGAAGCTGGGACAGATAACTATGGATGAGTATATCACCAAATTCACCTCCCTGTTATGATATGTTCCATACCTTCTAGAGGAAAAGGCAAAGTGCAAAGATTTCTTAGTAGCCTGCCAACACATATGAAAAAGTTAATTGAATTTCTAAATCCTAGAACCATGGATTAAGCCATTCGTAAGGCACGAATGATCTATCAGAAGTCCAAGGCTAAAGGGGAGGTTGGAAAAAGTTGGCAGCTAAGGAAAGGACAGAAAAGTAGCTCAAATTTCAAAGGCGCCAAAAACAAAAATTTTAAAAATTCTGCACGAAGTTCTGTCAGTAAATAATTTGGCAGAAATCATCAAAGAATTCGATGGCCAGCAGAAGAGAAGCCTACAGAGGCATCCAACAAAGCTAAGAAAGGGTAGGTGACCAAGCCACCTCTACAGTGTTAGGGGTGTGGTGAGGCACATTATTATAAAAACTGCCCATAGCGAGCAAGAAATGACACAGTTGCAAACTTGCAAGAAGCATCTATAGTAGGTGATGTGGCACGAAACATTCCTCATATTAACGTGACATTGGAGGATAGACAGGCATATTATCTTCCAACAATGATTGAGTTGGAAGGTAAATTACTGTCTCAATCTGTTTCCATTTTGGAAGACCCAGGAGAAATTTTAAGTTATGTTAGTCCAAAAATAATGGAAATGTGTAAATTCAAAGAACATAAATTCAAAAACATGTGGCTGGTATAACTAGCCATAGGAGAAAAAAGAAAGGTAACTGCCAAGATTCCAAACTGCAAATTAGAAATTGTAGAACAACAGTTAAATGTAGACCTAAACATTCTGCCATTAGGGTCTTATGATGTTTTTTTGGGCATGGACTGATTATAAAAACATTGTACCTTAGTGGACTGTAAGGAAAAAATCATTTATTACAGAATGCAAGATGGAACACGCAAGGAGATTCAAGGAATCAATAATCCACTACAACTACGTCCAACAACAGCATCCCAAATGAATAAATGTATAAGGAAAGGATGCCAGATATATGCTATACAAGTGGGATATGTTGATTCCAAGGAAAAATCACCTATGATAGAAAACATACCTGTGGTGTAAGATTTCATGGATGTTTTTCTAGAAATATTCCTGGATTACCACCAAGATGAGATATCGATTTTACTATAAAATTAATGCTAGGAGCATCACCTGTGTCGAGGGCTCCTTACAAAATGACTGTTCCAGAAAAAAAACTGAATTAAAAATGCAGTTATAGGAACTGTTGGATAAAGGTTACATTCACCCAAGTGTGTCCCCTTGGGGAGCACTAGTGTTGTTCGTTAAGAAGAAGGATGGAACCATGCGAATGTGCATGGACTATAGACAACTCAACAAGTTAATAGTAAAAAATAAGTATCCACTGACAAGGATTGATGATCTATTTGATCAGGTGAAGGGGGTCACAATATTTTCAAAGATAGATTTAAGATCTGGATATCACCATATCCGAATCAAGGATGAATACATTTGCAGGACTGCATTTCGTACCAGATACATGCATTATGAATTTGTGGTGTTACCCTTCGGGTTAAAAAATGCACCAGTAACCTTCATGAGGTTAATGCATGGTATATTCCATCCTTTCCTGGATAATCTTGTACTTATATTTATAGATGACATTTTAATCTATTATAAAAACTAGGAAGAGCATAGAGAGAATTTAAGGATTCTGCTGGAAATGCTAAGAAAACACCAGTTGTACGCTAATTTCAGCAAATGTGATTTCTTTACACAGAAATCCAATATTTAGGCCATGTCATTTCAGCAGATGGGAATTTTGTAGATCCAGAGAAAATCAAGACAATCATGGAATGGCGAGTACCCCAAAATGTGGTAGATATTCGATCCTTTATGGGATTAGTTGGGTACTATCAAAGATTTATTGAAGGATTTTCCAGAATTGCTTTTCCCATTACCTCTTTGCAGAGAAAAGGAAAAGTCTTTAAGTGGACTGTTGAGTGTCAGAACAACTTTGAAAATTTGAAACAAATTTTGACCACTGCACCAGTGTTCAGGGTAGCTAACCCGAATAAAGAATTTGAAGTTTGTACAGACGCAAGAAAAGAGGGTGTCGGGGCAGTTTTATCACAAGGAAAATTAGTGGCCTATGAGTCAAGAAATTTAAAAGAACATGAGCAAAGATACTCAGCCTATGATCTGGAATTAACAGCAATATTACATGCGCTCCGGGTATGGAGACACTACTTGCTGGGTAAAATGTTTGTGCTAAAAACATATCATAGCAGCTTGACTAGTTATTTCAAGCAAGATTATTTAAACTCTAGACAGGCAAGGTGGAATGCCTTTCTAAGTGAGTTTGATATGGACATCCAGCATGTGAAAGGAAGGAAAACTTGGTGGCTAATGATTTAAGTAGGAAACAACATTGTGTTTATGGGCTTTATTACAGTCAGCTTGAAACTAAATTCTTAGATCAAGTAAAAGAAGAAGCACAAAAAGATCTGGAATACCAATTCCTATGGAAGCAAATGGAAGAGACCAGAAGGCAAGGAAGTACTTCTGAGTATGGATTAAATAATGAGTAGATATTAACATTTAGAGGTAAGGTGTATGTACCAAACTGTGTGGACCTAAAGGATCTGATAATGAATGAATACCATCGTAGCAATTATGCAGGTCACCCAGGATACCAAAAAATTTTGACTGCTATTAGAAAAGTATACTTCTGGCTTGGAATGTGTAAAATATTTCTGAGTATTTAAATAAATTTTTCGAGTGTCAGCAGGTGAATTTGGAGCATCAACATCCCGCAGGATTGTTACAGCCCATACCAGTACCTGAATGGAAGTGGGAGGTCATATCCCTGGACTTCATTACAGGATTACCGTGGTCAAAAAATCATAATGACTTCATCATGGTGGTAATTCAAAGATTAAGTAAATCTACACATTGTATACCTGTACAGTCTACTTACAAGATTGTAGAAATAGCAGATACTTTTATGAAACAAATATTCATATTACACGACATTCTTAAAACTCCTATTTCAGACAGAGATGTTAAGTTCACTTCTGCATTTTGAAAAAATATGTTTAAAGGTCTGAGGACCAAAATAAACTTTAGCACTGCTTATCATCCCCAGACAGATGGTAAAACGGAGCAAGTTAACCAAGTTCTGGAAGACATGTTGTGCATGTATGTGATGCAGCAGCCAACCAAATAGGAAGACTATTTGCATCTGGTTGAATTTTCTTACAACAATGGTTATCAGGAGTCCCTTAAAATGAGTCCTTTCGAAGCTCTATATGGAAGGCAGTGCCACACTCCCATAAATTGGAGCAGTCCCAAAACATAATTAATGTTGGAACCAGAAATGCTTGTTGAAATGGAGTCAAAAGTCAAGAAGATAAGACAAAATTTGAAGGTTGCACAAGATCGGCAAAAGATCTATGTAGATAAAAAGAGGACTTACCAGGAATTCGAGGTGGGAGACCATGTGTATGTGAGGATCAGACCCAAGAAGAGTACCTTACGGTGGACCTATTTTGCCAAGTTGGTTCCTAGGTTCTGCGGACCCTTCCAAATTTTGGAAAGGGTAGGACCTGTAGCCTATCGGCTGGCTTTACCGAGTCACATCCGAGTACACAATCTATTTCATGTGTCCCTGTTAAAGCTTTATGTGCATGATTTGAAACACGTAATTCATTGGAAAAATATATAGGTAGGATAGAATTAAAAATCCTAAATTGAAATATGTTTTTTGTATGAGAATTTGATAAGGAATTTTTTTGTTTTCGGGTAGAGTCGTACGACAAGTTTCTGGTCGAGCTGCAGCACATACTTGACCGGAGATAAATTATGCTCCGGAAGCGATTCATCATCCAGGTTAAACTGCAGTGGAAGCACTTCGGCCCGGATGAGGCTACTTGGGAGGATGAAGGGTTTGGGCGTGAGGCTTACACATAGCTATTTGTTGAGCTGGAGTAAAACACCAAGGATGGTGTTACTTCCAGGGAGGAATTTGTGACAGCTGCATTTACTGTTAACTAGTTGTTAACTAGTTAAAATGACTTTTACTATTGTTTAAGGAAAAGGACTGAGACAATTAGTATTTTACTGTAAAATTTATTTTCCTTCTTTTTAATTATGAATAATAAAATTAGTTATGGAAAGTAAAAGTAAAAGGTTGATGGTAAATGTTTTTCAAGAACTGAAAGGTGGTTGGAAAGTTTGAACAATTACCTGCTCCTCTAGGGAGAAGAGACTCATCCCAGTGAGGAATAGGGGTTATGTTCAGGGGCTAAGGAGAGAGTGAAGAGTTTCTTGAGCTGGTAGAGACCAATGGAAATCACCCAAATATTCCTAAAGATTTCTGGCACTAACTGGACTTGCAGTCCTGAGATCACAATACAAATTCTACTGTCAACCTGTACCTTTCAATGGAAGCACGGGGGAAGAGCAGGACGTCATTATTTCTCTTGTTGGTTAGGTGGACACTAATAGCCAATTATATTTTCAGATAATTTATGTCTAGTTTATTATTAGATAGACAGAGAGATTGTTTTAAGATTATTGTTTGTAGATAATTGATATTGTTTGTAAAAGAATGTTAATATTAATCCTTATAAAATTGTTCTATGTTAAAGGAAGAAGAATTAGAATAAATGAGTAACCCAACAAATAATTACTGGGTCATGTGTATTCTCCTATATGAGCTATAGATTGAAAACTGTGAATATATGCATAAATATATTAACTGTAGAACAGGTAGAGAAATTATCAATGTATGCTAGGGGCACTTCGGTGAAATCAAATGATAGTTGTCCATATATAATAAGGTAACCCAGGAATTCTTAAGACTGTGGTATTCATAAAATAAGAACTGTGATAAATATAGTTTTCTTTAAAAACAAAAGAACATAATTTGTTCACGGTCTTGCAAGGGTTTCTGTCCATTTAAACTACTATAAGGAGAGTTGTTGGTATAGGGAAGGCGGGTGAAACCCTCAACCCGATACACATCACCTCCCTAAATTATTTCAATACATGGACATGTTATATGGTGGTCTACTCACCAAGAGACCAAATTAATACAAAAAATAGACAGAGAATAGAAATTTACGCATAGAAGCTAAAGACTGGAGAAATAAAAATACTATAAAGACAGAGAGAAAATTATTTTCTAGAAAATTCAGTTACGTCTTTTCTGGAGAGCATATCAGTGTATTTACTATTTGAATGAAGTAAGAAAGTGGAAATATGCATTAAGATAAGGATTGTAACAAAATAAGAATTGTTGTAAGAATATAGCAGACTTTTTGTTTCATTAAAAAGAAATAGAGAATCACTCCAAAAATAATACATGTAATCCGAATGGAGAGGAAAACTGTGTCTATAGAAATTACACAGCAAAGTCCATACTAAAATTACAGTTGTGTAGGGTCGAACCCCAGTAATGAAAATTCCACCGTAGACTCTTCATGATAAATGCAAGTTTTACTATTACAAATTAACGAAGCTGGAGATTTTATGCATGTCCTCAAGAAAATCTGGCCGGATCATAGTCCTTAACGTTACATTTATACATATAAAAGATAAATAAGACCTAAACCAAGCCGACTGTAAAAACTGAGGTTTGGGTTCATTTTCCATGAAGACCCGAAGACCATCTGAGATAGCTAAGCCTGATTATCTAAGCATAAGTAATATAAGTACTTGAAAGAAGTACTAAGTGCATTAGCTATGTCAAATGCTAAACCAAAAAATGAAAGTCTATGCAGAAGAACCACTAACCAGAGAAATACCGACCTGGTGGAGTCATCCTGCGATATTAACCATAGAGACAAACTGTAACGGCGATTCCACCGCTACCCAAAACGAATTCCTTACTTTGAAATAAAAATGAAGAAATCATGGTTTAAAAAATTCATAAACTATTGTGTAAATTACCTGAGGAACCGATTCCTTCTCGTCTAGCAGATTAATGCACCAGTCACCTTAGGGAAATCAAAGAAAGAAGTTAAACACATAAATTCCGGAGATAAATCTTTTAAGAAAATTCAGAAAGGTATTTGGGAATACGTATGCAAATGTGAAGGGAGGAATTTACCTTAATGTTAGCAAGTTAAACTAGTCCCGAGGAAGCTGCTTGAATGATAGAGGACGAATCTGTCCTGGAGTTTATCGTGGAAGTAATGGATTCCTCTTCTCCACTAAACATTGCTACAGAATTCCTAAGGGATGTACCCTAGAGAACCCTATGAGCTTGGTGAAAATGCGATGGAGGCCAAGCCATAGTCCAAGAACGCCACGGAACAAACCCTTAGACGGAATAAAGCTCAGAGCTAATGGACTCCTCGACCAGATGCAATGACAAAGAAGGAGGCCAACTAGGGTTGGCGAGATTACCCATGCCATTTTCCCATTGAGGCATTCACTGTCGATGTCTCTAGAACCAATGGTGAATAATCACGAGGAGGGCCATAAGAACTCGCAACAAAATCCGAGCAGATCACACTTGTCAAGAGAAATGAATGACGAGTACCCACAACATTGAATATCCAATCTTCGTGACAGATAAATCTCGGGAGAATCCATTTCACAATATAAATGATTAAGTGGTGTGGTAAACATTAACAGTAGAATAACATTAAAATAGCAACCGTGGTAATATATATTGTATGTTATGCATTAAGGTTGTGATTCCAACGGATTAAACATTAAATTCTTAAGATGTGACAAGGAGTCCTTTGGTAGTCGATAAGTTGTAAAATATATATATATATATATATATATATATATATATATATATATATATATTATTTGAGTCTAAAACCTTAATGCATAGTGTTAGGGGTTGGAAGGGTAGAAAGGTGTTAAGAGCATTTAATAATGATTAGTATGTTAAACCTTGGATTATGAGTAACTTTAGTATAGGATGTAATTTTTATTTTATTTTTGTATATATATGTGCTACAGTTTTGGATGGTATATAATGCCTTTGGATGATCAAGAAACCTGGTTTCTCACCAAAGCAAGTTAAAACCACAAAAGAAAACACTTAATGTAAATTAAAACCACAAAAGAAAACACTTAATGTAATCTGCGCTTTTGAAAATGAATGAAAAAACAAGTACAAGTCACCTTAAAAAAAAAATATATATATATATATATATATATATATATATATATATATATATTTGTTTTTTTTTAAATGTAAAATAAAAATAATTTAAAATTTCATTATTTATTACAAAATACATCTTCACTTAATTCCACAAAATATTTTCTTAACATATACATTTCTTCAAAAACATATAAATTTTTAAACTAAAACGAACATAAGTCAGAAGTTCATATTTTATTATAAGCGTGCATGTTAACTTCAGTCTTCATCCCACATGATATTGTATCTCTTTTCCGAATATAAAAGAGATACGTTTCAGCTTCTCATTGATTTCTTAAACCAATATTAAGATCAGAATGTTTCCATAACCCAGTGTTATCCCCTGTTATGACCAGAATGTTCTAAAGATTAGAGAACCACAAGAAAGGTAACTTGTCATCACATACTAAGCCCAGGCCCGTGGTTGTTATTTGTCTGGTTTCTAAAGTGGGGTAGTTATGAAATTTGGTGATTTCATTTTTGAGAAATGTTAAGGGTTTACGAATTAAATTTATTAGTGAAATCACATATATTAAATTTTTGGCAAAGGTTTATAATTACCTATTTATAATAAAAAACAAAATATTTATTTTATTATATATCTTATATTATTCCAATTAGCACAACCACATTATATTTACTAATGTGGTTGACATACGCCGATAGGCATATATAAAATAGATTTACAACCACATTTACCAATGTGGTTGATATACGCCGATAGGCCTATATCTACTACCCATCACATTAATTTATATATCAATAAATAAATATTATATATAATAATTTTATTATATTAACTTGAAATATATATATTATATATTAATAAGAATATTAATATATTAAATATATTAATTATGATTAAAATCAAAAAAAAATTATATATATTAATAATATTATAATAAGTATCAATAATATATATTAAAAATATTTATTAATATATTAAAAATATTAACTATATACATACTATAAATTAACTTGAAATATATATAATATATATTAATATAAAAATAATATTAATAATATATAATAATTTAATATTTATTTATATATTAATATCATAGATGGTTATATTATTAATAAACCAAAAGAACTAATAATATATTAATAATATATATTATATCATAGTTGGTTATATTATAAATAATATTATAATATTACTAATAATCATTATTAATAAATATTTGAATATTTATTTATAATGATTATTAGTAATATTATAATATTATTAATATATATTATTAATATTAATATATATTATAATATTAATAATAGTAATATTATAATATAATGATTATTAGTAATACTATAATATTATTAATATTACTAAATAATATTAATAATAGTAATATTATAATATTAATAATATTATAATATTACTATTAATCATTATTAATAAATATTTGAATATTTATTAATAATATATATTAATAATATTATAATATTACTAATAATCATTATTAATAAATATTTGAATATTTATTTATAATGATTATTAGTAATATTATAATATTATTAATATATACAAAAATATTTTATATATATTATTAATATTATAAAAAATATTAATAATATATATTAAAAATATTTATTAATATATTAATAATATTAACTATATACATACTTTAAATTAACTTGAAATATATATAATATTTATTAATATAAAAATAATATATAATATTTTAATATTTTTTTATATATTAATATCATAGATGGTTATATTATTAATAAACCAAAAGAACTAATAATATATTAATAATATATATTATATCATAGTTGGTTAGATTATTAATAATAATATTATAATATTACTAATAATCATTATTAATAAATATTTGAATATTTATTTATAATATATATTATAAACCATATGAAACAATATTTAAAAACAAAAAACTTAAGAGATTAATAAACCCTAACAATTATTTTAAAGTGATTAATATTATAAACCAAAAGAACTAATAAACCCAAGGGTTTAATATTATAAACCAAACGAGTCAGAGAACCCAAGGGATAAATATTAAAAACCTAAGGGATTAATAAGGCTAAGGGCAATATTAAAAACAATAGAGATTAATAAAACCCAAGAGTTTAATACTATAATCCAAATCAATTGGTGAACCCAAGGGAATTGATTTAAACATTGAGACAATTGTTGTCACAATGCGACGTTGGACCAACTATGACCAAGGTTGGCCATGGGTGATTTTCATATTGAGACAATATTTGTGAGAATGTGACATTTGATCATGGATGACATTGATCGATTATTCATATTATAAACCAAAAGAACTAATAAACCCAAGGGTTTAATATTATAAACCAAAGGAATTGGTGAACCCAAGGGACAACCATTACCCAACAAATTATAAACAAAAAGGAATTGGTGAACCCAAGGGAATTGATTTAAACATTGAGACAATTGTTGTCACAATGCGACGTTGGACCAACTATGACCATGGTTGGCCATGGGTGATTTTCATATTGAGACAATGTTTCCCATAATGTGTCATTTGATCATGGATGGCATTGATCGATTATTCATATTATAAACCAAAAGAACTAATAAACCCAAGGGTTTAATATTATAAACCAAAGGAATTGGTGAACCCAAGGGACAACCATTACCCAACAAATTATAAACCAAAAGGAATTGGTGAACCCAAGGGAATTGATTTAGACATTGAGACAATGGTTGTCCCAATGCGACGTTGGACCAACTATGACCATGGTTGGCCATTGGTGATTTTCATATTGAGACAATGTTTCTCATAATGTGTCATTTGATCATGGATGACATTGATCGATTATTCATATTATAAACTAAAAAAACTAATAAACCCAAGGGTTTAATATTATAAACCAAAGAAAGTGGTGAACCCGAGGGAAAATCATTACCCAAAAAATTATAAACCAAAGGAATTGGTGAACCCAATGGAATTGATTTAAACATTGAGACAATTGTTGTCTCAATGCGACGTTGGGCCAAGTATGACCATGGTTGGCCAAGGGTGATTTTCATATTGATACAATGTTTGTCAGAATGTGACATTTGATCATGGATGACATTGATCGATTATTCATACTATAAACCAAAAATAATAATAAACCCAAGGGTTTAATATTATAAACCAAAGGAATTGGTGAACCCAAGGGACAACCATTACCCAAAAAATTATAAACCAAAGTAATTGGTGAACCCAAGGGAATTGATTTAAACATTGAGACAATTGTTGTCACAATGCGACATTAGACCAACTATGACCAGGGTTGGCCATGGGTGATTTTCATATTGAGACAATATTTGTCAGAATGTGACATTTGATCATGGATGACATTGATCGATTATTCATATTATAAACCAAAAGAACTAATAAACCCAAGGGTTTAATATTATAAACTAAAGAAATTGGTGAACCCAAGGGACAACCATTACCCAACAAATTATATATCAAAAGGAATTGGTGAACCAAAGGGAATTGATTTAAACATTGAGACAATTGTTGTCATAATGCGACATTGGAACAACTATGACCATGGTTGGCCATGGGTGATTTTCATATTGATACAATGTTTGTTAGAATGCGACATTTGATCATGGATGACATTGATCGATTATTCATATTATAAACCAAAAGAACTAATAAACCCAGGGTTTAATATTATAAACCAAAGGTGGTGAACCAGGGAAAATTATTACCCAAAAATTATAAATCAAAGGAATTGGTGAACCAGAAGGAATTGGTTTTATTATTGAAAATAAATTTTGTCAAATCATGACGATGAATACAGTAAATATGGCGTCACAGTTGACCACATGGGTGATTTTCGTATTGATACAATGGCATCAGATGTGGCATTTGGTCATGGATGACATTAATGTCGATTATTCATATTATAAACCAAAAGAACTAATAAACCCAAGGGTTTAATATTATAAACAAAAGGAATTGGTGAACCCAAGGGATAACCATTGCAATTATAATAAAGGGTGATGGTGAACCAGAATTAGTTACAAACATTTGAAGACGATTGTTGTCACAATGCGACATTGGACCAACTATGACCAGGGTTGGCCATGGGTGATTTTCATATTGAGACAATATTTGTTAGAATGTGACATTTGATCATGGGTCACAATGCGACATTGGACCAACTATGACCATGGTTGGCTATGGGTGATTTTCATATTGAGACAATGTTTGTCAGAATGTGTCATTTGATCATGGATGACATTGATCGATTATTCATATTATAAACCAAAAAAACTAATAAACCCAAGGGTTTAATATTATAAACCAAAGGAATTGGCGAACCCAAGGGAAAATCATTACCCAAAAAATTATAAATCAAAGGAATTGGTGAACCCAAGAGAATTGATTTAAACATTGAGACAATTTTTGTCACAATGCAACATTGGACCAACTATGACCATGGTTAGCCATGGGTGATTTTCATATCGAGACAATGTTTGTCAGAATGTGACATTTCATCATGGATAACATTGATCGATTATTAATGATTATTAATATTATAAACAGAGGGGAATAAACATGGTTTACCATGCTTGATTTAAACATTGAGACAATTGTTCTCACAATGTGACGTTGGACCAACTATGACCATGGTTGGCCATGGGTGATTTTCATATGGAGACAATATTTGTGAGAATCTAACGTTTGATCAGGGATGAAATTAATCGATTATTCATAATATAAACCAAAAGAACTAGAAAACCCAAGGGTTTAACATTATAAACTAAAGGAATTGGTGAACCAAGGGAAAAACATTACCCAACAAATTAGTAATAGAAATAAAAATTATTAACAAACTTAAGCGATTAAAAAAGTATTATAAACCAAAAGAAGTAATAACCCAACGGTCCAATATTAGAAAACAAAGGAACTGGTGAACCCAAGGGAAAAATATTAATAACCCAAGGGACCAATAACGCGAAGGGAACAAAAATTTAGTCGAACATTAGTATCACAACCACATTATATTTATGAAGAGATTAATAAAGTGGAGGGACTATTAATAATATAAACAAAAATATATAATAAACCCAAGGCTTTAATATTATAAACCAAAGGAATTCATGAACTCAAGGGAACATTATTAAAAACATAAGTTATACCAATAGTCCCTTCTATTTATATTAAGTTGAGTGAGTGTTTTTCATAATGTGAAATTGGACAATGCATTAGTATTAAACTCCTGGACTAATATAAAAACCCCAATATTTGAATTTAATAATTTGAACTGAATATTATTACAAACCGAAAGAATCCGAAAAATCAAGGAATCAATGTTATAAACCCAATTGATCAACAAATACAGTGAAATATTAATAGTATAATCATAAAACATCAATAAAGCAAAGGGACCATTAATATTATAAAAATTGAACATCAATAAACTGAATAAATAAATAAACTAAAATGATACTCAATTCCGCCATCAGTGAAACCAAAAAAAAACACTGAAATTAACATATGTTTTTTGTTGTCTTTACATAAAGAAATCCCACCACAAAAATGGATTCAAAACACTCCATCAAATGTCATTTATCAAATAGCCTCTTCAAAAACACAACCAGGCCAACCACAAAAGGAACACCAATTCAAATCAACAGGATAATGATCACGATACTTAACGCTTTCCAACCAATCCCTTCTTGTTTTTCTCCCAGCCTCCCTCATGTGCACATGCAACAGGTATTTCACATTCATTTTCATTTCATCAAGCACACGAAGATGCTCATCAATAAAAGCAGGATGGAACCCATGTTTTCTATCTAGCTTGTTCCGAATGTAAGAAACAAGACTGATGAGTCTAGAAATATTCGCCACCGCTTGATTATAATAGATCCCATCGTTATTATCCATACCTGCATTTGAAAGGAAAATGACAAAATAAAAATGTATACAGAAAGAGATAGAAACATCTAGGCAGATATATATATATATATATATCTATCTATATATATATATATATATATATATATATAGATAACACCCCTTTTGTATTGTTTTTAAAAAACTTAATCTTAAAAACGTGATGCTATAAACCTCATTAGAAATACATACTGCACACATGAAAAGAGTGATAAAAATAAATGTGTGATATGACCCATATTACAATAATCAACAAGAAAGCACAAAATTCTAAACTCAATGTTTATAATGAAATATTAATAATGTTAGTAATTCAATATTTGTATTTAAATTAATGTCAATGTATATATTAATTTTAGTCTAATATTATTCACAAATATAAATATCTTGTCATTGGACCAAACCACAACACATTTAGCAAACCACATTGATAAATATTTTTAGTTTCATGTAATAGGGATATGGACTTCAATCTTGAATTTAATGATTGGCTAATATAATTGGTTGTATATGTCTGAATGGTTTACTATAAACAAAAGAACAATAGCGACTAAAAAATGGAGGTATATTGAACAACACGAAAAAAGATGTATGGAATTTCTCATATATTATTATATTGCATCTCATGAATGTATTCATTTAATTAATACATAAAAATAATTCCTATACTAAATGAAAAAAGAGACGATAATAAAAACAATTATAAAACATTCTATAAATATGTCAGAATACTATTAGCTACATGTGACAGTGATATGGAATTCCATCTTGATTTTTAATGACTGGCTCGTGTAACTAGTTTTCTACCTGTGGATGGTTCATTGTAAGAAAAATAACAAAAAATGGCATTATAAAAACAAGAAAATTAAACAACAGAAAAAACGATGTAAACAACATTCCAAAATACTACTATGAATTTGATGAATGTAGACATGTCATTAATATATCAAAAGCATTATTATTATAATAATAGTTGCATATCATAGCGATATGGACTTTAATCTCTCCTCTTCTTTCTTCCTAATTGTAACATACGCACTATTATTCATCTTGGCATAACGCTGATAAGAGAAAGGCGGTGCAATGCGTAAACCATCAATTGATTTCACTCTTGATATGGTTGTGAAGGTCAGGCCTTGTTGTTCTCTATTCCCGATATCAATTGATGCTCGCTCTAAAGTCAAACCTTGTGACTTGTGAATTGTAAGAGCCCATGCCATCTTTAAAGGAATTTGTTTTCGATTTCCTCTTATCACTGGTGTGATAGGTACAATGTTTGGATTTCTTGCATCAAACGGAACACCAACATACTTATAAAAAATAACAGTTGTGAACATTGGAAGCTCAGGTGGCTTAGATTTGGGCATATAAAATATTTCCTTCACATACCCAAGTGCACCATTCACCAAACCAACTTCAACCCACAAATTACATGTCAACATAACACACTGGCCACGACACAACAAAACTTCACGGTCCAGTTGATCATCATCGGCACCACTAATTTCTGAACGCCTTGAATTCACAGCAATACATCGTGCAATTGGAGAATTTAAAGATTTCAACATATGTCTATTATGGAATGAGACCAAATTATTTGTTGGAAACATGTGAACTGCTCCATTAAATAAATCCCTTTCTCTAGGATGCAACCTGATATCAGCCCGTGGCATAAGAAACTCCCAATCATCAAGAACATGTTCTGCGTTTCTTATGTTATTGAGGACTCGATGAAAACAAGATTGTTTCTCATTACTCCCTTGTTGGCGAAATATTGTGTCAAGAGTGACAACAATGTTGAATTTTTTCCATAATACTTTCCCTGTTGTATTACCTGCATATAAAGGCTTATCTCTCACAGGAGGTAGCTGGCCAAGGTCACCCACAAGGATTATGGATCTACCACCAAAAGGACAATTCTTTTTATCTGGAAATGCTTCTCGTAATCGAGCATCTATTTGCATGAAAAACCTTGATCCTAAAAATCTCATTTCATCAATCAATATATATCGAATGTGCCTCATTTCATCTTGGAATAGTGCCAATGATTGACCCTGTAGTGGTTTCATATCTCTAATTGGGATTTTCAAAGCAGAGTGTATTGTTTTTGCATTTATATTGAAAGCAACTATTCCTGTTGGGGCAAGAAGAAGCAAAGGACTTTTTCCATTACTTGACAGATTAGAAAGAGCCTCAGAAATACAATGGATAAGGAAAGACTTGCCAGTGCCTGCAGTGCCTTGAATAATCATAAGAAGAGCTTCACGAATCTCATATTCAGCAGAATGCCTTAAAACAATTTCAAAATCAAGTCATTGTTTTTCTGCCAATGAATCTGGAGAGACAAATGTTCTATTTGAAAGGTCACCAACATCACCCCTTGATATTGCATTCCTTATAAAATTAATAGCTTCTTCGGCCACATCATCAAGAATAGTTGTACCTTGCCAGTCAAAGGATATATCAAAATCCCTTCAACCAAGGGTGTGAAGATCAGAAACATTGACACTATTTGGTGGAACCAAGCGAGAGAAAAGTTGCAACTCTTGAAAATCATCTTCAAGATTCATTTCCTGGTTAGCAAAATCACCATCTTCTCCATCTTCAATATTTTCATCAATTGATGGATTTCGATCAACATGCCAAGCTCGATATCAGAATTTCCTCCAGTTTTCAACAATAATTTCAGCTGAAAGCCCAATCTCTGCAGAAATGTCACGAAATGGCTTGTACAAGAGCAATTCGGTCCAACAAAAGGTTTCAAATTCCTCTGAATCCTCACCAGGAATAGAATAAAACCGTGGCCAGACCCAAAAAATCGCATGACCATCTCTAGGCCTCCATGGATCTTTTTTACTGTTGCTCTAGCTTCTTCGGCCACATCATCAAGAATAGTTGTACCTTGCCAGTCAAAGGATATATCAAAATCCCTTCGACCAAGGGTGTGAATATCATAAACATTGACACTATTTGGTGGAACCAAGCGAGAGAAAATTTGCCACTCTTGAAAATCATCTTCAAGATTCATTTCCTGGTTAGCAAAATCACCATCTTCTCCATCTTCAATATTTTCATCAATTGATGGATTTCGATCAACATGCCAAGCTCGATATCGGAAATTCCTCCATTTTTCCACAATAATTTCAGTTGAAAGCCCAATCTCTACAGAAATGTCACAAAATGGCTTGTACAAAAGCAATTCTGTCCAGTAAAAGGGTTCAAAATCCTCTGAATCCTCACCAGGAATAGAATAAAATCGTGGCCAGACCCGAACAATTGCATGAGCATCTCTAGGCTTCCATTGATATTTTTTGCGCTTGCTATCAAATGTCCAATATCTTGCTGTTTCTATCAAAGATAGATGTTCAAGGAAAGAAGGCCTCTTCTGATAATGATGAACAAATGTATTTTTAGATGAACAGTGCAGGCCATCCCTTGAAATTTTCCTGAACACCTTTCTTCCAACATTTAACGAAACAGATTGTCGATTACACACAATGAAAGGCAGCTCAAGCAACATGTGACATGTTTCTTGTGCTCCAATGTCACGCTCAACGTCTATTTCTGCAAGAAACCTCCTGTAAGCACATAAATCAGGATCCTCAGAGGCAATAGAATTTGAAATTCTAGTTAACATATCTCTTTGCATGTTTCAAATCACAATCATTTGACCAATCAAGTCTTTCCATGTCAGGAGCTCCTTGCAACCATAGGAAACCATGGATATGTGCTGAACCTCTATGTTGCCACTCATATTTGGAAAAAATGAACACAGAGTTACTGCGATAAATATGAATGGAAGATAAATAAGAAATTGACAACGAATAGAAAATAAATTAAAGAAAATAGACCTGCACCAGAAGTCTTTAGCTTTAAGATATTTTTGGATAACTTCCTCTCGAAATATATTGAATCTATGGTGCATAAATGTGGCAAAAATATGAGGGTACTGGATAACATTTTCAACTTTCATACGATGCTCATTTAAGAAACAAGAATGTGACGGTACAGGCATGAGGCTATGCAGCTCTGGCCACTTTGTGTCAGCTGCACTCAAAGTAAAAAACAGAGATGGACATCCCAACTGAGTAATCATGTTAGTCAATTCAGCTTGATATTTACTCAAGTATGCCCTTGTACCTCTTATAGAAGACCCAAACCGCATAATATGCTCAGCCAACTTATTATCTGGCAAATCAGAAATTTGCTGACGCAATTCATCAATTGTTGTCGGTGAGTTATCATGTAAATTTTTCTTCACAAAAATTGAAGTAGTTGGTTGGCTACGATGCCTCATTATCATGTTCAACAGGTAATATCAGGATCGAGGATGGCTTCCAAACCTCTGATCATAATATATAATAAGATGCAATGCATACTCATGAAGTTCAACAGTACAAATGCATGGTTGCAACCAATTAGCACCACCACTGGGGAACAATGTGGGGAATGCCATATCTAATAACCCCTCAGTATTATATTCATTCACTCGAGACATTCCAATAGTGGGCCAATCCATTTCATCAACATCTGAAGAATCAACATTATCAAGAAATGCTCTAATTTCTTCCACCTCTCTCCATTCATTGGGTAGGCGAGCAATAAAAGACGAAGGATGAGAGGGAAAATGGTTAGGAGGAAAACCTTCATTATTAGTTGCACTGGACTCAAATTCTGCAATGTCACAATCAACAAATTTAAGCCTGCAGGAGACATCTGTTGATCTTTCGGGCAGAGCATTCATTGAATCATAGTCAATTACAACATCTCGATAATATTGATCACGTTCAATTTTGAAATGCAATGCATCCATAACGCGGGATATTTTTACATAACATTAATAATATTTATACTGAGCAGCATGTCTCCTCGCAATTAGAAATTCAAGATCTTCAACATGGCGCGGAAGACTTTGTGCAGTTGTAGAAATATCTTGGGGAAAGCTAATTGTGTGTCTACTATACTTATATTTCCCACCTCGAGCATGTCACTTGCAAAATAGGATTTGCACGTGCTATTAACATTTCTTCAACTTGAGTAAGAACTCTTACAATATGAGGTTGCTCGCTAGGATCCATGTTATTATAGCCACAAAAACGATGTGAACCTCCTTCATTCTTATATCATATGCAAACAGGTCCTTCGAGATCTCTCAAAACGTGGATTCCAGGATATGATTCTTTGCAGATGTGGCAGATTTGGACAAATGACAATCTATCTAGATTTTCTCAAAATATTTTATGCACTGCAATCATATTTTCATCAAAATAAATATGATTTGTATTGGTTGGACCATGTGGAGAATGATGTGGAAGAGTATAATTTCTTCTAAAATTTAGTTGATTTTCAGCACCACGAGACTCCCTCCCCAAATTTGAAACATGTGGAACAGATCAATGACATGGGCTTTCCAAATTTATGGTCTGCATTTCTACAACCTGAGGATGTGCAAAGGTTTCTTTAGCATAATTTTTTTTTAAATTGAATGTCCAAATAATTAGAATTGAAAAAATGAAAAAAAAAAAATTCCATTCAATATTTACATTTGTTTGGCGATGTGGATGAAGTATAGGAGATGGTTGCTCTTCACTTCTAACATCAGTATATTGAACATTTGGCAAGTTAGTTTCGACGCCTCTATTAAAATTAGTTGTTTCCTATTAAAACAAATTAAAATATTTTATAAAACTAAATGCTGAGAAAAGATAGATTTCTAATTTTACAATTAACAATAAATGGAAAAAGGAGGAAAATATCGAACGCATTCAAAATTTACATTTTGTTGGAAATATGGATGAACGTTATGTGATGGTTCCTCCTCACTTATAACATCAGTAGACGGAACATCTACGAAGTTAATTTGTATGCCTCTATTGAAACGAGTTGTGTCCTGTTTGAAGAAAAACAAAATATGCACCAAAATTTCAAATAAAGAAAAATCAAATGTGTCATATTCAAATCTCAGATTAGGAGATGGAAGATGCAGAGAAAAAATTTCCAGACCTCTATTAAAATGAGTTGTATCCTACTCCAAGAGAATAAAATACCTTATCACTAAAGAAATGTAAATAGAGGAATGTAATAAAACAACCACTATTGCATCAACTATAAAGATATCATTGGATTACCTCCATTGTTCCACGCGAACTGCTATCAGGGATGACTGTTTCTGTTCGTCGGACAACATTATTTTTAGAAGGGAGATTGGAAGAGACGATGTTTCGACCAGCTGGATCCAAATTATCAAACAAATGGCCAATCAAACTATCATCCAAGTCATCACATACAATATCATCATTCCCTCCACCATGGATATTTTGCAACCTTTGGCCTTTCTCACAAGATGCAATTGCAGAGACAGAAGGGTTAGGGTGAAAATTTGCATCCACGTTATGAATATGATGTTCCTCCCTATTGCGAGATGTTTCCTCAATATTATGATAATTTTCAGGAGAGCGTTGAAAAACAAAATTATGCTGACGAGGAGCATATTCTGGCAACGAACTACCAAGCGGAAATGTTCTTTCCATGATATCATCCATAGTACGATACCTACGAGGAACCATAAAATCATTTTGAAGAGTTGTTTTAGTCGTTCTTCTATGATATTTAGCTCTCCTATGCTCATTTATTGTGTCCTTATTTTGTTGATACCGTAAAAGACGACTTTCATTAGACTTGTCACGCGATGTCGGTGACTTATTCCTTTTTCTTGTACGTTTGCTTGTACCTTCAGATGACATGTATACAACGAATAATAACATATTTGTTATAGAAGAATAAACATGGAACAGATATAATATATCCAATATAAATTAACAGAAAAGGATGAAAAAGGAACACATTTTTTTTCCACCCACAAAACAAATTAAAATCGTTTACGTTATTTTTCCAACCAAATGGCTAAAAAGAAAAATGGATTTTTTCAAATGGCCAAAACAAAAAAGGATTAAATTTCATGTATCATATTATAACTGTAATGGGAAACCCATATAAATGGAACAAAATTCTAAAGAATTATATGAATTTGAAATATATCTAAATATTTGGAACTATATACCATCAAAAAAAACCTAAAGATATAACATTGTTTGAGAATCAATGAGATAAAACTGATGGAAACACCATGTATAGAATAAGTCACAGTAATTACAATTACAGAAACAAAGAGAAATGGATAACATCCAAACACATTCAAATGCAATTAAGAGGACTAAACGGGACAAAAAAAATAAATATTTTTAGAGCAAATTGCAATGGAATTTAATATCCAGCATCTGCTACATACACATATAGAAGACACCCCCTTAGAATGGAGCCATATAAATATCCATAGTCTTAGCATACATACCCAAAAGTATGCAAAGTAAAAAAAAAAATTAAATATTTTCCACGACGACAGAGAGAACACAAAATGGCTAATAGCCTAAGACTCCATGTCCACATCTAATGGTGGAATCTCATCTATTTAATCCATACGTGGAGAAATTGCAAAAACATTTCCAGACTCGATCAAATCGTTGCAATCCTGCAATGTTGGAGACCAAAATCCATTCATTTGTTGATTAGTTGAATTATCAATATCTATTGGGAAGCAAAGGCCAGCCATCATGTCATATAATACGAAAGGAACTTCACTGCATTTGCACATAAGAACCACACCTTGGACTGTTCGAAAAGGAAGATAACCAGGACATTTCATATTTATATCTATAGACATTTCTTCCAACAACTTCCATCTAAAGCCCCAATCATCCTCAAAGTAATCAGTTCTTC
Source organism: Pinus albicaulis (assembly GCA_034641835.2). Taxonomy (NCBI): domain Eukaryota; kingdom Viridiplantae; phylum Streptophyta; class Pinopsida; order Pinales; family Pinaceae; genus Pinus; species Pinus albicaulis. The sequence continues at coordinate 1,673,238,127 of CM076575.1, read as the reverse complement.
GTTCACTACACGGGTGACCAAATTGAAAATTATCTATTTCTTCAATTGACCACACAGAAGTGGAGCCATCATTGACAAGACATATCAACTCATTCTTGCATACTGCCAATGACATACACCGAATGTCAGTGATTGGAACAAATGAAAATCCCCAGTCATTTTTTATCACATCAAACCAGTAGATTGTATACCCATATCGAGGATAATATTCATACTCTGTGTCGAGGTAGAGCCAAAACAATTTACTTCTATAAAACACTCCATTTTGAGGGGGTGAAGTGCCACCAAATGGAAGATCAGCCCTTCGCCAAACCCTATAAATACTACTGTAAACATAAAATTTAGACTGAATTCTATCATAGATATGTTTTAGAACAACCCAGTCATATTTGTTGCTGCTGACATTCTCCAATAACGAAAAGAATCCCCAGTCTCCAATCCGTATTCGCCCAATGTTTTTTAAGGCCTTTGTAAATGGATTCATCACAAAATAGTTTCGTGAATGGGAGAATTTTGTTGGTAAGGATAAAACCACCATTGGTCCAATAGTAGACTCCACCTTGTATCTTGAATCTATGAATCACAAATGAAAACGAGATATGCGCCCATTTTGATTAAGGTATTCAGCAGCAAAATAATTGTCTTCATCATTGACGAAAGGAACCATAAATCCAAATTCATTTGTACAGATATGCTTGCAATGCAATAAGAAACAAGGATTTTGCAAAACAGTCTTCCATTGCTGACAAACAGTGCTAAACTTTATCACAACCGATAAAGGGAGCCAAAGGAAGACAATCTCAAGAATTTCAAATGGAATACAACTCCAAATAGCTGGATCCATCATAAAACAAGGAAATCACCTAACATAAAAGAAAACAGATGTGATATCAACAAAACAACTTTCAATTAATGGTGAATAGAATAAGCAATATAGAAAAGCAATTTTCCATCTACAAATATAGTAACATGCACATATACATAATGTATAAAACAATATGACCGACAAGAACAACAAGTTCCTCCTCCAAGATGGGAGGTGTAATCTATATTATTTTTTCCCAAAAAATATTAAAAATATGGTTATTAATTTAATATTATTGCTATTATCAATTAATAATATTATTAAATAATTAACAATAATACTAATATATAATAATTAATAATATATTGAATTAAATAATATACCATAATTTAAAAATTATTGAATTAAAAAAAAATTCTTAAATAATTAAATAATATACCATAACTACTACTACTACTACTACTATTGCAAAATAATAATCATAATATAAATAATTTAAAATAACAATAATTTATTAAACTAGTTATTTTTGTAATATTATTATTATATATTTATTACTATGAGTTTAATATTACATCTTTTACATCATAATATTTGTTGTAATACTCACCTTCCTAGCCTTTTAAGATGCCAAAATTATAGTGAGTTTGGAAAAATTACTAAATAATTAAATAATATTTGCAGTAATAATAATTAATATTAAGTTGATTATAATAAAAATAATAAACTAACTATAATAATATAGATTAATCACTATTATTATTATTTCTAATGATAATAATAATTTATTGTATTAATTATTTTTATATTATTATTATTTTTTATTATTAAATATTTATTAATATTATTTTAATATTATAATTAATATAGATTTATTTCATTTATGGAAATTTTAGTTATTATTAGTATTATTAATTATAATTGAAATACAATAATATTAGTATATTTTTTATAATAATAATAAAATTATTATTATATATTTAACAATATCAATATTAATATTAATATTAATATCAAGTATGTATTATTAATGTTTATTCTAGTAATTAGGTTAACTAATGTGGTTGTGCATGTGATTGATATATGACCATATTTATTAATGTGATTGTGCTAGTCTATATATCTAAAAATTTATATGTACAAGTTGAAGTTGAAATAGGTAAACATATAAAGTTAATGAAGAAATAGATAAAAAATAAACTCAAAATCATAATAACCCAAACCCTAACAATTAAAATAAAACCTAAATAATAAGATTCAAGAAAATAAAAAGATTACTAAAATTATATTGTAATAATAGTTTAATTTTTTTATAATTATATATAAATGGCTGAATAAGAAATTTAATTATATTTAAAATTTATAAGTAATCTTGAAATTTTACAACCAAATAATTTAGTGATACATAAATCATTAAAAATAATAACTATATTTAAACAAAAAATTGTCCAAAACAAATTATCTAATTCATCAAACTGTAGTCCGAATATCAAAAAATATGTGGTTAATTACAATATGAAATCTTAATCCTTTATTTAAAAAAATTAAAATTTTGCAATCTCACTTTCAATGATTGAAGTAAATAAACCTATAGGCATAAGAAATAAATATTTACGTTTTACCTAATTTAAAACAAAAGAATTAATATGACTAAGTATGTATTATTAATGTTTATTCTAGTAATTAGGTTAACTAATGTGGTTGTGCATGTGATTGATATATGACCACATTTATTAATGTGATTGTGCTAGTCTATATATCTAAAAATTTATATGTACAAGTTGAAGTTGAAATAGGTAAACATATAAAGTTAATGAAGAAATAGATAAAAAATAAACTCAAAATCATAATAACCAAAACCCTAACAATTAAAATAAAACCTAGATAATAAGATTCAAGAAAATAAAAAGATTAATAAAATTATATTGTAATAATAGTTTAATTTTTTTATAATTATATATAAATGGCTGAATAAGAAATTTAATTATATTTAAAATTTATAAGTAATCTTGAAATTTTACAACCAAATAATTTATTGATACATAAATCAGTAAAAAGAATAACTATATTTAAACAACAAATTAGCCAAAACAAATTATCTAATTCATCAAACTTCAGTCTGAATATCAAAAAATATGTGGTTAATTACAATATGAAATCTTAATCCTTTATTTAAAAAAATCAAAATTTTGCAATCTCACTTTCAATGATTGAAGTAAATAAACCTATAGGCATAAGAAATAAATATTTACGTTTTACCTAATTTAAAACAATAGAATTAATATGACTAAAATTGTGAAGCTTGTATAATACAATGAATTTTTTAATAAATTTTATATTAATTAAATATAAATAAAAAAGTTATATTTTTTAAAATACTTATCTGATTTTTAATATAAATATCATCATTGCCATACAATTCGAACTGGTGTATTTTTTTGGTAATGTCATGGAGTCAATTCCTTGATATTTAAAATATAATAGTAGATTGTTCTAAACCTTAAACAGTTGCGTTGACCTATTGCTTTTTTCCATTCACCTTCGTTATGGAGACGCTATAAGGTATGAATATCATCCTCAAAAAAATACAAGTACTAGCTGTCGAAAATAACCACGCTGCGTTATTTTGCATCCAACACAGGACGCTGTCTTATTTTGCATCCAACAAAGGATAAAAGTACAGATATCTAATGGATATCAATGTATCAAGTGAATTCAATTTAACTTTAAGGAGTTGAATTTAAGGAGTTGAACACAAGCAAATGAACCAAACCCTCAACTTTGAATTTAAATTAAAGTTAATTCTATTGTAGAATATTTTAAATTAAGATGATGATAAAATGAGAATGGATGAAACTCAAGATAAGATGATTGCAAAGTTACAGAATACATTCATTCTTATTACTGAAATTTACAAGACAGAGAATCAAAACAAGTGGCTACGTTGTAGACGGTATACCTGCCCAACAAAGATTAACACCTGCGATCTGCTACGAGGATCGCACGTGCTGAGATGGTTACCGAGTTTTAAAGGCATGCAAATACAAGTTTTCAAAATAGCCCTCTTTTGTATTTCCTTTATTGCAATATATTGTTGACTTAGTTGTGTTCTACGTGTAATGGCCAAACCAATGTGTTAAACATGTACTTTGGAAATTATGGTCGAGCCTGCCTTTAAATGAAATAGTAATTTCAGTAATTGGAAATTGTATATATTTAAATATCATAAGGTTCCAGCTTTATTGTGAGAAAGATATAGGATATGAGGTTTTCTAACTTGAGAATGTTAAGGTATTATCTTTATTGTCATTAAGATCTTAAGATCTGGGATATAAGAGGTTTCTACTTATTGTATGAATCTGAATCTCATATATGAGATTTCCTACTTATTGTATGAATCTCATTCATGTAAATTGTCTTACCTTTCATAGTAGTCGTTGGTTGGGAAGAGGGTACAAAGCTCGCAAGAAACTATGCAAAAAACGAGTGGGATACAATTTGGGAGAGGGGCGATAAGGTTACTCAAGGTATTTGTCTACTTGGATTAAAGGGATATAGTAAGGGGGCTCACCTACATCACCGCCTTTTCTCGGCGTTGAAGCCTTCCAGTATTTCTGTCAAACATATATTCGTGTATAGGAGTTTGAGCGCCGCCTGCGTAGCCTTCTTAGTAAAGGGAGATCGCCGTAATGGCACTATTCGCACTATCTGGGGGATAACTACGGAAGAAATCTACAGCCTTGCGTACGCGAAATGTCACAAAAAAAAACGCTAAAACAAGCTTGGTACATCGTCTTTTCTGAGAACCCCAGTTATTCGGATGAAAATGCAAACAGACAAAATTTAGGATATGGCATTGCATTAATCTAAAATATTAAAGTAAACAAAGAGGAAATACCTGTAATAATTTCTTGCACACTGAGAGTTGGAGCCGGGCTGGAGTGTTCCCTTCAAAATCACCCTTGAGGTTTCAGAGAAGCGATTTACATCGGAAGTAGACTAAACTAAAGTTTTTGAGCCAGACCCTAGAGGTGTTCTTCCTGTTCGCAGCCTGTGCCCCACGATACTTTGTAACAAAAAAAAACAACACACAGTAATGCCGAATTGCCAGCGACTACCATAATCCACAGCATTGACGCATCAACGCGGGCCTTTCAGATTTTTTATTAAGTAACGCACAAGAGGAGAAGGCCAACTGAAGCACTGGCAAAGTGGGAAACTTAATCGTCATGACAGTCGATGAGAGAGATCTTGAATTCCACTTCTCCTCCCACTCGCCCACCACCATACCAAAAGAATTGGATCAGCCTCCAAGTGGGGTATAGGATCAAGGGTATTAATTAGGTACCAATTTTAAATCCGAAGGACCTCTCTGACCATGGACAACGGAAGGATGAAGGGTATTAATTTAAAATCTGAAGCTTCCATCATATTTGTTCGTTGGCTATATTTAATGAGAAAATCACCAAGTTAAATTACATCCCTATTAACAACTACATCTAAATGAATCTTCTTGTATTAAAAAATGATTAGATTCCAAAACCACTTACACGACTTTATCACCATTTACATTATTATTATCTTTCTAACCAATGGTTGGGTTTAGAAATGTTTCACACTATTTACATTTTTTTATTTTATAAAATCAATTACTTGATATGACCAGGACGCCAAGTCAAATCACATTCTATTGTTGTCAACTACATGAAAATGAATCAGGCTACGTAAATTCCAAAACCACTTGGACCTCGTTGCCACCATTTACATTATGTTTTTCTTAAACCATGTGAATCAATAACAAGTTAGAGTTTTTTTTTTTTTAAATGACATAAAAAGTAATTAAGTGGACTATTTTACATCTATTTATGTCAATATTATTATTATTTAACCATTACGAATTGATAATATATAGATAATATATAGAAATAGATTCATAAAATAAGTGAATCACTTTATATTATTATTAGTATGTATATTATTATTATTATTATTATTATTATTATAAATTAATAGCAAATTGGATTCTTCTTTATGTCATCATTATTATAAAAAAATAGATGAAATATATTACTTTAAATTAAATTTAAATAGACTGTTTTAAAAACTCACTTTAATTATTCTTATATAAAAACTATTAAAATAAATAACAAAGTATATATATAGTTACCTGTTTCTTTTCAATATTAAAAATATAAAAATTATGTACATGTTTCTTTTCAATATTAGAAATATAAAAATGAAAGATGAATATAATTAAAAAAAGTTTATCTATTTTATTTAATTACCATTAATTATGTCTATTTTTGAATTTACACTCTCTTAATCTCTTTATATGAAATAAAAATCTCACAAAACTAAATTCAACACAAATTGTGCGACTGACCATTTAATAAAATATATGTTTATATAATCGTAGCGTCCAGCAGTTCGTCCACGCTTGCCGGAAAATTGAGTTCGTGTCCGTTCTTATTGTTGAGATTCAGGCGATGAATGAAGCGGAACCTCGTGCCGTACGGACATGTTCCCGTCGCCGTAAATGCTCGGCAGATGCATTACCTTAGTGAATCAAAAAATAAAAGAAGGAATAATAATGAAACAAAACCTTGGACGCATGCATATAGAACGTCAACCGATCGAATCCTTCAGTGGTTTCCACGTTTATAGGTGGCAGGCGCACGTTTATTTGAGAATTTGAACAATCAAATAGGTGGCATTTTAGTTTGAACCATCACTGGTTAATCGTATAAAATAGTACACTGCAAACTCTATATTCTATATTATGAATGAAGGAAATTACACACATATTTATACAAGCAATAGTCTCAAGATAGGAATTCTATCTTAGACGTACAGTAGTGTGGTTGAGAGATTCTCTCAACCACACACTAAACTAGGAGAAACTATATTCTAGCTATTTCCTATTATGTAGGAACAAACTCCTCAAATGGAGAATTACAACCATAGACAAGTAGGAATTAATTATTTCTAACTCCCCCCCTTAATGACTACTTGTCATGATAGTGATTCACAAAGTCTAGTTGTGGTCAAACATAACAAAGAATATGTCGACGTCCATATAAAAGAGCAACCATCCACCGGAATGCATGGGTACCAACCGCTGCAACCGCTAGTCCTATAGGATGTCCTTCGCATACATGATTCTGTCGACCGTTTTCACTGCATATATGTACCTACAAATCCACCACCATCAGGAGAATTGCATGTGCAAAACCTCCAAAACACACTGCCTCCCTCGGACAGATCCGCAACTTCTCCGATCTGCTCCTTCGCAAATCGTCCAGCGAATTTGAGGCTTCCTGCGGATTTTCCAATTTTCCTCTCCCGGATAGGTCCGCAACTTCTCTGATCTGCTTCTCTGCAAATCGTCAAACGAATATGAGGCTTCCCATGGACCCCCATAAAGTTGAGTTGGCGTCTTCCTGAATAAAAAATCGTGTGCTTCCGCGCCATTCCCATGATTTGGCGCGTTGGCACGAGTATATACTGAACAGTCGTGCCAATTGTACTTCTCAGCACAACTGTCAGTTAAGAAAGCACACCAACCCCCTTCTTCTCAGAGATTTATGAATCATCTGAGACTGAGCCAGGTGTTACTGCAGTCCACCTGCTCAAATTGAGCACAAAGCTCTACTGAGCACACAACTCTCATGCACACGCGGCCACTCGTGTACGTACGGCCACAAAGGCACCTCAAGCCACAAAGGCTCTATAGATGGTTTATGGATCACCACCAACCATCACTTTACAGTGACAAAAGATGGTTTCAGGCTGACCATAAACCATTACAAAGTGGTTTTAAGATCACCACGAACTTTCAAATACCTTTAAAAAGCTTACATTTCATTCAACATTTGGAGTTTCTGGGTACATATAATGACCATTACAACAACTGGACTTGCTTATAACATGCTAGGGAGTCTATTCCACAAACCACACTAACTCAAACAAACATTTACTTTGTTGTCCACCATAACTTTGTTGCTGCTCCTTTACCTCATCTTTACATTGTTCACATATTGGGCATCTTTTTCTGTTCAAATAACTTCTTGGAAATCCACGTTTCACCTGTCATTTGTTAGAGTAGCTAATTCTAACAAAATAACTTTACCTACATTGAGTTAGCTAGGCTCAATAAGGCTCAATAATCTTTAAGCATGATTCCAAGAAACTAAATAAAAGCATAAACTCTTCAGATTTTAATTTCTCTATCTCTGCCCAAGAATCACTATTTCCCATGCCATCAAATTTACCACAATAAAGCTTCAATATGCAAATTCACTCAAGCTATCTTTCTCTTCAATATGAGATGCTTACACCGCACCTTGGCACAGCGTCGATCCATGGCCTCTTCTCCATTCCAGGCCACAATCCTACCACGGCTTCATCGAACGCAGCTAAACGCAACAAACGATGCAAATTTAATCGCTTATAGAATAGAGCCAGCAAAAAAGCTCCAAGATAAGCCAGTAGACAGGCAGACAACCTTCCCTTTTGCTTCAATAAATCCTGGGCTTCCTCCATCCTATGCGCTTTGTCAAAGCTTTAATGATAATAAGAGAAGCTTCCACAAACCTGTTATGACACTTCTGCAGCTTTGAGGTCATAGGCTGTTTTCAAGTAGTGGGGCTTCCACAAGTATTCAACCTAACCATGATCATTATAACGGCTTCAATTTTGATTTTGTCTTCCATTACCTCAAGATCACAGAACTACCTCCTGTGGATAAAAATGAATTGTAAATATACATGTACCACAGCACAGGTTTATGTAATGGCCAATTTCAACAGCTTCTAAAATGTTTCTTAATAAATTGTATTTGCTCTAATAAAATACATAAACTCAGAGCTCACATGAAACCAAATACCAAAAGGTTTGGTTAGGGGCAGTAAACAAAACACAGACAAGTTTATGAAATCGGAGGGTGAATAACATCCTGCACGGGCGACGTCAAACGAAAATTAACGATCGCCGAATTGCCCAAAAGATTTAGAGAAAGTGTAAAATACTTCTTCTCGATTGCGGAGAATCTTCCCCTATATAAAGCTGGATACACCTGTACCAAACACTAACTTCGGTATACCAGTCTCGATTGAGCAATGAATCAAACCTGAGTTTCATCAGAAGTGCCAATGGCTGCCCGATACCCCCAGCAGCTCCCAACACAACAACCTTGCGTGGCGGAGGACTTCCACCACTCGAATAAAACCTTCTACTCTGCAATGCGGATCTGGCGAACATGAGAGCCATTAGGACGTGTCCTCTGCAGAATCATATTCGAACTCACGACTTTCACGACTAGCATATGTCTCGCGGTCCCCGGATGGCTCCACTACATTGTCCGAAAACCGCACTTTCTTCTTGACCAGATTGCGCTTTTGTCCGAATTCATCCTCCATGAGATCAATGCTCCTCCCTCTATGAGATGTTCTTGAAGTTCACAAGAATGAGATCCGAGACCACCCTCTTGGTTCACTTTATCTTTCAGGCAAGAACAATCCTTCTTCAATTCCAACAGTTTCTGGCGACCCAACACCAACAACATAACACTGCAGCCAAAGACTGCTATGACAGTTATAAGCCCAATACCCTGAGAGCTCAGCATCACTGTCATTTCTCAGCCTCACAACATAACAAGAAAACAAAAAATTAACCAGGCGAAACAAGAAAGCGAACAACCACCAAAAAAGTCCACAAATCTTATAATAGGGATTGAATCACAGACACAATATAGGACCGACAATTCCTCATCGTGGGGATTGTATCACCAATCCACGCTTCAAAGTTGTAGTCCACGCGTACACAAATGCATACTCACGCACTTGTTTTAATACGCAGTTGTTGAGCTCACGCCAGAGCTCCTCTCCACGCACACACAGACTCACGCAACTTCAGACGACAGCGTCCAACGAGTCTCAACATGCATGCTTTGATCAGTAACGCAACAACAACATAGGATGGAATGCACACAAAATACTAATCGAACTCTTTATTTCCCTCAGCCTAGGAGGGGCCGAGGCCCAGGCCCTTACGGGCTCTGAAGCTCCGATACCAAGATAAAATAACACACATCAAACTCTATATTATATATCTTGAATGAAGGAAATTACACACATATTTATACAAGCAAAAGTCTCAAGATAGGAATTCTATCTTAGACGTACAGTATTGTGGTTGAGAGATTCTCTCAACCACACACTAAACTAGGAGAAACTATATTCTAGCTAATTCCTATTATGTAGGAACAAACTCCTTAAATGGAGAATTACAACCATAGACAAGTAGGAATTAATTATTTCTAACTTAATTTTGATAGGTGGCGGTCAACAAATGGCACAGTAAATTTTTAATCATGTTTTGTAAAAAATTAATTTAAGTATGGTTTAAACACGTGATTTAGATATGCAAGGAAGTTACTTTTTTGAATTTCATCCATTGATTTAGTGGCGACGACCAAAATATACCGGCATCTTTCAATATAGACCATCAGATCAAAAAGATTAATTAGCCTAACTAAAAGATGCTAAGGAAGTAGGGATTACGCCCATCTGCTGTCATTATATAAACATACACATACATCTATAGATATAGACTGTTTGAATAGTAGGGACATATTTTAACCTTACAAACAAAAAAATTCATATATAAATGTAAAAAATAATATTAGATACATTTTGTCTACATGTTTGGAGTATATCATGTATATAGTGATAGGAAGTTTTATTTTTCAAGGCACTCTGTAGTGTAAAGATTACCAGTTGGATATATTTGTTTAAATAATAGAGATAGTAGGGATATCTTTTAACCAATCCAATGCAAAATTTCATGTTTAATTAAGTTATTTTAATTTAATTTAATTATTATTATAAATAATATATAAATATAAATAATGATAAGATATATTTTACTCACATTTGTGGAGTAGATAATGATAGAGAGTTTTTTTAAGGAACTTGGTGTAAAGGTTAACGGTTAGAAACTCTTTTAGCCAAAATTTAGCCATGTTAAAGGCTAGTTTGACCAAGTCTTAATGCCATCATGTGATTTTGACAAGTTAGATGCCCTTGGGTCCCAACTATTCAAGCCATAGATTATCTTAGGACTCACATAAACTTACAAAAAAAAAGCATTATCAAATACATTTTATTTTGTATATATAAATATACAATAATGCACATTTATAATTATGTGGATAGATTTATCTTTTCAAACTTTTAATTTAATTACCAATAATTGATAAGTGAATGGTAAGAATTTAACCTCTACAAAATATTTAAATAATATTTCTGGTAGTAGTCAGGAAAAGCATTGATTTTTTTTTTCAATTTAATTAAAACAATGGTTATAAAATTAAATTAAATTAAAATATATAGAAAATATTTTGATTGTGAAACAAGTTATAATTTTTTAGGTATATAGTATTGATAAATTTTGATATTGGTTTATTTTATGACAACAAAGCCTATCTACGAATTAATAGTCTCCACGGTAAAGTGAGAGTGAATTTCCATAATTCAAAATTTTGTTATATAACTTTTAAAATGTCTATGTATTTAATTTATATTAATTAATTTATAATTAAAAATATTAATATGTTAAAATTAATTTAAGTTTTTATTTTATTTTTTTAATTTAAGTTTTTTTAATGTTTATAATGTAAAATGTATAATAAATATTTTAATGATGTTTTCTAGTCATTAAATTATCACAATATACACCAGCGTAATGTTTAAGAATATGTATTTCTAGATAGATGATTTATATACCAACTTTGTCATACAAAAACTGCCAAAACTGTGTACCTATACACGAGGGTACAAAAATTACATTATAGGCAAAACGAGAAATGAAGGGATAAAATCTACTAAATCCGAAGCAATTAATATTATCAAAAGCATTCCTTCCTTGTAATTCACTTAAGGGCATACCTTAGCATATACCTTAAGGACAAAAACTACTTTAGAGGCTCACATGAAAACGAGAAAAAAGATTTCTTCCTTGTATACCGAATTACAAGGAAAAACACTAAACAGCAAAAGCAAACTGACAGATTGGGAAACATATATATCTGTAAATCCAATGCAATACACACAACGACCAAAAATAACATATATGTATATCTATATGGCAAATATAGTTAACACGAGGAAATGGTAAAATATGTTTTACGGATCTTCAATCTACAAAATGCATTAAATTAAACCCAAAATTGAGGGTTACCTAGATCGTATCCCTCCATAGAGTTACCTAGAAATTCCCTCCATAGAGATTTCCCACCCAGATCTGGCAGAGTAGCTTCAAAAATATGCAGAAATCACCATTATCTGCAAATTCAATGGACTTTGGCCCCGTACAAAGGATCTCTATGACTGGATCTACACCAACTGGACCCACAACTGCACGGTTAACTTCTGCTCAAAGGGCTTCTTCATTGTAGTGTTTGATCACAGCAAGGATTACCATAGAGTTGTAACAGCAGGTCCATGGTTTAGGGGACCAGCAGGACTATTCCTTACCCCCTGGTTCCCGTATTTCGACCCCTCTACGAAAATCATCACCAAGATTCCAGTATGGGTCAGGCTTCCTAATTTACCTATTCACTTATGGCACCTATCAATCTTCCAAGGAATAGGAAACTCCCTGGGCTATTGTTTGACAACATATCCCTTTTGCGAGTACCAAGGGCTATACACATATGGAAGAATATGTGTTGAAGTAGACATAAGTAAAGGTCTGCCATATCAAATCAATCTCAAGATTGGAGATTTCCTGTGGACACAGATTCTATATTATGAGAACATTGCCTTCCGTTGCTGCCACTGTCACCAAACAGGGCACCTTCAGAACTCGCGCACCAAATTCCTTGCCCAAAAAAAGCAAAAAAACCTCAAGCCAAAACCCAAAAGATGGATACATTGTCATCCACCTCCTATGGATGACGATGACACCTTGAGCTCAGATGAGGAGGATATTGATGTAGAAATGGAGCAGGCAAGGCACACGAAAGACTCACCCTCCAATGTCCCAGAGGGACCCCCTGTCATGGTGACCTCTCAGAAACAAACCCATGAATCCTCCTCTTCTAACAAAGATAAGGAGACTCCTCCAAGAGTCAACAACAATCTACAATTGGTTCCATCCCAACCGCACCAAGCTGGATGGGTCAAAGTCAACAAAAAAAAAGAAAAAAATCTAGCACAGAGGATTCTGCCAATTCTGGGTATAACCCTGTTTCTATCTTCTTTTGTTTCGTAGTCATGATTCTTTGTTCTTTTGTCTATTTCATGTTCACTCTTTGGGACCGAGGTTGATTTATCATTTCCGGTTGGCCAGCTTCTTGCCTCTCTTGATTGTAATCACTTCTTGTACCATATGATCGCTTAATAGAATTAGTCTTATTTACCAAAAAAAAAAAAAGATAAAATGATATGTAGTGTCATAAATTAAAAGAGTAATCTAACTAATAGATGGAATGTTTTTTTTGGGGGTTGTCAAATTTTCCCAAAATTAATAAGGATTTTTAAGAATTATAAGTTTAAGTTGTTTAATCCGAAATGTTAGAGCACCTTAAAAGTTTTATAAGGTGTTGAATTAATTAATATATTTAAAAATACATTTTAAACAATAAAAATACATTTTAAAGAATACAAAATCGTAATTTTACTTAAAATTATATAACCTAATTTAGATAAAAAATTCATTTTATCTATTAATTAAATTAAAATTATATTATATTAATCACTGACCCTAAATTATATTAATAACCCCCACAATTCACCTTTTGGTCTGAAAAGAAACTTCTAAAAATGACAAAACCATTAGTATCCATAACACTAATAATTTTCTTCCTTTGTAGATTTGCAGCTAGCTTCTTATGCCAACCGATCACATGGTGAGGATATTCAATGTTGTCTTGGCTTGAATGGTCTAACTCTTTCTTTATTTATGTCTTTCCCCTCATGGAAATTTTCTTCTTAAGAGAAGAATTTCTTGCTTCTATTTTGGGAGTGTGTAAACTTAAGTTCTCAATATTTGTTTTACTCTGGATCCTTTATCTGTGTCCCATGAAATGTGATATTGATTATCATTTTATTAAGATAAGTTCTATTGAGATATTTATAAGATAATTCTTGTTTAAATACACTAAACTCTGACTTAGTGTAAAATTTGTAGACATTGTCTTAAGTAATAATAATACAGATGGGTTAATGGAAGTTGGACATTGGAGATTTGTGATTCATTTATCTCATTTTTCCTATTCCATGAACCTCTATTTGTTATTTTCAGCTGCTAATATTATATTATAGCTTGTGTGTTGAATATAAAACTAAAACATATGATGTGTTGAGTGGCTCGTGTAGGCTAGTTTCTGACCATTCTATTCCAATCTTTCAACAATGCATATAAAGGAATCAATCACAAGAAAATCCAAATGGTTTGTCATTCAAACAAATATTTTTTCATATGCATATGAATGAATCAATCACAAGAAAATAATGTGCTATTCAAACAAAGTGTAAAGTAGAATAGTTGCAGCAGGTAACACTGTGACACGTACTGGCCGAAATGAAACAAAGTTTGATTTAGAATATTAATAAAATTTTGGGAAAATAATAGCACATCAAAAATAGGTTTTTTAAATTTTAAACGTCAAGGGTATACCACATTTTTAAACGCCAAGTACGGGAAAAATTTCCATGACAACCATTTTTCCCGTTGAGATTTTCTTCATTTTGGATAAAATAGTGCAAATCTCGTAGGTGACAAAAATTAGAATTAGTTCCTAGATTAGCTCCGCTTGTTGGGAGGGAGTTAATGCATCTTGTAAATTTGAGTTGAGAGGATTTATGAGGCTGTTAGATTCTCCCGCTATATAACAGTATCTATTATGGTTTGTTTTGGAGAGTGTGTGTGAATTATGTAATCTCCTGTTTGAATAATAAAGATTGCCAATGCCCTGTTGTGTGGACGTAGCCCAGAATGGTTGGGTGAACCACGGTAAAATCACTGTGTCTTTATGTGCATGATTGATTTGATGTTGTTGTGTTTTTTAATTTGCTGCGCACTGTCCAACAATTGGTATCAGAGCTCGTTGGAGGCGTGGCGCAGCAGTGAAGTTGCTTGGTGCTGCGTTGAAGCTGAGTAAACCTGCATTGAGTTGAAGCGTGGTTTGTTTTTTGCATTGGCGCTGCGTGCTGGCCGACCAGTGGTGCAGAGAAAGGAGAATTGCCGGTGCATACAGTTTTTTGAGCTTGCTGGTGGAGAGCTGGCGGTGCCTGTGCGTTGGTACGCTGCCTATACACCTGCGTGGAGGTGCATCGCTGCGTATATCCACTGCTTGTTGCTGCGTATATCCACTGCTGGTGCGTATGTGAATATACCTGGTGCGTACTCCAGTTTCAACAGAGTGAGTTGAATCCAGACGCAAAATTTTTTTCATTTGAACGCAGGTCGATTTGAAGTTTTTTCATTAAAAGCTGGGTGAGGGCATTCATAAATCGTTTTTTATATTCGATTTGGTATGAGTCGATGCTATTGGAGTCGATTTAAAATCGATGTTATTGTTTTTCATAAATCGACTTTGGAGTTTTTAAAAAAGGTCAAATATAATAACTCCAACAAGTTCAAAATCGATATATATATATATTTAAAAGTTTTTTGCGATTTATTTAAAATCGATTTGTATGCCATTGTAATATGCCATTTAAAAAAGGTCGATTTGTAATGAATTACCATTGCATATGGTATGAAAGGGAAGTTTTTTTAAGGTAAAGTTTTTTTTTAAAACATCGATTTATATAAACCGATTTGAGGGCTTTGTATGAAGTGAAAGGCATTTTTTAAAGGCAAAGGTCAAGGATAATTTTTTTTTTTAAAAAGGCAGTGAGAGGCACTTAAAGGAAGGCAAGGGCAATTTTTTTTTAAAAGGCATTTTTTAATTAAAAGGGCATTCTTTATTTGAAAATTGGTTCTCGAGATTACTGTGTTTTTTGCTGAAACAAGATGGCGAAAACTCAAAATGCCCGGTTTGAAATTGAGAAGTTCAATGGCAAAAACAACTTCGAGATCTGGAAGGTAAAGATGCATGATCTCTTGGTACAACAAGGCGTGGCGAAAGCGCTGTTGGGGAGGAGCAAAAGGCCTTCTTCCATGACGGAGGATGAATGGGATGAGTTGGATGACAGAGCTCTGAGCGCAATTCGGTTATGTCTGGCAGATGACGTTCTGTTCAACATTGTGTCAGAGAAGACCACCGCAGGCTTGTGGATAAAGCTTGAAAAGCTCTACATGACGAAATCCTTGACAAATCGGATTCTCCTGAAGCGGCAGCTATACAGTTTGCGGATGAAGGAAGGTACCTCGGTTACTGACCATCTGAATGTTTTCAATACTCTATTGGTACAATTACAAAGTCTAGATGTAAAATTTGATTCAGAGGATAAGGCAATAACTCTATTGTGTACATTGCCTGAATCGTGGGATCACTTTGTTACTTCCATAAGCTTCAATAATGCAGCTGTCCTTGAGTTTGACGATGTGGTTGGAGCCATGTTGTCTGAGGAGACGAGGAAGAAGTCGAATGCTGACACCTCTACATCAGAGGCAATGATGGCTAGAGGTCGTTCTAGAGAAAGACGCTCCGGTAAGCGCAGCGATTCACGTTCAAAGTCGAAAGGGAAGAAGAGCAAAGTGAAGTGTTGGTTTTGTGGCAAATCGGGGCACTTGAAGAAAGACTGCTGGAAGAGACAGCAAACAGAGAAGAAAGGAGACTCTTCGACAGAGAAGAAGGAGGAAAATGCGACAGATACAGGTTCGGCATCTGGTTCAGGTATGAGCGACGAAGTGTTGTCTGTTAATATGTCAAATCATGATCAACATTGGTTGTTAGATTCCGGTGCATCAAACCACATGTGTATTCATATAGAATGGTTTAAGACGTATAGATCAGTTAATGATGGAGTCGTGTACATGGGTAATGATGTCACATCTAATATTGTTGGGATAGGAAGTATACAACTGCAAATGTTTGATGGCACAACTAAATTGTTAATAGATGTGAGACATGTTCCAGACTTAAGGAAAAATTTGATTTCATTAGGAGCACTTGATTCGAATGGATATAAAACTGTAATTCAAGGTGGAGTTATGAAAATCTATAAAGGTATTTTACTAGTAATGAAAGCTAAGAAAGTAGGAAATCTATTTCAAGTTAGAAGGAAGAACAAGGTCAGTTCATGTGTCTACGTTGTCTGAACATGACAGTAGTTCCATTCGCCTATGGCATCAAAGGTTGGGCCATATGAGCGAAAGAGGGTTGAAAATTTTGGCTGATCGCAAGTTACTTCCTAATCTAAGGTCTGGAAAGTTAGATTTCTGTAAGCATTGTCTGTTTGGCAAACAAAGTAAACAAAAATTTAAAACAGGCAAACATACTAGTAAAGGGATACTTGATTATATTCATTCAGATGTTTGGGGTCCAGCCCCTACAGCTTCATATGGTGGCTCGTCATATTTTGTGTCGTTCATTGATGACTTTTCTAGGAAAGTGTGGGTCTACATGATGAAAAAGAAGTCTGATGTTTTTACAATTTTCAAACAGTTTAGAGCATTGGTAGAAAACAGCACTGGTAGAACAATAAAATGTTTAAGAACTGACAATGGTGGTGAGTTTACTTCCAAGGAGTTTGACAGCTATTGCAAGGATGCAGGGATTGAGAGACATAAGACCACGGTTTATACTCCTCAGCAAAATGGAGTTGCTGAACGCATGAACAAGACTCTTCTAGAGAGAGCAAGGAGTATGCTGAGTAACGCCGGGTTGCAAAAGGAGTTGTGGACGGAAGCAGTGGCAACAGCTTGTTATGTGATAAACCAATCTCCATCGACGGCGATAGACTGCAAGATTCCGCAAGAGGTATGGAAAGGACACCCTTGTGATTATTCTAAACTCAGAGTGTTTGGTTGTGATGCATATGCTCTAGTGCCTAAACATCAGCGAACTAAGTTAGATCCAAAGTCTAAAAAGTATATCTTTGTTGGGTATGGTGTTGGAACAAAGGGATATAGATTGTGGGATCCTACTACCCGCAAAATCATCATCAACAGAGATGTAAAGTTTGATGAATCCTCTCTTGTACAGTTAGATGTAGATAATAGATTGAAACAGGATGATGTATTTGATTTTCAGCACATTCAGTTTGACAGCACTTCTAATGATATTCATGATGACCATAGTTCAGATACTAGTAATGAACAGGTTTCAGAACATGAACAGGGTTCAGGTTTAGATCATGAACAGGTCTCAGATACTGGTCGGCAAGAAGTCCCTACAGGTGGTAGTCAGCCAATCGAGGAAGCACCAGAAACAGCCTTAAGGAGGTCGACAAGAATCAAACGGCCACCGAGAAGGTATGATGATTATGTTACTTTAGTTGCATTTACTGCTAATGACAATGAACCTCTGTGCTATCAGGAAGCAATAGAAGGTTCGAATAGTGACAAGTGGAAAGCAGCCATGAAGGACGAAATGATGGCCTTGAGTAAGAACGACACATGGGATCTGGTTGAGCTTCCGAAAGGCAAGAAAACTGTGGGGTGTAAATGGGTTTTCAAGCTGAAACGGGGTGTGAATGATACGGAGGACAGGTACAAAGCACGACTGGTTGCAAAAGGGTTTTCTCAGAAAGCCGGTATTGACTTTCATGAGATTTTTTCACCAGTGGTTAAAATTGTTTCAATTAGAATTGTGTTAGCGTTAGTTGCTTTGTTTGATTTAGAGTTATAGCAACTAGATGTTAAGACTGCTTTTTTACATGGAGATTTAGATGAGGAAATTTATATGGAACAACCGAAAGGGTTTGTTCAGCATCGCAATAAGAAATTTGTCTGCAGGCTCAAGAAGTCATTGTATGGTCTGAAGCAGTCGCCTCGACAGTGGTACAAGAAATTTGATTCTTTCATGTTGAGTCAAAAATATATAAGAAGTGAATATGATCATTGTGTTTACTTTAAGCAATTAAGTAATGGCATGTTCATTATCTTAGTGTTGTATGTTGACGATATGCTTTTAGCAAGCAAAAGCATTGAAGAAATCAACAGGTTGAAGACTCAGATGGCAAGGACGTTTGATATGAAAGATCTAGGAGCAGCAAGACAGATTTTGGGTATGGAGATTTTCAGAGACAGGAGCAATGGTAAGCTGTGGCTATCAAAACAGAAGTATGTTGAGAAGATACTCTTGAGGTTTGGTATGAACAATGTGAAGCCTGTTTCAGTCCCTTTTGCTTCCCATTTTAAACTTTCTTCGGGTTTATGTCCTAATACAGATGAAGAAAAGGATTATATGTCTCGAATTCCATATGCTAATGTAGTAGGATGTTTGATGTATGCGATGGTTTGTACTCGACTAGATATTTCACATGCAGTTGGGGTTGTCAGCAGGTACATGGCAAATCCGGGTAAAGAACACTGGTCAGCAGTGAAATGGGTGCTTCGGTACTTGAGAGGCACAAGTAGTTATTGTATCACTTACAATAAGGGTAGTGAATTTGTTTGCGGATATGTTGATTCAGATTTTGCAGGTTATTTGGATAAGAGAAGGTCAACTTCAGGGTACGTCTTTACTCTTGCAGGTGGAGCTATCAGCTGGATGTCAAAGCTACAGAACATTGTTGCTTTATCCACTACTGAAGCAGAATACATTGCTGCTTCTCATGCTTGCAAAGAGGAGGTTTGGTTGAAAGGTTTGCTTGGTGAATTTGGTAGGTTGCAGGACAACATCAGGTTACTTTGTGATAGTCAAAGTGCAATACATTTGGCTAAGAATCCGGCCTATCATAGTAAATCAAAGCATATTCCAATTAAGTACCATTTTGTAAGATAGGTTATTACTGAAAGGGGAGTCTCTCTTGAAAAGGTGCATACAAAGGAAAACTGTGCAGACATGTTCACGAAACCAGTTTTGTTGGAGAAGCTGCGTTGGTGTTTGGCTTCTCTTCTTGCAGAAAAGATAAAATAATAAAGAACAAGGCATCAGGCTAATTGTTGTCAAGGTGGAGATTGTTGAGATTTTCTGTTTTAGATAAAATAGGCAAAATCTCAGTAGGTGACAAAAATTAGGAATTAGTTCCTAGATTAGCTCCAGTTTGTTGGGAGGGAGTTAATGCATCCTAAATTTGAGTTGAGAGGATTTATGAGGCTGTTAGATTCTCTTGCTATATAACAGGTATCCATACGTTTGTTTTGGTGTGGGTGTGAGAGTTTGTAATCTCCTGAATTGATTAATAAAGACTGCCGATGCCTATGTTGTGTGGAGGTAGCCCAGAATCGTTGGGTGAACCACGGTAAACCTTTGTCTTTGTGTGCATGATTAAGTTTGCTGTTGTTGTGTTTATTCACCCTTTCCTCGCGCATTGCTGCCCGTCAAATTAAAACCCTGCTCGACACGTCTGGATCTCAAACTGAAGGAACAAAATGACGTGGCATGTGTTCATACGCTGTAGATAAATGGGACGTGGCATGTATTCATAGTCATACGTTGCAGACAGAAGAAGAGAAATTCATAAACCCACATTTATCCATGAGTAGAAATTTTTTTAACGAAGACTCTAACTAAAAACTTAAAATCATCTACTGATTTTATTATTCCAAGATGGCTCATATTACAGCGAGGGTAAGTACAAAGCACAAATGCATAAAATAAAATGTGGTAATCAAAAGACATGTTAGGAACTTATGAAAATTCAATTTTTTCCATACGGTCAAGCTAGGAAGCAACTCCACTGCGTTGTATGTTTGAAGGCAGGAAGTCATGTTTTAAGTGTGATTCAAATTGCAACAAATGCCATGGAATTAGCCAACGATTTTGTTCTCCTCAGGCTTAAAGTTTTATTCATGTGTTCCAAGCTTCCGCCATAGTCGTTGCCAGAAATAATGCCTCTATCGCCTTGGCCTGATGAACCTTTAGGAGCAGTTGGGCCATCAGGGGGATTATTCATGATCACTTCCACACTTCTGACATAGTCTTCGCCAGAAATAAGTCGTCGCTTCCATGGCTTGATGAACCTTCAGGAGCAGTTGGGCCATCAGGGGGAGGAGGAAATAGGGCATATGATATTTCATGGAAAGGAGTTGGTAAGGCCGTTATAGAAGTACTCCATTTCCTTTGCAACGTATAAAAAAATAGCACTATCATTGATACCATCCCTACTATGACGAAAAGGCCCCAGAAGTGTTGAACCTGAAGTTGGTTCATTCCCAATTAATCACTATATTTGTTGCATTCATTGCCATAGTAAGGTAACCATTGTCGTTGCAATCTGATCATTTCTCCGTTTTCTGGTAGCTCTAGTATTCTAACAAAAATTTCCCTTACCGGTTCATAATTCATGCGATCAAATGCCTGCCCAAAAAAACCCATCAGTATCCATAAATAACACTAAAAGCATCATCATGAATAGTTGTTTGTAATACAAAAATCAAATTACAGATCCCAATAGTAATTTCTTACAAATCCCTAGTTTTGAATTGTGAACATTTCACCAGCAAATGCGAGGCTATCGCAATGTTCTGCCACAAGAGATTGTATGTATGGATGTTCGTCCACGATAGCACCCACATCACCTCTAGACAAAGAATTATAATAATCATCTTTCATTAGAGGCACTAGTCTATGCTTAGAGATTCTGTAGTGTTCTATTATGCCATTTAAGACTATAGATCCTGACAGATACCCAATTATTAGATTTCTCGCCACTACACCATTGATGTTGTTAAGGGTTGGTTCTAAACGTGTGGCTGTTAGAATAGCTGATAAATTTGCTGTATAGCACGATTGCAGAATTCCAATAACAAAAAACCAGGCCACAAACACTATGTGCCCCATTGCAGTCCGAATATCATCTGCTATCCCAAATCAAATTTTCTATAAAAGTTCCATACGTGTACAAGAGAAATTAACGGAAGTACTCAAACAAGGAATTTGTGAAATAGAAAGAGAACCAAAATACCGTGATTAGGAACCAGGTTATAAACCGCAACATGCACACACAAAAAACATTCTTAAATTTAATGTGGTTTCCAACCCCTTCAATAGCTAATGTAATTGTTTGTTTTTTCCAAATGGTAGGTCTAAAAAAATAGGCATGGGGCTCCCCCAAAGTTGTTCCTTACCTTAATATGCTTTCGAATGGGTTTTTAGGCTTCCCTTCGAAATTTCGAATATTTCGCACTCCAAAATATAGATCATCATCCCTCTGTGAGATGAAAAACCCTCGCTATTAGTAGCCACATTCCGTGGTAAAAGGTTTCATAAAAACCTAGCCAAAAATAATGGTATCCTAATGTTTCAATGGAACACCTACTAGTAAACTATAACCTAAGAAAGGTTGTGCAAAAAATATTTCTCGAGGAATGTTTTGATGTGATGTGAAGTCTCGCGTACCACCGCATCCACATTCTAAACATCGAAAAACAATTATAAAAAACATGAAAGAGATGAGAATTCTTTGAGCGATTCTTGCTTCGTTAGAATCGGTACTACCGTTAAGAATGACAACAATTTAAGTGCATGCACACAAACAACACCTATACCTTAAGCAAAATTCTGGTCAATAATATTATTGTAGATGAGATAAAGTCATATAATATGGTAAGTGTAATGGACATAATAATTGAGTGTTTGAATCAAGCCAAACACCTTCACACCGAATCCCCCAACGATAAATTTTATTCCATTCTTTTCTACCGACACAAATTTGGTGAACGTTTCTTCCAAGGCAATAACGGACTTTTAATATCTCAGGCTCCGAGACTTCTCCATTCGCCCGAGGCCGATAAGCGTAGAAGTTCTATTCTTAATTTTTTTCTTCCTCAAAATATTCGTAATGAGGTTAGAGGTGAATTGTGCTCCCCCGATCGACTATTTCTCTCGGTATCCAAATTTGTAAAACACATTCTCCCTCATAAATTCTACTACTTTCTCCTGGGCTGCTATACCTTCACTCTTTTTTGCTTCACCACTCGGTCGTGTAATTAGTATAGACTATGATATACTTTGCCTCTGGTGGATCAATAGGTCCAAAATTCCATGCCCCACTTATCAAATGGCTCAAGGGCCAACCGATGGTGTAAAGGAATTCCCCCATCCCTTTGTGTGGTTTCCCAATCCTTTGGCACTATTCACACTCGCTAATGTATTCGGAATCTTGTGAAGGGTAGGCCAATATTATCCTACCCGCAAAAATCTGTAAGCAGCTCTCTTTGCGCAAATTGGCCTCCACATGGGTTTTCATGACATTTAGAGAAGATATCAAAAAAATTCTTCCTCCCTCATACATCTCCTGTGGATTTTATCAGGCCTATCCCTGGTAAATATTTCCCCCAATCCATGAAAGGGCACTTTTTCTAATGGTTCTACCTCTCCTCGAATAAAGGATTAGGAGGGAGTCTTCCAACAACTAATTAGTTGGCTATATCAGCAAACCATGGTGAGAGTGCTGATATGGAAAAGAGGTGTTCATCTGGAAGCTAGTCATCCACCATTCCTTCTTCACCTACTGGGAGAACTAATCTGAACAAAAAATCTGCAACAACATTTTCCTTTCCAGGTTTATCAACAATATTCAAATCAAATTACTGCAAAATTAACAAGAATCTAATTATTCTAGCATTAACACCAGGTTTTTTCATTAAATACTTGATGGTTGCATGGTTAGTGTGAATAACGATCTGATATCCAGTGACATAATGCCTGAATTTGTTCAATGCATGGACAATGGCCAACATCTCCTTCCCAGTAACAATATAATTCAACTCAGCTTTGGATAAATTATTGCTGATGAAATAAATGGCATAAGGGATTTTGCACTCTAATTTTCCTAATGTGGTCGCTACAGCTTTGTCAGATGCATCAGTTTGGATGTGGAAAGGTAGAGTCCAATTCGGACCTTGGCGGAAGGGGGCGGTAGTCAACTTCTTCTTAATGAGCTCAAAATCCTCTTGACAAGGACCAGGCCAAATAAACTTAGAATATTTGGCCAATAACCCAAATAATGGTGAAGCCATCTTGCTAAAATATTTGATGAACCTTCTTTAGTAACCAACTAGGTCTAAGAAAATCCTAACATCTTTCTTCTTTTAAGGAGAATGTACCCTTTTTATGTTAGTGATTTTGTGCGGTTCTACCTATATTCCCACTTGGGATATGGAGTGTCCTAAAACAACCCCTACTTTCTTCAAGAATTCACACTTTTCTGGGCTCAAGGAGAGATGCATCTCAATGCACCTTCTTAGTACTTTACCCAAATTGGAGAGAGCTTCCTGGAAGTCATCCCCATATGGTGTGAAATCATCCATGTAGATTTCAAGAGATTCATGGAATAACTCATAAAAGATGCTTAGGACAGCCCTTTGGAAGGTGGTCAGGGCATTGTATAACCCAAAGGGTAGGAATCTATAAGAAAAATTTCCCCAAGGGCAGGATAAAGTTGTCTTATCCTAGTCTTCAGGGCTGATTTGAATCTGATTGTACCCATTGAACCCATCTTAGAAGGAAAATAAATTCTTCCCTGTAAGGCCATCCAAGACTTGGTCTATAAAGGGTAAAGGGAAATGGTTTTTCTTGGTGGATTTGTTAAGTTCTCGATAATCAACACAAATTCACCACTTCCCATTCTTCTTTGGGACTAGGAAAAAAGGAGATACCCACTCACTGTCGGATATAGGATATATGAACCCCACATCCAATAGTTTCTGCAGCTCTTCTTTGACTATGTCCTTCTGAGCCGGGTTCATTCTTCCTTCGGGTTGTATCACAGGCTTGCATATTTCTTTGATGTAAATGTGATGTCTACATACTGAAGAATGCACCCCTTTATTTCCTTGTAATCCCAAGCAAATGCTTCAAGATTTTCTTTCAAAATGTGGCATACCTACTTCTCTTCTTCATTTGAGAGGTTTGGGTTTATTTTCAGATATCTGGATGGGCCAAACTCGATAGCCTTGGTGGTTTCAGAGGTTGTCTCAACTGATTGCACTTCCATCCAAGGTTATATTTCAGACTCTTTGACTAGGGTTTTAAGAGGAGTGTTAGTGGAGGATTGGTTTTGAATGGAATGGTCGATGAGTTCATCTTCATCAAGTTTCCCCCCTCTAAGGATAACATCTATGGTACACATAAGGGCAGTGTTATATAACTCATCTTCTTCATCCTCCAACCATATAGGGAGATCATGATCAATGGAAGGCTGGGCTGGAGGATATAACACTCGCTGTTTAGTCAAAGGCCCATTTTTTATAGTTATGTTTCTGGCCTGACCAAGGTCTCCCTAAGATGAACCATTATACTTGGTTTTTGACTGTAGGACCAGGAAATCTGTAGGATACTCCCAGGAGTCAATGGTAACCATAACAGCCTCAACAATTCATTCTAGAGTTACTCTGGACGAATCTGCAAGTTGTAGAATTGTTGTGTTTTTCCTCAAAGTCCCTTGCAGATTAAGTTTCAACATAGTTTCCTTGGTCATGATATTTATGGCAGCCCCTAAATCAATCAGAGTTTTGGGGAGTATGACTTCATCTATATTTACATCAACAACTAGACTATCAGGGTCTAGGTATTTTCGAAATATCACCTTCCCCAGCATCAGGTCAGACAGTTGCCCTACCACATTGATGGTGGGGGTATTTCTATTCCTCCTTCCACGTTTCTTGAAGAAATATTCTTTAATGAATGTATTGTAGATAGGGACATCATTAATGTCCTGGAGAAGTGGTATATTTATACAGAAATTTTCTAATTCTCCCAGGAGTTCAGTCTCCTCTCAAGTGTGCTCACTAGGGTGGATCAAGCACTCGGGAAAAGGAGGTTGTTGGATCTAAGTGTTATCTTCTTCCTTTTCCTCCTTAACCTATACAGGTGGATATGGGGGAAGGTTGTCTGGGATTACTCTTCCTGACCTGAGATTAACCTCCTGTATCTCCACAACATAAGTTGGATGGGATGTTACTCCACTGGGAGCCTGTTGTGCATGTTTGTTGTTCGGGTTTAGATTGGGATATGTAGGTATAGGTAGCCTAGGTGGAGCAACATGAGTAAGATGAGGTTGAGGTTGGGGTGGAGTCATTAGAGTGGGTAGATGATTTTTTTGAGGCCTCCACCGTTGGGATGGATTATTCCACTTAGGTTGTTGTGGAACATACTGCTGAACTGGTTGGTTTACTAGCTGAGGATGATATGAAGGGTTGGAAGGCCAAGTAGGAGGTGTAGACCAGGATAGAGGAGTGGGGGTGTACCATGTTTGCATGGGTCCACTCTGAGTTTTGTAATAGTAAGAGCGAGGTGCACCTTGCATACCTTGTTGATATGGCCGAGGGCCCTGAGGCCTTCTCTAGTTGATGAAACAAAGTTCCTCTGGCATTATTTCCCTACATTGATATACAACTTTAAGTTCATGTAAGGAGGGAAAATTTTCTGTGGCATGATTATCTTCATAGACTAAGCAAACCTCTATGACATTTAGTGGACATTCATTTCTTGGGTGTTTCATGGTACATCTAGGACAAAATATGGGGCTCTCTCTGCTTCGTCTTTCTTTCTTTTGACCTGCATTATGTCCATTTTCAAAGAAAATTTTTGCAACATGTCACTCTTGAAGTTCTCTAGCATGTTTCCAATATCATTTTTTATGAAGGTGGAAGAGGAAGGGGTATTGGATGTACTTTGGATAGCTCTGCCCTTCTTCCTCAATGCCCTATAATAGTTCTAGAAGACAATTTTGATTGTTTCATGGGGTTTTTGGTAGATATATCCTCCTGATAACATATTCAATGTTTCTATCATCTCTTCACTGATCCCTTGAAGAAGTAAAAGTTTGCGTGAGTTAGGATCAAGAGTACAGTTGGTTGTCTTATAGTTCAATTGAAACCTCTCTTCATAATCCTTTAGGGATTCATCAGGCCCTATAGTCATCCTAAATATCTCATCCTTAGTTTCCTTGGACCTATAGCAGTATTTGTACTTGCTTTTGAAGGTGTCTTCCATCTATTCCCAGGTAGTGATGCTATCCCCAAGAAGACCCATGAACTAGTGCAAGGCTGCATCCTTATGTTTGGATGGGAATATCTTCAACTTCTGATCATCATAGGTGTAATCATAAGTCTTATAGATAACAAAAAAATTCAAACATGAATGTGTCAGGGTCCTCAGAGGTAAGTCCATGGAAGTGTGGAAGAGCTAAGGGGCTAATGTTTTTCATCTTAGTGTGCCCATCTACCTCTCTTATGGGAAAGGCTCTCTGGGTCCTAGCCATGGTTAAGATAGGTGAAGCACATCCCTCAGTTGAAACAAGGTCTTCTTATTCGTCCCAAATATGATCCTCAAAATATTCAGGAGGCTCTCCTATAGGGGGTTCAATCTCACTGCCACTGAAG